>JBBBDQ010000169.1:0-740000 GCA_037127315.1 Ascarosepion bandense
CAATAATCGCCCAGATATCGGGATTAGAGGTCACAAAAACAAAATATGCCGTCTTATTGACATGGTAGTCCCTGCAGACTGTAATGCATCATTGAAAATCTTTTAAAAGCTATCAAAATACAAGGACCTCTTTGAAATCGAAATCGAAATTTCAAAAATATGGGACACGAGGACATCAACAATTCCAGTTCTAGTTGAAGTCCTCGGATTGATTAGAAAAGGTTTCGATATCCTCATTGAAAGAATTTCTGGTAGCCCAAACATTAATGAAACAGAAAAATTGTACTCACAAGTACAACCTACACCTAACGAAGGGCTTTATCTATGTAAAATATGTGTGATCTATTTTTTTCTTCAAAAAACGCTCAGTGGAAAATGTCATGATGCCATTTCCGACCTTAGGTCTCTAGTTGGTTCCCGGAAAGGAAGAGGTATACACCAGAAGTGGAAGGAAATAAAATAATAATAATAATATGTATAGTTTAGGATAAATTAAAAATCTGAATGTCTAAAACAATAAATGCAAAAAAAGTACTGCGATCAACTCAACAATCTCAATGGGGTCATTCAAGAACAACGGCTGATTTTGGTAAATCGAAAAGGTGTCATTTTCTACCACGACAACGCAAGATCTTACAAAAACTTGTTGAAATTAGAAACCCTTCAGCACCCAACTTATTTTCATGGTGTGGTTCCTTTGTTTTTCATTTATCTGTACAGAACAATTTAAATGACAAAAATTGACTCAGTACTGTCAGTTGAAAACCACCTAACAAACTTCTTTCAATAAAAACAAGAAGTTTCAACGAAAATGGCATCAATAATCTTTTTTTTTTTTTGTCATTTCACCCCAAGCAATGTGTGACTGCCACTAGTGCGCAGAGGGCGAGAGAAAAAATTGGGTAACAAGAAAGGAGAAAAGATGAACGGGATCCAAGAATACAGAAGATGGCAATTTATGTTGCATTTAAATTTTTTGGAGATTGCAGCTATCAAGGAGGATGTAAACGGAAGGAAGTTCCACAGGCGGGAAGTGCGAAGAAACTGTTGGAGTAGAAGCGGCGGTTGCATTTAACTATTTCAACGATAAAAAGGTTGGACCTAGATGCCAATCTAGTAGCACGCTTAAATTCACGTGGACGGAGCATCAGGGAGAAAACCCCATCAGAGCAGTTGCCATGAAAATATTCGTAGAAAATACAGAGGGAAGCCACGTCAAGTTGGTGAGAAATTGACTGAAGCCGAGATGCCAAGTCAGGATCAATTATATTGCAAATCAGATATGCCAACCGTATTCAATGCACAGATCAATAGTAGACTTATAAATATGCAATATGGATTCCAGACACAGATACCCAACTTTCCTAGCAGTAGATTCAGCTATAAATCCAATATATTCGTTCCACTTCAAGATGGTTGAAAAAGTAAGACCAAGGAGGTGGAGTATGTTGCTCTCAAAGAGACTTGCATCAGCCATATTGATGACTTGCAGGAAAGTTTCTGTATGGTGGTTAAAATCGCCCGGTTCACACTCCACCCATGTCTATTGAACAGGTTAAGAGGCTCATCCCTTGTTCCCTGTTTAGGATGTGGCTTCCGGCTTTCTCTTTTCCAATCTTCTCACTTTGTTTTTTTTGTTTTTTTCAATTGGAGTAGATAGATCTATCGCCCGGTTCACACTCCACCCATGTCTATTGAACAGGTTAAGAGGTTCATCCCTTGTTCCCTGTTTAGGATGTAGTTTCTGGCTTTCTCTTTTCCAATTTTCTCACTTTTTTTTTTTTTTCAATTGGAGTAGATAGATCTATCTATCGCCCGGTTCACACTCCACCCATGTCTATTGAACAGGTTAAGAGGCTCATCCCTTGTTCCCTGTTTAGGATGTGGTTACCGGCTTTTTCTTTCCCAATCTTTTCACTATTACATCAGTGGCGTTACCGCCTTGCTCGGGGTGATACGATTTAAAAAAATGGGAGCAGTTTTGTTTTGAAGCGATTGAAACTTACAAGCCATTTCTTGTCCTGGTTAACCACTGATTGGAGATCCGTTTCAGAAGCAGCAGCCACGTTTACTTTATCAGCCTTGGCAGATTTCTTATTGAGACAAGAGTAAATGACGGTGTCATCTCTATAGATGCCTACTGGGAATTGATATCATCAGGAAGATCATTGATGAAGACCAGAAACAGCATATGACTAAGAATAAAGCCTTGAAAGATACTCGCGTATCTGAAAAGGATCTGGAAACTTGAATGTTCAAAATAATCTTGATTTCACGATTCTATAGCAACAATTGGATTAAATCAAACAATCGTTCACAAATACCGTAGCCTTAGAGCTTGCACAGAAGACCAGCATGTCAAACGCCTTCAAACGCTTTCAAGCTATCTAAAGCAACAGTTCGAGCTTTGCCAATATTATCAAGAGCTTCGTATGCATATTCAGTGATGGCCGTTAGCACATCAGCAGTAGACCTGGCGAAGCAGAAGCCATATTGTTTTTCTGAGAGTAAGTTTTTAGAGGTGAGATGCTTAACTACTTCAGTATTGTTTAGTCCCTTGAACACTTTGCCGAAAAGTTATCTCAATTATTATTATTATTATTATTATTATTATTATTATTATTATTATTAATGCTACTACTCGCAATTTCGACTTAAATAATGTTTATTATATTCATTCTTTAGAAATATATTTTTGAATAATTAAATATAAGTCGATTTGAGAGATACTATTCACTGATGTTTACCAGAGATTTCCAAATGCCGCCTCATCTGGTTAAACTTTTAACTGCTTTGAAATTTCAGCGACTCAAACCTTTAAACAAACATAAATCAAGAGTTTCTGGACGCAAAGTTTTGATTCATTTGCTGAAAGGGTAAATATAAACATAAGACATGAAGCGATTTAGGCAATTTTCTTTATTTTCAATCTGACAATAATTTATTAATGTTAATGTTATTCTAATTGGCACGTATATTTGAATAGAACTCCCTATTTATTTGCAAACATTGAAATTAACGGCTAAAATAATTGAAAGTCTTTTTTTATAAAAATGTAGATTTCGGTAGGAATCAAACCTGCACTCTCCTTATTAAGAAAAAAAGAAATGCAAGTTCGATTCTTATGTATCTCACCCACATCAACATTTGTTTAATTTCTCCACTTTTGTTTGAAAGATTCTCTATCCTACTAATGCAAAAATATATATATATATATTATTATTATTATTAATTCCCCCCTTTTTGAACTTCCTGTGTATGGATATGTTTTTGGGTTCCTTCAGGTATGTGAAATTTTGTAACATATTTGAATTAATAAATTTTTGTTTTGGATCGTTGCTGATGAAGAGAGAGTTTTCTCGCTGAATTGGCTATTCAACGAAATGAAATTTTCGGAATTTTTATATAGATAGATAGATAGATAAAATGCAAGGGGCTACTAGGAGTGAAAGAGAATGAAAAAGACTTTAGGATGAACTAGAAAGCCAATACTAAACAAGCAACAAGGGATAAACTTCTACTCCTGTTCAAAAACAGGGTAGTAGTATGAACTGAAAGTGTGTGTGTGTGTGTGTGTGTGTGTGTGTGTGTGTGTGTGTGTGTGTGTGTGTGATGATGATGATGATGTATTCCGTGGTTGAGCTGTCCGAGCACACCTGAATGGATGTATTTACCAAATATAAGTGAGACGCAGGCTTGTACCCTACCGAAATGCCCATTTTCTTTCAGACTCTTCAATGCCCAAGCCGGTAGATATTAAATAAATTAGGCTATTCTCATACAGGAGTTCAAGCTATAATAATGTTTATAGTAAACCAGTAAAACTTTGTTTTATCGATAGATGGAAGTAGTACTTACCAACTACTAGAATGAGAAGGTCCGATATAGCGAGAGAAAACAGGTAATAATTCGTGGTTGAATGCATCGAACGGTAACGTATAATGACTATACAGGTACATAGGTTGCCGAAAACACCCAGAAGAAAGATGGTCACGTAGAGGACAGTAAGACAGATTGGAGATTTAGCCTGACGAGGCCCAATATTCCGTTGCAACATTGCCTCTAGTCTATCTGCAGTCCAGTTGCCAGTATTGTTGAATTCAGAAAGTTGAACGCTGACTTCAGCCTCTAAAAGTTCATCCATAGTCAGAGAAATGTCACTAATACACGCCGTTTGCAGAATAAGCACAAGACTTCATACACACTGAGGTAGGTTGATTGCTTCAAGAACAAGGGGAGATCATTTACTGACGTTACGAGTAGAAAGGGAAGTTTTTTAAAAGATAATTACAATAACTTATCGCTTAAGTGTGAATCTAATTTGTACATTGCATGGTAATATCTGTTTTGTTGTTTTTAAACAAAAGGTGTAAATATATTTGTTCATACATTACACATATATATATATATATATATATATATGCACAAAAATCCATAATAAAATTGTATATTTACGTGTTTTCCAACATAGAATTTTATGTTGATAGATGTGTGCGATCTGTACCTATATGTTTAGTTTATATTTTATTTCTTACGTATGTAAAGTCCTAACTATAGAGAAAACACCTGTAAACACTTATGCATCTATATATTTGTACACGCATTTGACACGCAGCTGTAATAATTAAAAAAAAAATACGAAGAGTTACAGAGATTTCTTTATAAATTCTTTAACAATAATTCACTATCGAATAAACATTATTTGACACTAACTCAACCAATTTTTTGTAACGTTAATTAAGCAAATACCGGTGTTCAAAATCTTACAACTAATAATAAGCAATTAGTACTTGATAGAAAAATAACAAACAAATTTAACAGTTGGTTAGGTTTATCATTCAAGACTCCAAAGTATTGAGATTCAAAATTGTTCTTTTATTCAGGAGGCATAAATATATTATAAACACACACACACACACATATATATATATATATATATATATATATATATATATATTCTTTTAAAAGTGCAGTGTTTTTAGATTTATAAACTCGTTATGTTAAATACGAAGAGAAATAATTCCGATAATAACAAAAATATTGAGACTATTTTTATAAAGAAAAAAAAGAGGGTAATGATAAATATTTATTCTTAAATAAGTAATAAATTGACCATTGCTTCTGTATGAAATATCTTCTATTCATAAAATTGGCAAATTTCTTTGTTTCTAACCGATTCTTTTTTTTTTTTTTTTTTTTGGTAATTTCTGTGTTGATTTTCTTTGTTCAATTGAAATTTTTATCAAAATGTTTTTTTTCAATAAAATATAATAATGAAAAGCAATTTTATTCATATAGTTAATGCACAAAATTATTTTTTTTTTAAGCTCAATTTCATTCTTGACACTCACAAGAACTCACATGAAATATAAGACACTAAAATAGCAGATCTTTATGAGAAAAGCACTGGCTGGATTAATGGCCTTAAGTTTTAAGAGCCTGTTATTAATCTTAAACTTAAGCCAGAGGAATGGAATGGTGGTTGTTAAAAACTTGTGATTATAGGCACAGCAGTGTCTGTATTAATTCTACCACACGCAATACTTATTTAGAATAAGACTTGATGCAAAAAAAACTAAAACTTTTTAAGGTAGAAATGTCTATTTAATTCAACTATTATGATCAAATAAAACTATTCGATAGAGAAAATTGCTAATTACAAGAACGAGAAGTTTTATTAATATTATTTTTATTATTGTTGAAAATGTTGTTTTGCTGTTGTTTCACTCTTTGTCTTCATAAAAATAGAGAAGGAAAATTTGAAATGTCCTTAACAATCTCCACATTGAATACAAATGCCCAAATTTTATTGCTACATGCATTTTACTTTTATGAATAAATAGCCGAAAGTCTTAAACAACGACTATTTTCTTCGCCATGATTGTGACTCAGTTGTTCAAACAGGTTTTAATTTATTACAGCATTTGTGAAACATTTAGTTGCGTTGATAAATAAAATAATTTCATAACTGTTAATCTGTTTCAGTTTTGATATATCGAATAAAATGATATGACCAGAAAATTTGAAACTTTACTTCCTTTATATGTGTAAGGCTATTTCTTAAAAGTATCACTAAAGTGTCATTGAATTATTTGTATCTACGTCATAATTATAACAATGATAGTGTGTATCAGAAACTAATTAATGTAAACAGGAGTTTTAAACGGCGGCCAGGAGTAATATAAAGAGATATCTTTGGCAGGATGCATTTATATTTGTTTCATAAACGTTTCTCCAGCAAAAAAGTTCTTAAACTTATCACTTGCGTTGGATCTTGCAGTACAGGAAAATTCTCGATCGCTTTTCTGCAAATAAATAAATATTAAAATGAGATTTATGTAATAAGTGATTGCATTTGTATGTATGTATGTATGTATGTATGTATGTATAGGATGTGCGGTGAGGCATAAAGGAGAAAGGCTCGCAATGAGAAATCGGGTTTATTACAATCACTTATGTCATTTCACCCCAAGCAAAGCAGCTTTACTGCCACTGTTGCGCAGTGGGGAGGTAAATAGAGGAAAGTGATGAGAAAGAGGGGTTAGTTGCAGGGGATGTCAGGAGGAGGGTAATAAATGGATGAGAATACCGGTGTAATGAGGGTGGGGTGGATGAAAAAAAGAGCTTGAGAGAAAGGATGCGAGTTAGTGAGATAGGAGATGTCTATTGACTTTACATTTAAATTCCTGGAGATTGTAGATGTCAGGGAAGCAAGTATATGGAAGGGAATTCCACATGCGGGAAATGCGAGAAAAGTAGCTGTTAGAATAGAAATTGCAGATGTCATGTCAGGACCAATTACATTGCCGATCTTTCTTTGGATTTTGTCGAGAACATCTATGTATGTATGTATGTATGTATGTATGTATGTATGTATGTATGTATGAAGGAAAATAAAAGTGATGGCGAATCAGGAACAATGAAAACGGCAACAATATGACAAGACGAAGCACTTCGTGAAAGATAGGCTATACAAAACATATATATTAAATTGTTGTTGTTGTCTTCTTTGTTGACTGCGAGAATGGTGAGAAGAAGAAGAGTTACAGGAAATAAGCATTCAAAAAATAGAAGGAGAACGAATATGTGTCGGGACCTTATCTCCGTATCGGTAGATTAAAATTTCTTTTGTCACATCTTGACAGTGCCGTCTCGAATTTCTGCTTCCATCTGACTAACTGATTCTACTTTTTTCTTTCTTTTATAGCGATTTATTTTTCTCTCAGTTTTGCAAATCGCTTCCTTTCATTGGTTACAAAATTAATTTAACCCTAGATCGCAAAACTTGGTTTCGTCTTTTTCTTCAGTACGGGGGCAAATTCTTTCTCTTACTGGTCAAAATTAGGATTTAACACTGAATTGCGAAATTTATAAATATTGAAGAGAAAAGTTACTTTTCATTTCGTGTTCACCACAAGTCTACCATTCGAGGTGGAATGTGATGCATCATATGTAACCATTTCCGCCGCTCTTAAACAAAGCGTACGTCCCGTAGCATTCATGTCAAAAACACTACAAGGAAGTAATGTTAAGTATCACATAATAGAAAAGGTGGCCTTGGCAATTATTGAGACGGTTCGGAAGTGGAGTAACTATTTATCACGCGAACATTTTACTTAGATAACTGATCAGAGATCGATGGCTTTCATGTTTTCCAATGAAAAACGTACAAAAATTAAGCGCTAGCAAAGAAAAAGTAGTTTCTGACACACTTAGCCGCGCTTACACTTGCTCAGCCATTAACTATTGCACCCTTGCTGATTTCACAATGAACTATGCTACCCAGGAATTACTAGACTCTTACACTTTGTTAGAGCAAAAAAATATCCCTTTTTCTAAGGAGGAAGTGAAAAAGGTGTGTTCTTCTTGCAGAATCTGTGCTGAGATTAAACCTCGTTTCTATAGCCCGCCAGAAAACATTCTTATCAAGGCAACCAGACCCACGGATCGACTAAGTATTGACTTCAAGGGACCCGTACTTTTGTTTCATACAATACGTATTCATTAGGAATAATTGACGAATACTCGGTTTCCATTTGTCTTTCTACGTCCAAACATACACCCCACTACATTAATAAAATCCTTAGATCGTTTGGTCAGTTTAACTGGGATCCCCTGCGACATACACCCTGACAGAGACGCGTCTTTCATATCTAAAAAATTGAGAGACTAACTCGTCCAAAAGGGGGTTGTAAAATCACACCATATCACCCAGCTGGCAACGCACATGTTGAACGATTTAATGGAAGATGATTCAGTTAGCTGTTGGATCACAAAACTTAACTGAAAAGTGCCTGAAATTGGTGCTTCCAGAAGTGTTACACTCTATAAAATCATTACAGTGTCAGTCAGTTAAGTGCCATACGTGAAACACGCTTGGGCGATCATGTCTCGAAAGAGACATGACTGACTGGGCAGAAGATTATCCCGCAGTCGGTTGCCATTGCTTTCTGCGGTAGACTGGTTGCCAGCCAAGGCTATAGAACCCAATCTGTCCTGTTATTTAACCCATAACTGGAAGGAAGAGACGGATTAATACCTTTCCCAAGGGTATTTGCGCGTAAGTGAATGCACTGAATTTAACCGGAATTTGAACTCGGCTCCCCGATTTCTCGTTCCGAGCTGATATCCACTGCATCACAACGCACAGTGTACTTCTACAAAACTTTTTTTTCAATCTTGCACCATTCATGATACGGTAGTTCTCTTCCATCCTGGTTGATGTCATCAGGTTCCGTATTATTAAAAAAATTCGTAAGAAATAACAAAACCGATTATGTGGACAAAGTCGAACTTCTAAACAATAATCCGACTTATGCCAACACAAAATATCCAAATGGAAGAGAGTTTATTATGTCTGTTCGTGATTTAGCTCCCTGCTCTGAAACGAGATTACAATGAAACCAGATAGGAGTACTCCAGCTGTCCCTATACCTGAGGGGGGCACAATGCCTAATGAAGATGTCGCTGAAGTTCAACAGTTAAAAAGATCTGAACGGACGAGAAAACCTCCAGATCGTCACGGATGGTAATTCTGCATTTTCCAAAGCGCTAATAATGTAGTAGTTTTCTACGCACACACTATACGAGAATAGATTCTACTAAACTCATTATTTAACTAACACCATTCTATTTTCCTTTGTAGCTGAGCTTCATTTTAGGAACTCTCTTGATCAACTCTCCGCCTTCAGGCAGAGAGAAACCCAGAAAAGACTTCGCCGAAGAGTAGAGTCTCGTCTGAGGTGAACAGACAAGAGCACGATCCTACTTTGAGCAGGGTTTACCGGATAAAACTTAAGGGCTCGCATGTCCCACTTTAATTGGCCTTTTGTCGCATCCACCTCGGACATCCGCCCTAGTGTGGATATAGTACGTACTAGCTGAGTTTCATTTTAGAAACTTTCTCTTGATCAGCTATCTGCCTTCGGTCGGAGAGGAACCCACGAAATCTCCGTCGAAGGGTAGAGTCTCGTCTGGGGTGAACAGACAAGACCCGACCTTACTTTGAGCAGTGTCTGCGGGATATTTTTGGTCGAGCTTAAGTGTTCGGACGTCCCACTTTACTTGGCCTTGTGTCGCATCTGGCATTTGCCTTAGTTGAGAGGTAGTAAATACTAGATAGGTTTTATTTTAGTTAAATAAAGCTTAGTACTTTTAATGTTGTTCTGAGTTCATAATTACAGTATGTATATTGAAGAATGGCATTACAAGAACTGTCAATAAAATTACATTATACCCCGTAAAACTTTGATGAGCTTGGAAGATATGCAGCACTTTCGTGAGTTACCACATGATAAAGAAACAGCTGGTAAGAGATATTGGTAAAATTGCTGAAGATGTAAAATTAGATTGATTTGCAGTGTCCCTGCAAGTCGAAACACCTTTCATTATCTTGATTGAGTGGGAATCGAGTAACAAAATGAGAAAATGTTAAAAACGGAGACGTTATAATTTAAATTTAAAACTACGTGTATCTAATTTTTTCAATGTAAACCAGTATTTGTTGTGCCCCCTCCTCACTTCCACCTCTCTCTCTCTCTCTATATATATATATATATATAATACTGACTCCGTCAATAAAACTATTAATTTGAAGTAGTTCTTTCTTAGAATGAAACGCATGACAGAATTTATTTAAAAGTTTGTCATTCTTTTACCCACATGTAGTTATGCATGTATGCAATCTATAATACAAAATATTCATATATCTTTCGATCATTTCACCCTAAAAAAGATGATAATATCACGAAGACGCAAGGGGTTACTGAGAGTGAAAGAGCATGAGAAAACTTTGGGAGAAGGAACCGGAAACCTAATCCTAAACAGGAAACAAGGAATAAACCTCCACTGCTGTTCGAAAGTCTAGAGAGGCCTGTGAACCGGACGATTGGCGAATCTATCTACTCCTATTATGAGAGAAAAAATTGAAAGGTAAAATAAAGTAAGTTCAAGCGCAGACGTTGAGAGTTCAGAACTGAAACAGACTTTAGAAGGAACCGGAAAATAAATCCAAAACAAAGGATAAATTTTTACTCAAAGGTTAAAAGTTCTACTGAAATGAACAAAAATATCCAAAAGCGTTCAGGCGTCATTAAACAAAATCTTACCGAGCCTGTTCTCTATTCTTCAAGTAGATATTTAAAAACTAAGAGTCAAATCTACAAGGAAAAGGTTTCCGTTATCTGCATTAATATTTTGAACGAAAGAATCAAATCAGATTAATGTGCAAAAGCGGCAGATGAATGCTGAAATGCAAAAAAAAAAAAAGTCACAACAACAAACATTCTGCTATTATCAAATATCCATACATTAAATGTATTTTTTTCTTTTATGAAGAAATTATACTATTCTGTTCAATTTTCTCATGGTCAGAGCATTACATAAACTCATTATTCTAATTTATAACTGATTACGATTAATTTTGAATACTTTATAATGATTTCTTTTTTTTTTTTTTTGTTTTGTTTTGGCCTCGCAAAGGATCAGCTCAAAAGATGTCGGACTGAATTTAATTTAAAATTTCGTTCATCGATGTCTGAAGAAGATGAATTAAAACCTCATTAATGAGAAGTAAGAATGAAGCCGTGGCATGTCGAAAAAGTAATTTACAGTAGAATTGTTGGAGACTACTCGTATTAGCTTAGATAAAAGTTTTAATGAACTCGGTATTTACACGAACCTCTTCACAAAAATGGCATGTGGCGCAAGGCCGATTGTATCCTGGGGCATTCAGAGCGTACGCACAGGGAAACATTCCTCGTAGACCAAGAATACGCGGGTTCCAGCTCTTGTCTAGACGAGGCTTTGCCGAAAGGCAGAGTTTTGTTTGGGTTCCTCTCCGCCCGAAGACAGACAGTCCTAAAAAGGCAGAGCTTTAATGAACTTGGTATTTATCCGATCATCCCTACAAAGGCGGTTTGGCATAAGGACGATTTTACCGTGGATCTTTCCAATCGCATAAGCTCGGGAAAAAATTCTACTTTAACCTCGCATAGGCGGGATCAAACTCTAGTCTATTTACACAAGACAAAACTATGCCCAAAGGCATAACCTCGTCTGGCTTTCTTTCCCCACGAAGGCAGAGAGTTCGACAAGAATAGAGTTTTGATGAACTCTGAATACAAGCAGAGTTCTTCTAAATTCAAGACATATCTGTTAATGCAAGAAATTGATAATACTACCTTTTCCCTGCCTTATTTCTACAAATGAAAGAAGTCATTGAACCGAGCAGGCATTCCTTGCTGTCTGCGAGGCCGTGGCAGATTTCTAGAAGCCTGATGTTCTTCCTCGTTCTCGCTCGAAATAGATTTCATCCTGCTGCATTTTCATAGTCTACGAGTGACTTGCTCGTCTTCTCAAGTATCGTTAGGTTGGTTTGCTCTCTTCTGAGAAATCCGTTCGTCGCCACTCGAGAGATCAAAGCTCAAGGGTTCCTTATAATCTTCAGAAGAAGACCATGTCTCTGTCTCTTAAAAATTCGTTGAAGCGTCTCGAGGACAGCCCTCGCTTATACCTGTGGTTCCTGATTTGTCCCCTGGTGGAGCCAAATCTATTAGTGAGACTGTATTTTCCCGTCCATCCGGATAAGGAACACTGAGGGTTGGAATCTAGCAGCTCCATTTTATCCACCAGTGGTTCGTTTTTATTCAGTTACATGCGTTTTTTTTAATATTGTCATTCCTGATTTTGAGAGCCAAGAAGATAGAGACGCTCCAGTCGAACTTCTTCTTGGAAACGAGAGGAATCGTTCATGAGTCGTTGCGTTAGTGGCTCTGCATAGCAGCGTTCTAATAGTTTGCAGGGCCTCTGAGAGTAATTGGAAAAAAAAATTCTCTACAGCGAACATTTATCATCAGCTGCTAACTTAACAGTTTTCCAGATTATTCCATTATGCCTTTCGCACTGGTGAGGGTTACACGGCGTTGTTCTACTTACGGCTAGTCCTTGCTCTTGTAGAAATCGCCATACGTGTTCGGGTATAAATGAAGTCCCTCCGTACGAATAAATATGTGCAGATATCCCGAAGACGGCAAAAACTGAGCAAAGCGCTTGTATGACCGTTGTAAGAATACATCTAGGTAAGGTATCGCGAAAGGAAACTGCAAATATTCGTCAATTAAATCTGAGGGTAGTTGACACCTCGTAACCAGTAAGTGTCTAGAGGTCATTTCATTTCTCTTTTTTGTTTTGATCCTGTATAGGGTTGTTATAGCCTGTTTGTAGGAAGATGCTTCTGCAAAATACTTGAAGACTTGAACTGAGATATATTTCGTGTGTTAGTGAAGCTTATTTAACTTTTTGTTGCAGTAGATACTTAAGTTTATGAAAGTTCTTCTCCATTGACGATATTCTAATTCAGCATCAGACGCGTTGAGGTCAATCAAAGGCGGAATATTGCACAAATCCGATTTTATCGTGGAGCATTCTTATCGCTTCCGCCCGGGCAAAAATTCCCCATAGATCCCACATACTTGGGGTAGGGCGCTTGTCTGTTTTTCACTAGACAAGTCTCTGCCCTTTGGTATAGACTCGTCTGGATTCCTCTCTGTTCGAAGGCAGACTGTCCGACAATATCAGAGCTTTAAAGAACTTGGTATTTCCACGACCTCCCCTCCCCCGCCACAAAAGCAGCATGTAGTACAAGGCCTCGATCTTAACATAGGGCATTCCGTGAACGTACGCCCGAGCCAAAATTTCTTGTAGACAACAGATCCGCGGGGTCGGATTCTTGTCTATTTATCCCAGATGTGACACGCCCGAAGGTAGAGCGTCTATAAAGGACTGATTTTTGACAAACTCGGCCTCTTCACAAAGACGGGATGTGACACAAAGCCGAGTTTACTGTGGGGCTTTCTAAGCGCTTACGACCCGGCAAAAATTCCCCGTAGACTCGGCATAAGCAGAGTCGGTCTCTGGTCTGCTTTACCCTAGTCGAGACTCTGTCTTTTGGTAACGCCTCGTCTGGGTTCCGAAGGCAGCGACTCCGACGAAATCAGAGTTTAGGCACACCCTGAATACAAGCAGAGTTCTCCTGAATATATGTATTCATGACAGATACATTAATAAGGGAAATGGATCATATCATATCATAGTCATACCAATCATCTATAAAGACGTTATGAAATTAGACTCTTATTAATACAAAAACACTCTTTCAAGAAATAGGCTTAATAAATGATAATTAATTTGTATACATAATCTTTTCATCTTTTGACGCGTATAGGATGAAACAAAATTAGAAATTATTGCAACTTAATGCATTTTTCTGAAAGCTGTTTTCATATATGACGCAGTAAAATAAATAAATAATATTATTATAAGTGATGAATCATTTTAGTTTTGTTTTCGTTTAATAATCATAAAATAAAATGCAGTCGATTTAAAACTACAATTCCTGGAGAAAAAATATCATGTTACTCGTTTTAAATGAGACTCTCTCAAACTTTAGAATACGTCCGCTCTTACCGGACTCAGGCAATGTCAGATTAACTTTACAGCACGCATTGAAAACTCATATTATAACCATTACTAACATATTTTTGTATGTGTGATTAACGAGCGATATATGCAGTGCAGTATTTAAAAAAATCTTAATATTTCTTTCTTGTTTCCAATTCTAGTTTCTGCTGTTTGATCCATTTATACAAGCGACTTGATTCATTTATATAAATGAATGAACCCCGGTATTGAACGGAAAAGATAATTCAGTATGACATCGAAACAAAATATATTAATGCGTCTCTGCAGAAATTTAAAGAAAAATAATAATTGCCAGGATTTTCGTATAATCTTTCCTCAAAGATTGTTCACTTAATTGCCAAGGGTGGAGGAGTCACCTAATTGAGTTAAATATCCAGAAATTGAAGATAAAGTTTCACTAATAAAATATCTTATTTGGTTTTCTACTTTACCCAATTAGTTCAAATGAAATTGACATTGTAAATGAAAATTTTCGTTTTGTCTGGGTTCAAAATGGTGATACTCGAATATAACCGCTGCCAACTCTGCGTAAGAGCCGAGTTTTCTTTATTCGTAGCAGTTTTGGATATATCAATTGCCTTCTTATCTCCCGGTAAGAAGTTCAAATTTTTCTGTGGAATTAAAGACAGAAAAAGAAAACGATCTATTGTTCATCATTATGAACTGGAAAAAGGATCGGCCCATTCTACCATCCTAAGAAGCATCTGACTTCTGCTATGCTTTATCTGTACAAGAGCTAGATTAAAGCAAAAATGAAGTAATTGCAGCCACATCTGTACTGGAGCTGCTCAATCATTATTTTCCAGCCTTCAAAATCGTTTACGTGGTGTTAAGAGGGCGTAACTAATTTTCTAAACGGCAGCTTCTTTTCCACGTACGCAATGTCGTAAGCCCATCGCTATTCACACAGCAAATGTTTAGAGTTCCTTAATTTAGTTTCACCAGCTTAAGCCTTTTTATAGATAGGACATGCTCTGTTACTTCCACGGAGTCGAATCAATTTTATTTTCTCATTGCTTGAAATTACACAGTGTCGATATCGTCCAGTACTTAGATGATGACCGCTTAGGAACACTAGTTATAGTAAGTGACCTCTTTCAATCTGAAATATGTTTCGGATTTAAATAACCCAAAAGGTGATAAATTGTAAAAAATAACAAATTAATTAGTAAAAAATTTCAATTCATATCATACACCATTCCTCATTACCATTTCGACTGGGTCACCTCGTCGTGTCTCGCTAGATCAATTTCAACTGAATCATGAGTTCGATTCTCACGTGATGCCTCATACTTTCAACCGTGTGCTACATTTAGGCTACTTTGGAGATAAAACGAACTGACCAAACCCTTTAGTCAGTTCGTTTTATCTCCAAAGTTATGCGCTATACCTGAGACACGCTTGAGCGATCATGTCTCGAAAAAGACATGACTGACTAGGCAGAAGATTTTCCCGCAGTAGGTTGCCATTATTTTCTGCGCTAGACTAGTTGCCAACTAAATCTATAGAACCCAATTTGTCCTTATATTTAACCCATAGCTGGAGAGAGAAGCGACGGATATTTGCGGATATTTCTCAAGGATATTTGCGCGTAAATGAATGCAACGAATTCAGCTGGAATTTGAACTCGGCTATCCGATTTCTTGTTCCGAGCCGATAGCCACTGCACATCTGCGTTGTAGTGAAGTGGATATAGACAACAAAACATTCAAAACTCTCAACTTCATAGTTACTAACAATACTTCGTCAAAAATAAGTTGGCAAAAAACTAAGGCATATCAGTTATCCTATCTTTGAGGAAACTGTGTTCGTATCGATGATAATAAAAAAAATAACGCCAACAAAAATAAAAACAACATATATTGATTATATCACATTTTCTTGATAAGTTTGCCCTGATACCTCTTCGCGCAAAGTGCCATATATAAATCACTAGCAGTATAGCCCGGCGTTGCTCGGGTGTAATGAAAGCTTTAAAACTAATCCATGGTCCTGGAGCTTAGACTCTTTGGACGTTCGCACGAAAGTCTAAAAAGCAATATTTGTTTCCAGTTAAAGCGAAACCGTAGACTGAAAGAAAAATGAATGGATGTAAGTCAAATTTCGATTTCCTGGTATCGATTTCAAATAAGCTTTTTTCGTCGTAAACTGAGTTTTGAAGGCTAAATAAGTCCTCTGAATAAATGGTATCATGGCTGAGACTAAGAACTATAATTATACCTACTTAGAGCCAAACCCGAAGTAAAAACTAAAATAAAAGGGCTGAAAAAAATACAGACATACAGACAGAAAAACAGACACACACACACAAACATCTTGCCTTTTATATATATATATATATATATATATATATATATATATATTATCGATTTTCTGCACTATTGTAAGAACTGCAACCTTGAAACTCCTGAATATCGTTTCTTATGTCTTTGTCTATGAGTGTATCAAATTTGATTAAAATCGGACAATTCCTTCTATAACCCGATTTTTTCGATTATCGATTTTCGATATTTATTGGGGGTACCTCGACACAAAACCTAGCTAAGAACACTCGCAGACGCTTATAGTACAACTGTGTAAATTTTCAAGAAAATCGGTTCTGCCGTTTCGGAGTCTATAGGTAACGGATAAACACACACAGAGACAAAGTTCCATTTATAAATAAGTTTAGATTAGCACAAATCCACAAAACTCTTTTTAATTACCGTTAAGTGATTGACAATACAAAAGTACTCTACTAATCAAACTGCAAAAACGATTAAAATTTGGGAGACTGTTTATATGAAACAACAACCACCCACCATCAATAAAAGTAATATTTTAACCTTGGCGAGCATGTGTTAAACTGAATTTGAACTCTGTGGTCATTTTAGCACAGTCATTTTTGCACATTCCACTGCCATTACATGTGAATACGTATTCATTTTTAACTACGGATCGTTACCTTAGTAAACTCTCTACTGACCGTCTCTCAACTTATATCCTTTTTCATTGAAAATGACCAATGGCGGTCAAAAGTATTCGGAACAGTACACACAATTTACACAAGTTGCTTTACAATTTTCTATTCGATATTAAACGACTTATACGGTACGTCTTGTCCGTTCTATTTAATAAGGAATGCATGTCTTGATCTTTCTGCACTTGTTATACAAGTGCAGAAAGATCACGATACAGAAAACACAAAAACATTTCTGTACTAGTAACTTAAAAGTACTTAAAATTCTAAGCGAATCCAGTGATAACTCGAAATGAGACCATAGATAATTTAAGGGCAGTTTTAACATTGATAGCTGAACAAAAATATGTTAAAATCTTGTGTAATATCGTAAATCCTGTATGACAATGAATGTTGGACATTTTTTTTACAGATGAAGACGAGGCTTGAAGCAACAGAGTTGTGATTTTACAGAAGGTTGCCGAGGAAACCATAAACTGAGCATGTGAACAACGAGGAAGTTAAAAAAGAAAACAATCACATTTGTGTTTAGAATCAGAGAAAGACATGTCAAACTTCTTGAATACATAATGTGGATTGAGAGCTTGGAGAATTTGAAACTCACAGGAGATATTGACGAACAGAGGAACTGAGGGAAACAGCCAGTAATCTATCTAACGAGTTTGTGTAAATGAACGGTAGAACAATATGTTGAAATGTCGGTTCTTGTATGACCACCGAAATTATAAAACGTCAAGCCTGGTCAGCACTAAGAGGAATAACTATTTGGGAATATCAGGTGTTGTAAGAGTGGATGTATGTCTACGGCTATATCGTGTTGAATACACCGGTTCCCGTCCGATTCACCGAAGTTAAGCAACATCGAGCCTGGTCAGTACTTAAATGGGTGACCATTTGGGAATACCAGATGCTGTAAACGTAAGGACCAAGAATGGTCCACCGGTCCTCCAGGTCTGAGGGTTGGATGCAGAGCTAACAACCCTGCCCCGTTAAAAACAGTTTGTTACAGAAACAGCAGCAAAAATTTCTGCCCTATGCACCATCTGGGTGTGATGGATAAATGAAGATTGGATGTGCAGGTGGTATAATGGATAGTGGTTCAGAATTGTTTATCGGAGTTCCAATATCGGAGTATGAATCCACCTACTTTCCCCAGCTATGGGTTATTTAGTAAGCGCTGCATCACTAAACCGTTATTATTAAAAACAAAACAGAATCTTGCAATCTAAAAGTATTTTCTGGCTTTAAATGACCTGCAAAGGGTTGTTAAGCCGTAGAATATGAATCAATCAATTTGATGTTATGCATTTGGTCGCACCTAGAACTTTTCAATTCTTCCTCGTACTTATGTTATTTGAAAATTTGTTTCCATTTCTCTATTTTGGTTTGCAGAACCATTGTTGAATTCTATTTCCCCATAACTGTAAGGAGAAAAGATGGATTCATATTTTTCCCAAAGTAAATAAATGCAGCGAATGCAACTTGAATTCTAACTCAGCCATACGATCTCTCGTTCTTAGTCGATATCCACTGCACCACAACGCACATCCTATGAGTAAAATAGCAGGACTGATTGGGTTCTATAGCCTTGGTTGGCAACCAGTCTATCTCAGAAAGTAATGGCAACCTAGTGCGGGAAAATCTTCTGCCCACTCAGTTATATCACTTTCGAGACATGATCGACCAAGCGTGTAATTTTCACCATAGAAAAACGAAAATAATTCTATATGATATATATATATATATATAGTTTGAAGACAGACTGAATCTTTAATTTCATTTGCAGCTCAAATATTTTAAATATAATGGGTTCTGCGAGATTTTTCTTTATTATGCTGGGGCAAAAAATTTCTTGCGTATCGACTTGACAGAATTCCCGCTTCAACCTTTTATTAAAATAATACTGAGGAAAAAATGTCCATTTTCAGGACAGAAGGCGTTTGTGAAAAAATTTATTACTTCCGCATCGCAAATTAAAAAAAAAAGAATTCTCTATACAAGACTTGAATAGCTATTATTTGTCTCGAGTGCTTTCCCTCGTTGTCTATTGAATAAAAATTGATTTGACTATATAACAGCTGAACTAGTCTATGTCCTCACCGAGGAATATACATATCACACACACACACACATGTTAAGGCAAATTTATGCGATTGCGTGTGTACTAACACAAGCATATAAATACGCGCACACATTGCACACTCACGTATACATACGCAAACAGGCGCACTCTCAAATCACAGATATATCACGCGCATGCGCACGAAAGTGGTATTTGAAAAACACATTCCTCTTAAACAAGCAGTATGAATGAAACATTTAATATTGTTGCCATGAGCATTCAAACATTTCAAGGCACAGTAAATGAATAGTAATTCCTTAAAGGGAAGATAATTAATTTTATTATTATTATTATTATGTCATTTTTCATCATATTTCGATTTCTGCTTTGGTCTCACTACCAACCAAGTCTGCGGGGAGACCTAAGGCAGGTAGTGGCGTGTTGTTATGGCTCCATTTCATGTTTTTCTATCTTCCCTATCATCCCCAGCATTACATAGATAAAGTTTTCCTTAGTGTGTGGGCTGTACTTAATAAGACAATTTTTTGTATATCTCTTAAGCTGGGGTTTCCAGGGATTCTTTCAATGTGTTGTTTTGTTCCATTTTTTATCATTCCAAGTGCACCTACTATCACTGGCACAACTCTTGTTTTCAATTTCCACATTTTTTCTATTTCAATTTCCAGGTCTTTATATTTTGACAGTTTTTCAAATTCCTTGATTGCTATGTTACAATCCGCTGGACAAGCCATATCAATTAATAAACAAGTTTTCTCCTTCTGGTTTTTAACAATAATGTCTGGCCTGTTTGCTTCAATTTTTCTGTCTGTGTAGATGGTGTAATCCCATAGAATGGTTACATCTTCTATTTCTGTAACCGGTGCTGGATGATGTTCATACCAGTGTTTGTTTACAGCTTTTCCATAATGTTTGCACATTGCCCAATGTAAATATTGCCCAACTCTATCGTGGCGATTTTTATATTCGTTTGGGGCAAGCACAGAACAGCCTGAGATTAGGTGGTCTATTGTTTCTTGGTGTTTATCACAAAACCTGCATTTTGGATCCATATTATTATGCATAATATTTGCCTGAAAGTTTCTCGTGAAAAGACTTTGGTCTTGTGCTGCAAGTATAAATCCTTCAGTTTCAGACTTTAATCCAGATGCACGTAACCATCGATGAGTATTAACTTTGTCAACATTGGATTTATTGGCACGTACTGGATATTGGCCATGCAGAGGTTTGTCTTGCCAGCGCTGTTTCATCTTTTCAAGAGCTTTATCTTTGGCTTTCATTTTCATATTTTTTGCCGCAATAGTTGGTTCTTGGCTACTGTTTTGCTTTTCTACAGAATCTACTAACTGTAATTATTATTATTATTATTATTATTATTATTATTATTATTATTATTATTATTATTAACTAGTTTTACTTTCATTTTGCTTTTCTTTTTTTTTCGGTTTTGTATCACAACACGAAATAAAAGAGGCGGGTGGGATGATAGAGATAAGAGAAACATCCAAATGCCACTCCTTAATTTAGTTTGCAAAACTAAATTAAGAAGTAAGAAGTTGATTAGAATAAGGATACCCCGGATGGATTCTTCTCCAGAAAGAAGAATCGTCTCATTTGAAACTCAAACATAAATGTGAATGATATTGCCTTACCAATTAAGCCGATGTCCATGACGGACATACTTCCAGTTTTTTATTATTTTTCCTATTCATACTGTTGCATCAATCTAACAAAGAGAGAGAGAGAGGGGGGAGGAGATAAAGAGTTTGCCTAAGAAATCAACATTAGAAATCCTGAATTTTACTTTAATTCGGTCGTTGATTACTGGCGTCGATAGACAATGCATAACTATTAGAAGACCCATTGAGTCAATTACTCTTTGTACTTATCGTGAAGAAGGTTTGAAATTATTTCTGAATTATTTTCATACACCAAAGGTAAATCAATCAACGTCACAGGAGCATCCAATAGAGGGTAAACATTGTATCAATCTCTTTAACATTCAAAGAAACATCCTTTCGGTCAACTGTAATAATAATAATAATAATAATAATAATATATGAAACAACTGTGGGAATTCACAATTCAGAGTGAAAGATTAGACAAAACATTGATCATTAAAAGTTTTCACAAGTGTCTGTTGATAGACGCTGCATGCTCTGGAGATCAATACATTACAGACAAAGAGACTGAAAAACTTGTGAAATACTCAGAGTTGAAGATAAATGTTGATAGAATGTGGAAATTATATGCAGGGGCTGTTCCAATTGTCGTTGGATCCTTAGAGATCGATGCCACAAATCTCCAGAAACACCTTGATATGACTGGAATCGCAACCAGTATAACAACATTGCAAAAATCAGAAACATCTTAGGTACATAAAATAACCTTACCCAAAAATCATTGGTTATGACCTTAAACGATCCCATAAAGATTGATAGGTCGTTAAACCTCGAAACAAACCAACAAACAAAATCTTGCGAAAAGAGCTTGATGCCTGCGGTCTTGACAAAGAGTCACTTAATTTTTCCAGTGACTGAAACCATTACCATGCAACTTTCAATAATAATTTAATGTCCGGATGTTACACTAAGCATGGGTTCCATAGCTTCTGATCTTAATTGGTTGGATATTTTCACATGTACATGTTTTGTTTTAGTGAATTAAGATAGGCTATAGTAAATACCGCATTCAGTACTACAGGTTTGTTTGTCAGATTATAACTATTTGGGTATGTCACCTAGAGATTGACGCACTGTGCATATCTGCTCATGCGCAAGTGTAGAAGGAGAGCATATGGCCAGTTGTCTAGGGAAATTTTTTAAGTTTGAAAGACGAACCGGTCAAGACGACTTAGAAATCACATCTAGATACTTAGGAATACCCTTAATTGGAGACTGTCTGAGCGAAATGGTTAGATTTTGTTTGTTGGTTTGTTTCGAGGTTTAACGACCTACCAATCCTTATGGGATAATTTAAGGTCATAACCAATGATTTTTGGGTAAGGTTATTTTATTTTACAACATTTTTCTTTTCGAGTATCAAGATTCATTGGGATTTGTTTTTAAGAGCAGGGTCCCCAAGTCCTACCCTTGTTATTTAATCCATAACTGGAGGAAAGGGACGGATTAATACCTTTCCCAAGGGTACCAGTGCTTAAGTGAATGCAGGGTATTCAACTGAAATTCGAACTCGGCTCACCGATTTCTCTTTCCGAGCCGATATTCACTGCACCACAATGCACATCCGTCACTATACACTTACAGCACCTGGTATTCCCAAGCGGTCACCCATCTTAGTACTGACCAGGCTCAACGTTGTTTAACTTCGGTGATCGATCGAGAACCGGTGTATTCAACGTGATAGGCTATAAGCCCGCGAAATGGTTAGACGACCTGAAGATATTTATAGATGGGTTCCACCTGCAAAGGTTTATGCTTTTTTTTTTTGCTTTTTTTTTTTCAAAGTTTGTCACCATGCAGCACACACTTGTCTATAATTATAATGCATGGATTTTGCATACTCTGATCAGACTGGGTGTCATGAAGGCTATATTGAGTTTCATATATTTTTATCCCTGTCTCTCTTTCTTGATGTGCTTCACTCTCATTCAATATTAATGCTAATAAAATGGCAGAATCACAAATAGTATTTAGATATGAACATTAAATAAACTTTAAAGAAAAGACCTGTAAAAAACAAAAACATATTTGATACGCCCTAATAATTTCTTTAAATTTTCGTACAGTATTTTGTTTATGCTCAGTTTTATGCACAAACCACACTAAAACAGGTTTTATAAGAAATACTGATGATATTTTTATTGTCAGCATAATAACTAAATGCCTATTGAATAATAGTAGATGGAATTCTCATCAACGTAAAATAAGAATAAATTATTACAATAGTTTCATGTTTCAATGATAATTTAAAGTGATTTTGTTTACATATTAAAAACATTAGTATTAGAGATACAACATTTTCATTTAGAGAATTACTGTTGGATTATCTAAATGATTGCTCTGTATTTCTCATTAGATCGCTAGAGTAGTGTTTAGGTCAATAAACTTCACTAAACAAAAAAGGTTTTTGACTGTGTAATGACAAAAACGCGTGCTTTTAATAAATTGTTGAAATTAGCGTATTTTTTATTATTGATTTTAATATTGAAGATTAAAAAGTTACATTTTCAATATTATTATTATTTATTTTAAGAAAAGTAAAAAATTGGACTCCATTTTTTTTTTTTTTTTGTCGATTATGGAGTAGGTGCTGTGAATAATCGAACGTATTAAAATGAAGTGAAGTTTTCTGTTGAAGATTTTCGTAATCAAATTAAGACATTAATTGAGAATAGATATTTGCCCTACTCCCCCACTGAAGCGAGATGTGACACAAGGTTGGAGTTTAATGCTGGGAGCCCGGACGCGTACGAGCGGGAAAGGTTAAAAAATTACCCAGTCCCGAAACCGCCGGTGGCGCTGGCCCCAATGACGAGGAGTTGATTCACCCCTCTGGTGTAATGGAGTGGTGCGACCCCGGGACTATTCTCCGGGACCGGGCATCTCACAGTATTATTTTCTCAGTTGCATACCTGTCCTCGGACAGAGCTACAACTAAGCCGCAGTCAGTCTTTGAGGACAGAGACGCAACTGAGAGATGATTTAGGGTCCCCACCCGACACAACATGTACCAGTAAGGTAAGTATAATTAATTGAGAATAACCAGTTAATTGAAAATAACCTTTGTTATACCACATAAAAAATATTCAACGTACTCCAGATCTTCAAACGTTAAAAATCATTTACATGAGATTTATCATATTAATTGATTCATATTAATTGATTCCGCTTTTTTAAACAAATTTCGACGAGTGATGAAAGGCGAATAATTTTCCACATCGACCCCAAAACATCGGGGCGCAAGTGAAATGAACAAATATTAAGCGTTACAACGGCTGGTCTTCAACCAAAGAAGGTTATACTGTGCTTATTGTAATACTGGAAGGGCGTCCTTTACTATGAACTCTATCTATGAAAGTAAACTAATTCGAATGTTTAAAAGAAACATGCGTAAAGACGGAGCATATGAGAAACGAAGACGTTTTAATGAAAATAGAAACAAAAAGGAAGTATATAATTAAAATCAGTTGAAATTTCTGGGACACATAATAAATAAAGAGGATTGAAGTATTTGACACTCAAAAGACAAAGGCAAAGGAAATAATTGAGGGACCTACCCAACAAACTTGTGGAAATGGGTGTTCGAAAACAGGATATAAGAAATAGTGAGAAAGACAAACATTGCTAACAGCTACAAGAGATAGAAAAATGTGTAAAACAATGAACACCTCGTCCTCAAAGGACACGGCACATAAAAGAAAATTGCTTTCTATGAGACATACTGGAGATAACAATCAGCAAAAAGCATCCAGGATCAGTGAAGATAAAGGGTATAATGCCTGATCAGAATAACACGAGACCACGTGCTTCATTGGTGATGAGACAAAAATAATTAGTTTGTCTGGAAAGTTTTTGTATTCACTGGAGATTGAACTTTCAGATTATAGCTTTCTTTTACAGAGAATTACCTTAAATGATAAACATTCCATTTTTCTGGAAGAATGTAAAAGATACCTTGCCATAAAAAAATCGGAGAGGATGGAATTATGAAGTTGCTTGAAAGATGGCGGAAGTTGTGGGACAAAATGGTTATTAAGTTGTTCAAAAAAGATGAATTCTTAAAAAATAAAAAAGTCTTTTTACTTAATCAACTGAATGAATGTTTTATGTCATTCAAATTTTCAAAACGTTTATAGAAAAAAGAAAGAATAAAGTTATTCGTTCAACTTTGCTTAAATGTTCAAAATATGTAGAAGTAACATCCAAAAAGTTTCATGGAAAAATAGAATTCAGAGCAAACATTTTGAGTATAAACTTTTATTTCTGTACATAGGACGCATCAACATCAAAACTCTTCTATAAGCGATGATACCATCCATTTATCCCGGAAGAACTGACAGTCCTGAGAGTTTAACCAGGTCAGAGCAGCTTTTTCTATCATTAATAACGATTTTCTATCATTAATAACGATTTTAAGATCATTTTTTATTGTTAGAAAATAAGTAAATGTCAGGTACTAAATCAGAACTGAAAGGTGGATGTCTAATGATTTCCCATAGAAATTCTCGTAATGTTTCACTTGTTTGATGAGCAGAACGGGCAGGGATATTGTGGCGGTGGAAAAGCATTCTTTGATTAAATTTTTCATGGCATTTTTATAAGCAGATGCTTCTGTTTTTTCCTCCCCTAAAACGCTTTCTACTGTCATGGAGTGGAAATATTATACCGAATCGATTTCTAAGTCCGCTACTAAGAAAGTTGGTTCAATGTGTCTCGCGAGACAATTTTTCTCTCCAGAATCTATCATGCACATTTATAAGTCTACCGTTCGTCTATCTATGGAATACTGCAATTACAACTGTTTCTGTGCTTCTGCTATGTATTTAGAGATTCTTGATATAATTCAAAGAATTTGCAAAGATATTAGTCCTGACATGGCATCTCGGTTTCAGTCACTGCCTCACATTCTAACATATTTTCCAAATAGTTCGATTTTTCCAGGTAGTTAAAATAGATCCTGATGCTATACCTTGTCCTGGAGTGAGAGTGAGAATTATAATATAGATGTCAAGTCACCAAGACAAGTATAACCTTGATATAAGAGATCCGTATATAAGAGAAACTCGGATATAAGAGAGATTTTATCTGGTCCCAAATAGGAGCCTGTGGAAATATATATAAAATAGAACAGACACGGATATAAGAGAAACTCTGATATAAGAGAAATCCGGTATAAGAGAACTTTTATCCGGTCCCGACAATTCTTTGATATCAGAGTTACACTGTATTAAGTTTTGTTGAAACTCTCTCTCTCTCTCTCTCTCTCTCTATATATATATATATATATATATATATATATATATTCAAAGTACTTTTTATATAACTACGTTCTCTTACCACTTTTTCTATGAATTGTATGATGAACAAGGAAGTAGAATTCAGGAAAAGTAGAAGTAATAATAATAATAATAATAATAATAATAATAATAATAATAATAGAGTTCGTCTTTCTGTTCCAGGAAATGAGAAGATGTAATTGTCAGCAATTTACGCCACATGATACGAATAAACAATAATATTCCTTACATTGTTTGATGAATTAACACTGTCTTTTATTTAAGCAGTAGAATTTTGATTCTTAATGGACTACAGCTTTGTAGGAAAATATTCCAATTACCCTCTTTTATTAGTTTTTTTTTATTATCGTAATTTGAGTCGTTCGCTATTAAACTAATGAAACTATTCAATTTGTGCATATTTCCTTGACCCGCTTAATATGCATACCTTAAACAATTAAGGTATACTTACGAAAAACTTGTACAATTAACTTTGCTAATAATGGTTGATGGCATTAAAAATGGTACAATCTTAGGAGTAAGCATGGCGTTGAATTTTGATTCGCTGTCGCATTTGGCGATCTTCTGAAGAGAGAAAAAGCACAATGCCAACGGCACTTATTGTTGCTTGTTAATCAAACGATTATTGACATTCATATTTTCATATTTTCAGTCTATGCCTAAAATTTTATATACTACTGCTTTTTATGATTAAACGCTACAACATACACACACACACAGATATATATATATATATATATATATATATATATATATATAGTATATCGAGGCAGCAAGTAATTTTCTAAACATATGCTATTAAATATAAGAGACAATGAATGTCTATTATGTTTAATCATGAGCCGTTCTAAACGTCGTATTTTTGCTTTAATTTCAGTTGAAAATAAAGACAAAAATTCTCCAACATTTGGATAATTATTTATTGGTTTTCTTCTAAGCTTTCGGCTCACATGAACCATCTTCAGAGAGGTAGTTTAAACTGAAATATCATAAAATCCACCATCACCGACGATTTTATTTTGTGTTGACATAAAACTCCGCTTGGCAACGGCAATAGTTACCAAAAATAATAAACGCAGTTCTTAAGTTTGCGATGCGGTTTTATGACGTCACACCGCGGGATAGCGCGAAATGACAACAAAACCATGTAGTCAAATGCAATGTAATATGTTATTTCCTGTTTTAAAGTTGATTTTATTGAGTGTTGGTTGTTTCGATTTGATGTACATGGCCTCCAATATCTGCAGGTTCCTCTTACTATGTGTATGAGTAAGGATACCGTATTGTTGACCAAAATCTGTCTGATATTACCTACATGTTTGTTTTTCAGAGAAATGTTGTTTAATAGTACTCTGATCAGAAAGATGACATGTAAGTCTACGGGAGAGCGTGGTTGTAGTAAAACCAATATAGTACTAGGTTTTTGATTAGTATCAGAGATGCAATCTCTGAATGGGCAAGTAAATTGGTACACTACATTGTTTTTTTTGTAGAGAATTTAGTTTAGTGCTAAATTCTCTAAAAATAAACTTTAATAAAATCAACTTTAAAACAGGAAATAACATATTACATTGCATTTGACTACATGGTTTTGTTGTCATTTCGCGCTATCCCGCGGTGTGACGTCATAAAACCGCATCGCAAACTTAAGAACTGCGTTTATTATTTTTGGTAACTATTGCCGTTGCCAAGCGGAGTTTTATGTCAACACAAAATAAAATCGTCGGTGATGGTGGATTTTATGATATTTCAGTTTAAACTACCTCTCTGAAGATGGTTCATGTGAGCCGAAAGCTTAGAAGAAAACCAATAAATAATTATCCAAATGTTGGAGAATTTTTGTCTTTATTTTCAACTGAAATTAAAGCAAAAATACGACGTTTAGAACGGCTCATGATTAAACATAATAGACATTCATTGTCTCTTATATTTAATAGCATATGTTTAGAAAATATATATATATAATAAAAGTGCTCAATATCAGAGATTAAGTGTGTGTAAATAAGAAGTGGACATTGAAGTCAACAGAGTGGCAACAGTATGTTTATATAGATTAAAAAGATGGATTGAACATTGCGTTCAAACAGAAAAAGACTGTCGTCACTTAGTGTTGTTCTCAGTGTCTATTTATGTGTGTGTGTGTGTGTGTGTGTGTGTGTGTGTGTGTGTGTGTGTGTGTGTGTGTGAAAGAGAGAGAGAGAAAAAAGACAAGAGAAAGACCTTTATTCACATTGTCTACAGATATATTTATACTGAATATATATATATATATATATATTGTTTAACATATGGGCTAAGAGTGGTCAAGATCGATGATAGGGTGTTTGTAGATATATATAGTGTGGATATATATATATATATATATATATATATATATATATATATATATGTGTGTGTGTGTGTGTGTGTGTGTGTATAGGAAGGGAGGTTGATTTCTAAAGAATTAATGGTTTTAATTTATTTTTAATCCGACATTTTAATTTATACTGGCATTATTTTTGCACATTCGTGTTTGAAACAGACACCACGTTTTTATTTTTAAACTATGTGCATTACGTCTATTGGTTTGCATCAGAGAAATCAAGATATGAATCAAGAAAATGTGGCCTTGCCAGCGTACGAACTTGCGACCCCACTTGTATGAGAAACCACCGTTTGATCCGGCCACAGACAGCTACACAAATCAGTATTGTTCTATTTTTCCCTAAAAAAATGCTCAGTTTCACATCCGAAACGTAAACAAAGAAATTTTAAAAGAAATAATGGATCTATTTTTAATCTGACATTTTTGTTTCTTCAAACGTTATTGCCATATCCGTGTTTAAAATAGTCGTCTCATCTTTATTGTTGGAAAGTACATTTTCTTTTATTAAGATTTCTCGGGTACATAAGCCGATAGACGTGACATATATTGTTTAGAATAAAAACGAGACGTTTATTTCAAATACGGATAACTACCGAAAATAACCTATGAAGTAATAAAAATATATGATAATTCAAATTTAACAAAAATGATCTCCATGTATAAAATCTATAATGTGTTTCGTTTGTAAAACAACCCACAGAGCGCACAGATACTACACTCCCAAATGATTACAGAATATAGCTGAAGTTTGGTTTAAAGCGGGGGTGGGGGGAGGAACAAGCGTGTACACCAACACTGGCATCAATATTCCACCGACGCCTCTCTTTGGTGCAATAAAGGAAGTGCTGCCGCAGGGTTTGAATCTCTGAAATCAGGCATCTCTCAATTGATTTGTGTTCTCTCTGAAGATAGAAAAACAGTTGAGAGATAAAAAGTAGTTGACAGGCAACATTCTGATACGAGAGAGAACGAACAAATACACTGATTATCGACAGAAGTGCTGATCTATATGTAAATAACAAAAAAAAAAATAAGAAAAATAAGAAAAACGATGTCATTCAGCAAGACAAATTTTACTTAGAAATCTTCAGATTAACATTTTGGATAAAGTTTATAAAGTACATGAAAGCTCGTCATTTTTAATCGATCCTCGACCGGCATCGAAACACGCCTTACACTCAAAAACATGTTTCAGATCAAAGAATGTTTGCCAAAAGTCTGACAAAATATTATAAGAGATTTTGTTTGGTGGGTGGCGTTTCACCAAAATCTTGTTAAAATTTGTCAGCCATCGTAGAGATCACAGATCCGTTCCAACACAACGTTACCAAATCTTACGTTATAATTAAATACGAGCATATAGCACGATGCCTATTGGTTGTCTAACTCAACTGTTCATGCATTCCTGTTGAACATTGAAATCACAATATATACAGCTCGAGAAACTTTTCACATTATCTCGTAGTCCTGGGGATGATGATAAACTACAACCGGCAGTAAGTCAATCAGGAGAGTGAAGGTTTTCAGAAGACAGGAATCACCTCATAATTATTGTTATTCTCAGGTCCACTTTCACCCGGGATAATAAAAAGGAAATAAAAGCTGAAATATTTCAGTTCCTGTTAGTCGCAACGACCCCCAGCATCGTATACTTTCCAGCTAAACAAACCTACCAAATCACGTATAAAAACTTTAAATAAGAACGTATGGAAAAAGTTCACTTAAAGAAAAAAGAAAACAAGTTTAGTTGGAAAAAGAAATAAAGATGATTGAGAATTTTATGCAATATTATGAACATTTATTTTTTTTTTATTAAAATAAAATGAAAGTAAAATATAAATCAAAATTCATCTATTACATTTCGCGCGAAAATATACACATTAAAATATGCCAATCGATATGAATGACAATGACTCATACATTTGTATAAATGTAGGGAACGAAAGTACAAGGGTTATAGTACGAATAAAAATACTATAGCTCCTAATAAATAGTTCGTAATATAAAAGATATAAAAAAGGATATGATGAGATACAAAGTTAGCTAACATATTGTGGATTCGTCTTATCATCACAATATACGTTCAGAATCCACCTTGTTGTCTGTAGCAAAATCCGATGAAATTGAGTAGTTTATAGATACACTCATTCGACAAACTGTACTGAAGTCCCACATCAGGAAAACAGTGTTAAATTTTGTTTTTTCGGAAGCAGATAGTTGAGACAACAGAAATGTTCTACTGAAGGATGCTGGGAATGCTATAGACTGAACATTTGAGCAACGATGAAGTTTTAGAGAAATTGGAAACAAAAAGTGCATTTACACCTAGCATCAGGAAGAGATAACTGAAATTTCTTGATGGCGAAATGAGAAAAGAGGCTTAGTAAATTTGACACTGACAGGGCATATTGAAAGCAAGTGGAACATAAAAAAGCAGCACATAACCTACCTAACGAGCTTGTGTAAATGGGTGGTAGAACAGAGACTAGGAGGGATCGCTGAAAGACAATCTTTACTCAGAGTTACAACAGATAGGAAGTCGTGTAGATTGTAGAACTATGATCGCTCATGTTCTGAAGGGACACGACACATAAAAAAGGATAAAACTGCAGGCAAATAATTTGTTGTGATTCCGTCACTTATTTATAGAACGTATCAATCAAATATTTCAAAAATGCAATCGATGACTCTAAATCAGACAAATGTTGGACTTGTCAAATATTAACTAACCAATGTTATTTAAAAGCATTTCGTACTCAATGTACTGGTTTATTTTCTCATTCCAATAGTAACGACAAAAAAAAAAAAAGAAAAAGAGAGAGATTCAAAAATATAAAAAAAAAAAAAGAAGAAAAAATCTTGCAATAATTTTTTTTTTCAGGTTTTACAATCTATCGTCAATAACTTTGACAAAAAGGATTTGTAAGTTTCAACTTGTGGGTAGAATTTTAACTCTCCTCTGTATCCTTAATTTTGCACAACTTTTCAACAAATCAAATATGCCACAAAAAAAAAAAAAAAAAAAATCTTGCTTGTTATCATTTTTTTTCTTTGCTTTTTAATGCCGGAAGAATAAACTCCTACTTTAAGGATGGTGTACCTGAGGTAAATCATAGAATGGATCGGCCAAATTCAAAACCACAAAGAAGAGATTAAATTATCTGGAAAAAAAAGTTAGAATTTTTACAATAATCTGAAACTTTTGTTTGAAATTCAGTTTTGTTTTAGATTAAAAAAAGCATAACTTACCTTCATTTTATTTTTCTTTCTTTTATATCTTTTTTTTTTTTTTCTCTCACAATTTCACAAACAGGTATCTTCCATTTCATAACTTTTTGCGTCTGCCCATGCTTAGAAGACAAAATAACTAACGTACTGAAAGTAAACAATGCATATTCAGAACGTCACCGGCAACATTATTCTGTCTGGTCAGAGATTGGTTGTTTGACTTCATTGTTAATTACATTCATTTCACTTCGATCCAATCCATTTTTTGTGTAATATCTGTTTTTCTTTTTCTTTATCTTTCTTTATCTTTCTTTTTCTTTTCCATTTTCTTTTTCTTTTTTGTTTTGTTTTGTTTTAGTTCGTTGACTTTGCTTTTAGCGGACAGAAGGTTTTTAAGAGAACAGATTTTATAGTCAAGCAAGAAGACTTGAATGAGTAAATGTGTAATTAGTTTGTAAATCTAAGTAAAAAAAGAGAATTAAACTAATAATACATTATGTAAATTACTTTTCTATGCTTTTAACATAACGCTATATCAGAAAACTAAGAAAACCAACCATGCTTGCTTGTAATAAATTAGAAATATAGAGATAACCCGTTATCTTATATCACTTTCTTTATCTCTCACTCATACACACCTGCTATCTATCTATCTATCTATCTATCTATCTATCTATCTATCTATCTATCAGTGTGTTGATGTGTATGTTAAAACTTGTAAAACTTTTAATAGCTATACAAGTCCTTAAAGAGCTACAAAATAAATTCAGTTACTATATTTCCTACAATATCACGTGTTAAATCTTAATATACTGTAAACATTAACATAAAGTACAACTGAAACAAAAAAAAATAAAGTAATTCCTCTGAATATACCAAGGCCCATAAGTCTTTACTCTTTTTAATATTTTTCTGCGTGTATTGATATATAAGCATAAGCTTCTTTCCACGATCAGCTTGTCCTTTTCCTTTTCAGTAGTTGTACGCAGCGGTAATTAACAACACAGCTGTAGTCTGATTATAATGAGAGCAATACAAGTGTCAGTCTCCCGTGCTTTGAGCGCTGCTAAAATTGCAAGATTCTAACTCCGCCCGGACACAATATTTTCAACAATTGTTCTGTTGGTTATAATGTTTTAAATTGATGACTACGAATAGTTTAATCGCCTCTTGAAATACCATTCCTCCGGTTATGCAACTGACTGTTAAACTTAATTCGACTTCATAAATTAAATTTCTTTGCAAAACAATATCATAATGAATAGCTTTTTAAAAAATATATTTCACTCTGAGGTTTTTGTTATTGCATTCCAGCAGTTATACATATCTGTATTAGAAATATTAATGACAAAATGGAAAACAATTCGTATGACACATTTCGTCTTTTAGAACTTCATCAGAAAATTTTTTTTACTACTTTGTCATTAATTTTTTTTAACATTGTTGTGGCATATAACATTTATATATTTACTAATTGTTCCCTTAAAACAAGACTTAAGAGCCACTCAAGGTAGAGGCTTACTAGGTGAGAATACTGTACAAATTTTTTATGAGCGCAAGAGAAGGAGGCAAGAAATGCAGTTTATGAGGTATGTAGAAAATCCCAGAGATTCAGATTGTACTAATCAGGAAAATATCTTCTCAGGAGTCTGTTACAGAAAGTAGCGTTTCTTGTGAAGAATCTGTACGGATACAATTTTCTTCTTATCAATAGAACATGAAAGGAATAAGGATTAGTTAATTCATGTAGTTTTGATTTTAAATGTGAATATCCACAAAGCACAATCTTTTAACTGTATATTTCAAGCCTAATAACTTGTTTTTATTTTGATTATATATATATATATATATATATATATATATATATATTAGGTTTTAAAAATTTATAGCATTTTTCAATATGTGGCTTGATTTTATTTTACACGTGACTTAAACCTACGGCTTGTGTACATATTCTCAAAGGTGACATTTCAATGCGTCTTTCTCGAGTGTTATTAAAAAGTAGCTCTCCCTTTTAAAATATCTTTATTAATTACAAATTTTACAAGCAATGGATACGAGAGAAAGCGTATAGCACAAGATTTTTATTTAAAATTGTATACGGGTGCTAGATTTCACTGCCACCTTCTTGAGTCACCCAGTAATCGCGTCAATTGATTTCACCAGGAACACTTCTGATGTATAAGACATAACGTCTTATATTTGCCCTTGAAGCTCTTCCAATGTATTGGTTTGATAGACTTGTTCTTTTAATCAAACCCCAAAAAACAAGTTACAGGGTGTTAAGTCAGGACTTCTAGTAACTCATACACAAAATAAGAAGTTACTTTTCAATCAAAGTGTAATTCGCACTTTGGACTTCTGCTTTTGCGAATTGCAAATCGGAGATATCAAAATCAAATAAGTGCGGAAACTTAAATATTTGGGAACTGTTTTGACAAAGGACGGGAATGTGATACCGAAATCCGAAGGTGCATTGGTATAGCTCTTCATCATAATGTTTACTTAACACTAATTTTTATGTACAGCTTAAACTCTGTCTGTCTTTAATTGTGTTGTATATGCAGAAATGGAATGTTCTTATCCTCTTAAATACGTGGATGCTATTGTAGTAGAGGAGAATGATTATACTGATTAGCAGTCATTTCTCTCTGTCTTCATCAATGTCAAGGGACAGGAGTAACACAGACGGGTCACCACCGAAGAGTAAAGCCTTGTCTGGAGAAAATCGACATTAGCCCTGACCCGGCCTTGTGCATGGTCAACGGAATATTTTTGACCGAGTTCGGAGACCTCTTTTTAAATAAGACTTTATGCCGAATTCCGCCTATGTGGAAAGGCAGATAAATACAGAGTGATTATACAAGCTAGCAGTACACTAGCAGTGTATCGACTTCACCCAGTGTGCAAGTCTTGTACTTGTTGATATACTATTATTCCCAACCTTAGTTTTGATGATTACTCACGCAGTAACATTTTAGGGTTACAACACTGGCAACGAAGATTGTACCATTGACCAAAACAGAATATTTGCCGACGAAGATTGTGCCGTTGATAAAAATAGAATATTTTGGTAACGAAGATTGTGCCGTTGACCAAAATTTGAGGTCGAAGATTGTGCTGTTGGCAAAATAAAACATTTTGACGTCAAAGATTAAGATTTGGTCTGATACATTTTGATGACGAAGATTTTGGTGATAAAAATTTTGGCTGATCATAAGAAAAAAGAGCACCAGCACAACAGTTCTGGGACGAAGATTTTGGGCAGCACTCAACTAAACGTTTGTTGATATAATGTTCCACGAGCATAGTATCGGCAAAAACGCATAGAAAAAGAAAAAGTCAACTTATGCGAACAAAAGTTTTCACGTAAAAAATTACCAAAGAACATTGATAAAAAAAAGTACAAAAATATAAAGCATTTTTTTTTGAGTGGGAGAGGGCTACAGTGATTTTCAAGGATTAAGTGTTATGAACTTTGTGCTAAATAGAACATTCCAAAGAAGAAAAAACACGATATTATTCCGACTAAAACGTGACAAAAGGTACATGGAATTCAAAATTTTGTACCATAAATGCATATAGAAGATTATATAAATTTAATCAGTTACTGTTTGGCATTAAGGTCGCTCTAGCTATCTTCCAGCATTGACACAATGCTAAGTGGTTTCGACTTTGCAGTCGCATACCTTGATAATATTTTGCTAAGAAGCAAAACACTGAAGAACATAAGAAAAATGTTTTGAAGTGCTTACGAAAATTCAGAAATATAGATTCAAGCTAAGGGACGAAAAGAGTGAATTCTTTATGGACAAGATTAAGTACCTGAGACATATTATCGACAAGAATGGCAGGAGACCAAATCCAGCGTGAGCTAGAGCTATTATGAACATACCTGCGCCTGAATATGTCAGCTCCCTACAAAGTTTCCTGTGATTATCAGGTTATTACAATGTTTTGTGAAAAAAATGTGCTGTTTGAGAGCCCCGCCAAAATAAACTTTTGAAGAAAGACTCAAAATGAGTCTGGACGTCGGAATGCCAAGAGCCATTTCATAAAATAAAAAGTATACTAACTTCAGATTTGTTTTTGGCACACTACGATCCTAAAAAAGAATTGATCGTGGCAAGTAACGTGATTGCTTATGGTATCGGAGCTTGCATTATGCATAAATTTGATGACAGCTCTGTTAAAACCGATTGCGCATGCATCTAGGACGCTTCTTCCAGCGGAAAAATTACTGACTAATTGAAAAAGAAAGTTTAGGGATTATCTTTGCTTTTAAAAAAATTCCATAGATTTATTCACGGAGAAAATTTACATTGCAGACGGATCCTAAACCGTTGTTAGCGATATATATTGGTCAAAAAGACATTACCGACTCATACAGCAAACAGATTGTAATGATGCGTAACCATTCCTCTAAATTATGATTTTAGAATGTAGTTCTTGCCGTCTAGTAAGCTAAGTCATGCGGACGGATTGTCCAGACTGATTCCAAGGAATAATGAACTCTTCGAAGACACAATCATTGCTTCAATCAAAGGTAGAAATTAAAAATATTTTGTGCAATACTGTGCGCGAACTACTTGTAACGTTAGAGGATATAAAAAAGAAAGTACGGAATGACGAATTCATTACTGAAATAAAAATAAATTAAAAGACAGGAATAAAAAAGACTCTGAAGTTTATTCAATATGTGACGACATTCTAATGTACAGCGAAAAAGTAGTGGTACCGCTAGCACTAAAAAAAAAAAGATCCTAAAGGAATTCCAAGCAGGACACCCGGGTATATCCAGTATGAAGAGCATAATGAGAAGCTACGTTTACTGGCGCAGCATAGATAGAGACATTGAGACGTTGGTAAAGTCGTGCAAAAGCTGTGCTTTGGTGGCTAAGGCACCACCAATGAAGTTATATCCATGCCCAGAGACTGACCGTTCGTGGTCACGTCTTCATATTGATTTTGCTTGTTTAATAAATTAATCATACTATCTTGTTGTCGTAGACAGCTTTTCGAAATGGCGAGATATTTTCAGATTTTCAGAGTCCAACCAAGCAAGTAGTAATAAAGTTTTTACACAAACTGTTAGCGAGGTCTGGAATTCCAGATTTAATGTTTTCTGATAATAGTACGCAATTTACAACGAAGGAGTTCAAAGAATTTTGCAAAATGTTTGTGTTAAATCACATTATAATTGTTCCTTACCATCCTAGAAGCAACGGCCAGGCAGAGCGTTTCGGGGATACCTTCAAAAGAGTTTTTTAAAAAGCCAACGGTGGATCCTCAGATGCAGCAATACAAAAATGTCTGCAGGTGTATAGACTGACACCTAATAAAAACTCGCCTTCAGAAAAGAGCCAATCTAAAAAGTGGGGTGTTGTATCCCTACCTGTATATAGAATGGGATGTTTCTATTCTCTTAAATACGTGAATACTATTGTAGTAGAGGAGAGTGATGATACTGATTAGCGTTTCACTTTACGAAGCGTGCGAGGCTTGAACTTACTGATATACTATTTATATCCAACCTCCTTTTTGGTGATTACTCACACAGTAACCTTTTAGGGTTACAACATATTGTATGATCGGTGTAATAATTTGAAAACAAAGTGTTACTTTGTGTTCCACTTTACCCTACTGATGGTCTACTGCAGGTATGGACAACCTTTTTCGAGCAGTGGATCGCATGATCTATGGCTCATCACAAGGCGAGCTGCACTACTAAAAAGAGTCAAAGTAATTTTTCGTAGTGGGTACCTCAGCTATAGAAGACCATATGCGTAAACATATATATTAGAAATTGTGAGAAAATCTTTTTTAGAAAATATTTTTCTATAATTAGAAAAATTGAAGTCTTGGTATAATATTATCACTGATAACAGTGCGATTAACACATATATGTCATATTTATTTAAAAATCTTAAAATCATATGTTTTTTTCCAAAGGAAAAATATTATGACTGCTTCCTGTTTCAAAAGCAAAATATGTTTACACGTATAATCTACCATTGGTGAAAATCACCAATAGTTTAACATGACAAAAAAGTTTTTTTTGAGCGAAAATATATAATATTCAAGAAACATTGTATTTAATCATTGTTTATGTATGAAAGAGTAACTGAGTGAAAAAATGAAAATGAAACAAAAGAAAATTTTAATGAAGATTATTTTTCTTATTAAATTAAGTGTTCTATTCAGAAAGATCAAACGAGCCATATGCTCTCTGCGGGCTGCGGGCTGTCCGTTAACAGCAGTTTGCACATGACTGGTCTACAACGAGTAAATATTAATTTAATAGCTCAATTTCACATATAAAGCACAGAAGGTATTATGAAGTCGTTTTAGGAAAAGGTTTTATAAACTATCAAATACGGTTATTGGTAATATATGTCAGATAAAATAAAAAAGACCAGTTGACGAAGATGATTTCAGTTTCACTCTAAATTGGAAGTACAAATAGTAGTTTTAGCAAATAATGACAAGTTTACCGCACAAATGAAGTGAAAAATATTTCAGTGTTTCCCCTTAAAATGAGCCACTTATATTTTTAATAAATCGTTGGTGATACCCAACTCTGCAGCAGTCATTTGTTATTCGTAAGTATTTTTCTCCAATCTGGGGAATCATTATGAAATGACAACACATCAACTCTTTTCCGGTCTGCTTATTTAGAATACAAAAAGGTACATCACTTTTTCTCTATTCTAATTAAGTCATTATGTTAAGTTGTATCACAACGAAAGCAATTAAGCCGACGAATGAAAGAATTTTAAAGTTATTCAACAGAATTAGACGTATTTGTTAAACTTCCTACCATTATAATAGTCGGGTTTTGGGCGCCTAACGTAGCGCAATTATTATTATTATTATTATTATTATTATTATTATTATTATCTTCTTCTTCTTCTTCTTCTTCTTCTTCTTCTTCTTCTTCTTCTTCTATGTGCCATGTTCCTTCAGAACGTAGGCAATCATGGCTTTCCGCGTCTCCCTATCCTGTGCTCTTAGCACACTTTCTCCTGTTACCATACCGCTCTGCCAATCACCTGTTAAGGCTCTTAAAATATGTTATCCGCTACTTTCCCCTCTATCTCGCTTTCTTCTATCTGACCTGTGAGTATCAGATTCTCCAAGCCTTTCTTCCTCATTACATGTTCCAAGAACTTCAGCTGACTCTTCCTGATGCTCAGTATTAACTTCCTTTTCGTTTCCATCCTTTCCAAAACCTCATCATTGCTCACATGCTCGATCCATGATATTCGCAGCATTCTTCTGTAGAACCACATTTCAGTTGCTTCAAGTTTTTCTTTTATCTTTGATGATATTGTCCAGCATTCACTGCCATATTGAAGGACAGACATCACATAACAATCCAGTACTGATTTCTTTGTTTCTAGTGAATTTTTCCTGTCTCTTAATACTCTGCTCAGCTTCTGGAATGCATCCTTGGCTATTCCAATTCGCCTTCGGATCTCAGTGTTGCACTTTCCGTCTTCTGTTAGAACACTTCACAAGTACTTAAATTTTTATACTTGCTTGATTTTAGTATCCACAACCTGTAATTGGCATTTTGGGCTCCTCCGTTTGCTGATGATCATACATTCGGTTTTCTTGTAATTTATTTGTAGTCCTTTCTTTTGACATTCTTCATCTACCCTTTTTTTAGCAGGTCTTGTAGATTTCTTTCCGTGTCAGCTATCAGCACTGTATCATCTGCGTATTTTATGTTGTTCAGATTGTGACCACCAATGACGAATCCTGGCATAACTTCTAGGATTCTCGGAGTAGTTTCGCTGTACAAGTCGAATAGATCTGGTAAACGGACACATCCTTGTCTTACGCCCCTTTCTATCTTTGTATATCTGCTGAATTCGTTTCCTGTCCGTATACAGGCGGTTTGCTGCCAGTACAGGTTCTTTATTACTCTGATGTCTTTGCCAAATATGTTGAGGTTGCTGAGCATTTCTATTAATTCCTTGTAGCGTACTTTGTCAAACGCCATGACATAGTCTACAAAACACAGGTAAACTTTCTTTTTTCATTTGTATCGCCCTTTCTGATAGCATCCTAATACATAATTATAACATTCCTTGTTCCAGTGTCCTTGACAAAACTGCATTGTTCTTGTCCTATTTCCGGTCTGATTCTGCTTTGCGCTCTATTCATCAGGATTCGGACAATGAGTTTTGTTATGTGGCTCATCAAACTGATTGTTCGGTGGAGTTAGCATTCGATTGCACTTGGCTTCTTAAGCAGAGCTATGAAAATTGATTTACTTAGGTCATCTGGTATTACACCACTGTTGTATATTTTATTTATTATTTCCGTAATTTTCTCTGTGCCAAAACCTTCTAAGGCTGTCAAAATCTCTATTACAATACCGTATGGTCCAGCTGCTTTGTTCCTATTCAGTTTGACCATTGCAGCTTTCAATTCGGATTTTAATATTTCTGATCCGTCAGCATCTTTTTTTTATACTATCGGTTGCTCTCTCTTGTGAAAGAGATCATTTATATATTTTTCCCATCGCTGGAGTATTTTCTCTTTCTCCATTATGATCGTTCCATCCTTGGATTTTATACATCTTGTTGATGGGCATCTTCTTTGTCCTGTCAGTTCCCTTATTTCTTTATGCATTTCTTCTTTATTTGTCTTGCTCAATCTCTACTTTGGCCCATTTGTTGTTGAGCCATTCCTCTTTAGCCTGTTTGCATTTGCTTCTTCCTTGTGTAGTTTCTTGTATACAGTTCCATGTCTTGGCATAGTTTTCTCTCTCCATTGTATCATGTCAAGAATCTTTTCAGTCCGCTACTCATTTTTTTCTTTTGCCTCTGATTTCCTCTGGGACCATGTTGTTTGCTGATGTCACTAGCACTTCTTTAAGTGCATCCCGTTTCGAATTTCTATTTCCCATTTGTCCTTTATATTTGTTTCTCACAATGTCAGTGTATTTTTTCAGGAGCATGTTGTATTGCAGTCTAGGTGCTGCTCTAGGCTTCTTTAGTCTCCGAAGTTTCATCCTTAGTTTGCAGATAAGTGGAAGGTTGTCACTTCCACAGTCGACACTTGGATAAGTTTTGCATTGAACCACTTTGTTTTTGAAGCTTTTGTTTTGACATTGTCAAAAGTGGAGTAAAAAGATTCTATTTCTTCCTCAGTGCTTTGCGCTGTTGGTGCATAGACGACTACAATTGCTATGTTGAACGGTCTCCCTTTCAGTTTGACCAGGAGAACTCTTTCAGAGAATTGGCAGTATCACAGAACGAACTTTTTCATTTCTTTCTCCAGTATTAAGCCGACACCTCTTTCGTTTTTTGTTTTTTTTTACCCCCGGTATATATGATTCTGTAGTTGTCGCTGCTGAAGTCTCCATGGTTCGGCCATCTAGTTTCGCCTATGCTCAGAATTTTGATATTAAATCTGCTCATTTCCTGCTTCACATTCTCTAGCTGACCACAGTTGTTCAACGTTCTGATATTGCATGTTCCTAGGGTAATTTTCCTTTGTTGTGCACAGTCGCAGAGTAACGGTCCGGAGACACCTGTTGCTCATGTCGTTCCTTTCCGGGCGAGGCGTTACTTCCTTTGGAATTTACCCACTTCACGCCGTTAGGTTTCATATAACTATTTTGAAAGGCGATGATTGTGCGCGGGATAAATAGTGGATTGGTATCCCGTTGCCTTCTCCACGGTGATTTATCGAGACACCACCTCTAGTTAGCCGGCTGACTCCTTAATAGTTTCTTCCTCCTTTGTATGCTTAATTTTTGTCCTACCGGGTTGCTAACATCCCGTGCAAAAAGAAACAACAATAACGAAAATGAACGGGTAAGAGAGGAGTGGGAAGATGGAAGAATATAAATATTAAGTACGTATATGTTAAAATGACTAGTCATGTAAAGGAAGATAATACAGATCCCCATATTAGCATTTCGTTACCAGAAGACAGAAAAAGCTTATAATTTTCTTTGAATTTTCATAAATCTTTCAAAGACAGCACCTTTACCATCTTTTGATAACTGCAGCGACCAATCTTCAGTTTCAAAAAATATGTAAGGACCCAGCAACAGGGAGAATGGGGGAAATACAACGGTATGCCATATTTTACATTCGAAACTCAATATTACATTTTAAATTAAACATTAATCTATTTCGATTAGAAACTATTGAAAAAAATCTAAAATGGAAATATCAAACAAGACAAAACATCGAACATAGGTGAAACGAAAATAATTTTTTTAAAAAATAGTCTAAACTAGCAAAAGACAACAACGTCTGCAAAAGTAAAGATTGGCATATCGTTACCATTAGACAGAAAAAGCTTATTATTTTCTTTGAATTTTCGTAAAATTTTCAAAGACAATACCTTTACCATCTTTTGATAACTTCAGCGACCAATCTTCAGTTTAAAAGAAATATGTAAGGACCCAAAGAAAGAGAGAGACAGACAACAACAGGGAGGAGGGTGGAAATACAACGGTATGCAATAGCAAGTTTATATCGCAAACCACTTTGCGAGTCTAATTAATTCGATCCTCATTAGATGATCCTTTATTATGTTGACCTTTTGCTATACTATGGTTAGTTTAGTGAATATTTGCAGCGTGGCTAAGAATCACTAAAAGAGTTGATTTTTGTATAGTGAGTCAGTTAAGTGCTATACGGGATACACGCTTGGGTGATCATATCTCTTTCAATCCATGACTGATTAGTCAAGATAATCAGGATGCGTCAGATCAGCACGATCAATTTCCTGTTTCCAAATTTGACTGTTGATCTCAGTCAGCTAAGTGCTATACGTGATACACGCTTGGGTAATCATATCTCTTTCTATCCATGACTGACTAGTCAAGATAATCAGAATGCGTCAGATCAGCACGATCAATTGCTGTTTCCAAATTTGACTGTTGATCACAGTCAGTTAAGCGCCATACGTGACACACGCTTGGGCGATCATGTCTCGAAAGAGACATGACTGACTGGGCAGAAGATTACCCCACAGTAGGTTGCCATTGCTTTCTGCGGTAAACTGGTTGCCAGCCAAGGTTATAGAACCCAATGTATTGCTATTTAACCCATAACTGGAAGGAAGAGACAGATTAATATCTATCCCAAGGGTATTTTCGCGTAAGTGAATGCAAGGAATTCAACTGAAATTCGTTCCAAACCGATATCCACTACACCACAACGCACATCCAATTTTTTTTCTTGTATAAGAATGCATACGATGCATATTTTAGATGCCGTTTGATCTACCTTGTTCCAGTATGACATTAATTTATTTCGATAAACATTTCATCCTGGTGAAAAAATAATTTTTAAAGTAGGAGCGAGTGATTCTCAAGTGATGGGTTGATTTATAATATACGTATAACAGCACTTGATTGTTGATTTTGATCTGTATTTATAATAGTGGATGTTAAGTTTATCAGGCAAATTTAATGCAGAACTGAACCCTTATTTTGTTTCCTTGATGCATATGTGTGTATAATTTTGACTATTTAAACAAAAAAATATTTAAAAAGAAAAAATAAGATTAATGTGAGATGGACTGACGAAAAGATCCGTTTCTGCTCTTGTCGTAAAAAAGAATTTAGTCTATTCAAGAATCAATCTTCTTCTGAGTAGCATTGTAGGGATACAATAAGGTTAAATGAAGTTACGTGGGTCACGTGATGGCCGCTTAGTGACGCCACTTCATAGAGCGACGAATGTGGTTGGTCCGTCAGTCAGCTCCCGGGAGTCAAACCGAGTAGTTGCTTTTTTAACATGGGTGAGGCCTTGCCTTAGCCTAGCTTTGCTTCAGCTTTGCCTCAGCCTTGCTTCAGCGTTGCTCCGGATGGACTTGGTTTAAACCCTTTTCCTCTGTTAGATGCTACATAGTGCAGCTTACTAGCCGATGGTTCCGTTTTTCTTAAAAATATATCTTCATCAAATATAGAAACTATCTCAGGGCCCGAATTTCTCATTTTGGGAAAACCCCATGACTTGCATGTTTAAGAGGAATATGTCATCGCTAGTGACACAGAAGAAAAACCAAGCCTGCTCGAATGTCCGCTGGGAATCCTAAATATGGCTTCTCTAGAAACGCTGAAGAGTACTCCACCACTTCAAAATTCTCGTCGGAAATTATTACAAGACACTTTCTTTTCGCTTTTATTACACTGCTTGTTGTTGCATATGTGTGTTATAGTTTCTCTGTGTGAGACAAATATAAATATGTATATATCATTTTGAGTATGAGTTAGCAGTATTAAACTCGCTCTGAAAAGAAAGCATATTTCTCATTTTTTTTTTTTTTTTTAGCTATTCTGTTCCGTCCGTGTAATAAGGTGTTATCTCATGGATATAATAATGCCTATTATGGAGTAAATCCATACTGGAGAATATTAATTTATTTTCTAGCTCAAACATTACCTGTATACCCAACGTGATGCTATTTTATCAACCCCCATTACCATTTAATACTTTCTTTTTATTGTACACCGAAATATTTCAGGCCACAAATACGATACGTCTTAGTGTCGACTAAAAAGTCATACCTGTTCTAATTTAATTTTAAAGTATTTGTCAGAATTTCTACTGATTTTTTTTAGATGTAAATTATAAAATGTCTTGTAACCCAGAAAAAATGCGGAGCTATCTTCTCTTTTCCAACCCATAATTGCTTTCAAGATGGTTGCACTCTAAATAAATGGTGAAAGAAAAGAGCTGTCATTGAATTTTTGTTCTTCTAAGAAGAAAGAGTTACAAACATTCACAGGATGTTCATGAGAATGCTACTCTTGATGAATGTATTTACAATAAAGGGACGAGTTAATAGAGTGAATATCGAATATTCAGGCCGGTAGACGAAAATGAATAGATAAACGAAGTGTCGACTCAAATATGGGTATCCACTAAAAATAACGGTTAAGTAACGAAATCCGTCGGATTAACGAATAAATAAACTAATACTTTTTTTTAGAGATTGCTTGTTAATGTTAGGATATAAAACAGCAGATATGAATATTTTGAGAGTCTGAGAAAGATTTGAGTTTATAAGGCACTATTCAAGTGTGGGATCATCGATACACTACGCGACTGAGACGATCTAAAGTATCTTGGATTTAATGACAATTTCTCCTGCTATGGGGGTGGGGAGTTTGAATCCTACCTGAGAGTGCATATTTTTCTTTAATAAGATTTATCGATTATTCAGGACAGTAGACAAGTCTGACATTATTTCTTATTATTTTAAATGTTATATTTTAGTGGTTGCACGTGTTACAGTAGACTCTCTAGATTGAAAAAGTGTAAATTTATGCCTACTGACCTCTTCTTCAAGGGATTACAACAAAAGATGTTGTAAGATAATTGAATTCAATAAAATAATTGAAACGCGCAAATACAATTGAGAAAGCTATTAATCCGTCTCTTCCCTCCAGTTACGGGTTAAATAACAAGACAGATTTGGTTCTATAGCCTTGGCTGGCAAACAGTCTACTGCAGAAAGTAATAGTAACCTACTGCGGGTTAATCTTTTGCCCAGTCAGTCATGTCTCTTTCAAGACATGATCGCCCAAGCGTATATCACCTATGGCACTTAACTGACTGAATGAATTGAAACTTGCTTAGCTATGAAAGCTCTCCGTGTGTGTGTGTGTGTGTGTGTGTGTGTGTGTGTGTGTGTGTGTGTGTGTGTGTGTGTGTGTGTGTGTGTGTTCCGCCTCAAGATATTGGACATGTGTTGAAAGAATTTTACGCAGCGAGACACAAACGTATAAACTATGGCTATTCAAACAAATGTTGAAATGATAACATGGAAATAAAATAGACAAATATAGAGAGGAAAGGTATTAAACGTTACAAACTAGTGATGGTTAACATTGGGGCGAGATTAGAAGGATAATAAAACTGCCGACCACGTACTTGAAGCCATTCTTTTACTGTTTATTCTGGTAATATACTAAGGGCTAACCGGAAGTGGTCAAAAAGCAAGGCTCACGTTGAATATTTAATGTTTAATAAGCGTTTGGCTACAAAAGAAAAAAGAATAACGAGGATTGGATTTGTAAACAATGAATATTTGTTTAATCTACAAGGTATTTTCAGTGTTGTTGGAAAATTGGTGGACTGTCGATTTCGGTTGTTGATCGTCAGGATGCCGATCAGGTGTAAAGGTAATTTTGGGGGTTAGTCTGACCGAGGTCACCCAATATAGTCGTTGGGTGAGCCTGAGACATCTGCTGATCGATCGAGGTCATGATAGTGCGTCGATTCGTAGTAGGGTGCATTGGTTGCCTAATTGACGTGGGTGTAGCTAGTAGGCCTGTAGTAGGATGTCTCACTGCGAGGATATAGCGGCCACAAGATATCGTCGTTGGTCAGGTTTGACGCAAGCGTTGATCGGTCGAGCTCACAGTGGTGAGTTGATTAGTGGTAGGGTTCTGAGAGATTAGTGTAGCTTGTGGGCCTGTTTTTCTATTAAGCATAGACTAATGGAATGCCTGTAGCGAGGCGGGTATACCGACATGACGACAGTGGCGACGAGAAATTAAGTTTAGTTTGTAGGCTTATGTTTTTACGAAACGGAGCCGTGGTGATGATTGCAAGGGAATGCCTGAAAGCAGTCAAGTATGCCGAGGTTAGGAAGGTGGCGTTAAGGAAAGCTTGTAGCGGGTTGGTGTTGACGTTGAGATGCAGTCAATCGCGACGGTTTGATGTAAACCAGGCGATGACGAAGCTGGATAGTCGACCGATGTAGTGAATTAGGTTTGCCGAGGCGACGATGAGGAAGGCTTATAGCTGAGTGGTGTCGAAGTTGGTGTCTGTTGGTTTCCGTGTGTGAAGAGCCGAGTGATTAATCAAGCCTAACAGTAGTAACAGTTGCGTTGAAAGAAGCAGGCATTGCAGTGACAGCGGCAGTGCCTTTCGTGTCGGTAGGTAGTCTGACGGTTGGCAAAAGCTGATGGTCGTTGCGAGGGGCCTGTTTTAAGCAAATCTGGCAGTCCCAGGGACATCTCCTTTTTGGCGGGAATATTCACGATTGGCCAGTGTCACTTTAATTTCAAAAGCTTGCTTCGAGCAAGGGCGTGATACTACGAGCGTATACAGAGAAAACGACTTTTTTATTTTGTATTCCGCCTTCATGACGTTTACATCTGGTCAGCATGTAAAATGAATAAAAAAGAGATCTAATTGCAGTATATAACAAACCTTTACCAAAAATACTGATGTCCTGTCATTTGGTCAGATTTTAGAAAGTGTGTTGAATTGAGAATTTTTAGTGCTGGTGCGAAACAAAGAAATTAACCAAAATTCTGATGTTAGGTACAAAATGGAAACAAGAACCTTGGAACAGACTAAGACAAAAGATTTTTAAGTGATTTGGCGACGAAAATGGACTTGACCGAGACACATAGCAAGAAGGAAATGTAACAGATGCACCAAAATGCTTCTTTTTATTCTATCTACAGTGCCCCTTCAGAACATGGGCTATCATGGCTCCTCACAACGCCCTATCCTTCGTATCGCTTAGTAAAGTTTATCTATTCGCTATCTTTCCTAATCCCTATTTTCTTATCTATTTATACAAGCTCATTAGGTAGATTATCCACTGCTTTTCTCTGTCACTCTTGCCTTCAATATGTCTCTTGAGTGTCCAATTGTCCAAGCACTCTTTTCTTATTATGTATCCAAAAAATTAATTTTTTTTAATCATTTCACCCTAATCAACGCGGTACCGCCACTGATGTGCAGGGGGCTACATAAGGAAGTTAAAGTTTTAGGCAGGAGAAGAGTAAAGAGAAAGACGAACCAGCTACAGGGAGTGAAAGAGAAAGGGCAAGAGCTAAATTACCTTTTCTTTTTCTTTCTGTGTAAGGGAATGTAAACTATGGATGATGCTAACCAGCATATATGAAAATAAAAAATTAAAAGAAAACTGTTTTCTTTGTTAACTCAAGATCTTTAAATATTTAAAATAAATAAATTAATGAAATAATAATAATATATAAATAATTAAACAAAATAAAATAATATCGATAGAAATAAACAATAATTATATTAAAAAAACAATGAAATAAAGTTCAACAACAGAATTTTCTCACTTGCCTTTATTATACAATGAATTACATCACTTATCATGTTCCGTAGTATACATTACATAGAAAGCATTAAGAATATTTTAGAGCGTTCTCAAATTTAAAATTTGAAAAATTGGCGATATTTTGCTCACCATTACTTCTGTGTAAAAATACCAGTTACAAAATAAAATCTTGACATTTACATTTCTGTGTGTGTTTGTGTGTCGCCTGCATTACCCAGGCCAGTTAAGACAAGCTTAGTACCCAATCCCCTAATGTGGGGGATGAGTAAACTTTTACCTTGATAAAGTTAATCAAGGGACAAAACGTATTTTAATAGAATTCTTTGTCTTTTCTCATATATATATATATATATATATATATATAAAATGAATTAACTCCGACATATTTTTAATTTATTTGTTTAAACATTAATAGATACTCGTTTTTGAGTAGATGCTCTCTTTTTTATGATTAAACAGTATATTTACTTACATCTACTGGCCTGAATTATCAAGAAAGCTTGTTAAGAAAATCTGACAGGATCTGAACCTGCGTCTCCTAGGGGAAACCGTCATTAGATCTGACGTGTCTTAATCGCTCGACCACATAGAACCCACGACCAACGTTGCCTGAATAATGCTTTTAAACACACATTTTCCCGATTTTTGAAATACTCATATCTGGTCTGTTTTCGTAAATTAATGTAAACAAAGACAATTTATTTACGAAATCCTTTACGAAATGGATTAAATGCGACATATGTTACTTTATTTGTTTAAACATTTTTATGGATACTCGTATTTGAGTAGATGCTTTAGCAAATAATCAGGCCAGTAGATATAAATATATAATACTGTTTAATTAAAAACAGAATATCTACTTCAATACGAGTATAGATAAAAAATAATGTTCAAACAAATCATTTCAAATTGTCGGTTGTTTATAACCAAGTTTCGATAATATCTATCTATCTATCTATCTATCTATCTATCTATATATATATATATATATATATATATATATATATAATCCTGTTGAAAAAAGGGGCGCCCATTGCAAATACGGTTATCCACTAAAACAGCTTTTAAAAGGATTTTTTTATTCACCATTATTTTTTATTACTATAAACGTTACTTTTAGTGGATTCACGAGTTTGAGTTGCGTTCGCTGGTATTTATTTTTATTTTCTTAAATTAATAACAGCCGGCCTTGAAAAAGAAATCCGACTAAAGAAAAATTGTGCCTCCGATAGGAATGCTACCTGCATACCTGTTTTCCATTAGGAAAATTACTTTTTGAGTCGCTACCCGTTCAGTCACAGAGAGTTGGAATTATCTATTAAAGAAAGTATGTTTCCTCGTTGAGATTTCTACAAATCTCCATCGGCTAGCTTCAGTTTCGAACCTGAAACCAGATCAAAAGGATTTTTTATCCGACATTTCTTATTACAATAAATATTGCTTTCTTTAGGACGACTTCTCAATCTACGCTGGTTGTTATTAATTTCACTGTTTAAGAAAATAGAAATAGTAACTAAAATGCGTGTATTTACTAAAAGTAACGTTTATAGTAATTAGAAATAAAAATCAGATAGATAGATAGATAGATAGATAGATAGGCAGGCTGGCCCCTCGTATCCGTTTATGCATGTTTTCTATAGTCGCTCAGGCACATTTGTGAGTTTTTTTAAAAACTCATGTGCATTTTACGGCAACTATGCTGGGCGTACCTTAGTTACAGTTTCTGGGGAGAGTGCATTATCTGGTGTGATTAACAGTTTGAACAAAACCAGTACGGTGACTTCGTGCTAGCACAGCTATCGACGCCCCCAAATGGTTTTGTCTACCCAGTTTCACTCAGAAGAATTAAGTCAACCTGTGGTATGTTTTTCGGGCACTTTCCAAAGGATCGTCTTTCCAGACTGACAAATCGACCATAGTGAGATGTCATGATTGGAAGCATCACCAATTCCTCTATATAGTGTATATAATAAAGGAATCGACCGATGCGAACAATCCTATATATATATATATATATATATATATATATATATATATATATAACGGAAATCAACGAATTTTAACGAAACTTGGTTATAAGCAACCGACAATTTGAAATGAATTGTTTGATCGTTATTTTTTATCGATACTCGTATTGAAGTAGATATTCTGTTTTTAATGAAACAGTATTATATATTTATTTCTACCGGCCTGATTATCTACGATAAATTTTTATTACGAAAATGTGTGCCATTCGGCAGGATTCGAACCTGCGATCCCTATATATGGAGGGGAAGCTACCATTTGATCTGGTAACGTCTTAGAGCTCTTGACCACGAATAGCCTCCAGTCTAAACGAGGTTTTTATCAAGCCTCTATAACACAATTTTCGATCCATCGTAAACAAACATATCTGCTTTGAAATGTAACGTAATGTCAACAAATGTAAACATGTTACGGAAATCAACGAATTTTAACGAAACAGAATATCTACTTAAATACGAGTATGGATAAAAAAAAAATAATGTTCAAACAATTCATTTCAAATTGTCGGTTGCTTATAACCAAGTTTCGTTTTAAATTAACAAACAAATGAAATTGACGTCTTTCTGAACGAAACCTTTCGGTACTTATTAGAATTTGAACTTTCGTGTGAATGTCACACTTGTGATTTGAAGTTTTTGATTAATTCCACATTTCGTCAAGTCTAAATTACTTTATTTGACGCATTTATACACATATATTAAACACAATTATTTTTGAATCAATTCAACCCATGCTAACTGATAATGCCAGTAAAACGCAAAGGTCTATTAGGAGTGGAAGAAAAGAAACCGGAAGCCCGATCCTAAATAGGAAACAAAGGATAAATCTGTTCAAAAAGCGAGGTGTGTGTGAACCAGACGATAGGCGAACCTAGCTATTCCTAATAGATATACAAAATTATCTTTAAAATAAAATCAAGATTATTTATATAATGGTGTTTAATATATTTTCGAATAATTACTTTTTACAGATATTCCTTTAATAAATAATATAAATTAAGGACATTATAGTCTGAATAAAAAAATTAAGAAAACTTTTTTTTTTTCAATTCAAAATAAATTTTTAAAGAATTAGTTTCATTTTTTTTATAATAATAATTTATAAAGTTTCAAAATATTTTTTACATATTTCAAAAACTTGTAGACGTTAAGTTATTAAGTGAAGACTATATTTACTAATCGAAAATTGACAAGTTTAATACGAATCATTGAGCCATCATATTTTTAAAATAATTTTAATTTATTTTGTTGTGGGTGGTATTTGAATTTTTTGTAAGGTAATTTTTGTGTGCACATTAAAATGTCATGTGTTTCTCGGTTTACCAATTTCGGTCACCATACACTTATCTCGTAACTGTCTACCTGTCATCACATGTCAAATATGGAAGAAGAGTCAGAAAGATCAACACTGTGTTTAAGAAATAGTTTTATTCTAAATTTTATGCTATAAATAAGTAATAGCTGCGTAAATCAGATTATCTAGTATTAAATTTGCTCATTTTCCAAAAATAAAATGTCACAGATGTATATTTTATTTTTAAAAGATTTCTTAAACTGATAATTAACTTTTGTTTGCAAATGTGTTGATCGCTCAAAAATGGCCGAACATTTTTTTAATCTCAAAATTTTAGATTCCAGTCAATATAGTTTCTGTTTGAAATATACCAGAGTATTTTGCTTAGTAGAAATAATAAATTTAATCATTTAGTTTTCAATTAAAGCTAAAATAAAAGTTTTAAGAAAACTTTTTTATTCTTAAAAATTCAATTTAAAAGTTAGTGATCTAAAATGAGTGGAGATACTTAATTCTAATTTCTATCAGTATAAGGGGAAAATACTTTTTTCATTTTCGCATATATTATTCTGAAATTATTGTGTGCATTAGTGCTTTTTTTTTTTAATCATATCACCCCGAGCAAGGTGGCAACGCCACTGATGTGCAGGGGGCTGCATAGGAGTGAAAAGATTGGAAAAGAGAAAACCGGAAACCGCATCCTAAACAGGAAACAAGGGATAAGCCTCTTCACCTGTTCAATAGACGTGGGTGGAGTGTGAACCGGGCGATAGTTTAGTCTATCTACTCCAATTGAAAAAAAAAGTGAGAAGATTGGAAAAGAGAAAACCGGAAACCGCATCCTAAACAGGAAACAAGGGATGAGCCTCTTCACCTGTTCAATAGACGTGGGTGGAGTGTAAAAGACAGTGAATCGTAATACATTATATCTAATATAATTAAGTATCCTTCTGATAAGTTATCTAACACAAATCATTAACAAATTATGTTTATGTTTTATGACTAAACTGAAGTGCACATTTAAATAGTAGTAATATCTCATAAATCTTAGTAATTTTTTAGACTTATTTTCCACACTGGCCTATTCTGGGATTTTGAAATACGGCCATATTTTCACAAGTGATCAGTAAAATTACACGCATAACCTCCTTGTTATAAGAATGTCTCTCTTGTTTTTTCATTAATTCTTAACCAACCCATAACGCGCAGATACATATATAATAATAATAATTCATAGCTAAGCCAAGTGTATGTCACGTCGTATATTGTCTCTAGATTCTGTTGTTCTATTTGCAGTTCCTCAGTCAGGATCCTAACGTTGCGTCAACAGACTCAACCAACTATAGACAATTTTTTCAGATGTCTTTTTATACACTTAATTCTTTATTTCATTACTTTTTTGTAGACTGGAGGGGGTCATACTACGTATCGGTTCTTAGAGGAAGCGCGAGCGAGAGAGGGGGATACTGAGTGAACAGATGTGAATTGGCCGGCAAGCTATCTACCCTCTCCATGTGATGGCCTGTCCCACTGCTAACACCACACCAAGGAATCAGGAAGAAGTCAACATCATAGCTCTTAAGAGTTCTTCTTCCGGAACCATACTACTGGCTTTCCTGTATTTTCTGTTTTATATCTTGATTTAAGCTCGGTCAATCCATCACGGACAGGATTCCACACCAACTCATTTCGGGCAGTCAAAGTACTGACTAATATGGTAAGAGTTTGGAATTTTACATCTTACAATTACCATTTGCTTTTCCTTGAACTAGACAAGCGAACAAAACATTCAGCAATATTCGACTCTGTGTCCGAATCGGTTGAGTGCCCCAGCGCCAACAGAACGCTGTATTCTTGGAGATGTTATTGATCTTCACGGCCATTGCACGTAAACATCAGTAAACTGGGAGATAACTAGATTTTACAAGGATTTCGCCTAATGGTTGTCGTGATTCCCGCTGAGAATTCAGGTGAGTTGTGGTAACCTCATTAATTATACTGAAAACCATTTCTCTAAAACAAACCAACTTTTAACTAGTAAGAAGTTTAATCAAAACAAATCGAATACTTTAAAAGTATATACAGAATAAGAAATTATTCATTTTTCTATGTAACCTATTGACGACAGAAAAGTTTTCTTCTAGCAATATAAGACACTTTGATTCTCATAGTGTCTGCTTATCTATTTTGGCTCGTGTCTGTTAGCGGCAGCAACAGGAGTAGCGATACGGGTGAACTCAAAAACGGGCTTTTCTTTTCCCGTTCTTGTCTGGTTTTCCTGTTTTCTTTCTTCTTTCGCTGCATTTATTTAAAGATATTTGTACATCAATGACATTGATTTATGGGATATTTTTCGATGAGATATTTATGACCTTCTTTGATCAGTAAACGATAACCGTTTTTTTTTTTGTTTTGTTTTTAATGCGACCAGAACGCGAGGCTGAATTTTTAGTATTAAATGAACATTTTGGAGAGCTAACATTTTATATAAGCGAATCAAGAGTATTTTGGGAAATTTGGAAAATTTCAAACCATAAATCTTTGTCTCCTTCCTATGGAGAAGGTTAAGTGAGTTGGGGTAGATCAGGTCTATTGGATTACCCACACTTGGTTTGCCAAGACGCCGTTAGTTGGCCCTGTTAAACACCTATAAAAACAGAACATTTTTTTTTCTTTCTTACTTTTCCATTTTTTTCAGGGCACTCCGACGTGATGTAATGGTTAACAAACTTATCTTGCTAGAATTTATTACAACTAAGTAATGAGTTCGATCCTCATTCGGTACCCCATACCTTCGACCTTGTGCCATATTTAAGCGGCGCTTAAATCAATTTCCCCATTTCTTTCAGCATGCGGTAGTAGCAGCAGCAACACGAATATTTTATGTTTTTGTTAATCATTTATTAGCGATATGTAAAATATGAAAATATCTCCTTGTTGAAATTTATTCCATTTCCTTTCACCTATACTAACAATGGCGACTTGTCATTTACATATGAATTCTACCCAGTTTATTTCAGGTGCAAATCCCCCTGAAGCCGGATACGAATTCATTTTAAGTCTTTTAATTATCAATTTTATCTGCTTTTTCTTTCTTTATTCTCCTCGATTATCAATTAATTTATCTTATTTACTTTTTAATATTAACTATTCTATTTTCTGAATAATCATGACATTTTCATACAAAAACGTTGAAATATGGTTATCAAACTATTGTACTGTTCTTTGTAGGTTCGAGTTCGAATCTCGTTGTTAAAACTATCCTTTGCACCCACTTGAATTAATTTTTCGTGCATTTTATTCACTAAATGTTTCATACTTTTCTTTTAAATAAACCCAATAAAGATAAATAAATTAAACAAATATCAAGAACCTTATTTTATAAATAAAACTTTATTTGTTAATGTCTATTACTTTTAGACATTGCTTAATTCTCTTCTCTCCTAAACTGTGATCTCAATATTAAAGTGGTTAACCTTTTCACAGCAGAGATTGGCTTTGAGTCTAAGCAATTTAATCTTAAATCATTAACCAGACAACCGTTTGTATATTAAGATTATAAAAACTAATCGAAAATTAATGACAAGAGCTATTAAAAATGATTTTAAACTTAAATTATCGCTGGTGAGTACGAACTGCTAAGTTGGAAAAAAAAAGTGAGACCTACTGGTAGATTTAAGTGATATGATCACATTTTATACTATTTCATAATTATGTGCAGCTCCAGGGACTCCTCCCCATCCAGGAAGTACCTCTTCTAAAGAATACAATTAATCATCTACGCCTGAGGTGTCCTAAAAAGAGGAAATGCCGAAGACGCTTGATCAATTTTTATCCCTAGTCCCATATATGTGCGTGGATCACTCACTTTAAGGCTGGACTTGTGCCATATTCCGTTCCGTAGACACATGGATAATTCCTATGATAAAACTATGTTTTATTTTACAGTTTTACGGAATATTTACGCGCGTGCGCGCGCGCACACACACACACACACACACACAACAAATATTAAATATGTAAGTTTCAGGTTTTCAAGTAGGTACACAAATATATATTCCGTATATTAAATAAAGTGATTGAAAGTGCCAATACCTTGCGAGTAAAAGAATTTAACTAAATCTCCACTAAATCACTGAAAAAACAGCATAGCGTGAAGAAAAAAGGCTACAAACTTAAAAACTTTTTCTATCAAAATGTTTATATTAAGAAGAAAGATCAAATTATTTTGTAGTTATTTTTTTAATTTTAATATCCTCTGACACGTTTGAAATTTTGGTAAAAAGTATTGTTTGATTTTAGTTAGCGGGTAACCCAATCGTTACGCGAATTTACAATGGAAAACGTAATATTACAAAACTCAATTTCTTTTTTCCAATGGCAAACACATTAATTTGAAAATTCTTGCAAAAAATCAAATAATTGCCGGATTTTAATGAAACTTTCAGGACTTATTTACAAATGAATGAAACTATTTTTGAAATTATTAACTTTTTTAAAAAAAAATTTGTAAAAATACATTTTTACATCTGTTACCCCCCTTCACATAAATTCATGAAATTTTAAGAAATTAAATTTTGTTGCAAAAATTGGTTTTATTATTTAAACGCAGAACTTATTTTCAAAAATCTGCTCCCAATAATAAAATAAAAAAATGCAATATAACTATGACATTATTTAATTTGATAAGCTTTTAATTTCTTTAACAAATAATATAAATTAAGGACGTTATAGTCTGAAAAAAAAAATTCTATTAAAATTTTAAAAGAATTGTTTTCATTTTTAACTATAAGTTTCAAAAATACTTTTAAAATACTTAAGATTTGTTGGAGTTTGCTTAAAAACTTAAGCAAATATTATACATACTAATCGAAAATTAAAATATTTAATGCAAATCATCGTACTTTCCTATTTTTAAAATCATTTTTTATTTTGTTTTTTGTATGGTAATTTTTATGTGTAAATTAGTCATGTGTTTCAGGTTTTCTTTCCCCTACAGGGAATAATATTTGTACCACTATGTCACTTGTGATCGCCATACACGTATCTTATCTCTCATCTGTCAACCTGTCAACACATTTGCAATACGGCGGACAGGTCAAAGACTTCAACTCTGCGATTAAGAAATAGTTTTATTCTAACTCTCATGCTATGAATAAGCAATACTTGTGTAAATTTACTAATTTTTTAAAAATAATGTCTCACATATATATTTTATTTTTAAAACCGAGAATTAACTTTTGTTTACAAATGTGTCGATTGCTTAAAAATGCTTGAAAAATTGAAAGATTTAAAAAAAAAAAAAAATGAAAAACTTCAGATTCCAATCAATGTGTTTGAAATACCCTAGAGTATTTTGCTTACTGGAAATAGTTAATTTAATCACTTAGCTTTCAATTAAAACTAAAATAAAAAGTTTCAAGAAAACTTTAATTTTAAATTCAATTTAAAATGTAGATATCGAAAATGAGTGGAGGTAACTAAATTTAATATTCGAAGCCAAGACTAGAATAAAAACTGTGGAGGCCAATTCGTTCATTTTCAAGACTCTGTATACTTTTGTCTATCTAGCGTCGTTTGCTGGTTGACACACAAAATGTCCATTATGAAAAGAAAGGAAACACTTGACAATTAATTAATGTAATTGCTTTTCATGCATTTGTTAAATCAATCAAGACCAGCAAATACTTGCGTTACCTTGTTCTTCAAAACATAAAATGTTGGTTCACTGTGTCATGCCAAGCCATTTTTCTCGTCAGAATTGATCTCGCACATTTATAAACCTACCATTCGACCATGCATTGAATATTGCTGTCACATCTGGTTTGGTGCTTCTATGTATTTAAAAATTGTTGTTGATAAATACAACGAAGAATCAGCAATGTTATTGGCACGTGGCATCTCGACTTCAGTCACTTTCCCGCCACTGTGATTGGGCTTTCCGCTGACTTTTTATAAACATTTTCATGGCAGTTGTTCTAGCGTTCTTTCCTCCGTGATTCCTTGACTGCATGAATTTATGCGTGCGTCTGGGCTTGCAATGTCTCATTGCTTTATAGTTGAAATAGCTATATGTAAGTTCTATTCTAATAGTTTCTTTTCTCACACTTTTCACTTCTGGAATTTTCTTTTGATTATTTGCTTTCTTATCGCCTATATTCTTCAAATATTTAATGTAACATCATATTCTGTCTTCCCGAAAACTGTTCTTTTATTGTCCTTTCACCTCACTCAGTCTTTTTATTCTCCTCCATTCCCAGGAATACCTTGTGTTTTAGTGGTATTATTGCCTTGCTTGAAGGGTAGTGATTAAAATTTTTAAAAAAGTCTATTTTCAGAGCTAGTCCAGGCTAGGTATGCAGCTAGATACTAATTTATCTTTGAGTTATTTAAACTGATTGAAGAAAATTGTTTTTAGAAATTAGAAGTCACAATATTTGTCATTTTTCAAATGTGTTCAATATTGAATATACGCCGAAAGACGAAGTGGGAATAACTATTAAGGTCATTTCCTCGGCAACCTAGACATATTTGGGAAAGACATTAGAGTAATCAAAAACCTCTACTGATAATCAGTAAACTGTCTGCATACGCAAAGGAAACGAGTTCAGCAGATAAACAAAGATAGAAAGGGGTGTAAGACGAGGATGTCTTTTCACTGGATCTATTCAACTTGTACAGCGAGTCTATTCTGCGAGCCTTAGTAGTTATGCAGCCACAATCTGAACAATATAAGATATGCAGATGATACAGTGCTGATAGCAGACACGGAAAGGACTACAAATAAACTACAGGTAAACTGAGTACAGTCGTTAGTGAAAAGAGGAGCCTTAAAGGATAACTACACGTGGAGGGTACTAAAATCAAGCAACTACATAAATTTAAATACCTGGGAAGTGTTCTAACAGAAGACGTAAAGTGCGACACAGATCTGAAGGCGAATCGACATGACCAAGGATGCATTCCAGAAGCTGAAGAGAGTACTGGATTATGTGATGCCTGTTCTTCAATATGGAAGTGAATGCTGGGCAATTTCATCAAAGATGGAGGAGAGACTTGAGGCAACCGAAATATGCTTCTACAGAAGGATGCTGTGGATACCGTGGATCGAGCATGTCAGCAAAGAGAAGGTTTTAGAGAGAATGGAAACTAAAAGAAAAATAATACTGAAAATCAGGAAAATACAGCTAAAGTTCCTGGGACATATGAAGAAGGAAGGCTTAGAGAATCTGATACTCACAGGTCAGATAGAGGAAACGAGAAACAGTGGAAAGCAGCGCGTAACATACTTGACGAGCTTGAGCAAGTGCATGGCAGTGAGGTTTGGGTGGGGTAACAGGAGAAGGCATGCTAAGAGCCACTAGGGATAGGGAGATGTGGAAGGCTACGTCTTAAAGAGTCACGTTACATCGAAGAAAAAGAATTAATTGTAAGATTTGTTATGTGAAGTAAATGTTCACTCTTGATCCTTGTGCAGTTCTTAATGAAGAAATAATTTTGAGGGATATGTTTCAGGACAAATTAAGTAAAGTTAACTCGCTAACAATGCACAAAGAAAAATATTCTATATTTTCTAAAAATTACTTGAAAAATATGAAATTTCTTTAAATTTTTAAGAAATGGAGATGCAATTTTGAAGGAAAATTTTAACATTTCGTTAAAATTAACGCAAAGATGGAATTTCTCGTTTTAGGAGTTAGGCGATTAGTTGATTAGTCAAACATTGTTTGGTCAGTCTAAAAAAATAAACAAAATATTCTCTTAATATATGCAGCAACATGGTTATTCTTATCAGACGACACGTCGCGAATTATGTGACCAACTAAATACATGTTATCAGGTGCTGATGAGGATTTGACCAGGGAACGCATACATAAGTACAACCAGTGAAGCATTCATGTAGATAATTTTTTTTTTTTTTTTTTTTTTTTTTGCTCATTCCAATGCGAAGCTTTAATCTGTACGATTGAAAGTGTTGTTAAGCACGGAAAATATGAAATAAAAGAAAAAAAACTTTTCTGTTTGTACCTTTATTTTTCTCAGCTTACGGCCATATCATATTGAAACGCTGCTTCCCGTATGATCATCGAAGTTAAACAACGTTGAGCCTGGTCAGAATCTAGATGGGTGACCACTTGGAAATATCAGATGACGTGAACCTGGATGTGCGTATGGTGTAATTGATAATGGCTCGGAATTTTAAATCTTGGAATCGAGTTCCAATTCCAGTTAGGTTCGTTATATTTACTTACACACAAATACCCTTTGGAAAGGTATAAATTCACATTCTCTTCTCTTATATGGGTTAATTAGTTAAATTTGTATTACTAAATCATTCCGGTTCCTTCTATAGACTTTACATTCTTTTTTACTCCCAATAGTTCCTTGCGTCTAAGTGGCATTATCGGTGAATTGATTTTTAAAAATATATAAAAATATTCTTACAATCTAAAAATATTTTCTGCCTTTTAAATAACATGTAAAGCGTTGATAGACCGTTAAAAACAATCATTTTTCTCTCCATTCGAAAAAAGCAATGGCTACTAACCACACGACGGAAAGTTGTATTTTTCTAGTACTGACTCAAAACAATATGATCGTTGTTTGTTGCACACTCAGTTTTACATAAATATTCCCTGAACAAAAAACTCAAAAGATCAAAGTACATCTTTTTCTATGCCCCGTTTCCCTTCAGAACATAGGCGATCATAGTATCTCCCTATCCCTTGTAGCTCTTAACACCCCTTCTCCTGTTACCCCTCCCAAACCTTGCTCCGCTATCTATCTGCTCAAGTTCATCAAGTATCTCACGCGTTGCCTTCTCCTTTCTCTCCTTCCCTCTCCCTGTCCCGTGAGTATCAAATTCTCCAAGCTCTCATTCCTCATTACATGTCCCAGAAATTCCAGCTGTCTTTTCCTGATTTTAAGTATCAAAATCGAAAGAAGACTGGGTTTATTACCCGGCGTCCAAAAGGAGAAGTGCCGAGTGTGCTTAGGCAATTTGTGGGTAAACCCACTCTAAACTTCGACCTTGTGTCACATTCGGTAGCAACGTGAGAACGCTGAGAAAAACAAGATCTACTAACAATTATTAGACAATTTAAGCAGTTAAATAGAATGTTCCCTCTTTGTAAAAAGTCTTCTATTATTTTCTTTAAATATATCTAAAAAAAAAAACACCACCATTGATCCACAGTTTTTGATTCTTTGGGAGAGAATGATGCCACTACAAATATTGCTGCCATCATTGTTTATTACTTTGCATTCCTCTTCTGATTCATACGTGAATTCTGATCACACATAGGAATCCTATATCTAACCTTCCTCGAAGTAGATAGCTCTTAGGTATTGTCAATAAAATCTTTGGCACTGAATATCTATTCATTACTTCAAAATCCAAATATGACTTACATTCGTTTAAAGTCGAGTTATTTATCGTAGCCTACTCTTCTTTATTTGTTAGTAATATCAACGTAGTCAAATTTTGGTTAAGTGGCAAAATTTAATAAAAAAAACGAATGTTGACTTCTATCTGTCTGTCTGTCATAAAGATACGAATTCACACGCTGCAAATCCATTTATAAGGATAAATAGGGAGGTAAACCTATTCATCCTTATTCGCATTAAATATACACAAAAAATAGCAACAAGTCCTATAATCGTGGTTTGGGAATGAAATTGATTAGCTTAGTTACGGCAGAAAAAGGGACATAAATATATTTAAAAAATAAAAGGAAACCAGCATAGCCACTTGTTAAAGAGGAAAGATTTCGATTCTTTAAAACGTAGAGGGGCATAAAACTTGAAAATTACGATATTTAGAATAGATAACAGTTGATCCTTGTGTTAAGATCATAGCAATCAGTGAAGCGTCCCATCAGGAGTTTAATCCACAAAATTCTTGGAAGATGCTGTCTCAGAACTTTCTCTTTATCAATGAAATACAAAGGAAATGTGGATAAGCTGACTCTGTGTCAGCAGCATGACAAAGTATGGTTGTGAAGGTCTGAACTAGTAAAAATAAGGAATGTAAATTTCCATAAAAAATAGAAATAGACTGGCGAGAGGCTAGGAAACGTTTCGTCTGTACGAAATGCATTGTAGGGTGAAAAATAATCACCCACAAAGCCACACAAACGCATTTGAAACCTGTCAAGTCTCCAGTTCAGATAGCATAGCAATACTGCATTATTGATTGAGTGGTGAAAATGAAATGCTTATCTCTGATAGTTTTCAGTTGGTAACATTAAAAAAATTAGTCTCATCGCTTATTTTTGTGAATCGTCTAGCTCTGTGTTGTACTACTCTCGCTTGAGATGATGTTTAAAAAAACTTTATACTGAGTGTCCATCAGCGAAGCCAACTGCATCGGCAGGAATTTGTAAAATCATTTCACTCCAAGCAAGGCGGAAGTACCACAAGTACGCAGGAGGGAACAAGAAGTGAAATAGATAATAGAGAGGATTGAGGAAAAGACAAAAGATGGACGGAACTCAAGAAAATAGAAGATGGCAATTGACGTTGCATATGAATTTTTGATAATTGTAGCTATCAGAGAAGCCATTAAACGGAAGGAAGTTCAACACTCAGCAAGTGCCAGACAAACTGTTGGAGTAGAAGTGGCAGTCGCATTTAGCTATTTCAACAGTAAAAGAGTGGGACCTAGCTGCTAATCTAGCAGCACTCTTAAATTCATGTAGTCGGGGCACCAGAGGAAAATGGTTGCTAGAGCAGTTGCCATGGAAATATTTGTAGAAAATGCCACGTCGGTGAGAAAGTGACTGAAGTCGAGATGCCAAATCAGGATCGATTTCATTATAGATCCTTCTTTTTCAAGAACTTGGAGATGAATATGGCAGCGATATTCAATGCTGTCTAGTTCTGTGTTGTAGTACACTTGCCTAAGGTGATGCCAAAATAGATTTTTACACTCAATGTTCATCTGGGATTAACCTGAAATATATACTCCAAGCAACCAAGTACAGATTAGCGCTTTCACTAGATGCTAGTGGATACACATGGAATGTGCACGAGTATGAAAAAAAATGAGATGATGCATAGGCATTCACACGAAAGCGAAGAAGAGTGAGTTGTTCACGTTCTAATCAACACCACTGGTTTACAGTAAATGAAGTCACTGTTACGCATGAAAGATTTAGTCCCGAGTTCTTATTGATTTGTACAACAATAACGATGCTGCAAGCGTCCACCGGAAATGGGTGCACTGACACCTACCATTCTTTTTTTTTCTTTCACTATGAAAGGAACTGAAGAAATGTCTAGATACAGAATATTTAAAGGTTTTTGCTATGTTCAAAAAGGACAGGAATTGAATTACTAATACTCTGTTTTAAGATTTATTATTGGTCTTCTGTAAAAACTGATTTCAATGGGTTGATTTAATACTGGTTTTAGATTTTGCCGGTGTGTGGAGGCGACTTGGAGTCTGTTGTTCTATGCAAAGACAAAATGTTTGAAGTGGAAAATTGTTTCATGAGCCATTTCTCAGAACCAAAATTTAAATTGTAGTGTAGACTGAGTGCTCTAGCTTAGGGTGACAGAACAGAAACAAAAAACAACTAAAACACTGCAATCAAAACTATAGAGGAGGAGACTCGAAACTACTCCACTATCTTTCCAAAGATGACATAGATTCCTGTTCTTTATTATCTATGAATTACTAAGGAAAATCATTATTACATGTGTCCTTAAAGAATAAAACATCTAATAAGACAATTGAAAATACACTATTGCCTTCTAACTGTAATATAACAATCTGGTCCCACCCGAGGAAAGGCTGATGCAAGCGGGGGTGTTTTCCGGTCGTTGAAAGGGACGGATGTTTGTTTGACCTTATTTCCGGCAGTAGCGGAAATGGCTACAAGAGGCAGACAGAACAGGTGTCTCTGAGAATTGCGTGGGCGAGGCAAAATCCGGAAGTCCCGGTTTGGAGATTATAAAAAGACCTCGGCGCACGGATTTCAGACAGAGAGCCAGACCAGACCAGAGGAGCAACAGATACGACGACTCACCCGTCAACCCCATTAGAAGCGCGCTCTCAATTCTCTGTCCCTGTGCTACACGGTTCATCGTCATTAATAAAAATATAACTTATATTTTTATATATATATGGTGTTGTCTGTTTATTGATATACAACATAACAATGTCACGTCAATTCAAAGCTAATAAAGAAAAGGGATTTGTGGAAAGCAATGATTGCATGCTTATTAAAGGGACATGGCATTCAAAAAGACAATTGCGCAATATTCAAATCTCTTGCACAAGAAGTTATAGAAATTCAGGGGAAAAAGAGAAACAGAATTTGTGGGGAGCAATGAGTGCATGCATCATGAAGTTGAATGGGATTTAAAGAGACTACTGGAAGTCAGTTCACCATCTTTCTCAAGAAGTCATGGCAATGCTCTCATAATAGACAAAAGGAATCTGAACAGCCGTGTTTGCAAAAATTATAAAGAGACACTACATTTTAAAAGAGAAACAATTTGAAACTACACAATTATATTTTCGAAAAGTCATGATGATCCACAGAAAATAAAGAAAAGGCATCTGTGGAGAACCATGATTCCACGCGCCCTAAAAAGGAATGTCATTTGAAGACACAAAATCGGAAATAAATTCATTATCAATCCGAAGAAGTCATGACAGCTCACTGATAATAAAGAAATTAATCCGTGAAAAGCCATAATTGTATGCATCCTGAAGGGACATTGCATTTAAAAAGAGAAACAATTTGAAACGACACCACAATACTTTCGAAGAGGTCATGGCAATCAGCTGATAATAAAGAAATGGAATCTGTGGAAAGCCATGATTACATGAGTCTTGAAGTTGCATGATATGTAAAAAAAAAAAAAAAATTCGAAACTACTCCACTATCTTTTCAAGAGGTCATGGCTTTTTACTAATAATACAGAAAAAGCTGTGGAGAGCCATGATTGCACGTGTTCTGAAGTTGCATGGCACGTACAAAGGAAAACACTTAGAAACTGCTCCAATATCTTTCTCAAGAATGCATGGCATTTTATAGATAACAGGAATCTGTGTATAATCTTCTTGCACCCGTCATAAAAGAACATGCCATTTAAAAACAGACAATTTGAAACCAGTTTACTATCTTTTCCAAGAAATTCAGCTAATTCACTGATAATAAAGAAAAGGAATCTATGGATAGCCATGATCGCAAGCATCCTGTAGTTTCATGGCATGTATAAAGAAGGAAAATTTGAAAATACTCCACTATCTTTACCAAGAAGTGCATGGCAATTCACCGATAATTCAGCTAATTCACTGATAATAAAGAAAAGGAATATGTGGAGAGTCATGATTGCATGTGTCCTGAAAAGAAAGTATTATTTTTCCGAAGAAGTTCTGGAAATTTACCGAGAAAAGTAATCTGTGGAAAACCATGATTGCTTGCGTCATGGGAAAAAATTGCATATAAAAATGGAGACAATCTGAAATCATTCCACTATCTTTCCAATGAGTCATGGTAATTCATAGATAATAATAAAGAAAATGTATCTGTAAAGAGTCATGATTGCATGCGTCCTGAATTGACTGGCTTTTAAAAAAGAGGAAATTTTAAACCACTGTAGTATCTTTTTCAAGAAGTCATGGTAATTCACAGGTAATAAAGAAGTCTGTGGATAGTTATGACTGCATTCATCATAAATGGACACGGCATTAAAAAAAATACAATTGAATACTTTTTTTTTTTTTTTTTTTTTTTTTTTTAATCGTATCACCCCGAGCAAGGCGGTAACGCCGCTGATGTGCAGTGGGCTACGTAATAGTGAAAAGATTGGAAAAAATAAAGCCGGAAACCACATCCTAAGCAGGGAACAAGGGATGAGCCTCTTAACCTGTTCACTATATTTTCAAGGATATCATGGCAATTCAATAATAATAAAGAAATAGAATATGTGGAAAACCATGATTGCATGCGCACTGAAGGAAGATGGGATTTAAAAGAAAAGGAATTGGAAGGTACTTCATTATCTTTACAAAAAAGTCATGGCAATCCACAGATAATAAAAAGAATCTGTGTATAGCCATCGTTGCATCAGTCCTGAAAGGATATATCATTTATAGAGACAATTCGAAAACACTGCAATATCCTTTCCAAGAAGCCATGGCTATTCCCAGATAATAAAGAAAAATAATTTGGAGAGCCATGGTTGTATGCGTCCTGTATTTACATTGGGTGTAAAAAAAGAAAGACAACTGGAAATTACTCCACTATATCTTTGAAGTAATGATAATTCCTTAATGATAAATAAAAGTAACACGAAGAACCATGATTGCATGTGTCCTGAAGTTGCATGGTATGTAAAAAGAAAGACAATTGAAAACCATTCCACCATCTTTCTCAAAATGTCAAAGCAATTCATCAGTAATAAATAAATGTAATCTGTGGAGAGCCATGATTGTATGCGTCCTGAATAGATATGGCATTATAAAGAGATAATTTACAAATTCTCCAAATTTCCCAAGAAGTCATGGCAATTCCGGGATAATAAAAAAACGGAATCTATGGAGAGTCATGAATACATGCGCCCTGATGAGACATATCATTTAAGAAGAAAGACAATCGGAAATTACGATATCTTCTTTCTGAAGATATCATGGTAATTCGCAGAAAAAGAAAAGGAATCGGTGAAGAGCCATGATTGAATGCGTCCTGAAAGAATACAACATTTAGAAAATAGACCAAAATTTAAACTTCTCTACTACTTTTCCAAGAAGCCATGACAATTCAACGGTAAAAAATAAAAAGAATCTGTGAATAGTCATTATTCTATGCGTCCTGAAAAAACATGATATTTAAAGAGTGACAGTTTTAAAAAATTCGATCTTTTCCAAGAAGTCATGGCAATTCACAGACAACAAAGAAATCTGTGGGGAACCATGATCGCATGCATCTTAAAATTGTATAGCATTAAAAAATATCTGGACCCTTGAAGTGGCAACTTCCTCTTGTCTCTTCGATAAACTCATCATATACCCAGTTCCTACAGTGGTATTGGAAATAAAACATAATCTAATAGACTTAATTTTTACAAAATAAGATAACTACATTTTATGGGAATAAACACCCAGTTTGTGCATGCGCATGTGTTAGAAAATTAATGTTGTTTTTCAGAGCCAAACCACTGAATCGAGCATTGGATACACAATATTTATTGAAGCTGACATAGCTTAAGAACTTAAAATCAGCAATAAAATTAAGATAGTTAATTGCATTTTTTTAATCACAGAATCTGTAACATGTTTTAATCGTGGCCGGGGAGGGTGTTCGCTTTCACAGTCGCTAATCATTAAATGGCATGTCAGAATCAGGTCACCAGACAACTGCAAGGCGACAAAAACTAAACCTTTTCTTCTATAACTTGATGAGAAAGGTGAATTATTTCTCCGTTTAATTTCTGTTAGAATTGTTTTATGTTTTTGTAATTGTGTATCTGGTAAACTAACGAGTGCTTTGATATGAATTTAATATCTCATTAATTCTTCACTTAGAGCTCTTGACGAAATGCGTGATGAGGTCTCTGCTGAGAGGTATTACTTACAATTAGTTAGTGTAGGATCGTCAGTGGAAAAAAAAGTGGGGGTATCTAGAATTATGTATACATTCATACGGTATCTACGTTGCTCCACGTTCACGGAATGCCAAAAAAAGAAAAATTAAGTAAAGTTTCACTCGATTTAAAAGATAAAAAGGGGGAATTATATTCTTGTATTTTTTTTATTTTTATTTTATTTTTGAGTTTTCAATTAGCTTGTTTCCTCCCAACGCACTATATATATATATATATATATATATATCGGATTATATAGGTTCGCCGCCTATTGCCTTCTTCACACTCTTCGCTGGTCTTTTGAACAAGGGTAAATGTTTCTCTTTTTTCCTGTTTAGGATTGGATTTCCGGTTCTTTCAAAAGTTTTTCATTCACTTTCACCCACCATTAGCCAGCTGCATGTTTGCGACATTATTGTCTTACTTGGGGTAAATTGATTTCATATTATGCAACGCTAGAAATCGTTTACTAGCTACAAGTAAACTTGTTTGCTCAATATTTATTCAATACAGTGCCCAAGAGCCATTCAAGATAGTGAACGAGGGTTGATGTATGGACATAAGAGGAGGAAGTAAGTATAAATTATGAGGATATGTAGGATAGATAACGGTCAGCATAGACTGGAAGAGGTTAGTATTGTAGTGATTGGGGAAATATACTCTCGAGAGTATATTTCACAATTTTCTCAACAAGAATTTGAGAAGAGCTTTTTTTTTTTTTTTTTTTTTTTTTTTTTTTAATTTATTTCCAATGGAATACGAAGATGATAATAATAAATTGACCCTGTGTACGGGGTATGCTGAAACTTAGCTGTAAAGGTCTGGATTGGCGGAACTAAGGAATGTAGCTTGTCTGAATTTTTTAATGAAAATAGAGATATAATCGCGGAAATTTGTGACGTTGCACCTATGGGAAAGAGACTGTAAGATTGAAAACAATTAATCCCCCTCAAGGCCGCGTAAACGCTTTTGAATTCTGTCAAAGCTGGAAAGCAGACATTTGGCACCTCCAGCCGAGATATGCAAATAATACTCCTTTTTTGATTTGATCTTATCTGATTCTTAAAAATACAGAGCATGGTTTGTTTTAGAGGGGTCACATTTCAAATTTTGGAAATTGAAATTTTTTTTACGGTTTATCAATCCTTTGGGAGTTATTTAAAGCAAAAGCATATGTCTGATTGTAAGAATGATTATTTTTGTGAGTGAATATTGCATTCATATTTTTTGGCGCTAACAATGACTTTTCCAGATATAAATCCTATTATTTAACCCATAACTAGAGGTAGAAGAGACGGGTTCATACCTTTCTCAAGAATATTTGATGGTTTAGTAAACGTAACTTAGATGTGGCACAAGGCCGAAAGTATGAAGCATCGAACTCACTATTCAGTCGTAAATGATCTAGCGAGCCAAGCTTATTAATTATTACAACACGTCGAAATGTCCCCTTTCCAAAGAATAATTGCGCGTAAGTGAATGTAACGAACTTGACTGGAGTTTAAACTAGATTTTCCTATTTCTCATTTCCAGCCGCTATCCACACGCAGCTCGGATTTTAAAATAATATTGTCAGCAAAAGAGGCAACTGAAGGCGTAATTTACACATTGAAAAATCCAACTACCTCAATTGTACAGTAAGAGATGACATCATATGGGACACTGCAATCCGAAGGAGCATAGAACTGACGAACGATGCTTTTTCAAGGACCGAGTAAAGTATTAAGAAATCGAAAAATGACCTTAAAAACAAAGAAAGAAAATGACGAACCGCTATGTGATGTCTAATTTCCAATATGGCAGTGAATGTTGGATAAATTCATCACAAGTAAAGCAAACATTTGAAGTGACAAAGACGTGAGTTTACCGACATATGTTGAATACCATGGAGAAAGAATGTGATGAACAAGGAAGTTTTAAGAAGAACAGTAATTAGAAAGAAGCTTCTGCTAATAATTAGAAAGATACAGCTAAAATTTTGGCGAAACATAAGATAAGGAAGTTTGGAGAATGCAACACTCATAGGACATATCAAAATGAATTTTACTGGTAAAGTTTTTAATCCACTGCTTCTCCTAACAATGTTCATTAGTAAGACTTGTATCACTAAATTATTAACATCTCAAAAAATATCTTACAATCTAAAAATATTCTCTGACTTTAAATAACCTCCAAAGGATTGATACACCGTAGAAAAAAACTCAATCAACAAATATTGACTGGAAACCCAATGGGAGAAAATTTGACTAGATTTGATAACTAATGAAGGAGGTATCACACTCTGCTTCAAATTGGATTTAATTCTGATTCACTCTACACCAAAATTTGTCGGTCGGGTGCAAATGCCAAGAAAACCAAAATAACAAAATCCTAATGTACGCCCATAAAACACAGCGGTCAGACAACCCAAATTGTTACCTGAATGAACCTGACCAAGTACTGGCCGACGTAAGGCAGCAGCCTACTTCGGATAGGCAGGCAACTCCTCCACCCCGAACACGCATAGCCTAACGCCATCCAACCAGATTCGGAACCAGACATACCAGTGAAAATCTTGACCCCATTATCTGCAGGAATTACACGAAAGGCTGCAAATGCTTCAATGGCCTTAATTGCCCACATCTCCACCCACCTCGTGCTGAAACGCACGTCGCGACCACCGCTACCAACATAACAGAAGCGGAAAACGAAATACCCAGGATTGTTCCCACGAATCTTTTCAGCACATTCTTCGCCAACCACACCAATTTAAACATTCCCAGTGGGATGATTATCGATCATAGCCCCTGAAATAATGTTATAAATCATGAAGGTAATTCAAGCGAGGCGCCTGATCCCAGTGACTGCCATGCTACAATCAACCAAAAACACCTCAGCCCTAAATCTGGTACCCTTGTCTTGATGATCAGAAATGGTCAAAATTCGCCTAAAATGGTCGTACATTAGAAACTCGGTGCCGGATATCTCTATCAAATTAATGACTACTCTGATGGCACCGGTATGCGTGAATATCTTTCCAATTACTGATGCGAGTTCAATAACCGCGACTTAAAGCTATACATCGATTCCTGGTGGGGAAGGTTCCCAAGACGAATGCCATAGTACTTCAAATGAGAAATGAAAATGAAACCAACTGTAACAAAAGTAAAAAAAAGAATGATTGACCAAAACTCAGTTAAAAATCACATACAAATATTTAATTTACAAAACACAACAAATAAAATATTTACAAATATGCAATTTTTGTTGCATTCAAAACAAGAAAAACAGAGCAGGCGAAGTGTTACGAAGAGGAAGAAAGGGTCAAATATCTCTGCGCAGTTAAGGTAGCAAAGAAGTTCAAATGCTATACTTTTTGGAAATTCTCAAATGTGTATACAAAGAATAATCATTAGTTCGGTCAATGAAAGTCAAAAATATCTATTTACCCATATAGTTCCATGAGGTTCTCTTTGAGGTTTTAGTTGGTCAGCGATTTTTCTTAGAGATTCTTTCAGCTGATAATATAAATCCTTGAATAAAAGCCGGAGTTGATAATGACAGCAAATCCAGTTAACAACTAACTACTCACTTCCCAAAACATCTTTATATAGGGGCTAACATCTAATTTTCATATTCTGGAATCTTTTAGAATTCTTTCGATTTTACTGGAACATTCTGGCATCTTCCAAAACGTTCTATTCCTAATTTCTTTATTTTTACGACTACTTCACGACTTAAAATTTTTCTGTAATAATAAGTAGGACTCAATAGAATCTCTTACTACAACTTTTTAGACATTATTATTATTATTCTTTTTATATATAAATGCATCCTCGTAGCACCAACTGGGTCAATTGCGTTGATGTTCGTTGTCTGGTTTCGCGACCAAATCATCTGCAAAACACGAACCCCACTGGGTTTGCAGAATCATCAACCAGCATTGAATTTGTCACCCCACTTCAGTTTGAGATCATATAAAAACACAAGATTCCATATCCAGTGAAACTACTTAAAACAACTGCAAAAGAAATTCGAAAATGACAAACAACACACTTCAAATACTTCATCGTGTACTAATACCAGCAGTACAAACGCACCAAATCAACATGAATACATACCTTTCCGCTCATATCCACTCACTACCCATGATCGTCATCTGGAGTGGCTGTTATACTCTGCATCGAATTATCTCAACTTCTGGTTTATTCTGCGTCAAAAAACTGTCAGCTGTAAACGGTTAGAAATCAAAACAGTAAACAGCAAGAAAGCAAAACGAAAAAAAATGTCGCTTCGGACCCACAAAACAAAATCCATTAAAAAAAAAAAAGATAAAGTTAAAAGGGGCCAATAAATGTAACCACTAAAGCATGACAAAAATGCTGAATCATGATTTTAAGAATGCCGCTCACGGCATTGAAGACACTGGCACTACCAGACACCACCATTAACTTCAGACCCTACCTACTATCCCCATCCTCAGTCACTTACCTAGCCCTTGAGTAACATTCCGCCTTAATCCTCTATATTGACCATACAAAAACATTTATCTTAACAATTCTTCACCTCACCTCATGGAACTTGTTTCGTTTGTTCTCTCGTGCAAGCATACACGTTATTAACAGAGGGACAGAAGAGAATGTCAAGGCAATGGTAGTCTGCCGAAAACTTTTTAAAACCTGGTCAATGTCTTAAAGATGCGTCTGTACAACATTGTTATACCAACAGCCATTTATATACCTGCGGAACATGGAAGACAATAGTGTCTATCTCCAAACAATTAAACGTATTTCACCAAAAGTTTTTTAGACAATCTGGAACACATTACATACGCTAAAGAGTTCAGACGCACAGTCATGTTATCTGCAAAATACTGTAGCTGAATATAAGTTAAGGTTTACTGGACACGTCCTTTGCCTACTAACAAACCGGCATGCAAAGATTGCTATGTTGAGAATACACATAGGGGAAACGAAAAAAAGGAAGGCGATGAATAACATAGCGCAGAATGACATCCCGACCTAAAACTAGCAATGTGGAAGAAGAACGGGATACAGCTGATCGACTTTAATGAAGAATAGCCGCCCAATGCACAAAAATATACAGGAGGGCCTATGTTCAGTCACATGCGTAGACAAGTATGTATCCTGACGGAGCTAAAATGAGCTATCGCCGCCATTCAAACATTTGATTCTCTTTGCAACAAAGAAAATGCTTAAAAATATTACAATTCTAATTACTAATTAATCCAGCCTCGTAGTTGTCATTCGAGTGAATAATTTGCTTTGTGGATCTTTTGTTTTCATATCCACTCGTTCCATATTTGACAGAACCGTTTCCTTATAGTGACTTCAATATTTTAAAAAATAAAATTACAAAATTATTGCCCATTTATCTGCAAGCATTAAAAAAGGAATTAAAAAACACACTATGCTAAAAACTAAGTTATAAAAATAAATTATGTAGCTCTTTTTTTTTCTCAATTTCAAAATATGATAATAAAAAATTATATTTATTACGTCACAAAAACAATCTTCCATAGAGAGATGAGTAATGCATCCATCTCTAAGTAGCGGACAATTTTGGTTATGTAAAAAAAATTGTTGCACAAACACGCACAGAATTCTCGAGCCGATCACGTGCACGCTACACTCTACCTTGAAACTTTAATAATGCATTCCAGATGTGTATTGTGGCATATTGTCTATTGCCTCTGTTACAAGTGCGTGGGATATGCTTGCACAATAAAATTAATTAAACCTATGATGACACACACAAACCACGACCATGTCGAGAATTTAAACCAGACTGTGTCAGCACGAGTGTATTCCTCGACTAACCCATGCGTATAAAATAATAGCTGGGTACAAATTAACTCATACATACAATACAGTGTGGAAAATAAATATTCAATATACGCCGTAAACATATCAATCCGCACTAACTCTACCCAAGAAAACCAGACCAGCAGAATATCATACTGCTACCAAAGAGCCGACTGGGACTCGTTCAGGGACTTCCTCTGCGACGTCCCCTGGAACAACGTCTTCGATCTTCCTGTCGAAGACTGTGCCTCCGAAGTCTCCTCTTGGGTTAAGGCTGGCATCGATGCTTTTATCCCGGCCAGGAAATTCCAACTAAAACCAAATTCGTCCCCCTGGTTCTCACCCGCTTGCTCGGCCGCCATTGCCCACCGGAACCATTTCTTCCGGCTCTATCGAAGCTGCTCGTCGAACCAAAACAGGCGCCTTTTCACCTCAGCACGGAACAAGTGTAAAAAGTACTGAACGAAGCCAAGAGGGCGTTTGCTACCAGAATTAGGCAACGCATAGCATCCTCTAAGTTTGGCTCCAAAGATTACTGGCGTCTCTGCAAAAGCGTGCTCAGCAGGAACAAGACTTCAATACCCCCACTAATCAATGAATTTGAAGTTCTCACCTCCCCAGCCGACAAGGCTGAATGCTTTGCCCGTAGATTCTCAACCAATTCGACACTGGACTCGTTAGGAATACCTACACCAGACTTCCCACCCAGAACTAAGGCTCAACTAAATAACGTTCACATTACACCCTCGCTGGTCGCCAAGATAATTGCACAACTTGACCCACACAATGCGAGCGGCGGTGACGGAATCCCAGTCATAGTACTGAAGAAATGTGCCCCTGAACTCTCCTCTGTCCTCTCTAAACTCTATAACCTCTGCCTATCTGCTTCCTGCTTTCCTGCCTGTTGGAAGTCTTCCTGTGTAGTTCCTATATTTAAGAATTCTGGCGAATCCTCAGACACCGCCAATTACCATCCTATTAGTCTCCTTCCAATCTTTGGCAAAGTTTTCGAAGCCATTATCAATGCCGAGGTGATTCAGCATCTTATGGCCAACGGGCTTCTCTCTGACAAACAGTACGGGTTTCGCTTCACCAGGTTTACTGCTGATATGCTAACGACCATTACCGAGTACATATACCAGGCACTCGACAAGAATGGTGAAGCCCAAACCGTTGCCTTGGATATCTCCAAAGCATTCGACAGGGTCTGGCATGCTGGCCTCTTGTGCAAACTGCGGAGCTATGGGATAACTGGACATCTGTTTGACCTCATCCAGTCTTTCCTCTCTAACCGCACATTGAAGGTGGTATTAAATGGGCATGCCTCCCAAAACTACCATACGAACGCGGGCGTCCCTCAAGGTTCCATCCTAGGTCCCACGCTTTTTCTGATCTACATTAATGATCTCCCAGACACCATTAGATCCCAAGTTGTCATGTATGCCGACGACACAACAATCTACTCTCGCATCGATCAGAAACCAGGTCTGGACGACAAAGTGAACCTCGCTGCCGTACTTGAAAGGGACCTCCAATCCGTAGTGGCCTGGGGTAGGAAATGGTTGGTAAATTTCAATGCCTCTAAAACAAAGCTGTTATCAACTAACCACCATAGACAATCGCATCTACCTCCCATTAGCATGGGACAGGCTAGCCTCCCAGAGAGTAAAATACTACGTCTCCTTGGCCTTACACTCTCGGCGGACCTCAAATGGAATGACTATATTGAATCCATTGCCAAATCTGCTGCTATGAAAGTGGGCTCCCTGTGCAGGGCCCGGAAATTTTTCCCACCTGAATCTATTCTGCACATATACAAATCTACCATCCGCCCGTGTATTGAATATTGCTGCCATATCTGGTCGGGTGCCCCTGCTGCTCTCCTTGGGCTTCTTGACAAAATACAAAGGAGGATCTGTAACGTGGTTGATACTGACTTGACAGACCGGCTGCAGCCGCTCTCTCACCGGCGTGATGTGGCTTCCCTGTGCCTCTTCTACAAGTATTTTCATGGCTTCTGCTCCGATGAGCTTAGATCACTGGTGCCGCCTAAGCACGAATTTACACGAGATACTAGATTAGCAACTAGGTCCCACCCTTTTACAGTTAAACAAATAAGATGTAACCGTAAATTCTACTCCAACAGCTTCTTTTCTCGCACTTCCCGCCTGTGGAACTCCCTTCCACAAGTCTGCTTTCCCGACAGTTACAATCTCCAGGTGTTTAAATGTAGGGTCAGTAGACACCTCCTATCACACTAACTCCCAACTATTCTCAGAACACTCTCATCTACCCAACCCTCATTCTCGGTATCCTTACCCGCCTATCACCCAGCCTCTGACATTTCCTATATTTAATCAGCCTTTCTCCACTCTACGTAGCCCCCTGCACAGTAGTGGCAGTGACATGCCTTGCTCGGGGTGAAACGCTTATTAAAAAAAAACGGGAAGAATAAACAAACTGAGCACTAATGTATACTTGTCAATTCATGAAAGACAGGGAAAACTTTTTGTGGGGAATATTGTTTGTAGATTAGCATTCCTTAGAACTTCCCCAAGACGCGACAGAAAAAAAATGTTGATATTTTACCATTTTAGAAGTGGGGATTCTATTCATAATATTGATGCAATGTAAAATCGGTCCATGACTTCTGATTTTTAAAAATGATTTTTTTTTTTTACCCAATACAAGGCCAGTGAGCCAGTCGAGGTAGTAAATACTAAGTGCAGTTTAATATGATACGTAGGAAAGATAACAATTGATCCTAGAGTTAAAGAATTGTAGGGATCGAAGAAACACCTTCTCGAGTATCTGTTCGATGAAGGATTGGTTCTTGGGAAGAAGATGTCTCAGTAAGGATCGTACTCATTCATTCAGAAGTGGTATACATGATACACGCCTGGGCGATCATGTCTCGAAAGATGACTGAGCAGAAGATTTTCCTGCAGTAGGTTGCCATTATTTTCTACAGTAGACTGATTGCCAACCTAGGCTATAGAACCCAATCTGTCCTGCTATTTAACCCAAAGCTAGAGGGAGAAGCGACGGATTAATACTTTTCTCAAGGGTGCTGGCGCGAAAGTGATTTCAATGAATTCAGCTGTAATTTGAACTCTGCTCAGTCGTAATTGATCTAACGAGACAAGCTTGTTAACCATTACATCATGTCGAAATGCCCATAGGTGGAACTAAGGAATGTAGCTTGTCAGAATATTTGCTTTAGAATTAACGATGGAGTAGCGAAAAATTTGCGACGTTTCATCAGTGGAAACGGGATTCTGTAATGGGTGACAAATCCTCTCCTGCTTAGCACTACACATTCAGAGAGTAAATGTTAGCTGAAAACGTCTGAACTGTAGTAGATATTAAAGTCAACGAAAAGGGTTTAATTGCTCCGTCATCCCTGTCATTAATAAACTTCGTTATTATTGTTCGACCGTTTGTTTACTAATTATTAATTAGAAGAACCATTGTTCCTGCGTGTATGTTTACAACACTGTGTCGCACAAGCTGACATGAGTGGATTTTCAAAACACATTACTAGACAAAGACGAAGTGGAATCTACATAACGACTCGCATGTGTTGATAAAATGATTTATTTCTTCAAAAACTGAACTTATTTAAAATTAGATTGATCCCACATCCGTGCCACTTTGCTCTCTTGAAATGAGATAAATTTAAAAATTATCCTAGATAAAATAAATTTTAAAAAATCTCCGCATACTTTAATTCGAAAATTTCACTTAAAGTATCAGTTGTTGTTGGTTGTCTCTAGTTAGATATTCACAAGTTTTCAATGTTTCATTGTATGAATATTTGGCATGATAATATGACACCTAACATACCATATAAACTGCGTCTAGAGATTATATGCAAGTTATGAATTGGTATAAAGAGTTGCGTCATTAATGTTAAATCTTATGATGTTTAGATTCCACTCAATTATTAAATTAGATATATAGTGATAGAGGAAACTATTGTTTTTGTTGGAAAAAAATTTACTAAGTTAACAAAACAAAACTAATTTGACTGTCAGTAGTTTATTTGCAACTATTTATTTTGATACTTTTACATCATTATACCTTTGTAAAACTAATGTAAAAAAAAAATATGAAAAGATTTTAGAACAAATTCGTCAATTTCTTAAGGGAAAAACATAAAAAAAACATTTTATTTTAAAAATAAGATATATTAACAAAAAATAAGAACCTCCTAAAATTTATAGCAAAAATGCTCCTTTCTTTTCAATAACTCTTACCAGCCTATTGTCAACATCTTATGTTATATTTGCAATTTTAGCGGCTGGTAAGTTGTTTGCAGCAACTTTAACTACCTCCCAGAGGTCACACTTGCTGTTGAATTGCCTTCCATTAGAATAAATATCTCTCTTGAGGATGCTCCACAGGTTCTCAATGGGATTCAAGTCACAGCTATTTGAAGACCAGTCCATAAGAGAATCTTCAACAAATCTCTTTTCTTTCAACTAGGATTTAGTAAACTTTGTTGCATTACTTGGTGCATTGTCTTGCATAAAGATCATAGATCTATGCTTGGCTAAAGACTGGTTATCAAGCCATTCAAAGAAATATTGCTCTAGAAAATCACAGTAACTTCTGGAATTCATTTTAACCCGTCTTTCAATTTAAATGGATCCACTAGCTCATTACCAATAACCCCGATCCATATCATGATCCCACTGCCGCCTTGTTGACGTTTAAAAATTTTTTCTTGAGTCATGTTGCTTACAAACATCCTCGAGCCCATCCATCGGGCCTACCGAGAGTGATCCTTAATTCGTCTGTAAAAAGCACTTTACTGAAATCAGTTTGCATGTATCTTTTGCCCACTGCAATCTTTCCTTATGTTTTTTTTTTTTTTTTTTTAAATGGGTTTCTTTATTTGATTTTTTTTTTTTTACATGAACAAACTTCCTTAATGCTTTACACCTTGGTTCTCTTGACACCAAAGGAGCTCTAGCGGCCTCAATTATGAATGCACTTTATGCAGTTGGGTTTCTTATTCTCTTCGAATATGTGGTAGATCTCACTTTGTTAAATTCCTGGATTCAGCCTGAGACATTTTTTTCCTTGTTTGAATTCCCATTTGACATATTTTCTTGATTGTTTGATGATCTCTTTTCAAATCCTTAGAAATTTGAAGCGAAGATTTCCTTTGCTAATTTCTTTGATTATATAGTTCTTTTCATTCATTGTTAGTTCTTTTTTACGAGCCATAATACTAAATTCTAGTTCTTGCAAATAATCTCTTGACCCTGAAAATTGCTATAATTACTGAAAAAATACTAAATATCAACCTGAAATTGAAAATTGGGACTTAATTGCTTTTATGCTTACTCGCTATAGATAATAGTACAAATTATTTCATTGGATAACACATATCTATGAATTTTACATTAAAAATTTGACAATACCTCTTTTGCATATAATCTCCAGACTCAGTTTACATCAAGATCTTTTGAAAAGCTAAAAATAAGTGTAACTGTCAAAGATTATTGCTTTGACATAACGTCTCAGTTTTTCTCTGAATATCATACTGCTTTAATAAAAATGGCTCATCACATCAGCGATCCTTTATATAAAGAAACCCATATTTTGATTTCCTTTAATTCAACAATCTAAGTTATTTGTTCACCAATGCTGTAGCTGGTATTTAACTCCCAACTTGTTGGGTCAAGTCACTGGATTTTATCAACGCTTTTATTCACTGGGCCATATGTCTTAAAGAGTTGAGTTAAAGAGAGATAACAAACATGTCCGGAAGTAGCATGGCTCATAGAACGAGAACAATATACCCCAGTGACTGAAATAAAGGGTTCGGTTCGAAATTTTAATCATCTTGGGAAGGCCGGAGTGTACAACGGCCACCACGTCGTGAATATGAATATGGCAATAAAGATGAGAACAACAGTCCGAACAATGTAAATACTACCTAATCTCATAAATAAATAAATGTAATGTAATCTATGTATGTAATGTTTGTTTGTTTTCCAAATGCAGTTTTAAGATTGTAAATTTCGTTTTTGTTCTTAGCCTAAATGAAAATATCATCTGCGTAGCGGACATATATTTTTGGCTTGGTAATTTTTTTTTTAACGTGGGACATGTAACAAGTTAGAAAAGCGTGGGCCAAGGGGCTTTCCCACACTTACTCCGTTAGTTTGTGTGTAAATGTGGCCTTCATAGTTGTTAGGATACGCCTTTTTTCTTTTTTTTTTTTTTTTTTTTTTTTTTTTTTGCCTAGAGGCAGTCGTAGCAAGTTCTCCGTGTCCTTTGTGACGACAGGGTTTTCTGTTTCTTACTTCTCCAGTTATTCTCTATTTCTACTTGCATATTAATTTGCATACGATACTACACCTCCCTGAACCGGTCGTACACCCTTGGCTTTTTTTTTTCTTTTACTACTCTTGATTATTTTGGTATTGTTTTGCCCTTCCTCTTGTTTTTCTTTTTCTCTTTAACGGTGATCTTTGTCTCTCTTCATTTTGTTCTTTGTATTTCAGTCTCACTTTCTTTCATTTTCTGCTCTTTTACACTTTTGTAACTTTCCGCCTCTTCTTGTTCCTGACCTTTTATTTTTAAACCATCCAGTTTCTGCTTTTGAACTGATCTGCATGTGCCAGTGTATGTTGTCTCTTATTCTCAACATATCTGGATTCGTTTCTTTATTCTTTCTATACTATACCTTTTATTTGTTGCAAAAAAACATAGTTATAGGGACTCTTATTTGTCTTTCCATTAATGACGAAGGGCTCAGTTTCCTTCCCGCATATAGAATGGATCTGTAACTGAGTCGCATTTTTTTATAAATATGCAACTATGTTTTCATTAAATGATGAGAATACTTTCAACCTCATTTTCATCGTTTGTACCATTCTTTCCGCAGTTAGATTGTGGCTGATATAAATGTGCTTTGCATGAGATGCATTCAGTTTGTTTTAACCACGCACATAAGTTCTCATCGTAAAATTCAAGTGCATTGTTGGTGACTATTGTCTGAAGTACTCCATTTTTTTTTTGAGAATATAGCTCTTAGTATTTGCTTTTTTTTTTTTTTTTTTTTTATCATATCACCCCAAGCAAGGCGAAAACGCCACTGATGCGCAGGGGGCTACGTAAGAGTGAAAAGATTGGAAAAGAGAAAAACCGGAAACCACAACCTAAACAGGAAACAAGAGATGAGCCTCTTCACCTGTTCAATAGACGTGGGTGGAGTGTGAACCGGGCGATATTGTGGTATCTTTTCTGTCTTTTACTCTGACAACTTCTGGCCATCCTGAATATGAGTCCATAAATATTAAGAATAATCCTCTATCTCTGATATGTGCGTGATTCATGTGAACCCTGGCTCTGCAATTTAAGCATATTTTTCCTAGAGTTGAATACTTGTACTTGTCTCTCTCGCGTTTTTTTTTTTCCATAATACCTCCATTTAGTTATAGATTTATTCGTGCTCGTCCTGTATGTCTCGAATTCTTCTTTTGGTTGATAAAATTTTCGAATCAACTCTAATTGCTGCAAAAACTCGACGCTAGCTTCCAAACTTATTCTGCTACTCTGTAGACATTCTAGTATTTTTTGCTTGTGGTTTTGGTTTTGCAAGAGAGAGAGACAAGTACAAGTATTCAACTAAGAATCATTTTCTATAGTAATTTCTTGTGCTCCTTGTAGCGGACGAAGGGTCCACTTACTAATTTAGATTTTACGAGTCGACTTGACGCAACTTTAGTCATGGTTTGAAGCAGGATTTAAGAAAGAACAAAAAGGCGAAAGTAACCAGAAAAACAATGTATTGACAAAGGTTACATGGGGTTGAGAGAGCATGCATAAGAAAGTGGAAAGGAAAGAGTCATTCCCCTTCGTCTGTTCGTAGAAACAAAATAAGATGTATGAAGTTTTTTCTCTAGCTGAAAGAAAGGTTTGTAACAATTGTTAAGATTGTTAAGATTATCGTAAAGAGTTCAAAGTTCAAATCCTTGATGAAGAAAGTCAGACAGAAGACAAAGTTCTGTGTCTGTGTGTGCGTTGAGTAGAGAGAGAGAGAGACTTACATGCGAATGTAGCAATCTTAGGCAGTCTGTGGATTTCTACTGACGAAGGTTGGAAAAATTGTAAATTTATGTGTAGGAAGTTATTTTATGTAAAGTCCTGTTTGAATGAAAGTTAATGTGCATAGTGTTAATGTCGGAGAAGAAAAATAAAAGAAATTTGCGCCACTAATTGCTACCCGCAATTAGTGCGCGTGTGTTTGTGTGAGTTAGGGAGACATGTCTGCTCTTGTCCCGGGACGAAATCCTAACTAGCGTACCACGTGATGTTTCTCGCTTTTATTAGCATTCGTTTACGCGGGAAACTAAGTTATCACGTGAACGCTGAATCACCATGTATGTGCGTGTGTGCGTGTCAATGTATCAAACCCCACAAATACCCCCCTTAGATTGAAACAAATATTAAAATTTTTTTTTCAATATGTCCGTGAATATGTTGGTTTGATTACGTTGATGATGATGCTTGTAGCAGTAGTAATGCCAAAAATGACAGAAAAGGCTGGTTGCTGAAAAAAAAAAAAGGGTGGGTGGCACGGACGTGGCTCATAGGTGTGGGGGAAGGTTGCTGGAACGTATGACTGCTTAGACTGATGGTCCGCCATATTGGATCCTCGAAAAGCACATGGTGAAATGGAAGAGTGAGAAGAATTTTACGTTGACCAATGTACATGTAGAGAAAATCGGTCTCACTTGAGTTAAAGTTTGTAAGGCGTCATTAATTACGAGTGAATTTGTGAAAGGTGAATTTTTTTGGTTGTCTCTCGTAGGCTGAAGAGAAAAAGAGTCTGAAATGCGGTGCGCGTGACTAGGGATTTTGCAGCAGTGTAACCCTGTCAGAGTGCCAGGATGTGGCGTGCTCTGGAAAATTCTCGGTGGTTGATATGGCTGTTAAAAATCTTCTAATTTATTCCAATGCTCTACGTTGAGTCGGGGAAGCAATCGTGTGGAAGGGAATTCCACAGTCGGGAAGTGCGAGGAAAGAAACTGTTGGAGTAGAAGTTACGGCTGCATTTTATCGGTTTCACTGTAAAAGGGTGGGATTTAGTTGCTAATCTAGTATCTCGTACAAATTCGTATTTAGGGGGCACCAGTGATCTAAGTTCATCGGAGCAGAAGCCGTGAAAGTATTTATAGAGACACAGGGAAGCCACGTCGCGCCGGTGGGAGAGAGACTGCAGGCGGTCTGCCAAGTCGTTATCTATCACATTACAGACCCTCCTCTGAACCTTATCGAGAAGCCCGAGGAGAACAGCAGGGGCACCCGACCAGATATGGCAGCAGTATTCAATGCACGGGCGGATGGTAGATTTGTAAATGTGCAGGATAGATTTAGACGGAAAAAACTTCCGGGCCCTACACAGAGAACCGACTTTCATAGCAGCGGATTTAGCAATGGATTCGATATAGTCATTCCATTTGAGGTCCGCTGAAAGTGTGAGACCAAGGAGGCGTAGTGTTTTACTCTCTGGGAGGCAAGCCTGGTCCATGCTAATGGGAGGTAGGTGAGATTGTCGATGATGGTTAATTGACAGTAGCTTCGTTTTAGAAGCATTAAAATTTACTAGCCATTTCTTACCCCAGTCCAATATGGATTGGAGGTCTTTTTCAATCTCGGCTGCGAGGTTAGCTTTGACGCCTATACCAGATTTTTGTAGGAGGCGAGAGTAAACTGTGGTGTCATCGGCGTACAAACTTATTTGGGCTCTTATGGAATCAGGGAGATCATTGATGTAGATCAGAAAGAGCGTGGGACCTAGGATGGAACCTTGAGGGACGCCCGCGTTCGTATGGTAGTTTTGGGAGGCATGCCCATTTAATACCACCTTCAATGTGCGGTTAGAGAGGAAAGACTGGATGAGGTCAAACAAATGTCCAGTTATCCCATAGCTCCGCAGTTTACATAGAAGGCCATGATGCCAAACTCTGTCGAATGCCTTAGATATATCCAATGCAACGGTTCGGGCTTCGCCGTTCCTGTTGAGTGCCTGGTATATGTACTCGGTGATGGTCGTTAGCATATCAGCAGTAGACCTGGTGAAACAGAAACCATATTGCTTGTTCGAGAGGAGTTTGTGTGCTGTGAGATGCTGAACCACCTCGGCGTTGATAATGGCTTCGAACACTTTGCCAAAGATCGGAAGAAGGCTGATAGGGAGGTAATTTGCAGAGTCAGAGGGTTTTCCAGTGTTTTTAAATATAGGAACTACAGAGGAAGATTTCCAACAGGCAGGAAAGCAGGAAGCAGATAGGCAGAGGTTGTAGAGCTTAGAAAGGATAGAGGAGAGTTCAGGGGCACATTTCTTTAAGACTATGGTTGGGATTCCGTCACCACCGCTCGCTTTGTGAGGGTCAAGTTTTGAGATTATCTTAGAGACAAGCGAAGGTGTAATGTGGAAATCATTCAGTTGTGCCTCGGTTCTAGGTGAGAAGTCGGGTGTAAAAACTCCAGATGAGTCCAATATGCACTTGTCTACATTTATTTTTCAAGTGGTGATAAACTTGCCTTTGTAGAATATCATGCAGGTGTTGTTTATGTTACGTCTCATCTGCACTTGCCATAAGAACATCGTTTATATGTAAGCGCATGTGTGAGATAGTCTTCTTAGCATGTTGTCAATAAGACGTTGAAAGATCTGAGCGACGTTTCTTGATCCGAAAGGTATCTGTCTGAACTGATAAAGTCCGAAGGGTGTGGTTACGGCCGTTTTCGGAATGCCCTCCTCTTATACTAGAATCTGGTAGTAAGCCTTAGAAAGATTCACTTTAGAAAATACTGACATGCCCTGAAGTTCTATGGTGAAGTTATGTATGTGTGGAAAGGGATAGCGGTCCGGTGTCGCTGATGCGTTGAGTCGTCAATAGTCAACACATACAGATTTCGAACCTGGTTTAGGAACAAGATGGTAAGATGAAGCGTATAAACTTTCAAAGGTTTTCATAATACAGTCTCCAATCATTTGCTGAAATTCTCATTTGGCATAACTGTATTTCTCCGGCAATAAACATCGAGCAGTTGAAGAGACCGGGGGTCCTGTGGTTCTTATGTGGTGCTTTGTGATATGCTTGATAAAATCAGGGATGTCGAATGGTTAAATGTTTGGATACTGGTCGAGGATAATGATGATGTAGATTTTATTGTGATGTGATGTGTTGTGGAACATATTACAGTTGATTCTGCATTTGCTTTCCCTTCACTTTGATGTTCGTCAAATTGTCTGAAAATGTTTTTGCACCTGGATGGACAGGTGGTAATGTGAAAGGAAATCAGCTCCTATTATGGGCATGTTCACATCTACGAATTTCCGGATTAAATTCATTTATAGTCCTAGGTGTAGGGTAGTTCCTTTATGCCGCACATCTGGATTTTAGAACCGTTTGCTGCTTGCAGTCGGAATGTGGAAGGGGTTGGTCTGTGTCCAAGTGGGGAAAGGATTACACTTATCTCCGCTTCGGTATCTACAAGAAAAGTGCGTCTGTTGTTCTGGTTTTCTACATAGAGCAAGCCAGATTTTCTTCTTCCTCCAGCCGCGGTTGTTGCTATTTTCGACTGAAATGGGAGTGATGAACTGGAAGTGATGCCAGCACAAACCGCCCTGGGGTAGTCTTGTGATTGCTTCTCACTGCCTTTATGGTACCTGCCTTGGGGCTGTGAACGGCTTCAACCTTTAATTCCTGCAGCTCGTCGTGCTGACTGTTTTCAGTAGCTGATCTTCTCTTGGCTACTGCTGAACTCGTGTATCCAATGGGCAGCGTCTGTCAGTTTATTGATAGGAGTGGTGTCTACCATTGGCGCTAGTGCTTGTGTTGTAGTGTGAGAAAGTTTGTCCAGCCAAAACCGCCGCTGAAATTCTGTTTGTTTACACTTTAGTCGTATGACACAATTTTGTTTTTCATAACGTTAAACATTTCGTACCAAAGAAAGTGTATTCGCAGGGAATTTTATCCAAAAGAAATCTGCAGATGAAGCGCACAGAATTCTTGTTGAGACTTACGGTAGATATACTCTGTCGGAAACAACATGCAAAGATTGGTTTAGATGCTTAAAAAATAATGATTTAGATGTTGAAGAAAAAGAACGCTCTGGCGCACCAAGAAAGTTTGAAGACGAAGAGTTGAAGACATTACTTCATGAAGATTCATGTCAGGCATAAGCTGAACTTGCAGAATCATAAGGAGTTGATCACACAAGTTTCGAAACGTTTGAAAGCATTAGGAATGATTCAAAACAAGGACATTGTGTGTCGTACCGGCGTCTTGTCACATATGAACAGCTGCTTCAAGAGCAGAAAATGAGATTTTTTTGTATCGTATCGTGACCGGCGATGAAAGTGGATACACTACGATAAATCTAAGCGTAGAAGATGCGTCAAGATCGGCCATACATCAACATCGGCAGCAAAACCAAATATCCATATTTCGAAGCTTCTGCCCTGCATTTGGTGTAATCAGCTAGATGTAGTCTATTATGAACTGCTCAAACCGACTGAAACCATCACGGGAGATTGCTATCGACTACAACTGATGCGTTTGTGCCGAGCATTGATGAGAAAAACGACCACTATACAAGTAGACACGACAGTGATTTTGCAATATGACAACGCTAGTATACATGTCGCAAAATGGGTGAACACTTACCTGGAAACGCTTAAATGCGAAGTTCTATCCCACCTGCCGTATACATTACCCTGATCGATGGCACATGGCTTGGTTGGGCAGCACTTACATTCTTCTTCTGAAGATAAAAAAAATTGGCTCGACTCGTGGTTAGCCACAAAGACGTGCTGTTTTTCCGATGTGGGATTTAAATGCTTCCAGAAAGACGGTAAAAAATAGTGGCTAGCGATGAACCATATTTTTAGTGACATGTTTCTTACTAATTTTTGCAAATAAAATATTACATTTAATGAAGAATGGGCTGGAATGCTACGGTTAGAATTAGAATTAAATAATTATGGTATACTAAGGTATATTGCAGTTATGAAAACCAAATATGTATTATGTTGGTCATTTATTTTATTAAAATAATTTTTAATCTTTAAGTTATATTAGAGCATAAGTTATTAATGATAAATTGTAATTAAATTTTAGAGAAAAATATTTTTGGTGTTTACATAAAACTGTCAATTCACCTCTAGGATTCACTAATACTTTTAGGGAACCTTAAAATCTGCAGGCACAAAGGGCAGATGTCAGAACAACTTACACTTTCTTGTTTTCGTCAGAATTTTTCTTTTTCTTTTTCTTTTTTTCTATTTTTTTTTTTTTTGTATCTTTTAACTTCTAAAAATACACAGAAAAGGATGTTTGGTTTCGGTACGTGTTATTTTTTGAGTCAGTTAACGCTGCTTAAAAGTATTCTTAGTAAATCCAATGTAAACTTTTTTAATAGCTTGGTTTTTATTTGATATTATAGTATATTGGTATACAATAGAATTTGTTAGACACCTATTTTCTAGTAGACAATTGTTAGGATTTCGACAATTACATAAATTTGTATTGTTATTTACGTGCTGATTTAAGATTATATTATTAATTTTTTCTAGATTATTTGTACAACTATAATCAAATTTAAGTAAATTTTTATTAAAAATTTACTTAGAGGTTAACTTTTATGGAAATGATTCTCAATTAAGTTCAGCCCTGACTTAGTGCTAATCATTTGGTTAAAAGTAGGCGTATACCAAATGATTTTTCCTGTCATGGTCATGTTTTTTTTCTTTATGTATTTTATACCATGGCTTTTATAGCAACTATTCTTTAATGCATTATTATAAAAATCTCTGTCTATAAAATACTTATTCACTAGAAAAGTTTTTACTAATTCTATGGAGGAGGGTACATATTTCATTATACATGGTGGGTGATTAGACATTGGGTGGATGTATAATGGATATTCGTTTGGTTTTATGTATGGTTGAATATTAATTTTATGTTTAAACTTTTGAATTCTCTATGGATTAGTTTTCTAATTTTATCGGTTTTAAAATGTGTGGAATTTTGTATTATCATAAGTCCATTATCTCTATATAATTTTGTCATGTGTGTTAATGTCAAAGTGTGCGCTGAGATTATATAGAGCAAATAAACCAATGAGATCGGAAGACTCTAATGCACCCATTGTGATATCAAATTGGTTACCAGAATTATTTTTCATCTATTGTTCTTGGTTGTGGCTAGTATAATATTATATTTATCCTTAGTTAAGTGCGAATAATGTGTAGCGAATTCCAACGCCAAAATGAAAAGATCCTTGGAAATTGATGGGTAATGATCAACTATGTTAAATTGGATTAAAAAACAGTTGTTTTTATTTTTAATATTGCAAAACCTATTTATGAAATCAGTTGTATTGGTCCACTGTAGTAATCCAAGTTTCTGTTTGATTTGGTTATTAATCCGTTCTAGAATAATTTTGCTGATTTTACCAGTTTCTAGCTTAGCGAGGTTGATGATTCTAGTGGGTAGATTTGTCTCAAAATTAGGTTTATGGTCTTTTAAAGTTATGTAAACTTCTTTAGTACAAAGTTTACTAACTTTGTCACTAATTTTGAGTTTTTCAGTCAGTTTTGCTTGTAGTATTTATTTTATCAACTAAATTATTTGCTTTTTATAAATTTTTGTTAATTTTTTTTCAAATTAAAGTGATATAATCCTTAGTAGTAATTTTATAGAAGTTAGATGTTTTGTCAGACTTAACAAATACTTTGATGTTTTTATGTTTGAAACAATATGGTCAAGATGTCTTTGGAAATTATTCTTCCTTTTGTTAAAAGAGATGCTATTTTACTAAAATAAATGACCCACACAATACTTATTTCGTTTTCATAACTACAATAAACCTTACTATATCATAATTACTTAATTCTAATTCTAACCTAAATATTTCAGCCCCTTTAAATCATGAAAAAAAGTGTTAAAAATATTCTTTTACCCATTTAAATAATGTATGGTTCCACACTAAATTCAAACGCGCTAAAAATAAATTCGCGCGCCATTGCGAAAAATAGTATTTCCCTATTCCAAAGACAACAAAAAGAACTTGATGACCCATAGAACTGAATCAAAATCCCTGAAAACATATTTGAAGAAAAGACAAAATCAAATTTCGCAAGTTAGTGTAAAAAAAACATTTCTGGCCAACGAAAGGTGAATAGCTCCCAAAACGGAAAATATTTAATGAGATGGTGTGAAAAAGAAAAGAAACGAAAAAAACACGCATGCATATGAACTTTCTGACCTGCCCACCACCACTTATTTATATATACACATTAGTTTTGGCCGTCAGAAAGACAAATGGATCTCGATATGTAAATTCACTAATTTATTCACCTGAAGAGTCAATTTTTGGACTCGAAACACATGTAGCAACACAAATACCATTATGGACACTTAATATATTATACAAAAAGCAAGTAATATTAATAATAATATTAACAATAAATCTACACTTTAAACAAAACATTCACGGCTTCTCACTTTTTTCTTCTATACCAATTTCTTTCGTTGGAACAACCCCAATTTCTGTTGATATATATACACTGTGAAACCTTTATTTTGAACTTAAGTTATTAGATTATCATATATTACTCTTCCGATAGAGAAGAGTATTCAGTTAAATTCAGAACTATTTCCTTTGTGAACTTTAGTATAAAAAAATATCTAACAGATGCAAAAATAAAGAACAATTAAATAAATTCTTTTAAAAATGTTCACTCTCGGAAGTGATATTGAATTTTACATTTTTTTAGTCTTTCAAGCATGTCTTTATTTAACAAAAGTGTTACCAACACCAACGAGATGAATTTTCAAAATCACACACAAAAATTACAAGTAAATTTTATATAAAAATAATTAATCGGTTTCTCACGGCTGAAGTTCGGCGAAGTTAGCGGAATAAGGGAAATAACTATGAAATGCTAGAGTAATCCCCCTTATATTCATTAACCGAAATGTAGAGGTGCGATAGATGAACTACTGTCATCTAAATGACTCAAAATAAAAATAATATTATCTCATTCCAAAATTATACAAAAAAAAAAAATCTTTAAACATTTAAAGAGTAAATTTATTCAATAAAATCGCCATTGGCTTCAATAACGGCCTCCAGGAGACTTCTGAATTTCTTGCAACTCTTCTTGACGGTCTCCATGTTTAAGTTGAATGCTTTCATAGATATATCAAAATTACACAAAAATACCTTGAAATATTTAGAGTAAATTCATTCAATAAAATCGCCATTGGCTTCAATCATGGCTTCCAGACGACTTGGAAATTTTTTTTTAATCATTTCACCCCCAAGAAAGGCGGTACTGCCACTGATGCACAGGGGGGCTACATAATAGTAAAAGTCTAGACAGGAGGAGAGTGAAGAGAAAGACAGACCAGTTACAGAGGGTGTCAGAGAAAGGGCAAGAGAAGGTTGGGAACAAAGGTGTGAAGACAGTTGTGAAGGTAGAGAGAAAGGAAAAGATATACAGGGTGATGTAGAAAGAACTGGAGTCAAGTGGATAAGAAATGAGTATTGACATTGCATTTAAATTCCTGGAGGTTGTAGCCATCAGGAAAGCAAGCTTCAATCTTTTCTGGACAGTCTCCTTGTATAAGTTGGTGAATGCTGCTATAATCAGACATGGATTGCTCATCAACTGAATCGACATTTCCCACTTTGCTGATTGCAGACAAAACGGATTCCTCTTCTGGATATTTACCCATGCCTGCACCACACTGAGACAGGATGTGACACAAGGTCAGTTACTTGGAGACCTAAGCACATGCACTCAGGCCAATGGTGAAAATTTACTCAGCCCCCACATGTGGGGACTGGGTACAAAGTTTTCTCTTCGCTGGCCTGTGGTGCAAATTGCTTTATAGTTTCCAGCTAACAGATACCAGTTCAAAAGTCAAATCCTTCAAAGATTTTTGTTAGTGGTTGAATAATATCAATTTTATTTTCAAATCTTTCCAAATGCTGTTGGAAGTGCCATTCAAAAAAAATCAGCGTAACACCAGTAACAAGCACATAGATTAATTTTTAATTATTGAAAATGAGAAAATCAGCAATAAATTGCTGAACCTCCTAAGAAGTGGACAGAATGATTAGAAAATGGTTAATCTACAAAACTCCAGTCAAGGTCTTGAATATAAGATTTATCATCTAAGTGACAAATTCTGTAGATCATTCTTATGAAGATACCCCAAAAATGGGTTGACTCGTGGTTAGTCTCAAAAGATGTGCCGTTTTTTTTTATATGGAATGCAAATGCTTCCAGAAAGATAGAAAATTAGTGATATTTTTTCTAATTTTGGTAAATAAAATTACTTTTCATGAAAAATAAGCAAGAACTTAAAAATAAAATGCTGAAAATTAAAATTTTACAAGTTTATTCTATTTTTTAAATTTAATTACAATCATAAAAACATAACATTCCAATTAAAGTTTATTATATATATATATATATATATATATATATCCTTTAAAATGAAAATACTGTCAATTTATTATAAAATGTATATAAACATTTTAAAATTCTTTGTATAAAAAATAAAAAAAAATTTTTGATAGAAAGACATTAAAAAGAAATTCTTATTCCCCATGAATCAAAGGTTTGAATTCAAAATTATGAATTCTTTAAAAAAATACATTGTTAAATGTCAAAAAGATTGGACAGATTTTTAAACAACAGTCTCACCAGATTTTTTTTATTTCTAAAATTCAATCTTTGATGTTCCAGATCAAGAATCATGTTTACATTGTCCCTGTCTCAATAATTGATATGTGCAAAAGTCCATTGCATTAATCTAAGTACTGGATGCATTGTAAAGCATAGTTTTGCACACACTTAATGTATATGTTGTTAATAACTCATTTTAGAACTTCAAAAAGAAATATTGTCTGCTGTCATCAATCAATAACTTCAAGAATCACATTAAGACAACAGGATAGGAATTTCATTGCATTGATGAGAAACTCATCAAAGCGACACTACAACATAGTAACATTAACAAAATAAACACTGATTTCTGTTCAGCATACACATAGTAAACTATTCATTTTTGAATTGTAATTCTTTCATTTTAATTTCAGTTGCTATTTATTGCAACTCTATTATTATTTAGTAGTGTGAACCACAAATAAAGAATAAATGCCCAGTAAGATTTGAACCTGCATTTTTATCCTCGGGAGCTTGCTTTTATGTCATAGCTGCCTTACAGATTAGGCTACAAAAAGCAATTCAGAGCTTGCTTTATAGCCATTGTTCTTTTTTTTTTTTTTTTTTTTTTTTTTTTTCTGAATGCCTAGCACTCTAAACACCTTTGTTTACATAGATTGGTAGTGTTTAAATATTTGAATTTTTTTTACAATCTGAGAGTTGTAATAAAAAACAGCTGAAATTAAGATGAAAGAAATACTTCTCAAAAAGTAATAATAATTGACACTGCTTGATTTAAGAAATTTGGATAATACAGATTAATTAAAAACGAGGTAAAAAAAATTTTTTTTTTTTTTTTTTTTTTTTTGAGCAGCATTGATTAGACATGTAAGAAGTAATATCTACAACCAATGAATAGAAAAACACTGTCTTTTGATATTGCAGTTTTGGTTCATGAATAAAAAATAATCTGAAATTTATATAAAGGTTAATTAAGATAGACTTTTTATGCTTTACATTGTTTACACAGTTCGAACTGTTGTTTTCATCTTCATTGCCACATTCACAACATTTCAGCCATCTTCAGGTGATATGTTAGAATTTCAAACACTTTATTTCAGCCACCAGGGTAGATTGTTCTAGTTCTACATGCCATGCCTTTTCTGGATATTACAATGTATATCAGCTGATAAAGGCCAGAGCATACAATGACTGAAACGTTGTGTATATGACAGTAAATATAAGGAGAACAGTCTAAACAATGTATATAATGTAAATAGTTACAATACCTCATCTTAGTAATATAAACAGATGATTTTTATGCTTGTTTTCCAAAGAGCAAATCACATGAAGTCTGTGATAATCTTAAACAAAAGGATTTTAATAACGGTTTCAGATAATATTGATTAAACACAGCATATTCCCAACTAATTCCTCTGATTGTTAATAATTCAAGAACTGAAAATAATATAAGGCTGTGAATTATTTTATACAATTGAAAATTATTTAAGGATTTTTGTCTCTTGCTTTTAAAAAAATATTTTTTTATTTTCATTCATTCAAAAAAAATTTGATTTTTGAAAATAAATTTCTGTAAAATTTTATTAAAAAAAACTGGCATGTTATTTAACAATTCCAATACAGCATCAACAAATTTGATGAATTTAATGAGATTGGACAGGGACTGGATTTCACCCAAACATGTCAACTAATCAAAATCAAACAAAGACTTTTCAACATAACCACCTAAAATTTATCTGAACATCTGAAGAACTTAAAAATTAAATTTGGTTTTATCCAGTTAAAATTTAAAATAACTTGATTTTTTATATATATATATATATATATATATATATATAATGATGTTAAGTCCATGAATGGCAAGGATAATCTAACAAGATCTACTTAATATAAAATATGAAGTGTTAGATCTGTATAGAGAACTCAGTGGATGTTATCCAGAGCAATGATATTTATAAGTAAAATTCAACACATCATTTAAAGTGGTTATAAATTTTAATTAATTTCTAGGAGCTAAATTAGTTCATTTCTTCAAACCACACTATATTCATTTCAATCGGTACAAATATTTTACCGAATAGAATGAATATAAAGTGGTTTGAAGAAATGAACTAATTTAGTTTATGGAAATTAAAATTTATAACCATTTTAAATGATGTTTTTATATATATATATATATATATATATATATATATAGTAGGTGTGCAAGAAATGGAATGTTTTAAAGGTTATAAAACACTTGTCATAACAAGTGAAATAATGTGAATTGTTGCATATGTTTACAGTTCATTAACAATTAAAATCAGTGATTTTGGAACATAGTCTATATGATATAAATTGTTTCAATTATTAGTACTAAAATAACTGTGCTACAAAATTGGCTATTGCAGACCTTAAAAAATTTTAATTAAACCCATTTTTGTATCAAGGTTAAGGTTCAACAACTCCAGAATTTCAGATACTTATCCTGCAAATGTCAATTTCTTATAAAGAGCAAATTTCTCAAAAATCTTGATAAGTCTACAAGAAGTGCAGAAAAATTCTCAGCTCAATTCACTCCTGAAAACCTGACCAAACAAAATTACTTTTTAATTCTTTCTTAGTCAGGCCTCTTCTTGTATAGACATCATTTTTCTAAGATTTTTAACAAGGAAAACAAATCCTTGTAGAATGAAAATTGAAATCTATGAAAGAATTGACCTTAAGATTTCAGGCCAAATACATAAGAACACTGATGATCTGAAAAGGACGGAAATCAACTTCAATGGAATGGTCATTCACAAGGCGGACATATTTCTTATCTTCAAATTCTTCAATGGCCTCCAAGCCATTACAGCTGGAATAGAAACAAAAAATATTCCTTAAACTTTAATAATAAAACAATTCTGATGTTAAAAAAAAATAAATCATAATTGAAATATTATATCCTACTGTTTATATCATTACATTTTAATCAATTCACCCTTAGCAAGGCAATATGCCACTAAGACACAATGGGACACTAGAAGTGAAAGAGAATGAAAACTTTAGAAGGAACCAGAGACCCAAACAGGGAAGAAAAGGTAAACCTCGACTACTGTTCAAAAGACTGGTGAGGAGTGTAAACTGGACACTAGGCATATCTACTACTATAAAATAAAAAAATAAAATTTCAGAATTTAGGTGGAGCGATTAGAAGTATAGTTGAAGTAGACTTTTAAAAGGATCTGGAAACCCAATCTTTAACAGAAAACAAGGGATAAATCTCTACTCCTATTCAAAAGACTAGGGAGGAGTGTGAACTGGACAATAAAATAAATGAAATTTACCTTCAGGCAATCATGTCTCTCCACAGTTTAATGTGTGTATGTAGTACTTCACCATGACTGTTCTTGGAATAATTAGTGGAGTGGTTTCTTGTTGCTTTTCTTCAACTTTGAATTTAGAGCTGTTCTTCACCTAGACTGGTTGCCAACCAAGGCTCGAAATCCCACTGTCTTGTTACTTAATCCATAGTTTAAGGTGGGGAAGAGATAATTTCATGCCTTCTCTAATAGTATTAGTGTAAATTAAACACTGACTATGTCAGTCAGAACTGAAACTTTGCTCAACAGTTCTATTTTCCATATTATTAGCTCCATGTTTATCTGCATGCACCTCCAATTACATAGGTAGTCACAACAAAATCCTAGTTATCTCATCAACCTTGACACAGAGTAAGGACATTGTATACAAGAAAACTTTTTTTAAATTAATAAGTGAAATATGCAGTAATGGACCTACATTTTTGGGGACCTGAAGCTTAAACAGCTATGGCAGCCCTTTCGCAACCAGCAACAATAAATTCGAAGATCCAACTGCCAAAATGTAGGCTATGAACCCATACAGATGGGGGTTTGGGCAATAGAGCCCCCACCCCTCAAATGTTTTTGATTAATTACATAAGAATTTTGAGATCATATGAAATGTGTATTAGAATATACTTTAAGGCCAAAATTAGTTAGTTCAATCTATCGGCTTATGATTTTACCACTAAAATAGCCTTATTTTATTAACAAACACTTAAAAACACACACCCACATTTTTTTATTGAAAAATTCACTCATTAAAAAAAGATGTTTCAGGGATCCTCTGGAATTAGGGGACCTGAAGTAAATTAAAGGATTTCATTTTGTAACAAGTATTTATATACAAAAGCAAAAATGCTTTAGTTTTTCAACATTTTTAATATAGGAACACTCATAAATATTTATCTATCCCTAAAAATGTTAAAAAACCATTAACATCCTTCGCTTGTATTTAAATACTTTTTACAAAATAAAATCCTCGCATTTTTCTTGATAAATTCCTTCAGAAAATGAAACATGCCTGCTAAGTTTTCCTTTTGTCTTTATTTATATTGTTCTTTTACAGATATACTCCATCTGAAATGTTTTCACAACTACACACACACTTGCATATATGTATTTCTATCATTGTTACAATGTCAAGTGATTCTAGCAGCATGATTCCCCTAATTGCATTAAAACAAGGTCAACCATTTTTGTTCTCTGGCAATCTATATTCAAACTCAAGTGTCAGCAGTGACACTTTATCCATATATGAAACCTCCCCTTTGGGATGACTTTCTCTAGAGTCTATATTTCTTCAGCTTTGGTTCAATATTTAAAAATTCTGTTGCTGTTCTTTCTCTCTTTCCATAGGTGGTGTAACGGTTAGCAAGCTTGTCTCACTAGAACCAGTTACAACTGAGTAGTGAGTTCGATCCTCACAGGTCTCCCATACTTTCAGCTGTATGCCACATCTAAGCTGTGCTTAGAAAATCACCTTACCATAAAACGTTGGTTCAACAATTTGTGATGGTGTTGGTTCGTCAAACCTGTCATACAATATTTTCATAGGTACCTCTTTTCGGAGACTTTCTAAATCAGTGAATCTTTGTTCTAACTGATTAAGATGTTGCTTATATTCCCACCTTTGTCCCTGTACCATGTATGCCATTTTGCTGATCTGTTTTTTTATAATACCATCTTCCCAGAATTATTTTCCCCATTGATACATTTTAAGAAACACCTTACTCCAGGTTGAAGAAATTACTTATATTGTTACTTCCTAGTGCTCTTACCTTACCTTCTAGGAGTAATTTATTAAAAACAAACTTAATCTTCCTGGTGAATATCAACTCAGCAGGTGGCATTTCAGACAGTGTTTGGGTCTGGTGTTATTCTGAAAATGCTCAGAAATTGTTGTAGCACCATTTCATCTGACTCCTCTCCCTCTGACCTTTTTAGTGCTTTTTTTAAATGTATTGACAAACCATTCAGCTTGTCCATTTGATCTTGGGTGATAAGGAGGCATTGTAATGTGTTCTGTTGATAATGATTTACAAACAACTTTAAATTCACTAGCCATAAATTGTGGTGTCCCATTATCTGAAACAATAGTCAGGTACACTGAACCTTGCAAAAATCTTGTGCAAAAATTTATCATTACAGTGGTAGTAGATCTTCTACATTTTAATATTTCTAGCCATTTAACATATCATTCAATAAGCCCCAGGCCTGACATATAATTGGTGCCACTAATAAAAAAAACCATGTCATTTTTATGAAGTACAAATCTTCAAATGGCACGTGACAAAATTTGGGCCTAATTGAATTATTAGTTGACAAATTAGTTATTTAAGTGAAACTACTGTTGCAAATTTTCAAAACAATGAAAATATCTGAATTTTGTGTGTTGATAAAGCATTACTTTCTGATGGGGAAAAATACTGTTCAAGCAAAGCAATAACTTGATAAGTGTTATTCAGACTCTGCTCTGTTGGAAACAATGGTTAAGAGGTGGTATGCTGACTTTAAACATGGTCATACAGACACAAATGATGTTGAATGCTCAGGTTACCCAAAATCGGCAGTTATCTCAGAAAACACCAAAAAAGTCCACAAACTCATTTTGGCCGATTGTAAATTAAAGGTGCGTGAGATAGCAGAATTCACCATTTTGCACAAACATTTGTCAATGAGAAAGCTGTGTTCAAAGTGGGTGCTGTGTTTGCTCACAGTCGATCAAAAACAACAATGCATCGATAATTCAGAGCGCTGTTTGCAACTGTTTCAACAGTTTTTTTGCATAAGTGACAATGGATGAAACATGGATCCACCACTTCACTTCAGTCAAATCAGCAGTCAGCTGAGTGGACAACAGCAGGTGAAAGCTGTCCAAAGTAACCAGACGCAAGCATCAGCAGGCAAGGTTTTGGTCTCCGTATTTTAGGATGTGCAAGATATTTTGTTCATCAATTACCTTGAGAAAGGAAAAACCATCAATAGTGAATATTAAATAACATTATTGGTGCATTTAAAGGAAAAAATCACCAAAACATTGCTACAAATGAAGAAAAAAGTGATCTTTCACCAAGACAATGCACTGTATCACAAGTTGATCACAAAACTACATGAATTGCACTTCAAATTGCTTCTGCATCCCCCCTATTCTCTAGGCCTGGCTCTCCCAGCGACTACTGGCTGTTTGCAGACCTCAAAAGAATGCTCCAGAGAAAGAGATTTGGCTCCAGTGAAGAAAAGATATTAGAAACTGAGGCGTATTTTAAGGCTGAAGGCAGATAATTCTACAAAAAAGCCATCGAATTGTTAGAGAAGCACTGGAATCACTGTATCACCCTAGAAAGAGACTACGTTGATGAATAAAGTTGGTTTGTTTTGTTTTACGGCATATCAACCTCAATGGGTTACTTGATGCCGACAAGAGTTTTATGGCAGAAGCACAAGCAGGTTATCTCTTTTCGAGACTTCCTGAAGGATATATGCCTTACTCTAAGGTTGGACTGGATGCATGGAGTTTATTTTGTGGATAATCATCCCAGTACTTCTGCTATTTTTTGAAAATATATTTGTTTATTTCCTGTATATGGGATCTTCATCCCTGTATCCACATTCATATCCAAAGCTGATTTGGCTGCCAGGTCTGCTTTAGAGTTACCTTTTATTTCAATGTGCCTAGGGATCCAACATAATATCACTTTTCTCTTTTTGTTCAATGCACTGGTTTTCTGTAGTAATTTAATGATCATTAGGTTGCTGGATTTGTTTCCCTCCAAGGCTGATAGGATGGACAGTGAGTCTGAAAAAATTATGAAGTTCTTTAGTTTGCTCTCAGTGATAAGTCTCTGTGGTAAAAAGTGAACTTCCCTTAGGGAGGCATCTCTTTTTGGTAAGTTTTTGACTGACTGCTGCACATCCTATTTTGTCTCCACTTTTGAGATGGACATATATATTTTTGTGAGTTATGGAAGTTTTCCAGTATTTTCTGGAATGTATCCAAAAACATAAGAGGGTGAGTCTTTTTCTTTAGAAAATTAGGCATTTCTAGGATTACTGGAGAATGTTTAATCATCCAGGGTAGAATTCTAGATACCATTGTTTCTTGGATATTTGATAGTGAAGTACCTAATTCTTCGACAATGGGTTTCATTCTAAGTCCATATGGTTGCATGAAATTTTCGGCATGATTGAATTGATCACAATAATTTGGTTCAAATGTAGATCTATGAGCTGGATTAGTAGGGCACAATTCAAGTTTTACATAATAGTACAATGCCAGTTTAATATGCCATATATATGAAGGTGTTTCACGGACTTCTGTGTATAAACTTTTCACCGGGTTGTTGCCCTGAGTTTTATATATGACTTTCTGGTTGCCCCGTATATAAAACTAGCATAATCAAGCTTAGAACTGAGTGGTGATCTATATAGTTTGGTTAGTGTATACGGGTCTGCTCCCCATTTGGTATGAGCCGATATGTGCAAAAGTTGAAGGATATTGCTACATTTTGTTTTCAAATACTTCAAATGAAAGATGAAAGTTCATTTCTTGACCTGACCAGCCAGCTGATTGGATCGGGTCTATCTGACCGCATGTTTAGTCCAGGTAAGGGCCAAAGTGGTGTGTTGGAAACTGAAAATACTATCCCCAACCACTTATTTGGATTTATTGAATGATGTGTTAGTGAAACTATCAACTACAACTAGATAGTATGCTGTTTAACAGTCCTGCAAAATCTATATGTATTCTGGACCATGGAATATCAGTTTTCAACCAAGGTTGAAATTTTATAGGGAGTGACTTTACTGCCAGAGCACAACCACTGCATGATTTTACTAAATTTTGAATATCTGGATCAATTTTTGGCCAATACATATAAAGAATTTTATCTTAAAAAATTCCTTGATGTCCTATGTTAATTTCTTTTAGCATAGATTTTTTAAACAATGTTGGTATCATAATTCTTTCTGCATACATCATTGAATAATGAAAATGCGTTATTTCCTGTAAAATTAACTTTTCTATTTTTTCTTTAAAGCTTATTTGCTTCTTCATTTTTATTATGAAGTTGTCTTTTTCCAACTTAATTCTTATTGTCTCTAATGTTATAGGCAGTTCTCTTATGGTATTATATAATACATTATTGATTTCATTTTCTGCCCTTATCACTACAATTGCCGTATCCTCAAGTGGTTTGTGGAATTTTGGTATTAGTCTGTCTGCATGGCTCAATTTTTTGAATAGTAAAAAAAAACATTTTATATCTGCTGTATGTGTGGGAACATCCCTTTTTTTTTTTTTTTTTGCTTTTTTTTTTTTTATCCATATATGGACAATAATAGATGATGGTCTGTCTGTATTATGAATTCTCTACCATGTATGAATTTATTAAACTTTTTCATTGCAAATATGATGGCCAGTTCTTCCTTTTCTAGCTGACTGTAGCTTTTTGCAGTGACAATTACTGAACTTGAAGAATGAGCTATTTAGTTTTTCTGTCCTTATATTTGTGTAGTATCACTGATCCAGTACCCAAAACACTTGCAACTGATGCAACCACAATCTTTAAGGGTCAAAATCAGCTAGCAACAAGTCCATTAAGTACTTTCTGAATCTCTTTGAAAGCACCTTAACATTTATTTGACCAATTCCATTTCATCTTTCTTTAGCAGTTTATTCAAGGGTGCCCTTAATTCATTCATGTTTGGTTTATATACATGATAGTAATTGGAAAAGCCTAAAAATGCTTGTAACTTTGTTACATTTGTTGTGACAGTCATGTCTTTTATTGCGCTCAACCATGAAGGAGCTGGTCGTCTACAGTTTGCATTGATAATTTGTCCTAGATATTTAATTCTGGTTATAAACAATTCAAATTTTCTTTCACTGATCTTAAAAATGTTCTTTTTAATTCTTTCAAATACTTTTTTTTACATCTTCTGTATGTTGATTTCGGTTCTCACTTTTAATAAGTACATCATCTAAATATGCTTGTGCACAATCCAAACCAGCAAGCATCATATCTATAATCTGTTAAAATATGCTTGGTGCTACATTTATAATGAAAGAAAGTCAGCAAAATTTGTATAGCCCTCTATGAGTGTTAGTTTTGTGCACTCTTTGTCAACTAGTACTTGTAGGTAAGTGTCTGACTGGCCCAAATTGTTAAAAAATGTACCATTTAATTTGGCAAAAATTTCCTCTGGGCTTGGTAATGATTAGTTATATTGTTTCTAACTTTCATTTAACCCTCTTGAAAAATCAGCACATATGTGGATTTTATTATTTTTTAACAAACTCTTGGTGATGCCCATTCGGCATAGTCTACTTTTGATACCACACCTAATTTTTGTAGTCTACCTTATTAATGGGTTCTAAAGCAGCAAAAGGTAAACTCCTTTTTGGATTAAATATCAGTGTTACATTCTCTTTTACTTTAAATTTAGTTTTAGTTTTTTGTGCATGTCCCTAGACCTTCTGAGAAGACTTCTGGAAAACTCCTTTTTAATTCATTCTTTAATTTTTCAGCTGCCATATTAGCACTGGCGGTAACAATATTTTGTTGCAGAAAGAGTTAATTGGAAGGTCTGAAAGATCAAATAATGCAATCCAATTTGTTCCAACTAAATTAATTGTATTCTTTAATACAAACACTGTTTTTAGTTTTGTCAACAAAAGAAATGTTACAAGTGAATTCACCCATAAAGTTCAATTTCTTTCCTGAAACTCAATGAGAATCTTTTTTTTAAGAAGTTAATAAACTGGGTTTACCAATTTTTTTTTTTCCATGTCTGTTCATTTATGATGGTGATATCAGATCCTGTATCTAGTCAGTTTTATTTTCATATTATTAATTTTCACAAAAACAAATTTCCTCTTTTGAGATGTTTCTAATGCAGTTAAAGACACGTGTCTTATGCTTTTTGACATGTCATGTATTTACCATGTTCATATACATTTTATTTTTCTTCCATTTTTGTATTTGCAATAAGTACTTTTGTGTCCTACCTTCCCACATTCGTAGCATTTTATGTTCTTAAAAAAATTACTTTTGCCACAACCATGGCAAGTATTGGGTAGTGAGGGGGTTTATTATCTTATCATCTATAGTCTTTTTTCTTAGATGGTTAGACGCTATATACTTGTGAAATATCTCTTTTCTCAATCCTTGCAGTATCAATTTTAGATTCAAAATATGTTGACACACTTCCACTATTTTCTAGAGAGTTAATTTGGGATCCATTTCTAAATTAGCAAGCATCCTGGATCTTATGTCCTTATTAGAAGTTAAGCCCTGTATGAATATTAGGCAATTAAATAAATCTGGAGTTAATTCATTTAACTTGAACTTCTCACATTCTTGATTCATGACCTCTGCATAAGCGACAAAATCTCCATCATCATCACACTTTAATAAGATATTGTCAATGTGTATTGAATCATGAACTCGGATCAACAAAAATTTTCAATAGTATATCTACAGTTTCATCAAAATTTATCTCATCTCTTTCTTTTTTTTACTTTTTTTTTTTCTTTTTTGTAAAATAAAATTTTATTTTTTATGTTCAGCAGAGAACAATTTTCTTAATAATAAACAAACTTTCTGTTCATTGTTTTTTTTTTTTTTTTTTCAATGCAAACAATCTCTTTTAGAGATCCCTTTGTATCTTCTATAATAAGCTAAAAAGTTATCCCTTCATTTGGATGGTATAAAAATTTAACTGAATTAGCAGCATCTGGAGTAAATAAATCTGATGTCTTTTCTTCTATAGTTTTATTAAATAATAATTCAAAAAAATACTTCTGTTGTTGTTGCAATTGTAATTACTGTTCATGCTGTTGTTTTTGTAGCGCCAACATTTAAATCATGATAAATTTTAGTTCTTCTATTTTTCTGTACCCCATTGAATATTTCATTGATTAATTTTTGAATAACTTTGTCTAATTATTTCTCTGTAGCCCTGCGAATAGTATGTCTCTTTGATGAAGTGGTAAATGTTAACTGAATATCCTATGACGACGTGTAGGAGACGTATTTTTTTTTTTTTTTTGTTTACTCACATAAATACAAAGGAATATGCGTTGCCACTTTTGTAAAGTCATATACACTAGAAATAATGCCTTTGAAGAATACTGTCAGACTGTCTTTTTTTTTCTCTAGAATGCTTATTACGTACATATATATATATATATATATATACATACATCACTCATTCAGTAATGAATTAGAGCACTCTGGCTATTGGGTGTGTATAATAATATACGTACTAAAAGTCTGCCTTCTTCTACCGAGCGCCCATAGCCCAGGGGTAGAATTGTCGACTGATGCCAATTCGGTCAGGTTTTAATCCTGGGTTAAAAAGCAATTGGAGTCTAACCGTACTGATGAGCTGTGATACAGCAAAACAGATTTGTCTGCGGATGACTATATATATATTTTTAAAACTTCCCATGATCCCAGCAGCATGATTCCTCTAATTACATCAAAATGAGGTCAGCTATTTTTGTTCTCTGGCAATCCATGTATATAGAGATGATGGACTGATGATATTACCAGACAAAAAAAGAACAAATGACAAAGTAAAGAAAATGAATATAAAAACAAATTAGAGTATAAACCCCAGATAAATGAACAAAAAAAGAATATGTGAAAATGTAATATCAACTGGGTTAACCCGCCTCTTGATTTAAAAGGAAAGTCCAAAATAGGGATTATATTTTTCACACTACTTAACAAACACTTCCCCAAAAGCTCCAAGCTACACAAAATATTTAATAGAAATCTGGTTAAATTATGTTACAGCTGTACTTCCAGTTTAGAAAATCACAAAGAGACAAAATACCAAAACTGTAAAAAAAACAATGTGAGACAGAATACTATACATGAAAAAAGCAACTACAGAAATAAAAAGAAATATCTGCTTGAAGGAGTTTGTAAAATAGAAAGTCATGTACTGAGCAAAAGTAAAATGGAAAATATTAAAAAAAAGTCACTCTGCAATAGTGGTGATATCTGCATATATTGTGCTAAGAAGAAAAGTTGACTATTGTATTATTTCTAGAATGACAAAAGCCACTAAATGAAAGGTTCAAAATGTCTGGAGGAAGACATTAGAAAATATTTTTTTAGGCTTGTACAAACCCAGGTGAAAGGGATTCCCAATAACAAACAACTCACCCACTTTGAACTTCTGGTTATGAACTTATAAGAGCATTAACCATTAAACCATCACTCAGAACAAATCGACTGACAAAACTAAAAATGTTGAAACCATGGTAGCATAACTGGCTGATCTAGCTACCTAAATATCAAAATGCTTTACAGGTTAAATTGTCATCTTCCTTCAGACACAAATTGAGCACTTTATAATAAACTGTTTTCTGGTCTTATGTAACTCTGACCTATAACTGTTCAGTGTGTGTATATATATATATATATTGTGTGTGTGTATTTAGGCAGCATTTTTTCATTGGTGCATATTTCATTAAATAATATACATGTTTTTATTTAATCTTTTCTGAATTTTCGGCTTACATCAGCCATTATCAAAGATGACAGTTGTGTTGGTTGTAATGAGCAGTTTGCGGACAAACGATAGTAGTAGTCTATTTTGTTTATATGGAAGATTGTTGGTCACACTACAAACTCACTCTCATGACGTTTGACACTACATTTAAAAGACAATTCTAACATCTTTAGACATCTAAAACAACATACCAGGCCACATACACAATTCTGCAAAATCCTTGTTGAAAACACAACCATACTTTAACATAAAAACAATAAACAAAAACTAAAAATACCCAGTTATATACATAAAACAGTTGAAACCTAGCCTGAACAAAATTAACTACAAAATCTCCACAAACAATTCTCAAATGCCTATACTAGATAACAGAAGCAATTGGTTATCCCTATGGCTTTCCATACTTAATACTTCTTGCCCCCACTCTTGCATGGTCATATGAGATGCCACAAGCTGTAGTGTGATTTTTCACTTCCAGCATGCAAGCACATGTTCACCAATCTTTCATACAAACAAAACAGACTACTACTATCGTTCATCCGAACTGCTCATTACAACCAACACAAATGTCACCTTTGATAATGGCTGATGTAAGCTGAAAGCTCAGAAATGATTAAATTAAAACATGTATCAGTATTGTGATTTTCTTTCCTCTTTCAACAATAATGCTATTAAGTGATATGGAAAAAATGTACATAAAATAAATCGACAAAACTTGTCTATATTATTTAATGAAACATGCATCAATATATACATATATTAATGAAATAATTCTAATTCTGTATTTGTTTTTTTTATATCAAATGATAATTGTTTTTCAGTAGCTGAAGTGGTTAAAGATGTGAATATTTTTTGTCATCTGACTGATGTCAATTACATTTTTGTAGACATTGATACTTACGCAACTGCCTTCTTAATGAGAAATTTATCAACAGAAATCTGAACAGAAGCATGTCCTCCAAAAGATTCATAAAGACGAAGCACCAATGCTTTGTCACATTTTTCACTCTGGAAAGAAATTATACAGGAAATAAATACATTTAAACTGAATATAAGTTAGAGATCTCTGAAAAATATGGTTTCTATGTAATCAACATTAACAGGAGTTATGAATTATTTTAAAAGATATTGTCATATTTTTTTTTAATCATTTCACCCCAAGCAAAATGTTAATACCACTAGGATGCAAGGGGTTACAGGGAGTGAAAGAGAATGAGAAGACTTTAGTGAGGAAAAAGAACAATGAAAGAACTGGTTTCAGGAAGACAGAAGATAGCAACTGACTGTAATGTTTGGTGTTGGAGACAATCAATGTTTGCTAAACATGACTACCACCATTGTGGGTCAACAGGATGGATGATGATTAATGAGAGAGCGAAGACGAACCCTGCTAGCGTGCTTGGCCTCCCTTCTTATTATCGTTCCCTTCCGGATCTGCAGGAGTCGCAACCCCTGTGACACCAGAGGTTATTTCCTTTTTATTGGTCAGGACATTACACTGACATAGCGTTAAAGCTTTTGAAGATTGTAGATGGCAGAAAATTAAGTTTCAGAAGGGAATTACGCAAGTTGTAATATGTTTCTATGACCCAAAAAATATGATTGACATCAAAAACAGGTGTGTTGTCAACATCAAAATCAGAAAACACAAACAGTCAAAAAAAATTATATTTGATAAAAATATGATCTGCCCGTGGATGGTGGTGGGGTGTAGCATCAAAGGCTTGAAAGGCATTGCCAGCGAAAATTGATTGACAAATGAAATTAAATAAACAATCCTAAAGGCAAATGTATAAAAATTTTGCCTATATAAGTTTGTGGTTTCTGGCCAAGAACAGAAGAAACGGAGAATGAAGCCAAGAGGCAGTAGAAGTCAGAAGAGAACTCCCAACAACTCCTGCATGTGCGTGATTCTCCCTAGCAACCCTCGTCCTCCACACAGCCAAGTCCAACGAAGTATAAAAATATAAGTTAATATATACTCATTGTTCCATGTTCTGTCATTGATGTCATGCCAATGATCATCCTTGGTTACCAGGTTATACAACAAAGTGAGAAATGTGAGAAAAGAAACTATTACAATATTGACAGTTGCATCTAACTAGTTTCACAGTAAAATGAGACCTAGTTGCCACTCTAGTAGCATGCTTCAATTTATGCAGTCAAGGCACCATAGAGGAAAGTTCATCATAACAGATTCAGACTTGTTACCTATTTGTAAGCATACATATAGTCAAAAAAAAAACAGAATGAAAGGTATATCAAGATAGAGTAGAAATACTAAACATAAATAGCAGAAAGGTGTAAAGTTATAGCGAGTTAATAATAGAGGTAGACAGGTACTGTTTCAGGGTCATTTGACCCTCACATCCAAAAAGTTAAAATTTAAATGCTTAAAATTTTTGGATACATTTTTGGATTAATTTTTGCCTGATCATGCAGACACATAACAAAATTCTCTAAAAGTTGATCTAAAAAAAAAAAAGAAAAAATATTTAATTGTAAAACAGGAAAATTTGAATTCTTCTCAAATGCTGGTTATAAATCCACTATAATTATACAATATGAGTCCTGAATAGTTTTTTTATCTGACCAAGAAGGAGTGACAAAAAAAAATTAATATCTGGTCATTTGGTAAAATTTTAAGGAAGTGAACTAGGCCAAGAACTTTTCAACACCCCAACTTACTATCTGTACAGATAATTATTTAAGATTGGGTTTCCATTTCCTTTCCTAAAATCTCATTCTCTTTCACACCCGGAAACCCTTGTATCTTAGTGACATTATCACCCTGCTCGGAATGAAATAAAGAAAAATAAATTAAGAGTTATAAAATGTTAGGACACACAAACTCTTTAAATTGATTTTCTGCAATGATACTGATATAAAGATCATTTATTTATTTTTAATATCAAAATTATATTGGGAAGTAACTTTAAAAATTCAATTCTCATTCCTTTTCAGAAACAGCTTCTTAACTAATAAAAATTGACACCATTTTTATACCATCATGTGATATACTACAATATTAAACAAAAGTCATTATATAATATTCACATAAAATATTGAAGGCAATTCCCAAAAATATGCTTGTTAGAAAGCAATATTTGATTAAATAAGCAAAAGTTGTGGTTGATTTTATTAACATTTTAACTATGGATCTAAACTTATTTATAAACGGAACTTTGTGTGTGTCCGTTACCTATAGACTCCGAAACGGCCAAACCAATTTTCTTGAAAATTTACAGTTTTACTATAAGCGTCAGCAAGTGTTCTTAGCTAGGTTTTGTGTTGAGGTACCCCCCCGATAAATATCGATAATTGAAAAAATCGGTTTATAAAAGGAGTGGTCTGATTTTAATCAAATTTGATACACTCATAGACAAAGACATAAGAAACGATATTCAGAAGTTTCAAGGTTGCAGTTCTTACAATAGTGCAAAAAATCAATTATATATAAAAGGTAAGATGTTTGTGTGTGTGTTTATCTGTCTGTATGTCCTTTATACAAATAAACAATTTTTATCCGATTCTCACCAAACTTCACACAAATATTCTTTAGACTAAGTCTGAGCTCCAAGATTAGTTTTGAAGCTTTCATTACACCCGAGCAATGCCAGGCTATACTGCTAGTCATAAATAAGGAAAGCTTTTATTAATGGACTTCTAAGGATGATGGAATCAATAAAATCACCCACATATGACCAACAAACATGTAATATCTTCAGTCATTATGTTTCAAAATTTTATTTTTGTTTTACAATAAAATAGAATTTTAGGCTGACTTATATACACCTATATATTTACCTATATAGTGATTACCATGTCTTGGCAGAATGCCATACTTTTAATTCTGGATTGTTGCAATGAATTTGTAACTGATTTCAAAGAACTTCAATTCTGAAGGCTTTCTACAAATGTTATATGAAAGACTTGTGTGTGGTCTTTGAGTATATTTGGCTCTTATGCAAGCTTATTTGACTCTTCAGATCTGCTACTAACCCACATATTTTGTCACAATTTCCATAAATTACGAGTTAAATAACTAACAAGTTCTGCTTTGGATAAGAAAACTCTTTCACTAATGTTGCATATATGCTCAGACTGAAGATTATCTGGAACTGATATAATATCCTGCTTTCACAGAGACTGTTTCAAGATTGTACAATCAAAATCTCTTTTCCTTACAACTAATGTTTACCATTTTCTTCCACACAAACTGAATTTCTGTGAACATTTTCCAGCCCTCAACATAAATACCAAGAATTTTGGTTTGTGTTTTGAACATCTACCAATGGTAACTCACTACAAAATAACTGCTTCGGTAATCTGACATCTTCCATTTTAGAAAGGCATCTTACTCATCTCATTTTATATATCTACTAAAATACATATTAAATTAAAAATTCAAAGTGTTAAAAATATATATTAAATAAGCTAGAGTTTCTAACAAAGGAATAAGAAATATCTAATTCTGTAGATTGAATAGTTCCAAAAGGCCAGAGAGTAGAATGGCTGACACACTTGTTATATCAACTAAGATGAGAATACTAGTTTCTGAAAAATCAGTGGATTAAGATAAAAAATTGACATGTAAGGTTATTTCTCCCAATTATATATTTTTGTATTATTGGCCTTAATATTAAATGGATGCCATAAAGATACCTTGACAGAAAGTCTATTATGTAAAATTATAGTTCTAGTCTACTTACTAATTCCAATTTATAGCACCTTCTAACTTAATTCCCTTTCTGCTTGCTCAAAACATAAGGAAAAAAGATTTTTTTAATTTTTTTTTTTTTTACCTTTTTAACAGCAGATAAAACAACTTGGGATGTGTTCAGTTTAAAGAAACTGCATTCATTCTGAGAAGTTGAGGCTTTAATATGCTTTACAATCAAAGGCGAATTTAAATTGTAAGCCTGTTGAATCAATCCGCTGTTTTGAAAACACCCTGAAAACAAAATAAAGATGGAAAGTACATTCAGATGAAATTAAAATTATTAAATCTATTCACATATAAAAAGTTCTGTATGAGAAGCAAAAGTGAATATCACAAAAAGAATTTGTAAATGAAATAAGTGATGCTCCAAAAGTCTGGAGTCTTTAATTACTTTTACATAGATTCAAAGTTAATGCTTACTTTGAGTGTCTTACCTTATTATAGTGTGTGTGTGTAGAGATTATATATATATATATATATATATATATATATATATAATCTCGGACAGCCAAGGTATTTGCAAAAGATAGAACATTAATAGTAATAACTGAAATTAAATGTTCCCATTTATACTTACTGAGTTTTGTGGAAATTCATTTTATTTATTACTATATATATATATATATGAGAACATTTAATTTCACTTATGACTATTAATGTTCTATCTTTTGCAACTACCTTAGTTGTCTGCATATTTTTTAGGTAAAACAGTTTTTGTTTATATATATATATATATATATATATATATATATATATGAGAGTGTCTGTGTATGTTGAAAAGTTCTCATCCTGACTAATTCTGATGATTGGTCAGATTTTAGAAAGTGGGTGATGCCAAAGAGTTTACAGCACCTCCTAGTAGTATTTCTACACAATATGAGCATTTTCATTGTTCTCAATATCTAACTAGGATTCATAATTTACAGGTAATAAAAAAAAAACATTGAAGCAACTGACAATGACCAACAAAATTTCAGAAATGGAGCTATTATAGAATTTTTCACTCTGAAACAGATTGCATTGCAGGAAAATTTATAAAATAAATTTGTAAACTTGAGCTCAAAGAGACTAAATCTATGTTTGCTCTACAGAATAGGCACTAGCCTAGCCTCTAACAAGTTTGGTTCTCATGAACTACTGCTAAATCTGTAATAGTGCATTAAATAAAATTAGTTTTCTATCTCTCCCCTCTTCATTCAATTTTTTAATTGTATCACCCCGAGCAAGGCGGTAACGCCACTGATGTGCAGGGGGCTATGTAATAGTGAAAAGATTGGGAAAGAGAAAGCCGGAAACCACATCCTAAACAGGGAACAAGGGATGAGCCTTTTAACCTGTTCAATAGACATGGGTGGAGTGTGAACCGGGCAATTTTGAAGTGTTTGCATTTTTTGCTGATAAATCAGATTGTTTTACTAGTAAATTCCCTTCAAATTCTACTCTTGACTCATCTAGAACATTTTTACCTAACTTTTTCACTTAGAAGTGAGTCAATATATGCATATAACTTTGTTCATGGTTTCTGCGATCCTCTCTAAATTGGATCTCCACAACACATGTGGAGTTGATGGCATCCCTGCAATAGACTTTAACAAATGTGCTTCTGAACTTGCAGTTCTCTCTCAACCCTATGATAAATGCCCTGATGCTTCTGCTTTCTTGCTTGTTGGAAATCCTCTTTTGTAGTTTTAGTCTTTAAGGAGTCAGTGAACAGTTTGATCATTCTATCAATCTATTAACCTTTCTATTAATATTCTACCTCTTTTTGATAAAGTGCTAGAGGCTCTATAAACTCTGAAATGGTTAAGCCTCACACCATGCAAAATCTTCTTTTAGATAAGCAATATGGCTTTAACTTCTCTAGATCAACTGCTGATGTATTAAGTTATTGCTAAAAAGGTATCAAGCTTTAGATAAGAATAGTGAAACTTGGGCAATTGCTTTGGATATTTCAAATACATTTAACAGGGTTTGGCATGCTGATCTTCTTCAAAAGTTGAAAGGTTCCAGTATTTCTAGATAATTTTTTTGATCTGATTTAATTCATTTCTTATCAAATCAAGAAATGAGTTATTTTGAATGGCCACTTTTTGCATTAATGCAGGTATCCTCCAGGGCTCTATCGTTTGACCTACGTTGTTCTTAATTTTAATCAATGACCTTTCTGATGTTGTAGGAATGAACTAAAATGACCTCAGGTCAGATACTACTACCATGCAGAGAATACATTGTTTCTTTTACCCTCTCTGTCTCTAAATAACTCCCAAGAACTAAGATACCCAAATCTATTCCCTTTTCTTTCTCTGCTACTATTTCTCTTTCCCCTACTCTCTCTATCTCCCTGACCCATGCTTGACCTAAAGGATTGGCCAGTCCCTCTCTGGCTTCTAAGCAGGCAACATGTGTTCTGTTGCTACCAGACACTTAACACAAAAGTATGTAAAAATAAGAAAATAAAATATTCCTCTCAACGCTAATATTTGTATCCACTTCTTTGTCAATTATACCCACAAAGATACCAAATATTACAATGTCATCAGTTCTCATCATTTATCTATGAGGATGACTACAACTATTTACTTGTCTTAATAGTAAGTTTCATTGGTTCAATAAGATCAAATTAGCAGCTGACTTAAATGACCAATCTGGAGTAAGAAATGGCTTGTTAAGTTTAATACATTTTAATTAAAACTACTCTCTTTCAATCATCTGAGAGAATCCTTACATCAACATTGCTGATGCTAAACTCCAGGAGAATGACTCTTTGCACCTTTTCAGTCTACTGTTTTTCATTGATATGATTGAAAAGATTATACTGAACAAAAAAAAACAAAAAAAATAAATAAACAGGAAAAAAATCAATGGAAAATAATTTATTACTAATTTGGTCTTTATCAATAAAATATTTAAAAAAAAAAAAGAAAAAAAATTGCAGTAATACTGATTTTTACTAAAGCATATTAGCCAATTTATTATTTTGGGGTTTGAATCTTATCAATGTTATGGAAATTTTATTTCTCAAAATTCACTTCTATGTCTTTTTATTGTTGCCATAAGTCTTATGTTACAAAAGTAACATTTATGGAAAATGTTTTATTTTTATTTTTCTATCCAAAATGTTAAATTTAAGATACACATAAAATTTTTTAAAACAATAGAGATAAAAAGGAAAGCATACCTGAATGGGGCATTACTGCATAGGTAAAATGGTGTGTGCCCATATCAGCTTTGGGGTCAGGAGACTTGGGTGAGCGCAGCCTGTAAAATTAATTCTCTAAAATCAATTTGGTATCAAAAAACATTTCAACTCAATTCATAAAATTAATAGTTATCTTCCTTAACCTATACCAAATGTATTTTTTCCCCTCTCAATGTTTTATTTGGGAGTATATGCTTGTTTTACGAATTAATATTAGAAGAATTCAAAATTTTTTTTTCATTACACTCAATAACTTTTTTTGACTAAAAGTCATGTCTTCCTACCACAAAAAACAGCTCATACACCAAAAGTACATACCATACAGCTTCTAAAATAACATCTAAATGCACAATGTAAGTATTCATAATAGATGTCAGTATACTGCTGGATGTATGTTATAAAACAAAATCACTACTGAAAGAGTGCTTTCATAACAGACCAAAAATATTATTTTCAATAACATATAGAGAAAGAAATTGAGTTTCACTCCCTCATGGGGTAATGGTTGGCAAGCTTGTCTTGCTTAATTATGACTAAGTAATGAGTTTGATCTTCTCAGTGCTCCTTAATTTCAATATGTCACATCTAAGCTGCACTTAGTAAATCCTATACACACACACACACACACACACACACACACACACACAGAATAGCTAGAACTGCCCAGCTATTTAATTTTTTTTTTTTTTTACCCAGCCTACCCACTGTTATTCCACACTGCCCTGATCACTATTTATTTTTTCGTTTTTTTACAGGGTGTATGTCTTTCCATCTATTCCACACTAAAAATTTGTAGACAAAGACTTACATGGAAAGAATAACAGCAAAGAGTTGCAAACCAATTTTTGGTTGAGTGGCAGGTCGATTCTGGAACTGTTGTATTGCACTCAATTTGAAAGTTGGGGTTTGACATAATAAATAATGACAATTTTTATTCCTCCAAATCATTACTCTTTTTTGAGGAAATCAGCTTAAAGATTAAGCTTAAGTTCAAAATTGTAGCATTGGAATTTTTTCTGGTGATCAGTGAAAGCTTTATAAGCACAGCCTTACAAAAATCATAATTTACTGAAGCTTTACAAATGTTATATGAACAAGATGCATGACATATCCACATTATTACTAAATCTTTGTGCCAACCAATAATAACCACCATTTACTTCAAAGGGAAATTATACTGAACAATTTAGCTATATTATGATGTAATATGTTATACAGTATAGTAGTCTTGGTGTGATTTTCAATAAACAATGCAAATTTAAAGCATTTTGTCATATAATTTGTACCCAGCAGTATTATGAGGTTATATCTTTTATCTATTTTTTGTTTTTATTAATTATGGTCTAACAAATCTTATTCATTGAATAGCCTTTTTTGCAATTGTTTACAGTTTTTACTTAACAAATACACACAAAAAAATACATATTTTACTTGTGGTTATTCATAATTAAGTTTGGTTTTAAGATATTTTATATTAAATGTATCTAATACAAAAGATAACAACTTTATTTGAATTTATTATTTAAATAGTATAATTCTGAAGTCAGTTTGTAAGGAAAACCTGTGGAAATTATGTAGGTATTTCTTTACATTTTTTCAGATGATCTTTAAAACTACATACTCAAAAAATGGTAAAATCTAATTGTTGGTGCCAGTACTTATCACATCAAACCCCAGCTTTCACACTGAATGCAATGTCAATTTTCTAAAATAAGTGAAAAATCAAACTGCTTAAATGTGATAATTATTAATGCAAGATGAAATCAATGAGCAGAGTTCAATATTCAGCCTAGTCTGCTGCATTCACTTTTGTACTAATACATTCAAGAAAGGCATGACTTCATCTCTCCTCTTCATCCCAGCTAAAAGCTAAACAGAAAATAGACTGGGCTCTCTTACTTTATGTAGAAACTAGTCTAAGAAAAGCACACCTCTGAATTCAAAACCATGGGGAAAACAACAGGAAACCACTGCACTATATTTCTCAAGTAAAATAAAAAAACATTTTTTCTTTTTTTTTTTTTTTTAATCATATCACCCCAAGCAAGGCGGTAACGCCACTGATGTGCAGGGGGCTACGTAAGAGTGGAAAGGTTGAAAAAGAGAAAGCCAGAAACCACATCCTAAACAGGAAACAAGGGTTGAGCCTCTTCACCTGTTCAATAGATATGGGTGGAGTGTGAACCGGGCGATAGACTAAACTATCTACTCCAATAACTTAATAAAGAAATAATCCGTGGAAAGCCATGATTGCTTATGTGCAGAAAGGAAATTTTAAAAAAGAAAAGAATTTCTGAGATAAAGCACTTTCATTATAAACTAGCAGTTTAAGGAATAATAAGAATAAAAAAACATGATTAATTTACATAGCAAATACTTACACAACGTCCACCCTTGTCACTTTTATAGATATAGATAACAATGTAGAATGTCTCTATTTGGATTAGAGGGGGAGGGGCACATATATAGATAATATAAAGTAGGGTGATCGATTTTATATTATAACCAATACATAAACTGATCCCTGACTTTGTGGGGTGATAATATATATTTTTCTACCCCTAATTTTGACTTTCTGAAAAATTTCAAGGTATCATTAGCATTCTAAAATTTTGTTCTACATCTGAGTGCAACTCCCGTTGAGCTAGACTGCAAAATGCAGACGCTAAGTCCTATCTATCTATCTATCAAACAAATACTTACACAATGTCCACCCTCGTCACTTTTATAGATGTTGATTAGTTTCATCAGGTTATTTAATATATATATATATATATATGAACAATTGATATTTTTGACTCACATTCTTACATAACAAGAAATTTGGTAGAACATAATTCTACTTACAAAGAAAGACGGAGAACATTTTCAAATGCAGAGTAGCCATACTTGCTGTCATTAAGAACAGCTGCACCGAGACCGTACTGGGAGAGGTCAGCCCATTTGTGACCACAGACCTGCAATAAAAATAATCTTGATGAGGATTGCCGGAAATTGATGCTTTTTGTTTCAGCACTACTTAACTAGACTGGTCCACTTGTCAAAAAGGGGAAAAATTTCATTCAGCCCTGATAACTCTTCAGTCAGGGGCCAATTTTACACTGTATGAACAGGACACCACTTCTAAATTGATAACTAATCAAGATTTTATATTCTAACAAGTATTGTGGCCCAAAAAATGTTTAAAGAATGCTAATCCACAAAAATTAGTTCAAAAAGATTTTTTTCCCTATCTTTTTGTGAGTGGACCACTCTATTAAGTAGTTCCCTTTTACTTTAGTATTAATCTTATTTAATTGTGAAGTGAAAAATCATTATTCAAAGAATAAAATATATAAAATTTCAATCATACTTATGATTACCTGTCAAAAAACAGAATGACAAATTCTATAGTGAAAATATTTGTGCCAAATAAGTCAATGTAAAAGTAAACCGATTTCAAAGCAAGTATACATCTAAAGAAATAAAATACATTTGGTCATCAAAAGAACAAGAATGCTTTTAACCCCCTTTTTGCTGTCTCTGATTACATACATTGGCCCCTGTGAGTAGCAGGTCAGTATTTTATATACTTTCATGATTGAAGCCATGTAACCATATGAATACATGAAACATGTGACTAGATTACATGTAGCGTTTTTTAGTTTTAGACATAATTGAATAAAATCCAAACAAGATATTGTAGTCAAGCCATCTTGTTGTTGAATTCATAATTAATATCATTACAGATTAGAACACTTTGGCCAAACAAAACACAGTAAGGATATCAAACAAAATTTAATCTCATTTTCCAATATATCAATACCTACATGCACCAGCAAACACTGTCACTTCACTGACATACCTCAGTAATAAAATGAATACAGTGATATTATTTATATTATTTACATTCAGATTAATGTCCTCATCTTTGCTGTTGATGCCACATTTTGGCTAATGGGCACTATAAACTTTTTCAAGTGTTGTTCAGTTCAGATAAACTTCAAGGAATTTCAAACTGAAACCTTCATTTAATCTTCAGAAATGATTTCTTTTCATTCTGCTGTTCATACCCCACAGACTATTAGGATGGTTCAAGCATTTAGTGGCATAGTAATTGTCTGTTTAATCCCTGGGTTAAATAGTACCAACTTAGACTCTGGGTGGGTAATAATTGAGCAGTACTAAATAAGAACTAGTTGGATAAAAACAGTCTAACCGCGTAGTTAAGTAAAGGGTTCAGTATGAAATTCTCTCAAGATAAGCCAGTTAGTTTGGAAGGCTTTTTCAGATTTATACTAGTTAAAACTTAGTTGTTTTTTTGTTTTTTTTAATTTGAGTAGATAGACCCTTCTATTGCCCGGTTCATACTCCTCCCTCTTCTTTTGGACAGGAGTAGAGGCGCGTGCCTTGTTTCCTGTTTAGGAAGGGGTTTCCTTGTTCTCTCCACTCATCTGGTCCTAGTGATAGAGCTGTTGCAAGCTGTTTGTAGTAGTCTGGGAGGGTGGCAACATCTCTTCATTCTGAGGGTACCGGGTTGGCAGTTTCCTGGTTGCTGCTTCCAACTGGTAGATAGGAGCCCAAGCTCTTGTGTAGTGTCAAGAGAGGCTACTCTGATCAACTGTTGAATAATATCTGGGTCTTATGCAGTGCCATGTCACGCATGAATGGGTGTCCCTGCATGAACCTCTGGTGGGCAACACTGAGGCCACATTATGCTGTAGTCTGCGCCAGCTTATTTCCCACACCTGCTGCATATAGCAACTGACTGATTCTACTCTGGACCTTTCCTAAAAAAAAAAAACTCACTAACAAAACAAAACATGAATTCACACTACCATGATAGCAAAACTAAACCAGCTAATCAAAAAAAACACCCAAACACATCATCTCTTTCACTAACATTCGTGGCTTTCGTTCCAACTTCTACAGCCCCAAATCCTTCCTCCAATTAAACTCACCTGACATCCTAGCCCTCTGCAAAACTAACCTTGATCCTTCTAGCCTCTCTTTTGAATTCTACGTCCCTGGCTACCTTCCCCTCTTCAGGAAGAACTCCAATGTCCACATGCATGGGCTTGGTGTTTACATCAATGAACGCCTTCCTCTAGCAAGGGTGATATCCCTTGAATCCATACATCACTCTTATGTGTTTCCGTCTCTCCCTTCTAAGCTCTGTTAGCTATCTCTTCTTTCTCTACCTCTTCCCCTTATCTCCTGACTGTTCCCTTCTTGACAGCATCTCCAATAATATTGACAAAGCAATTTCCTCTCATCCGTTTGCCCATATATTTGTGTTTGGTGACTTTAATGCCCACCACGCCAAGTGGCTGGAGAACTCCGTCACAGATTTTGTTGACGTCCATACCATGAATTTTTTAATCATTCAGTCCCTTACGCAGGTAGTGGAGTTCCTTACGTGTTTCTCTGACAAACCTAATGGACACAACTCACTGCTAGATCTTGGTTTTACCTTCACCCTGACTCTTGCAATGTCAAACAACTCTGCCCTCTCGGAAACTCTGACCATGCAGTAGTTTCCATTAGCATCTCCCTCCAAACCCACTCCACCCAAGAACCTCAGACCAGCAGAATATCTTACTGCTACCAAAGAGCTGATTGGGACTCGTTTCGCAATTTCCTGTGTGACATCCCTTGGAATAAAGTATTTAGCCTTCCCGTTGAAGACTGTGCAGCTAAGGTCTCCTCTTAGGTTAAGGCTAGCATCAATGCTTTTATCCCTGCCAGGAAGTTAAGACTTAACTCCCACTTACCCTGCCTGGTTCTCCTCTGCCTGCTCGGCCACCATTGCCCACTGAAATCACTTGTTTCGGCTTTTCTGGAGTCACACGTCGAACCATAACAGGCGCCTTTTTGCATCAGCTCACACTGAGTGCAAGAAGATACTTACAAGAGCTAATCTGGAGTTTGCAGCCAGAATAAAGGAGCACATAGCATCCCATAAGTTCGGCTCCAAAGACTACTGGAGGCTCTGTAAAAGTGTGCTGAGCAGCAGCAAGCCCTCAATCCTGCCTCTAATCAACGAATTTGAGGTCCTCACCTTTTCAACTGACAAGGCTGAGTGCTTTGCCCGTAGATTCTCCACCAGTTCAACACTGGACTCATCTGGAGTATCTGTACCCAACTTCCCACCCTGAATTGAGGCCCAATTGACTGACATACACATAACTCCCTCGGTGGTCTCCAAAATTATTTCAAAACTTGACTCCCATAAAGCGAGCGGTGGTGACGCAATACCAATCATTGTCCAAAAGAAAAGTGCTCCTGAAATCTCCACTGTTCTCTCTAAACTCTCTAACTACTGCCTTTTTGCTTCTTGCTTTCCTGCCTGCTGGAAATCCTCCTCTGTGGTTCCTATATATAAAAATACCAGAGAACCCTTTGATCCTGTTAATTATCACCTTATCAGCCTCCTACAGATCTTTGGCAAAGTGTTCGAAGCCATCATTAATGTCGAGGTAGTACAGCGTCTCACAGCCCACAGACATTTCTCTGACAAACAGTATGGTTTCCACTTCTCCAGGTTTACTGCTGAAATGCTCACAATCATCAGTGAGTATATTCACCAGGCTCTCGACAAGAACGGTGAAGCCTGAACTGTTGAACTCCAAAGTGTTTGACAGGGTCTGGCATGCTGGCCTTCTATGCAAGCTACTGGGCTACAGTATAAATGGACAATTGTTTGATCTAATCCAGTCATTCCTCTCAGATCGCACAATGAAGGTAGTATTGAACAGACATGCCTCCAACACTATCAAACAAATGCAGGTGTCCCTCAAGGCTCTATTCTAGGTCCCACCCTTTTCCTTATCTACATCAACAATCTCCTCGATGAATTAAGATCCCAAGTAGGCATATACGCAGACAACACCACACTTTACTATCGCCTTGATCAAAAGTCTACCAAGGCTAACAAAGCAGATCTTGCTGCCGAGCTCAAAAAGGACCTCCAATCCATGGTGGACTAGAGTAGGAAATGGCTTGTGAATTTTAATGCTTCTAAAACGAAGCTGCTATCTATTAATCACCACAGACAATTGCTCCTACCCCCTATTAGCATGGATCAGTCTAGTCTACCTGAAAGCAAAACACTGCACCTCTTCGGGTTAACTCTCACAACAGACCTCAAGTGGAATGACTACATAGTTCGTAGCTAAATCCGCTGCTAAGGTCGGCTCTGTGCAGGGCCAGGAAGTTTTTTCCCATCTGAAACAAACCTGCACATATACGAATCTACCATCCGCCTGTGCATTGAATACTGCTGCCATATCTGGTCAGGTGCCCCTGCTATCCACTTAGGGGTCTTTGACAAAATCCAACAGAGAATCTGTAATGTGATCAATCCCGACTTGGCAGCTTGGATACAGTCACTTTCTCACTGGTGCAACATGGCTTCTGCTCAGACAAACTTAGCTCACTGGTAGCCCCCATACATGAATTTGCTCAAGCCACAAGATTAGCAACTAGGTCCCATCCTTTTTCTGTGAAACCAATAAATTGCAAATGTAAATTCTACTCCACTAGCTTCTTCTCTCGCACTTCCCGCCTGTGGAATTCCCTCCCATTTACTTGCTTTCCTGACAGCTACAATCTTCAAGAATTCAAATGTGAAGTCAATAGTGATCTACTATCTCACTAACTTGCTTCCTCTCTCTCTCTCATGCTTCTTTCTTTGTCAACTCCCTCTCATCAGTATTCTCATTCTTCTCCTACCCCTTTCCTGACCACCCCCCTGTAACCTGTCACTCTTTCTCATAACTTACCTCCTATGTAAGCCCCTGCTCAATAGTGGCAGTAAAATGCCTTGCTTGGGGCTACACATTTATAAAAAAAAAAAAAACATGTCTAAATGCAAGAAAAATTGAAACTTAATCCTTGGAAGTCATCTTTAATAAAACTTATATAAAAGACAGATTGCTGGTCAAATACACACACACTATATATATATATATATATATATATACACACACACACACACACACAGTGAGAATATAAAAATAGTTTTATAAAATATACATAATGAAAATATTGCCAAAATAAACATGAATACTTACTTCAAAACGTGCCCAATCCCAGGATGTATTTGAGTGAGTTGGTCTTTCAAGCCATCCATACTGAACATCATAAGTGGCTTTTGTTGTTGTCAAATTGAAGGGAAATTCTACTTTGAGGAATTTGTGGCTTTCATACCAAGTGACCTAGCCAAAAAAAAAAGTCTTTGTTAAATGTTTTAACAAAAGGTTATAAATAATTCTATTGTTGGCATCCTCTACCAACCACTAACTCATAATCATCATAAGATAAACCTTTACATCTTATAACAGAAACACACATTTGATAATTTGAAATGATATTTAGTTTTTTCCTAAATCTTGCTATATAATGTATCGAATAATTTTTTTAATATATATAATGCCTGGGACTTTTTTGGTTTACAAGATTTGGTCACTCTTCCACAGGCAATGTCAGGAGGTAGTGATTTAAAATGTGCTTTAACAATAGCAGACAGATATTTACAAAACTAGGAAGTAAAAAAAACATGCTGAAAGAAGAGTACAATAATATTAAGAGATTTTTGATTGCTTGAGTAATCTAAATTTCATTAAAAAAAAAAAAATAGAACAATGGAAATTTACTGAAATATGAAAATATTTCAGCCTTATAGTTGATGATTCTGTGGTAAAACAATAAATATAAGAACAAAGTACATATTGTTACTTTAATTTGATATGATGTACTTACACATTCCTGGGTTAAAAAGCAATCAGTCTAACCATACTGATGAGCTGTGATACAGCAAAACAGATCAGTCTGCGGATGACTATTTATGCTCTCACACCCTGATTGAGCACTCTGGAAGAATGGTAAACTTTGAAAAACAGTAGCTACTCTGGCATGTACGCATCGTTCATTCAGTAAAATGAATTAGAGCACTCTGGCTATTGGGCACGTATAATGATAATATACACACTAAAAAGTCTGCCTTCTTCTACCAAACGCCCATGGCCCAGAGGTAGAATCACTGACTGACACCAATTCGGTTAGGTTTCAAACCTGGGTTAAAAAGCAATCGGAGTCTAACCGTACTGATGAGCTGTGATACAGCGAAACAGATCTGTCTGCAGATGACTATATATAATCTCCAGGTGAAGAGAACTAACAGTTTTAGAATTCCAAGGTCTCTGGCATTTACTTTTTTTAAAAAAGTGCTCAATAGAACATATTATAGATCATAATATCATTATAATTAAATTTGTTTTTTATTTAAAATTTAATTTACATTATGACATGGAAATTTCTGTTTCATGATTTTACCTTATCATCAACCAATGTTGAATTATTGTTGGGAAAATGATTTACATTTGAATGCATAAAACAATATGCTTGTTATTTAAAATGTTGATATAGATGAGGAAAAACAGAAAAAATTATATGTGCTTAATTTAACTCATCAGAATTAAGTTCAACTTTTAAAATTTGAAAATATAGATCATATGTTTTGGGAAATACAAGTTTTCTTCCTTCAATCTTAATGGGAAAGTGTCAGTCAATTGAGCCACCGTCTAGATTGCTCTCTTCCAATGCAATGTATCCATTCTTGTTACAAGATTGTCTTAGCTTTCTCTGTATCCCAGCAACTTTTAAAAAGAAAAAGAAACATTTTATATTTTTGATCTAACTTAACGGGACCTTTGAGTATGATTATACTATTTTTATTTCAGTTCAGAGTGCTTCTTTTTTTTTTTGCCTAAACTATTAATTTGTAAAAATTTTAATATTTATTTGTTTTGTATCATAATATAATATCAGATATATGTAAGTTAATGGATATTCTTTTATGAAGAATTTTTATCTAAACTTATTGATAAATGGAACTTTGTGTATGTGTGTGTCTGTGTGTGTGTATCCGTTACCTATAGACTCTGAAACGGCTGAACTGATTTTCTTGAAAATTTACACAGTTGTACTATAAGCATCCGCAACTATTCTTAGCTAGGTTTTGTGTTGAAGTACCACCCGATAAATATCGATAATCAAAAAAATCGGGTTATAAAAGGAGTGGTCTGATTTTAATCAAATTTCATACACTCATAGACAAAGACATAAGAAACGATATTCAGAAGTTTCAAGGTTGCAGTTCTTACAATAGTGCAGAAAATCGATTATATATAAAAGGCAAGATACTGGGTCTGATCAAAATCAGTTTTTCAGCCCTCTTTTATTTTAGAGCCAAACCTGAAGTAAAAACCAAGTAGGTATAATTGTAGTTCTTAGTCTCAGCCATGATACCATTTACTCAGGATTTATTTGGCCTTCAAAATTCAGTTTACGACGAAAAAAACTTATTTGATATCAATACCAGGAAATCAAAATTTGACTTACATCCATTCATTTTTCTTTCAGTCTACAGTTTCACTTTAACTGGAAACAACTATTGCTTTTTAGTCTTTCGTGTCAACGTCCAAAGAGTCTGAGCTCCAGGACCATGGATTAGTTTTAAAGTTTTCATTACACTCAAGCAACGCTGGGATATACTGCTAGTGTGTGTGTGTGTGTGTGTGTGTATGTATGTGTGTATATATATATATATATATATATATATATATATATGCATATGATAAAAATATAGTTTATGCTATATTTATAGGAAAATACAAAAGTGAACACTAAGTTTAACTCTAAACAGCAACAGTCTGTTTTATGTTTGAACGCATGGAAGCAAATTACTGTTACTTATAAATCAAAAGCTAAAAACAAATTACTTTGTAAAATACCATCATGAAAAATGTAAGTATATGCACTACATACAACACAAATAATGTTACATAATTTAGACAAAGTCAATGCTTTGAACTAAACAAATAACACCACCAAAATTAAGATAAAATAAACAAATTAAGTAGATAGTAAACAAAGTAACAAACTATGAATGTACACATAAACACATGTAAATATAATAATCACAAATAAAAAATTAAGTAATAATAAATAATGAGCAAAAAGTTAACAACACTATACAATAGCTAAAAATAACTGTTAGGATCCAGAATTATTTCTACTCAATAGCCTCTAGAATAACTTGAAGTATAACCATTACTACAATACAATAATCCTTGCTACACATAATACTAACCAGTAAATATAAATAGTCGAGCCAACACACATGGACTGAAGATTGCGTTCAAGCTTGAAACAGACTTTCACCACTCAGTATTGACTTCAGTGTTCATATATATCTCCACAGACACACATATTTCATTTATACACACGCTACAAATGATGCTAGAGGCATTAGTTCCTGTTTGAGCACTGGAGTTAAGCAGAATCAAGCCTGTTAGTACTTAGATGGGGGGACCATTTAGGAAATGCCCAGTACTGTAAGCAGTAACGGAGATCATACCATTGTTACATGATTTGAACATTAATGACCCTGCCAATATCTTATCAAACTAGCCAAATCATGTGCAGCACAGTCTCCAATTTTCTTGACTGTTTTTGTCATTGGATAAAGGCCGTCTGATGCTGAGATCCTACATAGTGTTGTGCAAGCTATGAATGACTATAAATTATTACATGGATACCATTGGATTTCTGAAGTTTTAGGTAGAGCCACTGTATCTACCACACCCTGTTTGGTGACTGTCCTCATACAGTGAGTGGACAACCATCATATTTCATTTAGTATTACGCCCGCACACATGTTTGTGGGTGTATCTTTATATATATTACATTGCTAACCTAACAAATAGTTTCTCGTAAAACATTAATTTTTGATGAAGCTGAAAAAAAGGCATACTGAATAATACTAAAAACTACTGAAGATTTTTTTTTAATATGGGACCAAAAACAATTTTAGGAAATAAACTGGAACAAAAATTTCAGCAATTTATACAGGTGTGTTATTCACCTTTGTTGATTGCATATTAACATTTCAACCTGAAGTATACACTCTGGCAGGTTAGAAACATTGTTGGGCATTTCTGTCAATTACATTTAACCATGGCCAATTAATTCACAAATAGAACAATTATCACAATATAAAGTAATAAGTTATGTCAGAGAATATTCATTTTTACCATAGATCTTACAAAATTCAGTATACAATTTTTTGTTTCTTTTCTTATTAATTCAAGAGCATTCACCTTTTCACAAAGAAACTGACATATCTGAAATATTTTAATCACTGTTCTTGAGCCATGGAAGAATTATTAAGTAATGAATTAATTATTTCTGAGGTTGACCATGATTAACTTAAACTGCAGAAGCCATCCAAAAAGTGGGATGCACTGTAAATAAATCCTTAATTTTAAATGACAAATCATCTCAAGTGCAGAAAAGAACATACCTCAGTTTTAAACTTCAAATATGGGCAGCCAACATCTAACATAATATGTTGAATGATGTAACTACTTTCACTGATTTTCAAGGACACCTGAAATATTAAATGAGTAAAAACATTTAAAAAAATTAAAGACTCAATTTCAATAATATTATTAGCACTTCATTTAAAAATTTAAAATTATTTCTGAAGCAAAATTAATTTTAACATGAAATTTTCTAATGGCTCAAGCATAGTTCTACAGCCTGATGATGACAAAAAGGCATTATTTTTTTATATAAATATTCAGTGGTAAATACAAATCATACAGATTAAACATTATGCAATGAAAATTTCAGAACAATATTCAGCTAATAACTGTCAGGTATTAATTATAATGGAAAACAATAAACAAAAAAATATGAAAATGTAAATACTGAATTTTTTTAATAAACTTCAAAATAATTTGCTACCAACTTATCATATATACTCATATATAAGCCAATTTCATGTATGGTGCAACTACAGAATTTTTTTGCATGACTTTCTAGTGCAACCAATTACCAAAAATGCATGATTTTCAGTCTCTTCAAAAGAATACCTATTTATAGTGCAAGCTCCTAGTGTGTTATGCAAAAATCTGATCATAAAAATGCACACTGCACTCAGTTAAATAAGCACTTTATATACCTATCTTGAATGAGTTTTTTTTATTATGCAGATTATAAAACTATAAGAAAAAATTGGATGATCAAAGAGCAAACAAAAGAATCCATTTTATTTTGTAGTGTAAAAATGATAAAAATATAGCAAATATATAAAGTAGCAACTTATTAAAAAATAATTAAAATTTGAAGTTAATGTTTATTCTTAAAAATTGATCTGCAATGAATGTATTTTCTATAAATTTCAGATATTAGCAAAATCTGCAACTAAAGCAGAAAAGATATAGAAACTATCAACTGGTAATTTTATTTTGATTTTGGATATCCATGGATTGTTTTAGGGATTTTTAAAAACTTTTTCTAACAAAAATTTTAGTAATTTTAAAAAGAATCATTATTTAAAAAGATTTTTATAAAATTTAACATTGATTTTTGTTGTTCCCATGTTTCTATGAATGATATATCTGAAAAAGGTTGCATAATATGAGAACAAAAAGAAAATGTTTTCAGTGGTCTGAAATTTGAATGACAAAAAATCCAATTCCTGTTTTTTTATACTCTATTCTAAATTATGAAAATTAAATTTGGTTGTAAAATTTGGTCTTTACACTTCATATCTTGCAAGAAGCATTTCAGATTAAACAAATTTAAAACCTGAATATATATATATATATATATATATATATATATATGAAACTAATTATCAAACCTACCTTCACAGTGGAGCGAAGAGGTCCAGAATCTACAATCATGGCCTGCTGCAGAAAAGTCTCTAAAGGCTTCCTTTAATAAAAGTAAATGTATAAATATATGACTAATGTTTAGAGAAGTTGTTTTTCACTCTTTTTTTTTCTATTGTGAAAAAAAAGCACTGTATAAACTTATCCAATCAAGAATTGGCAATTTTAGCTTAGCAGTAGATATTGGCTTGGAACAACAACAAAAAAATCAAAGAACTGAGTTTGAATTCCTGTTGAATTTGTTGCATTCACTTACACACAAATACCCTTGAGAAAGGTAATAATTCGTCTCTTCCCTCCAGATATGGGTCAAATAACAGGACAGATTGAGTTCTATAGCCTTGGTTAGCAACCAGTCTACCACAGAAAGCAATGGTAACTTACTGCAAAAAAATCTTCTGCCCTGTCAGTCATATCTCTTTTGAGACATGATCACCCAAGCATGTATCATGTATGGCACTTAACTGACTAAACTATCCAATTTCTTGTAACTTTCTTAATTTTATCCAAATTCATTAAATGCAATCATTCCTTTGCTTAGGGCTTTTTTCTCCCAGTTATATAAAACCTGATCTTCCTATATTTAACTGTTTTTCAAATGTTGTCTCTTTAGGGCTCTACGTGCCATGCATACATGGATCATCACCTACCGCATCATAACTTTAGGAAAAGCTGCCATTCATACTTGGATTCAATGTTTTATCAAACATAGAATGCAATGATCACACACTACACAAACTCATTCAATGACATCGCACTGCCAACTGAGTAACCATGCAAAAGAAAGTTTGTTTATGCATACATAGTAAGGTCCCACCTGGCTGGTTACTAGGTTATAGCAAGGCTGTGCAACCAGTCCTCAAGATATTTTAAAATGACTGGATATATTTGAGACAGACACTGTATAAAGTCAATATCCCTTCCCCTATTTGGCTTTGTGCCATACAAAGTTAACCTTAGTATATACTAAGTCAGATAACAATTTATATTGTTTAAAATGACTGAGAAACAAGCAAAACGAGCTGAGAATCATTACCTTGTCTCCAGATGGTAATCCATCACATCCCAAGCATCCCAATAAAGAGGAACGTCATCAAAAAGAAGAAATTGATTTCCAAAGCAATTTGGAGAAATGCACTCCCTGAAATAGAATGGTAAAAAGCAAGAACATTTTTTTTTTTCATTTTTGTTTATTAAACAAAATATGGTTGCCTGAAATACACTAATGATTAACAAGTTAATCAAATGAGACTATTCATTCTTATAGAGAGTTTGATTCTCATGATGTGCCTTGTTGTCATAGCCCTTTGCCAGGCTAATTTTTACTTTGTGAATATTTATAAGTTACCTTACTGTGAAGCAATAGTTAGCAAATGAGTCTAATTGATCTTTATTACTGAAGTGAGTTTGGTCCTCACTGACATGCATTTGGCAACATTATGCTATATTCAGATATGTATCATAAATATAAGCAACATAAAGGGACATTTACATATATACTTGTATCATTTAGAGCTAACCTTTCATATATCATTATTTATGTGATGGCATCTAAAACCTTACTCCATTTAAATTTAATATTACATTATTATGGTGTGAAACTTGGTCAGAAAATTGTAGACATCTTTGCATTCACAGTATACATTTTAAAAACAAAAAACAAGCCAAATATATAATGTAAAAAAAAAAAATCTTATTTTATTTAATTACAGAAATAACAGGTAATTAATTATACTAATGTCACAACACACCAGTTTGGAAATCTCTGGGTGAAATACAAATACTGCTAGTTTACAGAGTTTGACATTAGTACACCAGATATTTGCCTTTTGCAGATAAGACCAAGAAGAAATTTTTGAAGCCATTTTGTAGGGTAAAGTCTCCAGAAAGATTTATATGCCATCAAATATGGCATTTTATTAACTATTTTAAAAAAATGTAATCAAGTAAAATATAAATAAAACTGAGAATTAAATTCACAGATATCAGTGTAAACATACATGACTGTTATCCAAGCTTTCATCAACCAGCCAGTTATCACTTCTCATTGTATTTTATTTCTTTATCCCATCATTGTCACTGAAAGCTGGGGAAGAGTGTGCTACCTGCTCACAAGGTAACACAACAAAAAAAAATATTGCCATATCATGATATAAGAGTGTAAAACTCTTCCCCTTAATATATGTATATGCTTTATTCAGGGCTTTGCTTGCTCATCCAGATGGGTAGTCAGGTTATACTTGAGAAAACTTCTGCTAGATCAGCTCTTCCCCCAAAGTGGTGGCTGGCAATACAAGGTGGAGGCTTTAGAAGAGTAGCACAGGCACACCTGTCTCCCACTAAAAGGGGACAAGAACTCTTCCTGATCATAAGCATGACTTTTAGTATAAACCAGTCACCAGATATAGCCTATTTCTGGTTTTATTGCCACTTGATCGCTAAAGATTTCTTTACTTCCCATTGTCCCTCAGTTAAAGTGGATGAAACTTAGAAGACTGAACTTCAAAAGGAACCATCCGCTAGCCTATCAAATAGAGACACTTTCTATGTGGATATACATTATTATTCTTAAATGTGATATGTACCTTCAGGACATTGACAATCACACCTCTCTATAATTTCCTGTCCATTGTAGCTCTTGTCTTTTTATCATATCCTTTAATTCCTGTTCTGACAGGTATTTACACAAGCTTGTTAAGTAGGTTATTGTTGTAGAGTAACTAACACCCCTTCAGCACTCTGATGGACTATATCATAGTCTGAAAGAGTCTACGACTATGTATTTAAAAAGTCATTTTTAATAAGTTGCGACAAGCAAATTAATATTTAGACTGATTTACTTTGTTGGCTATTCACCTTTTTAAACCCTCCTCTCTTATGCTTGTAAGTTTTGTCTTATTAATTGTTTGTAACTGACTGTTCTGTATTTTTTGTATATATCCATTAGCACTAGATACTGTACTGAATAAATATAAGCACTCATTCTTATCTGTGTATCATTCACCTTGACAATACAACAGTTATGCACTGCTTTTCTCTGTCCCTCCTAACTTCATTATTTCTAAACCCTCTTTCCTCATGAACTTCAACTCTATATCTGCTAAATATAAGTGTCCTTTTTGTTTCCATTTTCTTTAAAGCTATTTTATTGCTCATATATTCAGTTCATGATATTATATTCTCAGCATCCTTCTGTAGAACCACATTTCTGTTGCTTCAAGTTTCTTCATCTGTGATGAGATTGACCAGCATTCACTGCCATATAGGTTTGATATTGTACACTTTTCTTTGTTATAAACAAAATTTTCCTGTTTCTAAATACTTTGTTTAGCTTTTGAAAAGCATCTTTTTCTATTCCAATGGACCTTCAGATCAGTGTCATATTTTCTGCCCTCTATTAAAGTACTTCCTAGATATTTAAATTTTTGTACTTGATGATGATATTATTACAGACAGAAAATAGAATTTTTTATATTGTGACACTATGATTGGGACACTTACATAGAAGGGGTAGATGTGAGATTTTACCCCAATCTAAAGTGTTTGTTTTATGACCAGTGAAAATTATGAGATATGGTTTTCAAGTAGTTAACCATTTGACCAAAAGGGAATAAAAGAATCTATCTAAACTTATTTATAAATGGAACTTTGTGTGTGTGTATCTGTTACCTATAGACTCCGAAACAGCTGAACCGATTTTCCTGAAAAGTTACACAGTTGTACTATAAGCGTCTGTGAGTGTTCTTAGCTAGGTTTTGTGTCAAGGTACACCCGATAAATATCGAAAATCGATAATCAAAAAAATCAGGTTATAGAAGGAGTGGTCCGATTTTAATTAAATTTGATACACTCATAGACAAAGACATAAGAAACAATATTCAGAAGTTTCAAGGTTGCAGTTCTTATAATAATGCAGAAAATCGATTTTATATATATATATATATATATATATATATATAAAAAAGGCAAGATGTTTGTGTGTGTGTCTGTTTATCTGTCTGTATGTCCTTTATACAAATCCACAATTTTTATCCGATTCTCACCAAACTTCACACAAATATTCTTTATGCTGAGTCTGAGCTTCAGGAGCATGGATTAGTTTTAAAGCTTTCATTACACCCAAGCAATGCCGGGCTATACTGCTAGTAAATAAATAAAAGCTTTTGGCATTAAGCAACAATAAATCAAACATTTCTATTTCCTGATCTATATTAATATTCACAGTTGAAACTGAGGGATAGAAATTCTGTTCCACTTCTTCACAGGGACAGGCTGTCCTTCAGGTAGTTCCATTGTCACTCATTCAAGTTGCTAGCCATGAATCATGATATTGGGATGCACAGAGAGTTGGTGGGAAGGAGATTCAAAGAGAAGAACTGATCTGTTAATCTAATATGGCAAAAGTTGTTCCAAGTGTCACCTACCTACCCACCCACAACAAGCTGGTGAAGCCCTAAATAAATCTTTAAATATATGAAAAACAGGGTTTGAGTCCTCATTTCTCAGTATGTTTATTTTAATCTTTTTTTTTTTTTTTTTCCTTGATCTGGCAATGGAATACTCCCAGTTTTTGGTACATGCCAACACAAACAAGAATGGAGAGGAAACTTGGAGTAATCACTGTCCAGTCGGTGGAGAGCTGGATGAGGACCCTGTTTACAATATGAAAGTTAAATATATAAGAAAAGGGAGAATATATTACATAGTGAATAACTAAGTTGGCATTTTGGGCCTGCTTACGTATAGAAACAAAATTTATGTTTATTCATATTGAAAAGTATTTAATGAAAAGCCTCTACAGAATAAACATTGTGAAAACATGATTTTTGAACTGCTGCATAAAAATAAAGTTGAAATTGTTTTATTTTGAATAGGAATTTCAAGAGGCAACTATAATGCTGTTTCAAATTGGAAATCAACAAGACATCCTTTTTGAACAAACAACCTCTTCACCATATTTCAAAATGTCATTCCCTACTACCAAGATTGCCTAGTTCAAAAGAAGCATTGTAAAATTTTTTGAGTTTGTACAAAGATCAATATACAAAAAGTGTCCATCTCTATAATTGAGAACTACAACCTTAATAAATATATAATATAAACTATTACACTGCATTTAATGTCAATTAAAAAAAACTTACATGTTTGTTTTGACTGATTTCAGACTAACCATTCTTCCACAGCTGTCTAAGGTCACTTGAATAAAATCATTCTTCATGAAAATGAGGTCATCTTCCTGAAATCAAAAGCATAAGAAAAATATTTAAGACATACTGTATTCTTAAACAGCCATAATATTGAAATTTAAGTATTTGCCAGATCAATAAAGTTTGGTCATGTATTTACATGAATGGAAGACTATTTGAGAATTTCTAGAACAGTGAACAGGTTTAAACTTTGAGCAAAATTTTAAAACTAAAAGAAAATTAAGAAAAGATAGTAACAGTATAAAATTAATTTATTTTCACAATTTTTTTAAAAAAGTAATAAAAATTGACTTACTAGCTGTTCATTTAGCTCAATGAGAGTACAGGTAGTATTTAGTAAACAAAACATTGAAACTTGCATTCATTGTAATGAGATATAATATATATATATATATATATAGTAATTATTTTATTAGAATGGTTTATAAAAGCATGATATCACTACACAAGAATTTTCATGTTTCAAAACAATACCGTTCTTCTTCAGATATTTTAAGATATGACCTGAAAAAGAACAGTATTGTTATGAAGCATGAAAATTTTTGTGTAGTGATATAATGCTTTTATAAACCATCATAATAATAAAATTACAATATTAAGCTCTACTTTATATCAAGCACTCTATAAAAGTAAATGCATAAACATTGGGTTTTAATTTACCTATTCTTTCACTTCCTTATAATTATTGTATGTATATGTAGATATATTTTGGTCTGAAGTTTGCTTGAGGTGTGAAAGTGATAGTCACCATGCAATGTTGATTTCTATGTTCATACTGTCTATATCTGTAGACAACCTCTCTCTGATATTGAGCACTCTTCTCTATAAACATAGCAAATGTGTGTATCTAATGTAACATTCTTGGTCAGACCAGTTTCCCAAAATTTGACCAAACATCAGAATTTTGGTAAGAAGGGAATCTTTGTTAATCTAAAAATTTTTAAGCACTTCCAATAAATAGAAAATAAGATGCCAAAATGTTCTCATTTATTCAGTATTTAAAAAGATTATCTAGGAATTAAAAAAAACTGATCATTTAATACTAGTCTTCTGCAAGAAGAGGTGTGCTTAGTGGATGCTCCTCTCACAGAAGAATTTATAGTAGCCTATACTTGATAAGTGTTGATCTTGATACCACAAAAGTGTAGGTCATTTACTGGATGATGAATGAATGAAAAATTGCAACAAGAACAACAATTATTTTAGTGTTCAAAAATTAGTGCAAGTTTTCTTGACAAAAAAGGTAGATCTATAATGTCTGTATATTCTCTTTTCACTTTATAAATCATTATTGTTGCCTATAAATAGCATACAAAAACTCTCTTCTCAAATAAATTAGCTTTTTGTGTGGGGACTTTGTGTATGGTAATCAAAACTCTTAACTGCTTGTTTTAACCAGAAAGCAAATTAGAGTGGCAAAAAATTTAGTTATATTTAGAAAAACAGAAAATCATTTGATTAGTAAACTATCTAAAGGCTGCTCGTTTTTCAAAGAATTGATGAGATCAATTCAAAACAAGAATATCATGATGATATATGCTTTTGTTATTTTAAAATATCTTACTTTAGTGGCAAAGGAAATTTCACTCAAAGTCAATGGCTTGAGAACACTGTATCCACAAGATGGTGATGACACCAGTACTGGAATTAAAACAAAATAAAGATTCCATGAGGAAAAAAATCACATTTGGTTTGATCAAATTTAAATTAGTTGATTGCATAGATTTCAGAGTTAGAATTTAATTATCCCTGAAGATATTATTAAAATTGCTCATTTGTAAAAGCTTTGCATTATTATCTTAATTATTTAAGTATGTAATTAACTTACATATTTAATTACATATGCATTAACATTAATTTCATTTGCACTTCCACAGGCATATGAAAGTTACAATCTTTTTTTGATTTTTTTTATAAACCCACATACAGAACCGTTTTCATTTTTTTTTCTTTTTTTTTTTTTTAGAATTTATGTGACAAGGTACTGTTACAGAGATTCTTTTAGACCATTTTCCTTGTCTTTATCACTGTTTCAGCTGTTGTTCTATCATATTTGATAACCTGCCAAAAATCTCTTTGATCCATTGTGTATCTTGCTCTCATTACATATAATTCCTGAAATTTCATAATATTACCAGATATCAAAAGCATAGTATTAATGAGAATAATACAACCCAGTAGATCAAATAAAGAATTCCATTCAATATTCTTGAAAAGTTACCAAATACAACATACACTGGAGTAAAGCTTGAATCTATAAAAGCTGAAATGAAATGACAATGACAACAAAGATGAAGAAACTTGTCTGAAAGAATCAATTAGACATGCTTAGTTATACTACTCAGACATCCAGTCTAGATTAATAACAGTGCATGAACAGTGCATAAGATGAACTCAGCAAGCCAAATTCAAATTCTAGCCTAGTCTGTATCATTCATTTTCACTGTAATGTCCTTAGACAAGGTATGAATCTATCTCTTCTACCCCCATACTATGGATTAAATAGCATGATAGACTGGCATCTCTAGCTTTGGATGGCAACTATTCTAAAAAGAAAAATTCTAAATTCCAAAATGGCAGAAGGAAACCACTTCACTATCTTTCCCAAGAAATCATGGCAATTCACAGATAAAGAAACAGAATGTGAAGTCACAATCATCTATGTATTGAAGAATCATGTTATTGAAAGAAAAAGAAAAATATTCCGAATGAAAAAAATGATCATACATCTACTTTTAAGTTTTTTGCACAAATCTTACTGCAAATATATATTACAAAAATGCATTTTCATGCTTGCTTACTGTCAAGATAAACATCAAATAAATGTAGCAACAAACTTTTAGTTTGCAGAATAAACTTTTTTGAAGAGACAATATGTATGTGTTTCTGTAATGATATCAGTGTCAGCCAATATCTTGCTAAATATAAAACAGTTGACTTGTCACAAAAATTGTTTGACATTTATCAAGTGAAATGGACATCACACTACCATAGCAAGCAGCCCTGACAAAGAATTTCACTGAATGAAAATAAATTACTTTTTTAAGCAAAGATAAGACAAAGAACAATGTTTTCTATAAGACAGTGGTCACTACCAGCACAGAGAGATAGTGATAAGATCACCTCCCAGTGATGCAAATGGGAAGACACTCATTAGACTCCACTTCATCTCTGCTTCACTTGTCTGAAGCAGAAAATAAAAATTGCTTACTACTACAAAAGTCTCATGGGTGACAATCTGGCAAAGCTACAAGCATTGACTAGAAGTTGTTACACCCTGAGGACAAACTTGTTGTCTGATCTGAGCTGCAACACTATATTCCCATCTAGTAAACTCAAGATATTTTGAACTGTAGTTATTATTTAATCGAGGGATTGAGGAAGGTTGTTCTCATTCCACTATCCATGTCTAGGGATAACTTGTCTTGGTTAACTGTTCATTTATTATTCATCCTATTTTTATCAAGTTTGTGTATATACATACTACTTGGCCCAGGAATTGAATTCACAAGCACTGTCACCAAATCTACTAACCAATGTGGGACAATGACCTAGAGCAGCATTTCTTAACCTTTTTCCCATGTGTAACCCTTAAAATAAATTATATATCTAAAGGAACCCCCTGACAAAAACAAAATTATATACCATATTTTTCTCATTTTATTTTCATTGTAGTTCATGTAATAGATATCAAAGGATATATTTCTGAATAACTGGTTTAAAGAAAAAATTAATACTTCTTTGTCAAATTTTCCGATAATGCTAAATAAGATTCATACTGTTTGTATATAATACTTCATCACGGAGTTTTCATTCGCACAAAAAATTCTAAACTCTAAAGTAAAAAACAAATATAAGAAACCAATACCATATACCTATAAGATAAATGTAAACATAATGAAAACAAATAATTGCAGCCTCAATTTATTATTTATTTATCCTTTACTGGCTATGTTGAAAAGACATAAGGTAAATCAAGGTAAAATGTCCTGTGAACCAATAAATGAGCTAGAAAATGTTACTTTCAGAGCAATTTGATAAAGTGAAACATGCTTCTCTAATGTAAAACCTGTGCCTGTCTTTTGCTACACAAATACTTAATTTAAGGTTGAACTTTAGATAAATACATGGATTTCATTCTCAATTGAGAGGAGATGATTTCTGTCTTTGCTCTTAATACTTGTTAAATAAAAAAGGGCTTACTTATACATAACATAATAGGTTAGATGGGATGATGTATATATTACAATATTATAATAACCAAAAACTATATTGTGCATGTTTAGTAATATTACATATATGAAATTAAATAAATAGTGCATTATCTTATCTCACTTGTTCTCAGGGAACCCTGGTTGAGAAACACTGGCCTGGAGATTTAAAGCCTTGGTTAATGAATTTGGCAACATAATCATTCAGAGTTCAATCTCTGAACTGGGTGTTTGAATATACTCAGGCTTTCTGGAAACAGGACATGCAATGACTGAACAATTAACCAAGATGAAATATCTATAGACATGCATAGTAGAATCAGAACAATCTACCCCATAAATTGAATAAAGGATTCAGTTTAAAGTTCTCTGAAGGTTAAACAGATCATGGGCAGAGGGCACAAAAGCCAAAATGTTATGATCATAACAACAAAGATGAAGACATTAGTCTAACTCTAAATAATGTAAATAACAAATCACTAACCAAACAAATTTCTTTTAGTCAAGTTTTGAAATGGAAATTATGAAAAGAAACAAGCAATGGCTAAACAGTTCATTTCTATTCTTTAATATCATGAAAAATTAAATATTTTAGTGAAATATATGTAAAACAGATTTTAATGGTATAACTTTTGAAAAAGAATTTACATAGAGATGACTGTACTATGGAGTCGTATTATACTCAAGAATGCAATTTATTCCTTGTTTTTAGCTCTAGAAACACAATGTTGTATTATACACAAAAAATATGGTATGTGGGTTCATCATCCTAGAACACTTTTTCCACCTACAGTAGAATGTGTACTCACAAAACTCCAGTTTCTCCAAAGTTCATTTTGGCTTTGTCATGTGACTTGGCGAGTATACCTCTTTTGTACTTACTCAGGGCATCTTGAAAGAGTTGGAAAGAACTTGTACCTATAACAATACCTTTCCTAAGTGTATTTGTGCATAAGTGAATGTAATGAACTCAACTCTTTGATTTCTCATTATGAGACAATATTCATGAAGTCACCTACACATATTTTCTTATTTGTGCACAGTGTGACACATCAAATTCTGATGTGTGAAGTAAATATTACTTTAGATAACTAACAGCTATTATTATTCTTGGCCTTTTCCTCCTCTATGATTAAAAGCAATAAACAAAATATTACTAAACTAGCTGGACAAAAAACAACAAAAAAAAACACCTAAACTCCTCAACCTTTTTTCTCCAATATTCATGGTATTCATAACAATTTCTGTAGTGTGGAACCATTCTTCTTGTAATATTCTCTGGGTATTCTAGCTCTCTGTGAAATTATTCTGAATTCTTCAATCTCTTCCTCTTTTTTCTAGTAAATTCTCAAGAACAAAAATGTATAAATTTACTTTCATTATATGCTTAGGCTTTATTAAAATTCTAATCATCGATTTTAAAAACAATTGCCAAGGAGTGAAGGTAGCTAAAATAATAGCAATATCAAATGAAATGCTAACCTTTTGACACTCAGGTCTTTTGCAGGCATGAAGGTCCAAGATTGCTACTTTTTGTTCTCATGTGATGTCATTAAATTACAATAACTTAAGACTCATTTTAATTCCATAGTAATGTGATAAAGTCCACAATATTAGATAAAGAAATATAAGAAAGTATAGCAAATTACTATGCAATAAAACAAAACACTAAACTGACACTTTCTAATCTCATTCAGACACTTAAAATTATTATGGTTACTCTCAAACCATGCATTGGAAAAAATGATTTATTAAAAATATCTTGGAAAAATATTAAGTAAAGATCAATAATAGATACCTAATTGCTTTCCACAGCAATCAATCTGAGATATTTCAGAAGAAAGTTTTGTTTTTTTGGAAACAGAAGACTCAGGACCATCTTCTAGGATCTGAACTACTTCAATTCTGTCCCATGATAGAGTATTAAATACAATGTAACAATCTTCTTTAGCATCCTGTAAAATATAATGAAAAAGTATTAGAGAAAAAAAACAATATTACATAGAAAGAGAAATAAATATTTACTAAGTCTAACAAAAATAACATTTTAAGCAAGTAACATACAATTTTTTTCTCAGAATGTCTTAAAAAACATCTTATATTTAAATTCTTTAAAAAATATTATTCAAGGTTAACTCATAATAATGTATTTCTGGGCTAATTTATTTTAAATCATTTCACCCTAAGCAAGGCAATAATGTCACTAAGACGTAAAGGGTTACTGAGAATGAAAGAAAATGCGAAAACATTTGGGAAAAAAAAGACAATATGAGAACAAGATTAAAAAATGCCAGTAGATGGTAAATAATGCAGCATTTAAATTTTTTAAGATTATAGGTGACAGGGGATCAACAAGACAGAAAAGAGTTTCACAAGCAAGAAGTGCAAAAAAAAAAAAATTAAAATAGAACTTACAAGTTCATCTAGCTATTTCAACAGTAAAATGAAGAGACCTACTTGCCAATCTAGTATTAAGCCTAAATTCATGCAATCAATGCACAGAGGAGGAAAGCTCATTAGAACAATTCCCATGTAAATATTTTTGAAATATTGTTATTTTTTATCAGTATTCCTTCATTTTCAATTGGGGAAAACATGTCCTCCAAAAGTGGGGAACAAGATGCATCCCAGATATATCACTCCATGAACATAAAAAAAAATAAAAAAAAAAAAAAAATGAGCAAAAATAAATGCTACCAGATTCAAGCACATCATTCTCAAAAGTCAACTGCAAAAGCTAAGATATGTCAGCCATATAAAATGAATGCTAGACAAGAGATACATCTCAAAGAGCAGAGTGATAGCCAAGATACTAGAAACAGAAAAGACTTTCAATGAGGTGAAATTAACTGACGATCAACAAGTATCGGAAGGAACTGGCTTAAGACAATCAACATGCAAACTGAGAGGTCAAACAAATGAAAGATTTCTTTCATTTTAATTTTAGTTGCTTTTCATCACAACTATTGAAACCATTAATCTATAGCCATAATTAAACTGTAGATTAGAAATTAAGAATAAGCTCTTAATGAAACTGTAGCATAGGGAGATGGTTAATGTTTCTTTAATTCTACCTTGTGTCAGACATAATCAAACTCCCTACAGCTTACAGGATTTATGCAGAATTATCATCAGAATTATCAAAATGTTGGTTGTCGGCAGGATGTAATAGTGTAAGAATAAAATATACATTTTTCATGTTAAAATAGAAATTCATTAAAAGGAAAGAATAACACAAGTTGTAGAAATTAATGTTCAATTAGAAACATCATTAAGAAATTAAGGGTAGAGTTAGTATTCAGTGATAAAGTTATGGGTATCAAGACTTGTAGAAAATGTTGTATGTATTTATGTATTCAGTAGGAATGTCTTTGGATGGAGAAGTAGAAGTAAAAGAAATCGGAAGAAGGAAAGAGAAAGAGGACAAATGACCAGGTCAGATTGAAGCTTCTTACATTTTAGCTTGTCTTTGCAGCTTCCTTCCCCTAACTGACTGTGGGGAGGGCTTTTATTGTCATTAGACTTTAGCACTGACTCCTTGCAAGTCACTTCAATTAGTCAAAAATCAATTTAACACCTACTTGCAAATTCTGGGTTGACTTTTTCTTTAAGCATATGGTCAATCCTTTTTCTTTTTGAGAAAACCAGGATTTCACACATCATTGTGAATTTTTGTAAAAGTGAAGAAAAAGGTTGATTTTGATTAATTTCTTATCCACTACAAAACTCAATTTTACACTTTAGCCTTGAGAAGCCTGTTTGATTGTTGTACCATTTTAACTTCAAAGAACTTCATAGAAATGATAAAAGATCAAATTTATTTAAAGACACCTTTCACTCTTAACCTGATTAGTTGGTACTATATTTGTCATTGTTTACTAATAACCATAGATTGACAGTCTGATTAGTTACAACAAAAATACATCTAAAATTATGATGAAAGAAACAGTAGTGCAAAAAAATTACCAATAGCTAAGAAAAGGTTCATCTTACAAAAAGATCAAACCATTACCTGAAATAATTCAAGATCTTATAATAATGCATGTCTGTTTTTGACCAAATGTGACAGTAATTCATCTGCAGTCTATTTGTTTAGATCAGTCTTAATGGTATCAAAATGTGTCAGTTTGTTGATATTTTAATTTATTGTCCACTCAATACAAATCCCAAGAGCCACTTAAGGTACTGGGCTACTGAATAAGGTTGTTTTATGGACATAAGTATGATAGATTATGAGGGTATGTAGAATAATTAATAGTTGACTCTGGACTTGAACAGGTTAAAAATATAGTGGAAAGCATTCTCTGGATGTCTGTTTCACTAATTCAGTTCTCAACCAAATTTCAAACAGTTTACAGAGTTAGGTAGGACACCTCCTTAGCTACATTTTGAAAAAAAAGTTTTGAATTTTGATTCAGTAGAAAATAGTTACATTAAAATATTGTGAAGTCCGAAAAGGGAGACTAACACATCTAATAATAAATCTTATTCTTTATAACTTTTTTCTGTTTAATATTTTCGCATGCAGTTTTCAACATTTAAATTCTGATATCTTTTATCATTTTTGTCAATCAAACTTGGCTTATCTCTTATCATATTATCAGAATTAATCATAAATAATCAATTTTTTATTGTTTTTTTTTTTTTTAATCAATTGCATATAAATTTTTCTTTTTAATTGTTTCAGCATTAAATTTATATTAAATTAATAGCAATACCTAGAAAAATCATTAAGATTTTATTAAATCTGGAAAAGAACAGGACAAGGTATTACATAACAGTATTTAACATGGCACGGACAGAAAAATTGTTTTATTATTGATTATTATGGATGAAAAAGATCTGACTTAGAAACATTTATTTTATTCCGATATGAACAGAGGATAAAAAGGTGATGTTTTTTTTGTTTTTTGTTTAGTTTTTTGTTGAAAAAAAAGAAATTTGCTTTCCCAAAGATTGCAAATTGGCTAAAAATAAATATGAGGAGATTACAATAATGATTGTTTACCTAAGAATAAAATGTATACATATCATATGATTGTTGCTATCCAGAGAGACAGCTGGGAGGTCAGATGTCAAACTCACCTTGATGAATATAGCAGCAACATTACTAAAACAATTCTCAGCTATGAAAAGTGGTTAGGGAATTTTGTATTTTCTTTGGACTTATAATTACCAGCGAAAAGTTTTGGCACAGATAGCTGACATGATGGAGGTCATGTGTCAATCAACCGTGTTGAGATATGTCGACAGGACCCTATCTGTGGCAGAAAGAATAATTGAAAAAAGAAAACTTTTGTTTTTTCATTTTCCTAAAATCACATTTCCCTGAATTAACCTTTGCGCTTGACTAAATTCTTAAGTTGATTTGTTGACGGAGAGAAAAGGACAATTAGTTACAAGAATGACTAAATTGGAATTTCCCTGAGAAAAAGTTGACGTCATGTAATTGCTCTGCTCAGGCAGAGGAAAAGGAAGAAATCCCTGATTGGATTAAAGAAACAGAAGACAATAAAGAGAAATTTACCTCATGTGGTAGTTCCGCCCAGGCGGATGATAAAGGAAGTCCCCAATTGAATTAAAGAAATAAAAGACAATAAAGAGAAACTGATGTCATGTAATAACTCCACCCAAAGGTAGGAGAAAGGCGTCCACAACTTGATGTGTGAGACAGACTGGTTGGAGGATAGGATATTTACATAACAACCATTACACACCATCCCCAATTCAGTAAAAATGAACAACCATAAATACAAGGGGTTAAAGTTAGTTCTCGAAGATGTAAAGAAAGACGTGGTTGGGCGGCAACCATAGAGAAGCCTGTCGCTAACCAACCAGAGTTAAAGTCAGACAGTTCCAGCACTGCACAGACGAAATCAATTCAAATTACTGTCACTGCCATTCATCCACCATACCCGAAGACAGCTCATCAGCAGTTTCCGTGAATTCTCAGTGAGGAATCAAACAAAGCCAGTTCGAGTTGCAACAACCTTAAAACTCCAACCAGTGATATTGCCAACCAAAGTTTGAAATAAGAAAAATGCTTCGCTAAGTACAACTTAGAGAAATTGGTCGAAACTTTCGTTCCATCACCAAATTAATAGGAACAGAGTTTGGGAAGAAGATGATTGGTGATTGTTTTTTCGCTTGTTTTCTTTTGTATATAAAGACTATCTACAGTTTATGCAGGTGTCATTCATTTTATTTTTGGTGTCGTTTTTATTGCCACAATTGTGCGCGCATATCCAGCTTGGTTTAGCTTGGCAACAATACTACCGTGAAAATTCAGCGTGACTCTCTTGAGGTCAAATTCACAATGTGGGCAAAAAAGGTTACAGTTGAAGAGGTCAATCCAAAGACAGCTGCTGTGTTGATGCCATCAACAACCAACAAGTGTGAGCTGATGGCTTGTTCTCAGACCAAGATCGTTCCTGACACAAGAGACAATAGGCCACAAAGGCTTCGATGATGTGCTGTCACAATTAAACCTACAAAAATTAAAGGACAAAATATTCTAGTGAAGTACAAAATAAAGAAATTTCTTACTTAAAATATTGCAGCTAAAATTAAATTTGAATGCAATATTTTAAGTAAGAAATTTCTTATTATTTACTTTATAGTGGGTTATCTGTTATAGTGAAGTGTATTTGTGTGCTAAAATATATTAATTGAATTTAGCCTTGTTAGTAGATAGCCCACTATAAGGGGGGTATAAAACAAGAAAATCAAATTGTGTATAGAAACAACATATGTATATAACAATTAAGGTTTTCTTACAAATAAAAGTAATGTCTTTTGGTTGGTACAAAGATCGTTAAGTGTTCATAGCAGTAAATGCCGGAAAGAGTTTGTGCGTATGTATGTGTGAGCATTTGTTTGTTAGGAGTGTCTTTGATATCTCCGCTCAGTTCAGTGAACAGTGAAGAAGATGAGAGAGAAAGAAGAGGTAATCATAATGTGATTGCTTGACGTGGTCAAGGGACGTGATAATTATGCTCGTATTTTCTCAACTGGCGATGCTTCCAGTGTCAGCCTTTTATTTCGTCTTTGGGGCTCCAAACAAGTCATTTGGGAATTCACACCCAGATTTAATTCTGGGCTTCCCATTGGACAATAAACAAAATTCATGTTGGCTCACAAAAAGGGTCCATAAAAGGAATTTGATATTTATTTATTTTTGGTTTTCCACTGGAACATCTGTGTGGAGCCCAGATGCACAAAGACCAGTTTTGGTCATTTGTTATCTGGACCTCTGAGGGCAAACAACTGGTTCCTGGTATCACCACAACTTCACTAGAATCACTTGTCCTTTACTTTTCCAGGTTTAATAACTTGTCCTGTTCTTTTCCAGTTTTAATATAATATTACTTTTTATGCATGCATTTTTCCATGTAATTTAGTTATTGTCAATTCACAGCAAATTCATTTGCTTCCTGACTTTTCCTATGATAAATTACAAAATTAAAATTTCGTTAAGACAAACAAAACTTTTCAAGGGAAAATATAATAGAAAACAAAAAAAAAAATGAAGAAAAATGATTTCATATTGTTTAGAATAAGACAGAAATGCTTTTAATATTTTTTAATCATTTCACCCCAAGCAAGGCAATAATTTTACAAGGGCACAAGGGGTTACTGCAAGTGAAAGAGAATGAAGATTTTAGTGATGGGAGAAGACAAAAAAATGGCAATTGGTGTTGTACTGAAATTTTTGAAAATTTTAGATGACAGAAGTAAGATATCTGTGAAGAAGGGAAAGAAGTCAAGATGCCAGGTCAGGATCAATTACGTTACACACCCTTCTTTGAATTTTGTAAAGAATCTTGAGATATATAGTAGGAGCACTAGATCATATGCTGCAGCAATATTCAGTGTACAACAAATTTTAGATTTATAAAGGTCCAAGATGGATTTTGTCAAAAAAAATGTCTAGCATGATATTGTGAACATACTTTCCTAGCAGTAGACCTAGCAATTGATTCAATATAATCACTCCACTTCATGTCAGTGAAAAACATGAGCTCTAGAAGGTGCAAAGTATTACTCTCCTGGAGGTAAACACCAGCCATGATAATGGCAGACAGAAAAGGTTATTTGTGGTGAATAAATGAAAGCAGTAATTTTTTTTTTTTTTTTTTTTTTTTTTGAGGCATCAAAATTTACAAGTCATTTTTTGCTCCATTTAACCATTGATGAGAGGTCATTTGCAAGAGCAGTTGCCAGTTTTATTTTATTGGACCTGTTGGACTTGCTACTAAGACTAATAAAACTACTAAGTAAATAATTGTGTCATCAGCATAAATACCTAGTTGGGAACTAATGACATCTAGAAAATTGTTGATGAAGATAAGAAACAATGTTGGTCCAAGGATAGAGCCCTGGGAGACTCCCCACATTAATGTGAAATGAACTAGAAGTGTGTCCATTTAACACAACCTTCATTAAACAATTTCTTAGGAGTGATTGAATTAAGCCAAATATTCTTCTAGAGACATGGTAGCCCTTGAGCTTGTGAAGAAGGCCAGCATGCCAAACCCTGTTGAATGCCTTCACTATCTAGAGGCACAGCCTGAGCTTTGCCTTTCTTATCTAAAGCTTGATAGACATATTCAGTAATAGTTGCGAACACATCAGTGTTAAACCTGGAGAAATTGTTTATCCGAAAGGAAGCCATGTGAAGTGGAATGCTTAACAAATTCAAACCTGATTTGTACCTCTAATATTTTGCCAAAAAATAGATAGTGGCTAATATAGCAATAATTCAAGGAGTCAGTTTTTAAAGCCAAACACTACAGTGGAAGACTTCCAACAAGCTGGAAAGCAAGAAACAGCAAGACATTTGTAAAGTTTGAAGAGAACAATGATCCAATTCAGAAGCACATTTCCTTAGGACGATTGCAGGGATACTGTTGAATATTCAAGCCTCATGGGGACCTAGTTTAGAAATGATAACAAAAAAACCATTGACAAAGTTATGTTTGTGCCACTCAGTCATGATTTTTCTATGAGAAAAATCAGGCAAAGATACTCCAGATATGTTAAGAGTGAAAAAGAATTTCAGAGAAAAACATTCTGCTTTATTTTTAAAACTTGAAATTGATTGAAGAGAGGAGGGACTGAGGATTTGCCCTTGTTCAGTACACTCTTATAGAACTATCAGTAGAACCAAACTTGTAAGAGACTGCATGGTCTTATTTTATCAACAAACAATGACCTTGCCTTTTTGAGGACATGCTTACTCTCATTACAAACACTTACAAAGAGGTTGGTATAACCAGAAGAAATTAAAATTGAAGTAGTGTAATTGTGATATAAACAGTATTCAGTCAAATACACCTTAATTCTAAGTTTCAAAAGCATTTCTAAAAGTAAAGACCTTTTTTTTAAGTAGTGAGTTTGGTTAAATACTGTCTTGCTTTGTTAAATGCTTTCTTCAATAAGATCAAATGTAGCATTACTAACAGAATATCCAATAATTTTCATTTTGTGCAAAGTTGATTAGTATAGAGTAAGTAGTTATTAAGTGCAGCTTAATCTGGCACAAGGCTACAGAGCAAGATTTACGTTCACTACAGTAGTAACAAATTGAAAAATTAACTTGCTGACCACTGTTTCATGGTGAGGCACTAGTGTTTATTATATAATATTACGATTTTATAGTTTCTTTTGACATTTATTTAATGTTTTGTAGAGGTGATTAGAGTTTTGTTTTTAATACCATAATTTCTGTTAATATATCAAAATTTAAAAAAATGCACAAAAATACCTGCTGAGTAACGATAGAAGTTATTCCATCTCGAAGCTGATTTCCAGCCAATTGTTTAATTTCTGTGAAGATATTAAAAAAGTCACAAGAATTAAATTTTTTTTTATTAATATGTTCACTTGGACTATATTTATAGATGTTTCAATCGATATGTTTGTCAGAGAGATTTACTATTTTACCAGTGTTATAATCTTTCTAAAACCAGATCTTCTTCTGATTTATGTTACAGAAATTTCCACACTGGCCAGGTGTGAACACTCCAAAATCCAAGACTGAAGTAAAAACTTTGTCAACTGTGCACTGGCTTTGTACATAGCTTGCATTTTACTTACACACTCAAAGAAAAATTAAATCCAGAATTTCCACCCAATAGCACCCACTCTAGCCTAAAGAAACAAAATAAAAATTGAAGCCAATCTAAGCCTAAGAAAAGGACATAAAAACCCATCAAAGGGACTTCTTAAGCAGTCAGATGTCACAACAGCCAGGATTCATAACACTTGTTGGGACACGAACTCCCATCTCCAAAAGACATCCGCCAAAGGCTGCCATTGTAGTAAGTCACAACTCACCCTCTGTCTTCTATCCTAGCCTCTGCAGACACTGTTTTTTCCTCTCATTAGTATAATGTTGATGAACAAAAAAATTAAGGTCTGGGCTTCAAACATATACCCTCACCTTATAAAGAAGATGGACAGCCACTACTTGGCAGGTGGTGTAGCAAGTGATGCCCAATGCTATCTGGACTGTGGCATAAAAACTGATGCTATCTCCAACCTGACCACAGACAGCACATGCAAAAACAGCGACCACATGCACAAGCGAATCAAAGTGTTCATCAGGATCTTGTTGACCTGAAGCATCAGATACACTGACAGATAACTCACCCAATTCATGGCAAGAACACCTCTACGAGAATGGAGCACATCAACGTAACCCTGAGATGGAACCAGAAATGCACACCCTCAAACAATTCCAATAACAGTCAACCATTTTGTCTGCAGAAACTACATGAGAAGCCTCGCATGTTTCAAGGGACAAAATTACCCTTACTTCCACCCACATGTTGTGACTGTATATGCAAACATACCTACAATGGCCACAAAACAACCTGAAGACACAAACCAACTTCATGAAACAGATTTTCAGTCAGGACCAGATGAGATGTGGTGGTTCAGTCCCTCTTATTAAGAAAAACATACTGCTAATATATTGCTTTTATTCATTAAGTTTCATGTAAGCATTCTTTCAATAAATTTTACTTTTATGATTTAAAAAGCAAAATTATTTCTTATATTAATTATTTAAAAAGATAACTTTAATTAAATAAAATATAATTAAAATTACTTAAATGTTGTTATACTTTGGTAATATGCATAAACAAGTTGAATAAGAAAAATATACAATAATCTTACCTGAATAATGCTTGTAAGCATCTCTATAAACCTGCAAAAGCAAACAAAGGATTTAGCATTTATTTCAGACCAGCATAATAGCTGTTAACAATTATAGGATTATCTATATGTGGATTGACACTTCTGAATACAATGAGAATGCTTTAATATTTCTGCCTTCAGGGATATCATGCATTATTCGCCTTTCTCTCTTTATATGCAGTTCATAAAAAAAGCTTTGAGGGATTCCTTGTCATTGGGATTCCAACCACAAGCAATAACTCCTTCATTGTAAGAAAGATGGTAAATGGATATTGATTTCAGTATAACAATGGTCATTGGTGTTGGGAAATTGCTATCCTTGGCTTGTGTATAAGCACCCCACATTAAAAGTGAAAAGAAGATGAATAAATACAGAACCAGAGCACACACTCTTTGGTCTTTGGGTTTTCCCTTGTATTGAAGTTTGCTTTGATCAAAGAAAGTTGAAATAATATTAAGCTCAAGACCCAGAGGTCCTTTCTCTAGGCAGTACCTCTTCTTTGGGAGGGACTAGGTTTAGGTTTACTTGAGGCATCCACAAAAGAGGAAATGCAAAGACCTGAGCAAATTTTCCACTGTATTGCTATTAAGCCCACTTTAAACTGGCTTTGTTGTCACATTTGGTTGCAACATGGACATGTTGAACTTGGACTTTGGATTGAGATCAAAGTGTAGTAACTGATTATCTTTCCACCAGAGCCTCCAGAAAGTTAACATAAAATGAATTAGGGAAATCTAGTTCTAAATATTCCATCTCTACAGCAGCACTTCTTCCATTGCACTAAAAGAGAGAGATCAGAGTATTCTGATGCCAAAGTAACAGGAATCATGAGAAATGGGTAGTTTTTCTCATTGGCCCATATCTACAAGTATGGGCACCACACATTAAAGCAACCAGGTTTCACATTCTACCTCCATGGGGGGAAGGTGTAAGGTAAATACAAGATTAGAGTACAGACTCCTCATGGACTCCCTGACTTTATGCCATCTTTTAAATTAGGTATTTCATCATAAAAGAATAATTCTTATTTTGATTCAATGAATTCTTCAATATCTTGAATTGGTTTGAACTGCTTACCAGACAAGTTGTGCTACATGTAATGAAACAAATGTATATGAAAAAAAAATGTCATATGTGGAAGAATATTCCATCCTAACTCCATGATCATTTGTTGTAACATTTAAACCATAATTGTTATGCCCAAAAAAAAATTAAAAAAATAACCAATCCAACATCTATGCTCAAAATTTTTCGATTCCAAAGAATCATTTAAATGAGCCAATTGCTTATTTCCACAGCAAGCACCAACAGCTTATTTAGGTTTCAATAATTTGTGATGAACTGCTCTCTAAATATTAACTTGCTTTTCTCTAGTAAATTTCATTTTGGGTGAGATATTGATGAAAGCTGTTCTACCCCTAATTTCAGGTGCAACCCATTTTCCTAGTTCCATAATTTTTCTAAAGTTTGTAAATGATGTACTGATTGCATAAACATTAACTAGCTGAGTAAACTTTAAAGACACTTCCAAGATATCCCTACCATTGTGTAAAAGTTGGTGCAGATAACTTTTTCATGAATGTAATATTAAGAGCTTAACCACTTAATGGCTTATCTCCAGTATCAGCATTTTTTATATTCAATTCTTTTTCAGAACATAAGTCCTAAAATAAATTATGATTTCAGATTGATGTTAAAATATTTGGCCATTTTGTTACAATTTACAGCAAGAATGATTTCATCCTGAAATTCAGTCTGGGAGCACAAAATCAGTGGCAGCACCAGTAATCAATTCAATTATTTCTCAGTTAAATATGAAGTCTTTACAAGCTACTATAAAGTCAAAATATTCTTACTAGCAAAAATTTTAATTATAAAAAATAAATATTGTATAGATAAATTTCATGTGAGACATCATTCCTCTTTAAGGATGAAATCTGGTAAATTATAAAAGCTTGCCATGTGTATTTGGAGCTTTTTAATAGGATGTATACAGTATATATATATATATATATATATATATATATATATATATTTTGTTAACAAGTTGTTTTAACAGAGATTGTAATGACGCTAAAGCAAAAGAAAACTTTTTCATGCTTGCTCTACTAACCTTCATTCATAAAATAAAAAACATGTTGCAAAATGGTACATTGTTTGAAAAATAGATCTGGTAAACAATTAACAGGAATAATTCTGATGATCTAGTATAGATTAAAGAAAATAATTCCTAAAATTTATCTGGTATGGATTAAGAAAAATAATTCCTAAAATTAATCAAGAGAGTTAGGGAAATAATTCCTAAAATTGATCGAGTAAGGATTTAGGGAAGTAATTCCTAAAAATCAATCAAGTCAATGATTAAGAGAAATAATTAATAAAATTGATGCTAAAAATGATCTGGTCAGTGGGTAAGTATATGGCATTTATTGTAAAAGAAAGGTCAGCTTTGTATTTACCATATTAATGGAAGTTCCAGGCAAGACATCATGGAATTGATTTAACAACAACAACTTCCAGAGGTGGCGAATCTCTTCTTCAGGATACTTGAATTTAGCAGACTGATTTCTTTGCAGAGCGAAAGCAATGCTACAAATCATTTCTACATTGGAGAGTAGAAATTCACATGTACGATTATATTTTTTTACCTGTACAAAGAGAGAGACGATAATGTTTATACACTAAAGTGTAACCAAAATGAGATTATATATTCAAAATTTTTTTTCGTATATTAAATGCAAATTTTATTTCTCTGAAATTAAAATTAATCATTCTGTATACATAGGTATGTTTCATGATTTTGTATAGCTGGGTTAGAGCCATATCACATTGGTGATCACACAAGAACCAGTGATTCAAAGTTAAGCAATGTATAATTGGTCAGTACCTAAATGGGTGACCAGTTAGGAATACCAAGTGCTATAAGCTCATACATATGGGTGGTATAATGGATAACAACTGAGAATTGGAAATCTGTAAACAGTTTCAATTTTATTTGGGTTCAGTATATTCACTTATGTATAAATACTCTTGGAAAAGATAGGAATCTACCTCTTCTCCCACCAAATATCAGATATTTTTAGATAGATTTCTTGATCAGACCAAGAATGTTTCAACACCACATGGTATATTTAAATGCAGATCAGGCAGGGACTGTATTCATTGAATCTATCACAGAAAACCTACAAAGCCTGGTGGTATTAGGTCATACTTTGGGGTCAACCTGGGTTTATAGTAATGATGCTGCAGCCTTTAAACTATTCCCGGAAACAGTCCTTCTCTGATGAAGGCTTTATCAAATTCACTGCTGCTTTTTTTTACAACAATAGTTATATTTTATATATCTGAGTTGTGACAACTGAATTCCTGCAACCAAGCATTTGCCCCCAAGCTGATCTGAACATTGTTCCAACTTCTACTTTCTTGAGATGTAGACCAGAGGAGTCATCCATTTCTGAGCAGTAGAAGTAGTAGTATGTGTTCATGCTATACTGTTGGCTGAAAATGAGTGAAAGGAATTTCAAGCAGCAGATTAACATCAAGATTTGTGTGAAGATTAGTAAAAGGGTTTGTGAAATGTTAACCTTATTGAAAATGGCTTATAGTAAACAAGATATGAAGAAAAAAGAATGTTCTTTTTTTTTAGTGTCTCAGGTGGTTGAAGGTAGGATAAGATGTACAGGATAACACAAGGAGTGGGCAACCAAAAACACAAGTTACTAAGGTCCACACTTTGTTTACAATTGTATGTTCAAAGTGAATAATCTTTTCAAAAGAAAAGACATGAACTCTCCATTGACAAGTGACAATGATGGTCTATTGCCAAAATAGGTCATTCACTTTATTCATTAGACTTAGTTGCAAGTGATTTTTGGCTGTTCTCAAAGTTCAAAAATGCTCTGAAAGGGCAAAGTTTGCTGACATCCATAACATCCAACATGTGATATCACTGAGACATTCTAGAAAAAAAATTCCCAGAATGTTCCCAGCAATGGCACTGTGACACTATTTCCGGCTGATATGTTTTTTTTTGTTTGGTTTAATATGATGGAGAGAGAGAAATTAACATTAATGGTATTATTAGTTATGCTTTATTGTAATCCACGATGCGAGCTTACATAAAAAAAAAAACTATTTTTAATACTATTATGTAATTGTAAAATCCGGAGAATATAAAATTTGGCTGATGATTGGGAAAAAAGAGAAAAATATAATTTTTCTTCTTTTTTTCATATATGAAACAAATAGTTTTGAGTCAATTTGAAGAACTGAATATGGAAGTAGCCATAACAAAATGTCAGGATTTACTTGATGAGGTCAGGTAAGGTTAGATCCTCAACAATTATTCCTGGGAACATATACTAAAATTGAAAACCTGGGAAACATGTAATTGAAAAAAAGGGAAGACAGACATTACATCATGTGAGCTGTTGATATTTCATTCCTCGAGCCATGGCTCCTCGCAAATCATGTGGGTGGAAAATAATCTCATTGGTCAAAAGCTTTGAGTTGGCTAAATCCCCCAAGAGGATTGGGGATGGCTATAAAAATGGAGACTCAGCGAGAAAAATCAGTTGAGAGAGAGATTTTCAGGCGTCAAAGATAAAACAACCACACACCGCTGCCATCACATTGCCCTGTTATTTGGCTGTTTGTGTAAAGATTGAAAAAGGCTAAAGAGACATTAAAAAATTTAAAAGCTTTGATATTTTTAACGAAACTTGGAAAAGACATTTTTATTAGAAGATTGAAAACTTTGATATTTTTAAACGAATCCTCTCTCCATTGTAAACTGGCATTCCGACAATTGTACTTTCTGCTTTTGTAATTAATAATTTTTTTTATTTTAAAGTATTTCTTTTGTACTCATCCAGGCGTCTTCGAACTTATTCATTTATTTCATTTTTTTCTTTGGTGCCGTAACTGTTTTATTTTAACCACAAGTGTCCAGTCTGGATCTGGTAGAAATATGACTACCGGGTTTACACAATGTGGCTTCTTGAGATCAGATCACAGTGTGGGCAGTAAGTTCGTTGTTGTAATAAACATCTTGATGACCAGCTTCTGTGATGAGATCATCATGACCAGCGGCCCGAAAGTGTCAACATAACTGGTACCGTTTTGACATCATCGCAGCAGGCTCCATTCCCAAACCAGCAAACCAACCAACCAACCAGCCAGCCCAGCAGATAGTGTCTCAATTTATTCATTTTCTATGACTTATCAACCCTTTGCAGGTTATTTAAAGCCAAAAAATATCTTTTTAAAAAAATTTTTTTTTTAGTTTACTGATACAAGACTTGGTACAGTGGATATTGGCGAGAAACCGGGGAGCCAAGTTCAAATTCCAGTTGAATCCATTGTATTCACTTATGTGCAAATACCCTTGGGAAAGGTATTAATCCATCACTTCCTTCCAGTTATAGGTTAAATAATAGGACAGATTGGGTTCTATAGCCTTGGCTGGCAACCAGTCTACCGTAGAAAGCAATGGCAACATACTGCGGGATAATCCTCTGCCCAGTCAGTCATGTCTCTCTCGAGACATGATCGCCCAAAGTGTGTATCACGTATGGCACTTAACTATGTGACATTGCACATGCAATGAGAATGATATACCTCAGTGAGCAAAATAAAGAGTTCATTTTAAAATTCCTAGCACCTGAAGAAAACCAGAGTGTACAACAGCCAAAACATTGTAACATAGCAATATAGATAATGACAATAGTTCAAACAGTGTAAATAACTTAGTGAAAGAAACAACACATGTAAATAATGCAGTGTTAAAACAAAGTAAAGAAACCAAATGTGACATATTCGTGTCTATTTTTGGAATTTTCAACTTTTGCTGGTGGGATGGTTCAGTTTTAACATTTCACACCTTTGCATGAGTTGTATAGGTTCCATTATGCAGCTCCAAGTAAAGTTCTCCTTTCCATTTACACAACATTGATGTATCTTCCGATTCAACAGCTTGGAAAAAATCTGTTGGAGTACTCATCACCACTCTGTAAAACAAGAATATTGAATAATATCAGGTAGAGAAATTCACATCTTTATACACACATGAGCAAAAGTTATATTTTCTAGATTGAAATATCATATTATCTGAAATTATAGGGAAAAGTTCAAGGAAAATTACAAATATACAATGTGATTTTATAACAAAGAGGTTAATCATGTGCTAAATCAAAGGTTCAAGAACATCTGTGTTGACACATAATGTTCAAATTCACCTAAGTTTTATCAATGCTGGACAATCACCTCACAGATGAAGACGAGACTTGAAACAACAGAAGGATGCTGAAAATAACATGAACTGAACATGTGAGCAATGACAAAGTTCTAGAGACAATGGAAACAAAACTGGACACTTATAGATAACAGAAAGAAACAGCTGAAATTTTTAGGGCATACATTGAGAGATGAAAGCTTGGAAAATTTGATACTCACAGGGCAGATTGAAAGCAATAGAAAGAAAAACAAGGTATAACCAACCTGGTGAGGTTGAACAAATAAATAGCAGAACAGGTTTTAAAATAGATAGCAAAAAGACAAAAATAAGAGCTACAAAGAATAGGAAGCTGTGGAGAGCTGTGATCACCAACCTCTTGAAGGAACACATCAGATAGAAAAAAGAAGAAAAGCCCTTTCCCAACTCCTTCCATGATGATTATGTGCTATTCTCTGCTATATCTTATCAGCAAAACCCTCTATCTCATTTTGAAAAAGTATAACCTTTGTAGCAAAAAAAAAAAATTAGTAGTATAAAAGGGACAGTTTTTCTCTTGATACTGATATTATTGTATACTCGCTTGGCAATTCTTTTAAAACACTGTTTAGAATTTTAATAACAAAAATGTTATTAACTAATTGCATTATTATCAACCAAGTGATGACTAATTAGCAAATTGTGTGCTTTCAATTGCAAAATATCAACCAAATGCCAATCAATTCATATATTCACATTTTTATAATCTTGTAAAGAAACAATCTAATAACTAAATAGTGTGTAACATTTTTGTTTTTATTAAAATTCTAAACATAATTTCCCATTTTTTAATACTTTGCTTTGTTTCTGGAAGGCATATTTTGATATTCCTATGCAATTTCAGGTTTGTGTCACATTTTCTATCATCTGTTGCTAAACTATCCAGGTAGTTACATTTTTTGTACCTGCTTGATTTTAACATCACCAATACATAGCTCACACCTTGAACTGTGTCTCTGACTGACCAAACATCTATTCTCTTCTTTCAATTAACAGTTAAGGTTATTAAACTCATTGTTGGTATTGCTTTTGTCCTAGAAATTTTTCAAACATTTTCCTTCTTCAGAAGAAAGAATCAACACTTTTTTGCAGTGATTGATGTTAAACAAAAAAAAATATGGTGGCAGCTCTATCAAAGAGTTCAACTCATTCCTAGTAACACAAGTCATGCAGACAATTTCTTTCTCATCAATTAATTAACACAGATTGTACACTTGAAGAAGGCTGTAGAATAGATCAGCCTAAGCATTGTGATAACAACAAATACAACACAAAGAATGAGTTCAATTGTTCAAACAACTATTGAAATGAGAGTATGTCCAATCACTAATAGGCACAGAAATATTATCTCAAATGGAGGTCTAAATGAAAATAGGATTTTAGCAAGAATCAACTATTGAATATGGTTTCATTTTGATCATCTTCCCTTAGTAGCCTGTGTAAGTGTGTAAATATGTGCACATGTCTGTATATATTTATATGAATGTTTTTGCCTAGTGGATATAGGTATGTATGGAGTATGAATACATTTTGATTTTTCTCTTGTGTGAATGTATGTTTGTACATGCTTGTATATGTGACATGACGATAACAAAAGAGAAGGAGGCTTTCACTAGAAAGCAATCCAGATAGAATCATCTGGTAGCTCCCACTGTAACATATGCAAAGTTTGTAAACATGAAATATTACATACAAATTTAATCTTAACTTTCACGTTTTAGTACAAGACAACATTCAATCTTGAATTATAAAACAAACTATTTTAATAGTTCTATTTTTCCTTGTGCTTATATCTATATATTATACAGTCTTGCCTTTTTTGTTTTACTTTTAAAAAAAATGGATTAAATGACTACTTACTTTGGTAATCCATCGACATTTTTCATTCGATCAAGTCTTTCAAGCATAGCTTCACTAAAATAAAAAAATAGATCAGTTCTAAAGTTATTAACCAAATATAAAAATATTTTCAATAAAATATAATTACAGGTTAATCGTAAAAAGAGTTTCTTAAAAAGAAACAAAATGGACAACAAAAATATTTAGAAAAAGAGATAAAAAGAAAAGATAAGCATCCACAAAACTATAGTTTGGCTAGTGCCTAAAATCCATGACTATAAAATGCAATGGGTGTGTAACAATTTTACAGGGTTTACAAATATTACACAGAATATATTGAATAATCAAAGATTTGTTTCATTTTTTATAACTGAAAAGTAATGACATTAATAAATTTTTAATAACGAATAATTTTGTGAAACTTTTATATGCTTTACTTTATGAAAAAATATTCAGGATAATGTTATTTGTAACCTGACACTATTGTATTTTTTCCAATCCTGAATGTGTTCAACTGTCTGTGTATATTTAACTGAGTACATGACTGAATGGATAGAACACTCACTTTCTGACCATAAGTTCTAGGTTCAAATCTCCCGAAGGTCAATTTGTCAGGGTGATGATGTTATCTATTTGGGAAGACAATCCCAGCATATGGAACCATTAGAAAATTCTTGAAAACCACACCATGGATTGACCCAAGCCTTGTGAGTGAAATGGTGCAAACAGAACCCTTCAGAAGTTGTCAATGGTTATACAAGCACAAATTCATAAGTCATCATCATCGAGTGTTTGAGTTTACTGGCTTTGTTCAAACTGATGAGCCCACGTCCTCTCTCAGAAACTGTAATTAAGGTCAGCTTAGCATAGCTTAGTTAGTTTTGTGGATATTGAACAAACACAGATGTACCTGAGCAGGTGTCTACAAGAGAGACTAGCAAGTCACCCTAACAGGTCTGCTTGGAAATGAGTAGCTGGCTCTTATATATCTGTTAAAATTTGGTATATTTATTGGGGAAGATTGCTAAATATCAGTGATGGAGCAAATACGGATTTAGACTGTGTGGATTTTGGAATCAACACTGCATGATGTCTCAGTTTAATAATGCTTGAAGATCATATTGACACATGAAACTGCCAGTTACCATACAGTATTGATTATGTGTCTAAACTATACACACATTATATATATATATATATATATATATATATATATATATAGTAACATGAATTAATAAATGCATAAAGCATGAAACTCTGAGTTGTACCATTGATGTAGGACAATATATACGTTGTGTATTTGGGCTGCAATCTCTCTTTGATGCAGGTTTCATTATTAAAAATGACAGACAGGGTATTATAATTAAGTTTTTTATATAATTTTTCATGGGTCCTTATAATTTTTTCTTTTCAGGGCATAAAATATAAAAACATTGTTCAATTGTTTTATTTTTCAGAGCACTTTCAGCTATACTTTTAGCCATTATCAAGGATGAATTTTCTTTTACATATAACTGAATATGTGTAGTGTTTATATATGAGTGTTTTACATTCCAAACACAATAAGCATATAGTTGCTGTGTTTGTATTTGATATTAAGTGTTGAATTTTTCTTTTTTATTAATAATGCTTTCAATATTTTCAGCCTTTTTTGCAAGTGGATGATGCTATTTTATTTGTATTATCAACAAGTATGTTACAGAGTTTATACATAATATAATTTTTTTTAAACAATGTTTAAGTTTTATATTTTTTTTTATATTCCATTTGCACTTTTCTTAGTTTTTACCAAGCAAATTATTATACAATACAAAAAACGTTATATTAAAAAAAAAAATTATAAACCTACTAAACTTTAGTTATCATTAAATTCCCTTTTACTCACTCTGGTCCATTTCCTCCATCACCATGTCCAAACAAGAACATACTCTTTGATGAACGGCCTTTCTCTTGGAAATTATTAACAGTTTTTAATACCTGTAAAATAGGGAAGTCTTTTATTTGGAGTATACTAAGGAGTTTTAAAATGATTTTCAGTTGAGAAAACACACTTGTTTAATACACACACACAAATGGGAAAGAAATAGACATGATAGACAGGTATACAAACATAAACTTGTTGGCCAGTTATCAAGAAACAAAAAAATTTAAAAAAATAAGCAGGTAGGTGTTACATTCTTCCTAAAACGAGATCTTCTGATTCAGTCTATACTAATTTCCACCACTGGCCAGACATGAATGATCCAAACACCCAAAACTGAATTAATATTGTCAACTGCACAAGGCTCCACACATATCTTCCATTTTTACACACATACTCAAAGAAAAAAAAAGTAATGCAATCCAGAATTTCTACCCAACAGCACCCACCACCCGTCGTCTAAAGAAACAAATTAAAAACTACAAACAATATGAACCTAAAAAAGGACATAAAAGAGACATTCAGCAAGGGAGTTGGATGACATCTTGATCAGAGTTTATAGTCTTTGTCTGAGAGCACCTCTCATCTTCAAGAAAAGTTATCACCTCAGTAAGCCACAACTAATCCTCCCTCTCCTACTATATGCCTCACCAGAAGCCTTTTAAGATTCCACTTATTTCTTTTTCAACAATTTATCACTTGTTGTATTTTATGTTGTTTATTTCTTTGAATTTTCATTATTTCTTACTTGTTCCACCACTATACACTTATCATAACATAGGGATAAAACAATTACAATATATTAAAATTCTTTATGCCAAGAGAGAGAGAGAGAGAGCAAAAAAAAAGATTAAAGAGAGGATGCAGTAGAAAATATTTGGGCATTCCTTATTCACTCATGAAATAAATCCATATCTGTATACTATTTAAATAAAAGCATGCACAGATAGTAGAGGTTGTAAATGATTAAGAAGCATAAGAGAAGATATGGGTAAAGGGTGAGAGAAGGCAGAGGTTTGAGATAATAGACAATTTCAGTTGTCAACACCGGTAGAATTTCCATAGTTCCAGCTAATTTTAATAATTTCTTTAAACTCTTCTCAGGTAAAAATATTAACGTTCTCACTGCAGCATTGTTGCCTGGCTGTGCTGGCCCATTTTTTAAAAAACAGGAAAGTGCCATTTACTTGAAATAAATGACTACAAAGACACTGATAGCAATTTGTTCTCATTGGCACCGCCATTTTGGTTTCAGCAGTTTACTCTGCAGTACAGACTATGCTAAACAAAACCCCCAAAACATTAAAAATATACACTTCAAAACAGGTTGTATTGTACACTACTAAATGTCTACACTTGTTTGGAAATAGAACAGCAAGTTAGCTTATATATCACATTACCTTGAAAATGTATTTATATATGGTAACAGCAGAAACTGTAAGTTTTGTATACACACACACACACACACATATATATATATATATATATATATATATAAAACATCTTGAAAATGCATATATATGTTGACATTAGGCAATGTAAGTGTGGGAGTTGGTATAAAATGTTGGTTTTACATTCAAAATGAATAAATGCTGAGCAAACAATGTTTTGGAATGTCTATTTGATTTTTTTAAATACAAATTGTATCCTTCTTGTGTAACAGAGTTCATAACTTTTGATCTCTTCCAGCAGAAAGAGAGTGAGGAAGAAGTCATCCCGATTAGTTCTTTGGTTTTTAGAGGAGTGGGCCATCCTGTTCAACCTTCTTGTGAAAGAGAGAACTGACCTTGAAGCTCTCTTTTACTTGGTTTATATTGAGGTTGGTAAATGGTTGGTGAGTGATGCAGGATTGGTCTTTGCTTTGGTACAGTCATTGATCTTTTGTTTTGCTCATCTAGTTTCAGAAAACAAAGTTAGCTGATTGGCCTGTCTTTAAGAATACTGGTGATAAGGAGATAAATAGGTGATATTTTTCATGGGATTTTAGAAATATTTTTTATTCTATATTATTTATTAAACTTAACCTACTACTAAAGTTTCATAAGAACATAAATCTACAGCTGCATAAGTATAAATATACCATGGGATGAGCTTACTTAAATCCTTTATGTTTATAGCAGCCTCTCATTAACCAAGTCAGAATGAATCAAGTAAGAATGACTACTTTGTCAGTAAGAGTAGTAACAAAAGAAAATATACAGGAATAAAGCAATTTTCATTCTAACAAAAGTGAGATAACCTTAATCAAACCAGAGCTAATATAATGAAATGAGTTAATAATTTTACTTACTTCTTCGACTGATCCAGTCATTTCATAAGAGTCTCCTGGTGGAAAATGGGTAAGAATGCAAGTATTGTCAATTCCTTCCCACCAGAATGTATGGTGCTGTAATATAAAAAAATAACACATTCAATTTACAAATAACATTACTGTGATGTAGTGACGTTACTGATCACCCAAACTGGAGGTTCCTTACTAATAAAGATAACACAGTCGCAAGATGTAGGAATCAAAAGATTTGAGACAGCCTCCATGCATGCTAGAGGCCTTTAACTGGTCTCCAGGTTTTCTTTGAGGTATCACTAATAGGTCTCTGTGGCGTTAGTTTTTCACAAGCTGTGAAAACACTACATCTTGGCAACAAGGATAACAAGAGTTTTTCAAAGTAGAACCAGTTTTATTGAAAAAAAATCAAAAAAGAAATTAACAGAATGTCAAAACATTCACAGTGTATAATGATGAATGCATGTGTTTATAAAGAAAGAAAAAAGTTAAGTATGATTGTATTTATATTACAATGATTTCATCATTAAAAAAATGGCTCTCAAAATTTAGGTATTCTCATGGAGTTTTTTTTCAGGTGGTCGGTAATGACAGCTGAATATATATGTTAAGGTCATAAGAATGCAGGTGCTGCCCAGTACTTTTCTCCTTGGTTCTTGGTTAATTTTCATTAACAACCTTCCTGATGGTATCAGCTCTCAACTTGATATCTATGCTGATGATACAACCATTTATTCCTGTCTTGAGAGTAAGTCTGATCAGTTCATAAGGTCAAATTGGTGAGTGATGTCAAAAACAACCTTCAGTTAACTTGTTAACTGGAGCAAAGGATGGATTGTTAATTTTAATTCCTCCAAAAATAAACTGCTTTCTATTAATCATATGAGAGACTATATTAAATTCATTGCTAGGTCAGCTGATAAGAAATTTAGTTCACTGTGTCATGCTAGACAATTTTCCTCTCCAAAACCTAACTTACATATCTGTAAGTCTACCATTTGTCCATGCTTATAATATTGCTCCAACATATGGTTTGATGCTCCTGCTATATATCAAGAGATCCTTGATAAAAATCCAAAGAAAAATAGCAATATTATTGGTCCTGATCTGGTGCCTCAACTTCAGTCATTTTCCCACCAATGTAAAGTTGCCTACTGGTGTCTTTTTGTTCATTGTAATTGTTTCTTCACTATAGTACCTAGACTTTATAAATTTAAGCACAGTACTAAACTAGTGACAAGGTCTCATCAATTTACCGATGAGCTTGCTAGATGTAAATTTATATATTTAAAACAGGTTTAAGATTGTTCTGATGTGAATTTATGTCATCCCAAATTAATTTTAATGCTATATCTGTTGACAAAAATTTAAACTTTTAATAACAAAGTTTTCTAAAAATAAAACAGCTATTACATAAATATAGTCTTCAACAAAAATTATTTCATTTTATGTTCATTAAGCTGGATTTTGAAAACAGTACTTTTTATTGAAAATATAGTGAAAACTGCATCTATTTGCAGCAGGTCTGTTGTCTGCTAGACCAATTAAAATATGTGCATTGTGGTGTAGTGGAAATCGACTCAGAACAAAAAATCGGCATGCCAAGTTTGAATTCTAGTTGAATTCCTTGCATTCACTTATGCATAAATACCCTTGGGAAAAGTATTAATCTGTTTCTTTCTTCCAGCTATGGATTAAATAGCAGAATAGATTGGATTCTATAGCCTTGCCTGGCAACCAGTCTACCACAGAAAGCAATAGCAACCTACTGTGGGATAATCTTCTGCCCAGTCAGTCACTCTTTCGAGACATGATCGCCCACAGCATGTATCACATATGTCACTTAACTAACTGTATGTAATAGCTGTTTTATTGTTAGAAAACTTTGTTATTAAAAGTTTAAATTTTTGTCAACAGATATAGCATTAAAATTAATTTGGGATGACGTAAATTCACATCAGAACAATCTTAAACCTGTTTTAAATATATAAATTTACATCTAGCAAGCTCATCGGTAAATTGATGAGACCTTGTCACTAGTTTAGTACTGTGCTTAAATTTATAAAGTCTAGGTACTATAGTGAAGAAACAATTACAATGAATGCTAGATCAATTCAAATATCAAGTATATGTCAAGTCAGCTTTTCTTTTATTGTAAGAGATGAAAACCTGCTTAAATTTAAGAGCAGCTCTGATGTCTGAAGTACAGACAACAACAAAAACTAGATATTACCCACAATTGCAAAAGTATATTTCAAACATTAAAATGCTGTCACAAAGCTGGTAAAACTCTAGTAAAAAACATGGACTTTATTAAAATATATCTGTTAACTTTATAAATAGATTTATACAAGCAACTTTTTTTTATTATTAAACTGTCTAGAATATCAGTCTTTTTCAGAAAACCTTTCTTTTTTTCTTTTCTTTAGCTGTGCCAAGACAAAATAATCAAAATGACATTGAATTCTTTATAGCCATAATTTTATTCTTTGTTGCTTGGTGCTCTTTTCAAAATGTTGACTGTTTTGTGTAGAGAGTAAAATATATAACCAACTAATTCCTATTTACTGCATATTGAATTTCTAATGATTTTGAAGATAAATAAGTTTTTTAAATACAAATTGTTTTATAAATTTCAATTCACCATTACATTATGGTGATAATTTGTTTTAAATAAAATAAATAAAAACCACAAATAAAACCACTTTTCAAATTGAATTGAGAAACCATTAATAACCAAATTCTGTATGTATTTCTTCCATGTCAATTTGATCAAAATTAAAATTGGTGAAAAGAAGTGAATTCTTGATAAAACTTACAGGAAATTTGTTGACCAAATTCCAGCTCAGTTTCTGGGTAACAAACTTATCAATACCACAAAGTTTCATGATTTGTGGCAGCTGAGCAGAATAACCAAAAGTATCCGGAAGCCAAAACTAGAAATACAGAAAGGTGAATAATTAAATTTTGTGTATATTTAAGGGAATATTTTACAAGTTAGCTATTTATATTTCTAAGTTAGAATGCATTAATAAAACATTCATTCACTCTAATCATTAAGCATATAGTACAACAAATTCTGGTGCTAAGGGAAAAAGAAGAGCCATAATCATGCTTGTATTTTCATTCTGATTGCATTTGAACCTGATGTATTTACTACCCACTGACTTTACTACTACTACACTTTTCTACATGAACAAACCTCAATTTTAAATTGTCATTTATGTGGTGCTAGTGAACTTAGGCAAGTGGCAATGGTATCTTCGTCTAGCTAATGATTTGCCATTTTTTTCAGATACCATTATGGCTTGGACTAATGCACACCATGTGTTTTCTATTGAAATGTTTTTAAGACTTGTGAATCTGTAGTTGCAATACAGAGAGCTTTTTGTGCTCATTTCATGTTATGTGGCAATGATGTTTTTCGGACAACAATTTCAGGGACACAGGTTGAGCAATTAAAAGAAAACTACCTCAAAGCAGTCGGACATTCGCATGATAGAAAACTTTAGATATCATCTACAACAGTATATAGAGGCCACACTTATGAGGATGTAATTTTAAAAACCAAATGAATAAAAAGTGTAGCCCTTTGTTTAAACAACAGTTAAATTTTTTTTTTAATAACAGTTACCTTGGTCTTCTTGTCAACCCTGTATATTAATTATCTCAAGTAACATTTATCGGTGGTTGGTTAAGGTTTTCACAATTTCTCACTTCTCAGGACCCAGATAGAAATAATTGTATTAATCATTAAAATATACGAAACAAAATATATATCCTGTAATAATTATGCTGGAGCCTAAAAAGATACTGCGTGAGTAATAACCCAAAATGGTGGTTGGTAATAAATAGTAATATTTATAATATCATCAAATACAAAACTCACAAACTACGTGAAATAAATAACCACTGCTAGTAGAAAATTGTAAGAAAAACGCCACTCTCTCAATAGTGTCCAACGTATTATATAAGAATTGGGACATACTTATTACTGTTCATAGGTCTGTACATTACAAATTAATACAATCATTCTTGCTTGGGTCATGAGAAACAAAGAAATCATAAAACTCTGATTTGACCTCTGATAAGTAATGTGAACTGTCATTATATTTCTTTATATAATAATTATTGCTCTATATAGCTATTGAGCATTGTACTAGTAGAAATTTTGTACATTTTGACATAATATGAGTTATATAATTTTCAATCTATATCAATAGGTGTCATTACTATTATTTTATTATTATATTAATTTTATTCAAAAATTGTATTTTAATCTAATTAATTAAATAGTTAAATTATAAAAAAATACATACACAATATGTACATAGTAATTATATACAAAATTAATTTTAGATTTTCTAACACAAAGCACACTGCTACTAACCTCAGAACAGATTATTCCAAATTCTTTTTCAAAGAAAGATTGCCCATAAAGAAACTGCCTGAACAAAGATTCACCACTTGGGATGTTACCATCCTGTAATAATAGAAGCAAAATATTACTTACTGTAAATAATGTTACATCAAGAATTGGAAAATAAATACAATTAAAATAATAAAAGGTAAGACATAAATTAATTAAAAAGCAGACCAACCATTTCAACCCAACATCCTCCAACAGGAATAAAATGGCCATCTCTTACAGATTTCTTGATTCTTTCATATAATGATGGATAATGTGACTTAACCCATTCAAACTGCTGAGCCTAAAATAAGGACAAGATTAATAGTAATTAAAAAAATTAAGCTTAAGTTCATATGAAAAATTAATTTTAACATGCACAGTCCAGAGTAAATATAACAAACATTTTCTCAGTGTCAATTAGTAAATATTTTTGTTAAGCAAGAAACTAACTTCAAGATTCATCATTTGAATTTCATTATTTCAGGGAATATTATCAAATTGTTTGTAAAAACTAACCAAAAGAAATCCAAAAAACTTATTTCTTGATATTAGACATTAAGCCGTATCAAACATGAGGCCGGACATGATTAAGACGATAATGTAAATGCAAAGAAATTAAGTAATCTTCAATAAAAATGAAATATTTCATATGAACCCTTCACCACCATGAGATTTATCAAAGATTCTGGTAGAGAATCTACATAGGGATATCAATAAGTCTATAGCCAAATGATGAAAAACAAAAGGCGTCTATTTTATATGGGGAATTATTTAGTTATTGCCAATGCACTTAATTCAGTGAATATTAGTCAAGTACTGAACAGTGCAAATTTTAGATAAAAATTCAGCTAATAACTACGTATCAAGCTATGGACTTATTGATCAACCTCATAAAAACCAAAAGTGTAGTATCTGTTCTCTCCTCATTTGAAACAGGAAAAGGTGCTCAGTCTCAAGGATTCCTACCTTCCAGCAGCACATTTTGCATTGCAGAGAGGTGGAGTTGGTGTAATATCAAAGATCAGTGTTACAATGGTTGCAGGGCCTCAACAATTTTGTCCATAACCCATATACAAATGTATTTCATTCAGGTAGTAATTATTTATATAAAATATTGTTTAAAAAAAGATGTTTTTATTAACTCCTTTATAGCAGTCAAAATTGTCAGTATTTATATGCTGGAGTAATTTGTAAAAAAAAATCTTTTTTTTTTCTTTTCTTTAATCAATTCACCCCAAGCAAGGCGATAATGCCACTATGACACAAAGATTTATTGGGTGTTAAAAGAATAAAAAGATTTTAGAAGTAATTGTAAACCCAATTTTAAACAGGAAAATGGGATAAAACTCTATACCTGTTCAAAAAACCAAGGGGAATCATGAATCAGATGATAGGCGAATCTCTTAAAGACATTAATCTAATTTTTTCTTTATATGAATAAACAATATGAAAAATCTTGCTACAGATAAATATTCAATGTAGCATAACCAAGATTCTATCATGACTATATTTTGAATTTTGGTTAAAAATGTATTTTTTAAAGTATTTGAAAATAACTGTCTCAAAATACAAAAAAATATAAAAAGAAAAAAAAACATCAAAAGTTGTTAAAATTATTTGGTCTCATTGGGTAAAATGGTTTTAATAGATTTTGTAGAAAAAAAATTGCATTTGTTAACTGAATTAAAATCTGATTTTTGTTAACTGAATTTCTTTACTCAAGTATCAATTAACAATTTGAGAATCCTATTACAGATGTTCTAATTGTGGGGAAAAATGTTTATAAACATTTATTTGAAATATTTATAAACCCAAACAAAACCCGAGTACTCCTGCTTGTTTAACAATAAAACTAAGATTAACCAAATAAAAACCTTTGATCACAGAATGAAAAAATAGAAATATAAGAACCATTTTGCATATAAGCAAACAAAAATACAAACCTGTGAACACACAAATGTGAGGTGAGGGAACTTTTCCATCAGACGAAGAGTAGAAGACCAACTTCGAGCACATTTGCGAATAGTTTCTGCATAAGGCCACAACCATGCTATAAACAAAAAAAAACAAAAATGTTTTCTGAAATTCTAAGATGACATGCACTCATTATTCTATAATTATTCAAACTTTTATTGATTCAACCACAGTTTTGATTGATGCATTTTTTTATAAAGCACATGTATATTCATTATTCTTAAAGAAAATTTTATCAATAGCTTTTTTTTTTTTTAACAATTTTCTTACATGATTAACCTTGTGAAACAATAAAAAAAAATGGGGTAATGTAAAAAACGAGATTTTAAAAATTACTCAATTAATTAAAATTAATGCCAATTTTAACCTGGGAACAATAATGAATTTATCAGTATAGTCCAGTTTGATGCAGTAGTAAACATCGATCCCCAGTTCCTCCAAAATTTGGCTAGATTGATAAATAGGTTTGCACCTATGGAACTTCTCATATGTTTTGCTATTTATATAAAACTGCTAAAGTTTTGAAGAGATCACCTAGCAACAAACAATACAGTTATGGCCATAAGGAATCCAGTATGTTATTTTGGTTAACTGGTATTTGTCTTGACATAGCTAAAAATCTTTTGTGGGGGAAAAGCAAGATTTTCTAGGAAAAGCTGATATTATTAATTAGAAGAAAAGATATTATTATCAAAATTGTTATCTGGCTCTGTGTCCATCTGAAAAAGAGGATAATAACCAGCAGTACACTGTAAAGTAGCGATTGATGTCCAGCAGTGGCAGGAAGGAGGAATTTTAATATATTCAGAGACTACAGGCTGGTTAAAATCAGATAGCCTTTCAGTTTTCTACATGTTTGTTAATGTGGCAAAGCTGATTCTTTGGATATCAGGAGTTGAACTTCTACGAGAATAAAATCAACACTTGTTTAACGTCACTGAAATACAAAGGATCTCCATTATATCCCACCAAAGCAAAGTCTTCGGGGATGCTAAACACATCTCACAAAAACCTTGGAGAATAGAAGTGAATAGCAAAAACAAAATCCCATTCATTCAATATTTTTTTCCATTCTTTCTTCAGGGTGTGGATGATTACAGATCTCCAGAACTTTCTACTCATTTGTAGTTCTTAGACATGTTCATCTTAACAATCTCTCTCACTCACTGTTTTGTTATCCATTTTCATAAGCACATTTAGTAGGCTTACTTTCAATATATCCTGCAAGTGTCAAATTCTCCAAGCCCTCTTTCCTCATTACATGACTTAGCAATTTCAACTCTTTCTAAGTATAATTGTTCTTTTTGTTTCCATTTCCCTTTACACTATTATTATATTCTGGCAATGTATTTTCTTACATGTAAATGGGAAGTATTAATGGAAAATTGATTCAACACATGCAATATCCATGATAGAATGATTGAAATTGACAAGAAACATTAAGCATCTTTAGAACACTACAGTACCCTATCTCACCCCCACTCGAATGTGAACTCCAACAGTATGTTATAACCCAGAAATTGTAGACCACTTATTAAACAAGTGTGAAAGGTTAGCATGTAAAAAAAAAATAAATGAAAAGGACAATGTGATATCACACCACACACCAATCAAAACAAGTTCATGCAATTTTTAAAACTATAAAATACAAATTTTTAAAAAAGTGCTTGTTTTTGTTCCAAATATACAAATACAAAACAAAAGAAAAGAAAAAATAAGTTTATGTAATAATTTTAAGACAATAAGTCCTGATGAATTGAAAAAATAATTCTAAATGTATAGAATTTTCATTAATTCTTTGAAATATAAAAATTAGATAATGGAAACGATATCATTTTAATTTCAAATTCTGGGGGAAAAAACACTTTGATAGGATTATTAACATTTAAACAAAAATTCAACATGCTTCTAGTTTCATTCTCATCTGAGGATGCCAGCCAAGTAGAGGCAAAGTAGATTGAACGATAAAACAAAGGTTCGGCTACAGAACTCTGGAGTAAAAGTGATTTTACAAGAATGATTCATGTAAAATCTTCTGTACAATAAAGACAGAAGCTGATTATGGTTTGCCTGAAATAGGCCTATACTTGCGATTTACCATGAAATAACGTGTCTGCCTAAATTTTTTCTTATATTTGCTCTATATGTATTTATATACATATATATTTAGAGCTCTCTTAGAGAGTAATCCTACAACTGTATGTACAGAATACTCATTTGGATTATTCTATATCTACACCTCATGCTTATATATATATATATATATATATATATATATATATATAAAACATAGTGATGATCCACGTATACTGTCTTAATATGTATAGGAAAAAACTATTAAAAAGTTGTAAGCTTAAAAATGTATTTTTTGACAGTATTTGTTTATTTCTATTATTATATTTCAGACCGTCCTCGGTCCTTCATCAGAAGCAAATGATTTTAAAATTTAAATTAGAAACATATTTCACGAGAGCGTCCGTGGAGAGAGATTGTTTACATCACGTGATGCAGAAAGCGACAGATTTTTTTTTAAAAATTTGTAAACGTAAACTTATCTTTAATAATACTTATAAATTTTGTTTTAGAGAAAAATTTTTGTAATTGTATCTAGTTTAGCTATTGAAATATTTATATATATATATATATATATATATATATATATATATATCCCTGAAGTCTTTAAAGAATAAAAAAAAAAAGAAATTACCACTATCAATATGGCAATGTCCCATAGCATGAATTTCATGTGCCATGGAACCATTTCTCTTTGAAAAGAAATCTTTAGCAATTTCTCTTGCTCTGAAAAGGAAAACACAAAATAACTAAATTAAGCATTGATGAAACAATATAATTAAAAGAATTAATTAAACATGTAATGGACTGATTCATTTTTGTGTAAACAAATTTATGAAAACTTGCCCACATGGAAGAATTATCATACTATATTTATTGTATAAAAAAAATTTTTATGAGATATGGAATTATAATTATTATACATTATTTTCATGCAACTGACTTCAGCATAATTGTTATAGTCACATTTAATCATTGTACTTCCATAGGTGACTGCCATTTTTCTCTTCAGGGAATTTTGAATGAAGCCTTTCATTCAATCTAAATACATAGATTGTTCTCATTCACCTATCCTTCTGAGGAGACTTTGTATATCAGTTAAGATAATGTTTTGGGGTTTTTTTTTTCATGGATTAAAACCAACAAACATTAAAATGAAAACTCCAAAATTTCTAAAATTTCCTATGAGAAAATGATTGAGTGAGCAATTGGTTAGTTTTTACCTCATTACCTTGTGGATCAATCCTTGTGTCAAGCAGTGAACAATGTTTCACTAGCAATGAATTGGTAGACCAGTTGAGGTTGATAGCAATCAAGATGTTACTTGAGAACAATCAATGTCATAGAATAGAAGAAACATTCAAAAAGATCCAATTGAAGCAATGAAAATCATTTGCACCAGACTGGTTATGTTAATCATTTTGATGTATGACTTCCACACAATTTTAGCAAAAATTGAATGTGACTAAACATTTTTATGTTGCTCAGTAGATTAATAAAACTGATTTACTATTTCCAAGAAAATAATTTCTTCAGCATTTGTTTTTTTCTTCGTTTTTCTAGTTTTGTGTAGAAGAATTTTAATATTTTTTTTACCTTTGATAAGCAGCTTTAGTATGAGTGAGGCATTCATTTACCATGCTGTTAGCTGTGTATAGGGCCTGGAAACCTCTTTCACTATTTTCTGGAAGATGCTGAAAAAAAAACATTGTGAATTAATATTTTTTAAAATGAAAAGCATTGAAAAGATATATTTGTTCAATCTGTGTATATATATATATATATTCAATATCCAAAATTTTTTCTCAGTTTATTAAGTAAAAAACAATTTTAACATTATTTTTAACATCTTTACCATTTTCTTTCACTACCTTCTGCCATCTTTCAATCAAATCCATAATTCCACAATTCCATATTTTTTTTATTTTCTCATCAAACAACTGCTCTAATTGTGTTTTGTAGTCTTCCAGATTTACATTTATTTTCATTGAGAGAATTCTGTAAAGATTACAATAAATAATAATCCAAAACTAAAAAGTAACATTTGGCAAATGAGTGAAAAGTTCCTTCTGAAACTGTAACGATGTTTACAAGGTTATTAAAGAAACTGACTTGCATTATCCTGATGGAATATTATATCTGTGTAACATATATTGAGATTGGATACTTTTCATTATCTGCTGTATTCATTTGGTCTAATTGAGAGCAGTACTTGTTCAAACCAACCAGAAAGACTCATGGAAAAAAAACTGTAGTGAACAACACAGTAGCTTACTCTGACAATCAAAATGTCAATGTATTATGAATATTCTCTGCCAAAAAGAGGGGTGAAAAATCCAGACCTCATTTCAAACTCTTTTTTCCTACAGATCTCAGCAACATATACAATTTTTTCTGCTCAGTTGTGGGTAGGTGAATATAAGTTCCTGCTTTTCACAGACTGGAAGTTAGGCTTTGCTATCCATCTGACGTATGTTTGTTGATTCTATTGTGACTTGTGACTCTTGATTTTGTGAGTCATTTGTATTTTGTGTTGTTATAAAGTATTCACTTTTCATTGACCAACATATTTTAAATTAAATTTTAGTTATGAATTGCACTGAAAAATACAATCCTGCAGGATTTTTGTTGTGTGACACTATTTTGTTGCTGGTAAATAATGATAATTTTTAATTTTTTTTTTTTTTAATCGTATCACCCCGATCAAGGCGGTAATGCCACTGATGTGCAGGGGGCTAGATAAGAGTAAAAAGATTAAGTAGAGGAGAGTGAAGAGGAAGACGAACCAGTTAGAAAGAAGCAAGAGAAGGATGGGAATACAGGTGTGATGACAGTTGTAAAGGTGGAGAGAAAGGAAAGGATATACGGGGTGGTGAAAGAACTAGAGTCAAGTGGTTAATAGATAAGTATTGACATTGCATTTAAATTCCTGGAGGTTGTAGCCATCAGGAAAGCAAAAATATGGAAGTGAGTTCCGCAGGCGGGAAGTGCGAGAGAAAAAGCTGCAGGAGTAGAATTGTCGTCTGCATTTGGTTAATTTAACTGTGAATGGGTGGGACCCAGTTGCCAATCTGGTAGCACAAGTAAACACCTGTTATATAAAAAGATATACTGATAAACTTATCATGAAAAGAATTAACCCTCTAGGGCCATTCGTATCATATTTGATACAGTATGAAAACAAGCCTTGAAAGAAATATTTTCCTGAAAAATTTTTTAAGAGAAATATTTTATAAATTTCAAATGAAAGCAGTACTGACTGCTCAGTCAATGAATACCAAATGTTTCCTTATAGGGAAATACTGTATCAAATATGATACGAATGGCCCTAGAGGGTTAAAGGTTTAAAGAACAAGACAATTCATTCCCAGAGATTGAAAATTATACCAATGAACCAGGTGGCCGGCTAAGAACAGTGCTGATTTGTGTGATAGGCAAGGTGTTGACAGATGGTTGATAAAACCATAAAAACCCTAAATGCTTGCTAAGAGGTAAAAACGTAAAGCCAGGTGCCTCATATCTGACTCCAGATGGGAAGAAAATATAAAGCTGAATAATTTTTTTTTGTGAAAACAAATTGTGAAATTTTGACAATCTGTTGAATGAATAAAGCAATTCATTGTATTCAAATTTCAGACCAGGAAGAGAAGAAATAAAGGTACATGTGAAACGATAGTTTTTTTTTTTTTAAAGAAAGATTAAGGAAGAAGGAGAAATTGCCTGCACCCACTGAAGAGCAGTGGGCACAGATGACCAACCAAAAAAAGGAAAAGAGCTGTTCATGCCGCTGCAGAGTATTGGTAGGAGATGCTAAGAGGAGAAGTTGTGGCCGGAGAAATGCCTACAACCATTACCTAAGAAAAGGAGGGAACTTCCAAATTGAGAAATAATTATTTCTCAAGACCAAAGGCTGTGAAGACAACAGGTGGGGGAAATATCAATTCTCCAACTGCCTCATATATCCAAACCAGGTTTTGGTGGACACCAATAAAAATGAATGCTTGAAACAAATTAAGCAGAGATCAGAGAGAAGACTTTGAGAGAAGATAAGAAAAACGAGATTGCCCAAGTCTGCTCCAGTCACTGTGACTAACTATCAAAGTGTAACCCTGACATCAACCTTGAGCTAAACTTACCAAATCAACTAAACAAACTTTTCTAAATGCACAAGCCAACCTTTACCAGCTTAATCAAGTGTCACATACAATTTGGGGAGAATTTAGGTTGACAACCCTGAACATAAACAGCTACTAACAAACCACTGTATACAATACTCAATATAAAAAATAGTGATATATTTTTCTTTATATTACTTCAAGTGTTTATTTTTATTACTGTATGTCTTCACTCTATTTGAACCAGTAAGGCAGGTCAGTGTCGTAAAGATCAATCCATCAATCAACCACAGTAATGGACATTTTGGGAGATGGAGCAGAGAATAAAGATATACATGGTTCCCATGAACTATAAGCTGACATAGAAGGTATTACAGCTTAACTTATATGGAAGCCACACATAAAAATGGCTAATAATAACTTTGCTCCCATCACTACTGACATGACTAGCAGCCATCACAGATCAAACTTTCATAAGAATAAGTTACTTCCAACCAGTCTTTCCCTAGTCATTATATGTAATGTATACTACATTGGGCTATGAGCTAGTTAAATATATATAAAATAAGTGCTAAAGCACGTGTTCTAACTTATTAAATAATGATAGTGGTACATAAAATATATTGTGCACATGATAAACAGAAAAATGTTCAAACATACATATTAATGTCTGGATTTTACTGGTTTTAAAGTTTTAAAGATGAGCCTGTACTGCATAATCAGAATAATAAACATAGCAGTCCCAAGCAACTTTAACAGCATGAAGACTGTTGTGATATTCCAAGTAGAAATTGCAATTGTATGCAGTTACTATTGCTTCTACAGTCCAAGTACCATTGCTACTATACTATTATTTCCAACACAAAATACATATCCACATACTATGCCATATTAAAACATGTCCAAACTTTATTTTCTACTCAATAACAGACAATATTACAAATATGTCAAAATAATTCCACAATACAACATACACCATTTAAAACAAAGTGTCTATTGGTTAGAAATTAACATCCCAATGTAAACTATTTGACCAATCAGAGAAAACTAAAAAGAATATTTTTCTCATATCTACTTTCAAGGAAAAAAATTCTTATAAAAACCCACAGATTTCCATTTCCAAGAGCTGAGTTACTGAAAGCAACATGTCAGTGATTTCAAACAAATCATTTTCAACAACAACAAAAAAAGTGAATCTTCAATAATAATGAAAATCTTATCAACCAGTTTTCTGCTTTTTGCTTTTTACTGTGAACCAAATATTTAAAAAGATTTTTAAGCTCCAGGTCTTTTTCTGTGAACCATCTACTTTATTCAACAAAAAATTATTTTTATACCATTTTTACTCTTTTGAAGGATGTGCGTTGTGGTGCAGTGGATATCGACTCGGAACGAGAAATCGGGAAGCTGAGTTCGAATTCCAGTTGAATTCATTGCATTCACTTACGCGCAAATACCCTCGGGAAATGTATTAATCCGTCTCTTCCTTCCAGTTATGGGTTAAATAACAGGACAGATTGGGTTCTATAGCCTTGGTCGGTAACCAGTCTACCGCAGAAAGCAATGGCAACCTACTGCAGGATAATCTTCTGCCCAGTCAGTCATGTCTCTTTCGAGACATGATCGCCCAAGCGTGTTTCACGGATGGCACTTAACTAACTGACTGACTCTTTTGAATTCATGTACATATGTTTGTAGATACAAATTATTTATTAAACAGGCACACACATTTTCTTTATTTTTGTTATAGATTAGAATTCAGATGTTTGAATTTTTAATATAAAAACTTCAGGACAACTGAATTTTCAACACTACCTACATATAATATCTTTTCATATGCTAATTAGTGGTAAAACTAACCAACTACTACTACAAAGACAAAATGAGACAACCCAAACAGGACCAAATACATATCCCTATTTCATTAATAATGTGAAATGATTTTCAGGCGAAGAAAAATAACAGACCCACAAGACCAGGTGGATGAAATCCTGTTTTGTACAGAGGAAACAAGAATATTGAAATTTAGTAGCTGGAGTCTTTCTACCAAAAAGAAGAAGTCACCATGCATTGTATGCTCAAAATTTGTGGAATATAGGAAATCAATAATAATAATAATAATAATAATAATAAATGCAAACCAGTAAATTAATTTATCTCAAGATTACAATTACATTCTGCACAGTGACTTTTGAACAACAAAACACTGTAAGTAAACTGCAAGCTTGATAAGAGGCTCATCAAACAGATAATTGCTGAAACAATCTACTCAGAAACAGAACAGTAACTTCTCACTGAAGAGAAAAAAATGACACTTGGAAAAGCTTTGCAGGTTTTGAGAAACTATCAGGCTTCTTTCTATAAACCGCATAAAACACAACAAAATGCCACACAAAATACCCACAAAACCAGGTACTGTTCAAAAAGTTTAGGAAACCACAAAAGGAATGATAAGTGCCAAACCTATGGCACAGTATGCCAAAAACATGGAAAACATAATTACAGCATCAACATTTGCAGATGGAAAGGCAAGATAAAGCACCTCACCACAGGAAAAAAAAATCTAAGTCAAGATAATGCCAAAGGAACTACACATAGGAAACAAGTTAATCTCACAAATCAGCACCCTCTGTCTCCAATGTCGATATGACCAAAGCATATGGTCAGAGGAAACATTTTCCATTGCAGACAAAAACAGACCAGAGATACCAGGACTGCCAAGTTGCCAAAAGACATTGAAAAAACTAATAAAAGTCTGACTAAAGATTGGACACTTCCCTAGTAAATACTATTGTCACAGAAAATACATAGGTGAGACTTCCAGGAATTTAAATAAAAGAATATATAAACAAGGGGTCTTTTACAAAACAGTACACTCAATGCATTAGTCTTTATTGCAATTAATCTGACCATAATTTCAACACAATGCAATTTTAATCAAAAAATAAAGTAATTTACTAACAAAATAATATATAGAAAGTGTACTGATTTGAGATTTTCATTGTTTAATATTTGCATCCAAGTTCATACCACATTTCACCTTGCTTAACAAATCTACTGATATCACAATGTGTGATATTTCATAACAAAAGCATTAAAAAGCTGAATGAAGTTGTGGTGATACCGACTGAACATAGCAAGGGACCAGATGTTTGTACCCTCACAACCAAAAATCAAATGACCAAAAGTTGTAGATGTGCATCCAGGTTCACGCAGATGTTCCGGTTGAAAAATAAAAATTAATTAAATATTAAATTTCCAGTTAACAAACCTATGCAAATTTTATTTATCATCCAATGGGAAGCCCAGAATCAAATACGGATATGAATTCCCAAATGATCACCTGCGATCCAAAAAACTGAAATAAAAAGCCGATACAGAAAGCATACCAAACAGACAGACCCAGATGCGAGAGAGAAGAGTAATTAGTATCTCCCTTGACTAAGTCAAGTGGCTACTATGCTCGCCTCCCTTCACCTCTCCTTACCTTCTTCCCTGTCTCAAATCTACTTACTGACCTAAGGAGCGAATACATCAAAGACATTCCTTACTTACAGCGCTCCCACATTCCTAAGCATTAATTCTCTTTTCAGCATTTTATGGCCATGAACATTTTAATGTCCTTGGACCTATACTTCAAGCATTACTTTAATTGTAAAAACCTTAATTGACATGTGAATATATAAAATGTTATTTTTCAACTCAATTTGCCTTTCTTGATTTATAATCATTTTATGACTTATAGTGGGCTATCTTCAACAATATACAACTACCCTTTACTAGAACAGACTCCCACTATAAACTGGAAAAGAATGGATAACCCGCTATAAAGTCAACTAGACTGTAAATCTAGATACATTGGCTACCAGTAATTTAAATTTGAATTTTAGTTTCCCTACATCTTCAGTGTTTCCTCTCAATATATAACTATAACCAATGGTTTTGTTTATATTTTCACATATGTAATTACATCAATAATGACATTATTTTTGTTTGATAAAGTTTTTTTTAAGAACAACTGATTAGTTTTCTTTTTTCATTTTGTCATTCAATTGCCTACTATAAAAGAAATTACACAACTTACTTTTGCCATTCCTATGAGAATGTCAAAGTCTCTTAAAAGTTGGTAGACAAGAGGATCTCGAATGGCTATTTCTGCTTTACTCAAGACAAATGAACGGTTTGAGTCAGGTGGATTAATCAAACCATCACAGCCAACACCAAACAGACCATTGCATGACATTTCTACATACAAAGTGAAGCTGAAAAAAAAAAGAAATTAGCAAAACATAAACATATACACAATTAAAGACTGAATTTTGTTTCAAAATATCAACTTGACAACTGACATTGTTGAAAATTGTTGGTTGTTTTATTAAAAGTTAAATTATTACATATTTTAGAATTGGAGAAAAGTGAAAACGAAGATTTTATTTTATTTAAACACTAACATAGAAAAGCTTTATCAAACTTTTAACAGATATCTTTACAAAAAGAAAAATTTTCTGGAATAGTCCCTGAATCTATGAAATATAGAGGAGAAAGAATTAGAAAAACATTATGAAGCAGAAATTGTATAAAAGTGACAGAAAATAAAATATTTACATAAGTAAATCAAAATCTACTGATAAAAAATATTTATTTTACACAAGTTAGTTTTTAACTTAATTATTTTTCCTTGTCAAATACTTAATTCAGTGATAAATAGCAATTAAACATTAAAATCAAATATTAGATACCAAAAATTTCAGATCAGATCACCTTACTGCAGGATAATCTTCTGCCCAGTCAGTCATGTCTCTTTCGAGACATGATCGCCCAAGCGTGTATCATGTATGGCACTTAACTAACTGAATATGGTTTTAAATTACAAGTTTTTCTAAAATGTCTTTTAGAAAAACTTGTCATCTTAAACCGTTTGAAATATGCACCTGATGATTGCATAAAGCAAGAAAATCCATGTCGTGTCATCAATGTTGGACAATATGTATATTTATTAATATATATATAATATAGCTCTGTTCATACATTGAATAATAATACTATACATATGTGCACCTTATATGTAGATTCATTAAAGGATATATATATATATATATATATATATATATCCTTTAATAACTATACATATATATGTATGACTATATATATATATATGAAAAGAGAGAAAGATGGACAAAGACAAAAGAGAGTAATAAAAAGAGAGGTTTGCTGGCCGGATATAAACTTTATATCTGGCAAGCCCCTCTTTTACATCATTATCTACTTTTTAATGTTTCATTATATTATAAATGTCACTTTATATTATCAACAGAAAGTTAAATATTAAAAAGTAGGTAGTAATGTAAAAGCAGAAAATTTGAAATCCATTAAAAACTTTATGTGTGGATAAAACAAAGAGATGATTCAAGCAAAAATATTTGTGAATTCTTTTTTTATTTCTTATACAAACGTGGATCAACTTCCTGTGTAACAGATAAAACCATGAATGGCCAACAGATATTGGAAGAGGTAAACAATAGATTAAGAAGATTGTTAAAGAAGAGCAAAGGCATGAGATAATGGTGTTAGCATTTTCAGAATTTTCACATCTACACTTATTTTCTAAAACTATGTGAAAATGTCAAATGAAATTATAGAATGAATTTGATATATGTGGTTAACGAGTTAGATCAAACTAGCAGTACCCATGAAAATTTCACAGATTTATTGTTTTTAATCTCTGATGAATCATAATTCTTAATTTACTAATTGAATATATTCTTTGAAATTTCTATGCCTATAAAATATCCTCAAAATTCCACTATTTAATCATGAAATATTTTAGCATAACAACTTTAATAAAATATTGAAAACAATTGTTTTTATAATTTTATATCCTATTGTTGTCGCATTTCTCTTTGTATCCTGACTACCACCGATAGTATATTTCATTAATGAAGGATAATTATCAATGAAACTTGAATAATATTGAAAAAGATACATAGAATAAAGAAAAACAAAAATAATATAAGATGTCCATTTTACTATTACAAACAATTCTTTTCCTTATTTTTTGTTCCTTTCTATTTCCCACCTTTTATTTCACTGAAGAAAATATTAAGTGCTTGATAGAGTGATTGCTTCCTCTATCTTCATGTTCTTTCTTCTTATGTATGCTTTCTTTTTCTCACTGAAACTAACAGCATCTCTGATATATCTTTTTCTTCTGTCTTTTCTTAAAATCAAATTAGGATGATTGGTTGTTTTGTTTTATGGCTCATCAAACTCTCATGGGTCAGTTAAAGCCAAAACAATCTTAAATTAAATAAAATTATACTGATATCATCAGACCATAAAATTAAATAAAAAATATACTGATATCATCAAACCAGAAAAAGGTCTTAACTGTACATCACACATATACCATACACACACACACACACACACACACGCTCTAACACACTTACACACACAAACACACAGTAAAATTAATGACAGGAGCACCAGCAGCAGCCAGGAATGACCATTCCTTGAAAGGCTCGAACTCACTCAAAATATTAATGTATAATAAATAGGTAATACCCAAAAACTTCTTTACCTTCCTTTATTTTACTAAACGCATTGTGACAGCCTTCAAGACATAACCATATAAATAAAATTTAAATTGTATTCAACTGCAGATTTTCTGTATACAGTCATATGGCATCAACTATTGATTTTTGTACACACTGATATGTTATCTACTATGTTGGTTGGTTTAGGTACCTGTATTTCCAATTGTTAGTTTATATTTTTGGTATAAACCCACTACTTTGAGAAATTATATCATCCACCTTTGTTCTTTCAAAGAACCTCTTTATATTGTTTATAAAAATAGGAATGTCTGTTATTTATCTGAAGTAATGGCAGGGCATAACATACGTGCTAAATATTTTTTAAAACAGAAAAAGATATTATTTTAGGTAAATTTTCATTGTAAGTCCCGTCACTTTTCCCTTTCAAATTTATCCAAAATAGCATTATCTCTGTATGCATTTGAACAAATTTTTTGTCTATTTTTCTTCATTTACTAATTCTTCCGGCGATGTACTTCTGGAAATTAAAGTAATGCACTATTGTATTTCTACACTTGTTACTCTCAGCTCTGGAATTACATTGCCGGAAGTTTCAGTAAAGGAAGAAAATCAGCCAAAATTCGACAAAACATTGTGCAGCTAATTACATGACTTCGTGAGAGTTACAGGAGAGAAAAAAGTGCGAGATATAGTTCGTTTTTTTATGGACTTTTAAAGCAAAAAAGGTAAATTTCTTCAATAACTAATTGTTGATTTGAGTTCAGCATATACATTTGCACAGAACTAATGCTATTTTGGATAAATTTGAAGGGGGAAAAGCCATCAGTACCTAAAACGAACATTTACCTTATTTTATTGTTATTTAGATATGTAAAAACATTTTTTAAAAAACAGATATAAAACAATATGTGTACTAAATAATTTTTATCATGTACCTGAGATTACTTGGAGAAGCTTTTTCAGAAAGCAGGTACTCACATCTCTCATGCTGTGAACTCAGACCCTGTAAATAGCCAAAAGGAAAAATAAAAGTTACCCAACAATGTTAAGACATTTTGTCAGAGCTCCTCTAACAAGTTTTTTTTCAACAAATCATTTTACTATAAATACAGAAGGCACTAAATTTATAACTGAAATTGAATTTCCACATATAAAGAGTATCACAGTTCAGCAATGCATAAAGAATAATGTGGAAATTCAATTTCAGTTATAAATATATATATATATATATGTATAGAAATTTACGAACTGTGTTTGCTATTTTTGGTAACTGTTATTGTTGCTTAGCAAAGTTTTATGTCAACACAAGATAAAATCGTTGCTGATGGTGGATGTTTTTATGTTAACATCTTTGTAATCTCTCTGAAGATAGCTCATGTGAGCCAAAAGCTTAGAACCAACTTTATAAAAAATTATCCAAATGTTGGAGAATTTTTGTCTTTATTTTCACCTGAAAAATACGATGTTTAGAATGGCTCATGATTAAACATAATAAACATTCATTGTCTCTTATATTTAACAGTATATGTTTAGAAAAAAAAAAAATATATATATATATATATATATACATACACACACACACATTGTTTTATATATATATATATATATATATATATATATATATATATATAAGTCCAGCTTGTTTAGAACAAAGATTCTTACCTGGACAGGATGACCATTACACCAGATCATAGCTTCAGAACCAGAATTCCACAAAAAGTACACTTCCTGTTCAACCCATGATTTCCGAATTTTAAGCTCTACTCGAAACCAATGAGTAGACCAGCTGCAAAAAAATAATTTGAAATAAAGTCAATAAAAAATACAATTTATGGTACACCAATATCCATATGGTCAATGGTATTATTCATACCAGTGCTGCCAATGTTTTTTTTTTTCTTTGATGAATTTTTTTTTATACATGAAAAATTTTCTTTAGGTGTTTTTTTTTTGTACATAGGCTGATCGATGTAATATATCTTTTTTAAATTAAAAATTAAAAAAAAACAGAGCATGAATTTCCAACACAGGTATCTACTAGAAATAATGTTTGAAGTAATAAAAAATCGGATTAAAAGTAAATCTATTAATTCTTTTGAAATTGCTTTATTTACCATTCAGAAGATATGGGTTTTTGAGAAAAATCTGAATGAGAGAGGGTACCTTCCTGAAAAGCAAAACAGAACCTTGCTGGGCTGTGATTCTCTATGGTTGAGTGGTCTAAAGCACACTAGATCAAATGGTAGTTTCTCCTACAAAGAAGGACGCAGGTTTGAACCCTACTGGAGAAAATATTCTCTTCATTAAGTGTTCTTGATTGCACAGGCCAATAAACAAAGTGCACATTGTTTAAAAAATCAGCAGGCATCCATTTCAAACACAGGTATCCAGTCAGATTAAAAATAAATCCATTCATTTTAATATATATATACAACAGTTTCAACAATTCTACATTAGTTTTAAATTTTAGTGGCATGTCCTATTAGTCATAGATAAGCAAGAAGAAAACAAATATACCTGGGACCAAAACTTTGTCCAATGGAACATGGTTGATAACTTTGCTTCATGGCATTATCAACAGTTATTCGATCTGGGGCAGCATAGTGAGAGATGTTGTCCACAGGTTGAACTTTTGGATATAATCTGCAAAGAAAAAATATACAAAGTGTTAAGAAATATAACAAATAAAAACAAAAAATGCAGACACCTGGTTTCTGTTGGTTGATTGGTTGGTTGGTTGAATCATTTAACCAGCATATCAACCTTCATTAGGTCATTTCATGCTGAAAATCGCTTTAATTTGTTTTACTTAGTTTATTTGTTTTATTGTTTTTGTTTGTTTATATTTGGTGGGGGGGATTGTTTGTCTTTTTTTTTAAAGTTTTGTTGGTAACGTTTTCCATTCAAAAAAAGCTTTGTTGGTAACGTTTTTCATTCAAAAAAGTTTTGTTGGTAACGTTTTTCATTCAAAAAAGGTTTTGTTGGTAATGTTTTTCATTCAAAAAAAAGGTTTTGTTGGTAACGTTTTTCATTCAAAAAAGTTTTGTTGAATACTTTTATAGCATTTTGACCCCAGTTTGGGGGTCAACTATTTACCCATAGCTGGGACCCTAACAGGTGCTACCACTCCAGGTCAGGGTGAACCTGGGAACAACAGCAATTAAGAGGTGGTTCCATGGTCCTCACAACCTCCCAATCAGAGACCTTGCTGCCGGATGTAGTTTACAGTCATACCCAGGACCCCCTGGTTTCTGTTCTCTTCTTTCTTTTACACATTGACTCACAAAAAGGTAGCAACAAAAGTTTATGCTACATTTGGTTTGAGTGCAATAGTAACTGATATATTGAATAAATGCAAACCTCATTATCCCACGATAGACAGATAAATAGATAGATAGATTTTAACTAATCAGAATCACTAAGTTTCACCTTTTGTTAGTGGTCACTTCATTTGTAACGGTACCCAGCAGATTCAAATGTTGCATTCGACTTATTTTTGGAAAACATACAACAATGTCATATCATAACACTGCATTGGAATAATGCAACTCACAAGTACAAAAAATAGAAGTGCTGAAACAGATCAACATTGAAAATAACAACAAAAACAAATGAAAACAAATGCATCACTAACAACTGCAATACAAATGCAACACACACCCATGTGAATACCCTGTAATAACTTCAAAAGAAGTAAACACGAATCAAAGAAAAAGAAAAATTAATTTGAAACAACCAGAAAATTTAAATTCTGAAGGAAACTTGGACAAAAGTGTCAAAGTATAGGAGCGATAATACGATTTTTATTTACTCATTGCAGGAGGAAAAAAACGAAAAAATACAAGTCACCATGTTCCTACATATCGCTGGACAACAAGCTCAACAAATTTTCAATTCATTCAAGTTTGAAAGCCCTGAATGATGAAAATAAGATACAATGTATAAAAAATAAATCCCAGGAATGCTGCCAACCAAGAAAAAATATATATGTCGAATACTTATTTTTCAGCAGAAAGTTGTTACTTCCAGAAAAATTTAACTCATTCCTGAATGATATAAAAATGAAAGCAACAGATTGTGAAGTCGGTAATCTTGTTGCCTCTTTTGCCAGTGTGTCAACTTCATGATTTCCCTTAATGCTTATATGTTTAGGAATCCAAGCCAATATTATTGTTTTGTGCTTTATTAACTGATGACAAGTTTATCTATATTTCTAAGAAAAGGCATTGTAATTACTTACACTATTTACATTGTTCAGACTGTTGTCCTCATCTTTGTTGTTATATTCAAAACATTTCAGCAATTGTATGCTCCAGACTTCTTAAGGTGATTCATATATGGTCTCCTTAAAATTCATAAAGACAGTATTCCACTCAGGCCAATTGTTAGCTGCTAAGACTGTGTGCTACCCTCTGAGTTACTTACTTGTGGGTATAATTGACCCATTAATAGGAAAGTTACTATCATATACCTGAAACTATGTTCACTTCATGAAATTAATTAAAGATGCTCCCATCCATTCCAATAAGACGGTGAGTCTGGAAATTATGAGTTTGTTTACTAAGGTATCCACAATGGAGGCACTATCAGTAGTCAAAGACAGACTGGATTCGGACAACATACCAGTATAGCAATAGATAACCTGATAGAGATGCTGATTTTCTGTACACAAACAACACACTTTGGAATGGGATCAGATATATATCATCAGGATGAAAGCTTAGCAATGGGCTCAACATTATCACCATCAATGGCTAACATATACATGGAATACATTGAAGAAATAGCATTAGAATCCACATCACTAAAGCCAACTCCATGGCTGAGATATGGTAGATGACGCCTTCATACTCTGGCCAAACCAGGAAGAGGTCCACCTACTTCTGGATCATGTGAGCTCAATAAAAACATCATTATCGTTCACAATGGAGAAAGAAAAGAACAACAAACTAGCATTCCTGGATGTACTAATATTTTGAAAAGAGCATGGGTTCAAGATATCCGTATATTTCAAACCAACATTTATTGGACATTACCTCAAATTCCACTCCAACCATCCATACAGTTTAAAGAAAGAGATTGTTTGCTGCTTACAACATCAAGCTAAAGACATAAGCAGCGACCAAGAAATATATGAACAAGAAACGGTTAGCATAAGCAGTACCCTACAACCTAACAACTACCCAGGATACATGACAGTAGTTCCAACAAACTGGGATAGAAGGGTGCAAGAGGATAACAACACTAAAAAAACAGCCTTGGTGTGCCTACCCTAAAAGAAAGGATTATTGGAAAAAATACTAAAGATTTGTGGTCATCACATTAGGATGACCTTCCAAAGTGGTTCAACATTTTGCAGACACCGCTCCCAAGTAAGACCTCCTATAGAGAGAACATGACTAAGAACTGTGTATGCCACCCCATGCAGTTGCAGTAAGAAATATATAGGAGAAACTGGCTACCCACTTAAGATAAGACTGCAAGAACACCACAAGACTGTAATTCAAGAGGAAACAGAAAAATCAGCATAGCTGAACACATATGAACGAAAAAGGGAGATCACCGTCCCCTGTGAGATGAAACTGAAATAATAGATAAAGAATATCTACTGCTAGGAAAGTTAGGTCACTGTGTCGGGCCAAGAAGTTTTTTTGGCCTGAATCCATTTTGCATATATACAAATCAACCATCCAATTGTTCATATTATACTGTTGTCATATCTGGTCAGGTGCCCCTGCTGCTCAGTGTTCTCAACAGGCTCCAAAGGAGAATCTGTAATGCGATTGGTCCTGACCTGGCAGCTTGACTTCAGCCACTTTCTCACTGGCGGGATGTGGTTTCCCTCTGTCTATTCTATAAATATTTTCATGGCTTCTGCTCAGATGACCTTAAGTCACTGGTGCCCCCTCCACAGGAATTTACTCAGGCAACCAGACTGGCAACAAGGTACCACCCTTTTACAGTTAGATCAACCAAATGCAGATGACAATTCTACTTCAGTAGCTTCTTTTCTCACGCTTCCCACCTGTGGAACTCTCTTCCATATATTTGCTTTCCTGACGGCTACAACCTCCAGGAATTTAAATGCAATGTCAATTCGCATCTCTTATCCACTTGTCTCCAGTCCTTTCTACACCACACTGGGTATCTTGTTCTTTTTCTTTCTCTCTACCTTTGCAACTGTATTCACTCCTGTGTTCACATTCTTCTCTTGCCCTTTCTCTTTCACTCCACTGTAGCTGGTTCTTCTTTCTCTTCACTCTCCTCCTGCTTAAAACTTTAACTCTCTTATGTAGCTCCCTGCAGATCAGTGGCAGTATTGCCTTGCTTGGGGTGAAATGATTAAAAAAAATACCATTGGAAAATACAAAAATTTAAGGAATCAGTGTTAAGTGTCCATTAATTTTAATTCTAGATCAAGGTGATAGGCTCATTTTTTGGCAAAAATGCATACAAATAGTTTTTGTTTTGGAGAAATAAAATCCATTTTCATTTGTCCACTTTTCTACCTTGTTTAAATATATTTATACATATCTTTCAAGGGAAGGCATGTTTGGTGATGAGTATGATATTAAGATATCATCTACATATCGGGATTTTTCAATTCCTGTATTAATGGGTTTGATATTACTATTTATTTTGAGAATAAATAATGTAACTAATAAAATGCTACCTTGAGGTACTCCTGCTTCCTGCTTGTGTGTATCTGAAGTTGTGTTTCCATTTTGTACTTTGAATGTTCAATTTAATAGGAGGTTTTGGATGAATATAGCCATTCTTCTTTTCATCCCCATTTTGTACATGTCTTTTAGGACATCATACTTCCATGTGGTGTCATAAGCTTTTTCAAGATCAAAGAATATTGATATCTCATGATGACCTTCAACAAAGCCATCATGAATAAAGGATTATAGTCATATAAGTTGATTATTGGTTCCTTGGTTTTTCAGGAATGCATTTTGAAAGCTAGATAAAACATTGTTTTTCCCAGGCACCACATTAATTAAGCATTTACCATTCTCTCTAGTGTCTTGCAAATGCAACTTGTTAATGCAAGTGGTCGATACTTTGTTAGATTGGAATGGTCTTCACTGGGTTTAGGAATTAGAACAATAAAAGAATCAAGCCACAATTTTGGGAATTTGTTTGAACACCATATATATTTGAAGATCTGGAGAAGTATTAAAATAGACTTCTCTGGTTTACCTTATTTGTGAACTTGTTCTTTGTTGAGTATTTGTATGTTCTTGATTATTTGGGTTCTTTTCATTTTGTTTTTAATTATTTTTTTATGTGGGTTGTCATCCTGTTTATTTGCTTTTAATTATGTTTCTTCTGTTTTTGAATTTCGATTTTGTTTTGTATTGAGGCTTGATTAGTTAGTTTTTGTTCTGTTAGTTTTCTGTTTGTGGAATTTTTTTACTTGAGAAGTTTTGAGTGTTTTGTCATCAAAACAGTGTTGTCAGTGAATTTGTGTTAGATTAACATTGTGGGTAATTTTGGTTCTGTAATATGAGTTGTTTCCACATTTACAATTGGTTTTAAGGTTTTTTAATTCATGAATTAAAAATGTTACTTCTTGTATTTCATGTAATTTGTTTGATATTAGATTTTCATAGCTATAGTATGATACTGCGTATGTAATTTTTGTAAATGATGTTGTATTGGGGTTTGTCTCTTAATTGCTTTTAAGTAGGGAATGTTTTTGGTGTATTTGATTTTTAATATATCTTTTTCTTTTTTCCAGGTTTCACAGTACCTGGAAGTTGCCCTATGATTTTTTTTTCACAATTAGGGCATTTGGTTTAATTCGGGTATGTGTTCTCTTTGTGATTAAGATTATTCCACCCCACACTTTCCACATACCATCTTCCTTGTGCATTTATTCTTACCATGCCCAAATTTTTGGCAGTTGAATCGTCTTAATGGGTTTGGAATATATCTTACTACTTTAGAATTTGTATGCCCTATTTTTATTTCCTGTAGTGGTTCTGGTGCATCAAAAGTCATGATATAAGTGTTGGTATATATAATACTATCACTTTTAATGGATATTCTTTTTATGTCTGTAATGTTTTGTTTTTTAACAGTTATTGCGGTTATTATCCTCTCATGTACACAGCAAAAGTTAGGTACTTTTCCCCATGTCTTTGGTAGAATTTAAAAATTGCTGTTGGTAGACTCTTACCTTTATATCATGAAATTTGGTCATCTTTCAGTGTCATGTTTTCCTTTGACTTCTATCAGTAACATTATTTCTAATTATTTTTAACCGATTTTTAAGTTATCGAAGATGCTAAGACTTTTTTCTATAACAAAAATTCATTATTAATTTGTTTTCTATTGATTCTATTACTATGAGTTTCAAATCTTTTCCTTTGAGTGATTTTATGTGTTTATGTCAATGTGTAGCCTCTTGAGGTTTTTTTATGTTCATACTTTATTATTATTCATCAGTCATGCTCCCCACCCACCTCAGAGCCCCATATAGGGGGGATGATGAGAGGCGAAATTCCATTCACCTCATTCCTCCAGGTCTACATGACTGGTATACTCAAACATGGGGAGGTTTCCAAGCACCTGTTATATCTTGGATTGTCCAAGTATGAGCTTTCCTCATAGGTTGAAATAGTCATGTAAGATTCCTTTCTTCCCATTCTGATCGACCCTACAGCCACCACTTACTCAGTTTAATGTTTGATATTGTAAATGTGAGTGCATTTTGTTTTTTTTTTTAGTCTGACTTAGAGCTTAACATGAGCAACCAGTTGATTGGATTGGGCTGCTCCAACCACCCATCTAGTTCAAGTAGGGGTCAAAGTGGTATGTTAGAGTTTAGAAGGTTTATATCTGTATCCCAATTCATAAAACCCTCAACCACCATGATCCCATCCTCAAGCATCGCAGGTCACCACTCACAGAAAACAGGATTTTTACCCCCTGCAAAAGTGCAGTCAGCATATTCTAAAGCCCCACTGACAGGGCAGTGCAGAGCAAGGAATTGAGAAATCAAAAAACAGGAAAATTTAAAAACCCACCATCCCAATATGAGAACGCCATTTTGAAATCTAATTTTATGTGTTAAATGCAGAAAAAAAGCACCTACCAAAACAAAACTGTCATAGAAGGATAATATCACAGACCCAACCATTTTGCTAGTATGTGGTCTTCTAAACAACAGGGTGTATCGGAAATAAGTGCTAATAAAAATCATGCCTTGTCTTCTTACCAATACTTATTTCTCAACGGCATCACATTAGAAACAAATGCAGTGACATCTTACTGTAGACTAGAGATCAAGGTAAATAACACTTCTTCTTTTATGTGCCATGTCCTTTCAGGACGTGGGCAATCATGGCTTTCCACATCTCCCTGTCCCCAGTGGCTCTTAGTACGCTTTCTCCTGTTGCACCATTTAACCCTTGTTCTATCATCCACCTGATCAGGTCCTTCAAATATATTATCAGCTGCTTTCCCTCTATCTGGCCTGTTAGTAACAGATTCTCCAAGCTCTCCTTCCTCATTGTGTGTCCCAGGAATTTTAGTTGTCTCTTCGTGATGCTCAGTATTAATTTCCTTTTCATTTCTATCATTTCCAAAACCTTGTCATTGCTCACATGCTCGGTCCATGATATCCGCAGAATCCTTTTGTAGAACCACATTTCAGCTGGTTCAAGTTTTTCCTTCATCTTCGAAGATATTGTCCAACATTCACTGCCATATTGAAATAACACTACAACTATTAAATTCAAGATGGGCACAGCAGCACAAGCCAACATAATTACAAATATACTATGTACATTTTACAACAATCAACTACAGGTAACCAATATCTGACTGAAGAGTTATAATCAACATATCATCCAACTGAAAGAGCAAATAAACCTGAAATGCTCCATCAATAACAAGGTAAGACACCTGACATTTCAAATTATTAACCCAAATAAGCTAATTAACTTTATGGCACTTAATTTTTGTGAAAAAATCACTGGGAACGACTACCCTGATGTTCATTTGGCATTATTCTGGCCATATGATTATGTGCTTCTTTAACATGCTACCATATTGATTACATGACCACTTCTGGCCATAGTTCTGTTAGAATCTGGTCATGGCTCAGTGAGATTATTCTCCTGCAAAAGTTAAGGAGGTAGACAAGTTCTATAGAAAATCGATTAAATTTAATCTAAAAAAATAGATTTCACCCTGTTTGATATTTGGACAGATACGTCTCTGGTGAGGATGAATATATCTTTTTTTTCCTTAAAAGAACTTTAATATATACATATAATTTAAATTCAATATATTTTGGCACCAACTGCTCATGTAAACAAGTCTTATTATAAAGAATAGACATTCTATGTCTGTTACATTTATTCATCTTTTTTTTTTCTAATATGCAAATAAGTTTTCACAAATGTAGCTGTTGCAAATGTAAAAAAAATAGCCAAAATTTACATTAGGTCCAAGCTTTCAACTCACATGAGTCATCATCAGTAAATGGAAGGAAAATCAAATGTATAAAAAAAAAAAAATTACACATTTTTACATGTTGCTGATATGACTTTGATTTAACTTTCAAACAAAAATAACAATATTGTAGGGATGCAGAAGGCAATTAACGATGTGATCCCCATACAGTGATGAAAGCAGCAGTCAAATCAAGAGGTTGCATATTTTTTAACCTGGACCAAGGGGCTGAGACTACATCTGCCTCCTTCAACAAATGTTACAGCTTACAAGTTTATGTGCTGTTTCACAGTCCTCAGTTTGGGAATATGTCCTCACCTGAGACATAATAAATAAATCCAGCATGTTTGAATCTGGTCTCCTAAAGATGGCTCCTCCAGAAACACAGGAGAATTTCCACATTATATATAAAACCTTTCATTCTTGTTTCTCCTTAAAGTTGTTATAAAGTTCAGCATTTCAGTCATATGAAGGTGAATTGTTGAATATGTCATGATAAAATGATGTTTTTTATCTGTCTGGGGAAGATACATATTAAGAATACATATTATTCAAATGTGTAGACATTGGTTTTGGACAACAGGTCAGATTTTATAGAGTTTTAGGTAAATTTAATTTTTTAACACTCCTGAATTTTTTAAAGGGGCTAAATTGTTTAAGTTGAAATTTAAATTAAGTAATTATAGTATACTAAGGTATGTTGGATTCATGAAAAACAAATAAGTATTTGTATGGGTTATTAATTATTAATGAAATAATTGTTATGTAATATTAGAGCATAAATTATAAATTAACATTATAATTAATTAAATTTTAAAATGAAATATTTACAGTGTTTACATAATACTGTCAATTCATTTCTATGGTTTAGAAGTATATTATTTTTAGGAAACTTTATAATATGCAACTTTTCATTCAGGTACAGAGGGCAAATGTCATAGAATAATTTACAGATTCTTTTTTTTTCAGAAAATTTTATTTTACCTTGGGGATTTTATTTGTTTCTTTTAACTGCCAAAAATACACAGAAAGAGATGTTTGGTTTTGGTATGTGTTATTCTTGAAGGAAATTAAATGCATGTAGCATCTCTGTTTAAAAGTGTTCTTAGTAGTTGAATTTTCATTAGATGATATAGTACATTGGTAAACAATAGAATTTGTTAAACACCTATTTTCCAATGGTCAATTGTTAGGAATTCAACAATTACATAAATTTGCATTATTATTATATTCAGTATTGGAATAATTATTGTTACTTTAGTTCATGTGCTGGTTTAAAGTTTTATTACTATGATTTTTAATAATTTTTTTCTAGATTAATTGTAAAACTATAACCTAATTTAAAAATATTCTTATTAATAAAAATTTTGCTTACTAGGGAAATGTTTCTTAATTAAATTGAGAAACTTCTGCCCTAACTTAGTGCTAATTGGTTAAATGGGGGGCTAAATATACCAAATGATTTTTGAATTTCTTTTCTGTTATAGTTATATTGTTTTGTGTATTTGATGCCATGGTTTTTATAGTCACTATTCTTTAAGGTATTATTATAAAAACCACTATGTTCATAAAATACACCTTCACTGGATTAGTTTTTACTAATTCTATATTCTATTGAGGAGGGTAAATGTTTTGATTATTTTTAGGCAGGATGATTAGACTTAGGGTAGATGTATAATAGATACACGTTAGATTTCATGTATGGTTAGTAAGTATTATTTATTAAGTCCAGTGTTACATCAAGGAAGTTTACTATTTTTAAATTAATGCTGATTATTACTTTTAGGTTTCGACTTTTAAATTTTCTATAGATTAATTTTCTAACCTTATCAGTTTTAAAATGTGTGGAATAAAGCCATCATCTCTATATAACCCTATTGTCGAGTTGGATCAAAGAACAATTGGTTTTATATGATTTTTTTTGTGTAGTGATATAAAGCTTTTATAAACCATTGGAATAACAAGATAGATAGATAGATAGATAGATAGATCTTTGTAGTTAGAAAAAAAAGATGTATTTTTGTAACAATTTCTTTTGTTGAAGTAATGGAAAAAGTTCTGAGATAACTGACTGAAAATATATTCTAAAAGTAAAAAAGTATCAAGTATTATGACCAATTCCTTGTCAAAAATATTTTTGCTTTTTAAAACCTTTTAACAACACTTATTCTTGCAGAGAAATGCATTTCTTTAGTAAAAACCTACATACAATTATGTGACAGATAAGGAACAACCAGAAAACATTTATAAATTTAACATGTTTCACTTTCATTTAAGCTCCATCAGAAATAAAATATGGAAGAGAAAGTTCTGGTATTTTTTAATTTTGCATTGTTTGGTTTTCACTGATTAAGTAGATCTCACATATATTTGACTTTTCTGGTTGTGTTCAGGAGTATAATTCTTGTGAGTTTGTGTTTCATAACAGCTGGTGTATGTGGGATTTAGATACAAAGGTAAATGTTCATTTTAATTCCCTTTACTTTTCCCCCTCTTCAAATTCATCCAAAATAGCATTATTTCTGTGCAAATGTATATGCTGAACTCAAATCAACGATTAGTTATTGAAGAAATTTACCTTTTTTGCTTTGAAAGTCCATAAAAAAAAACGAACTATATCTCACACTTTTTCTCTCCCGTAACTCTCACAAAGTCATCTAATTAACTACAGAATGACGTTCTACATAGGCAGAAATTTTGTTTGGAATTTTGGTCGATTTTCTTCCTTTACTAAAACTTCCAGCAATGTTCTTCCGCTAATGAAAGTAATAAGCGTAGAAATACAATAGTGCATTGCTTTCATTGCCGGAAGTATCAGTAAATGAAGAAAAATCCCCCAAAATTTTGCAAAAATTTGTTTACATGCACAGTAAGTCATTCTGCAGTTATTACATGACTTCGTGAAAGTTACGGGAGAGAAAAAGTGCAAGATATAGTTCGTTTTTTTATGGACATTTAGATAAAAAAAAAGGTAAGTTTCTTCAATAACTAACACTTGATTTGAGTTCAGCATATACATTTGCACAGAGATAATGCTATTTTGGATAAATTTGAAGGGGAAAAGCAAAGGGAATTAAAACAAACATTTACTGATACAAATATGTACAGGTAATTCTAAAAATTGCCAATTTCCATTAGCATACTGACCCGACTTCATTAGTACAATAGAGAATTACAGCTTGAAAGATATCTTCAAAAACTCAACTTTTTGCCAAATAATCCAGACTTCAAAAAGAAATACAAAGTAAGCAAACATTTTTTACTCACCTTCCATATAAATTAACATCCTTAAAATACATAGAGGAGACAAATTTTTCTGCTCTTTCAAGAGTCGTTCTTTTGTGCTTCATCACTGAATGTTCCATTATTCAACCTGAGAAAGAATAAACAGTATCCTATTGAATAATGCATATTTAATGGGCACTAATAATAACTATTTCCTTTGATTTTTTCCTTATCACATTCTACAAAATTGCTTCAAGTGTACAATCCCTGTGAAGAGTAGAATTAAGACTTAAAGAGTATTTTCTCTCAGTTGGCTGAGAGCAAATGAGACATGGACTGCAAACAGATTACTATACACATGTAGAAGGCTGTAGAATAGATCTGCTGAAACATTGTAAGAGCAATAAAAAAAAAGAACAAATTCAATAGTTAGAACAGCTCTTGTAATAATAATAAAATTACTTTTCTTTGAAATATTTACAACTGTACAGTTGTGTCAAGAGCGAATTGCAGAATTAGTGAATGCAGTTGTATTTATTTACAATCTCTACTTTAGGAACTTATATATTTGCTTAATTTGGTCTGGCAAAAGGCCACAGTTGTAGAGTATCCAGTAAGAATCAAATGTTCTGGTAAATATACCATGTTAAGCCATTCTTTAGTTAAATTATTTCAATGCAAGTTAATTAAAGCTCTTAAATAGTTGAAAGTTCAAAAGAGAAAGAAAACAATCAAATGTTTTTACAAAATGATAAAAATAAATATTCAAAATTAATATAAATGCAAGCTAATCACTGTGAACAAACCAAACAAAAATAAAAAAAAAGGCTGATGAGAAGACAAGTTACCAAAACAAACTTTTTTTTTTTTACTTCTGTGGCCATGAATCTTGACAACATTGTTCAAGTAATAATAATAATTATATTATGATGATGTTGATGCCACTAATTATTAATATTAATAAAAATAATAATAATTATTAATAATAATCATTTATTATTATTCATAATTATTGTGATGATAATGATCTTGTCACGCATTAATGTAATAAAAGAAAATTCTATTCTTGAGGTATGGAATCAACACGATATCTCACAACTCAAGAACGTTTTGTAGAATCCTCTCATAGAAAATGATGGCAGTTTTTTGAAGGTCTAAAACCTTGGTCTCACTGCCAATTTTTTCCTAAGCACTCTTTCAAATTTCTAGGTGGTGTTCCAAGTGCACTCATTACTGCAGAAATTACTTCATGCCATGTTATTTTGTTTCTCATTTTTTATGTTGTTAAAATTTCAGACCCAGTAAAGATTATAAGTAGCACTGCTTGAAACAAATTGGGAAAATAATTTTTTTCTCCAATTTTAAGCTCCAAAATTATATAAAAACGGACACAACTTTTTATTCCATCAATGAGGCTAGATAATAAACATTTTTCAAACTTGATAAGTTAGAACAAAAATATTCTAACAAACAAAAACATTCCTATATTTTACAAAGACCAAATGCAAATAAATACTATGCTCATCAACAGATTGCGAGAAATTAATGTCAGGTCAGATCTTGGTAAACCACTAATGGTAATTCTTACAAAGAACATAAAAGATAAACTTAATATCAATTTTTGGTCAATTTTTTTTTTTTAGATTCAGGAATGGTAGGCAATAAAAATATATGTAGGTTAAATTTTCAAGTCAAAGCAAAGCAAGTTAACAAAGTAGTGTCATGTGTTAACAATGGTATTGTGCACAATAAAACATTATGGAGTTTGAATACTAACTGAGGTGACATGTTTTACAGTTCAGATCACAAGTCTCATAACCTATGAGAGTCTTTAGGGTATCACATGAAATGCAGCCACAACAACAGTGGTGTGTCAAGGAGAAAATAACCTAACAGAGCCCATAGGTTCAAATTCAGAGTGGTATTTATTCACAAGGGTTTGAATTCAAAATTTTCCTTTCTCCTAACTGGTTAATACCCAAAAGAAAGAACCCAATATTTTTTATTTTTTTATTAATTCACTCCAAGTAAGGTAATAATGCTACCAAGATGTAAGGAACTCAGTCAGTTAAAGTGCCATACGTGATACACGCTTTAGGCGATCATGTCTCAAAAGAGACATGACTGACTGGGCAGAAGATTATCCTGCAGTAGGTTGCCATTGCTTTCTGTGGTAGACTGGTTGCTGACCAAGGCTATAGAACCCAATCTGTCCTATTATTTAACCCATAATTCGAGGGAAGAGATGGATTAATACCTTTCCCAAGGGTATTTGTGCGTAAGTGAATGCAAGGAATTCAACTGGAATTCAAACTCGGCTCCCCAATTTGTCATTCTGAGTCGATATCCACTGCACCACAATGCACATCCTCAGGAACTACTAGGACTAAAAAAGAATTTAAAAAAAAATACTTCAGAAGGAACCAGAAACCTAATCATAAACAGGAAACAAAATACCCTGTTATTTAATATATAGCTGGCAGAAAATTAATTCATGTCAATTACAAGGGCATTAGTGCAAATAAAACAAAACTCAGAATTTCACTTTCTGCATTAATAACTGCTATGCTTTCCACATATTTGTATAAATTTAGCTTGCACTAAATGCCCTAGCTTAGTAAATGTGTGATGACCCACTGTTATGCCATGATGGTTGACTGAGAGAGGTGTTAATTAAAAGAACACTTGAACTTTTTAGCAAACATTTAAACAAATATTTGCAGTTGTAAGATGATACAGAATTTCGAAAGAAATGAATTCAACACATGAATGATTTTTTATACATTATAAAGAACAACATAGCTTACAAAAGAAGACAAAGAGGAAATTATATTTATGAATATGCAGAGAGCTTATAAAAAGAAAAGAAAAATGTGTGTGTGTGTGTGTGTGTCCCTGGATGGGGAGAGTACTATTGTTGTCCCTACTTCATCTCAGAGGAAGGGGGTTTGTGCGAGACCTTGAGACCTCTTCCTTTTATAATCTTGAATAAAACACCAGTTAGCATCCTAGTAATTTCCACATATTCTCCAATAATTTTTAACCTTATCTGCATACCCATTTTAAGCAGATGCCCTAAAATGCAAAATAAGACAAAACACTCTTTTTACTTTCCTTATTATTACTTGAAAATAAAAACAGTTTTCCTGTTCGCATCTAATCTCACATTTTAATGCTCATTATTTTTACAGGCACTTAAAAAATTGAATATAAGTTAAGAAATTACATATAATTTGATATTTGAAAAAGATGTTTAAATGTTTTTCTCTAACATTTTCACTTGAAAATAAATAAAACTTACCTGTCTTTTATTCTTTGGGATTCTAAACAAGTACAATGTGAATGTAGCATGGTATGCAAATGAGATACAAACATAAATAGCGCGAACCTCAGGCACTAGGAAAAGGTAACACGTCTATATTTATTTTATCATTAAAAAAAGGCTTTGACAAGAAAGATGGTAATAAAAATCGACATGAGAAAAGAAGTTAGTTTAATGACTGGCACAAGTGAGCATGCCCTAGTGGCTCTTGTATCACAAGAGGGTCACCCAATCTTGTATCTTTCCTTAAAATTGTCGGCAGCAGAATGTAATTATTCTAATATAGAAAGAGAAGCATTGGCTTATGGAGTATGGAGAGAGCACAGAATTTCTTGTTAGGTAAAAAAGTTCCTGTTAAAATCAGATCACAAGCCCTTGGAATTCTTATTCAATCCAGAAAAAGAGGTACCAAGAGTAAAGTCATCAAGAATTTTAAGGTGGGTCATCAAAATCATTGAGTTTGATTTTGAAATTATGTATGTTAAAGGAAGCACCATTTCTCATGTGAATAGATTATCAAGAATAAGATTTCTGAGTGAAAATGGAGAAAAATGTGAAAATTGGATGGAAACAGACATATTATATCCTGCAAAACGCTCAGCATAGAAACCCAACAAGACCCGATACTAAGCAATAAGAAAGAATGTGTGGAATAACTGCACTATAGCAGAAATAACTTTCAAAGAAGCAAGACATAGGCTAATGGTAGAGAAAGGCATAATATGTAATGTAAATGCAATATTTCCACCACAAATTTTAAGGAAGAAAATTAAAAGTGCACACAATGATATACATTTCAGTGTGACAGAGGTGCAAAGAAGGTTGAGACTACAAGCTTGGTGGCCAGGATATGCTAAAGATATTGAAGAACACATAAGATGCCCCAAATGTACATAAATTAAAACATTTAAAAAAACTAAATTATATACATGGCCTAAAGAGGGGAAGCTATGGAGAAGGTTCTACATGGACCATGTCCAGATTAGAGATATTGGTTTATTTTTAATCTTAGTAGACTCATTTTCAGTCTGGCTAAAAGTAATAAAAGCAAGAGATAGGAAAGCTGCCATTGTAAAACAAATATTAAGTCTGAGTTTTGTTTAACGGCATATCAACCTTTTTGAGTTATTTAATGTCAAAACAGTGGGTTTTAATTTTTTTGTTTTAGTGAAAAAATTAATTTAGTCAGATTTTGATGAAAAAGTTGTTTTTTTTTTTGTTTTTAGAAAACTCAAAATGTCTTGTGTTTTTGTATTTTTGAAAAGGTCCTTTAAATTGCTTGTCTGGTAGTGTTTTGTCTGAAACTGTTACAGTTTAAGAGAATGTGTTTAACTGTAAGGGGTTTATTGCACATTGAGCATGTTGGAATGTTTTTGCTTTTTAGGAGATGTGAGTGGGTGATATGGGTGTGACCAATGCAAAATCTGTAAAGTATCACTTCTTCCTTTCTGTTTCTTTTGTAACCTGCTGACCCCTCGCCAATGGTGTCTTGGATATGATGGAGTTTGTTATATATTTGTTCATCCCATGATTTTTGCCATTTTGCCATCTATGAATTTGTTAATAATTGGTTTTAGATCAGAGTATGAGATTTTTGTTTTGCATATGTCAGGAGAGCTTTTCTTGCCACTTTGTCTGCCCTTTCATTTCCATATATAGCAATATGGCTTGGTATCCAGCTGAGGATGATACGATTATTTTTGCAAAAAGGGTTCATTTTGTTTAGGAGTTTTGTGATGAGTGGGTTTGATGTATCTTTGTTCTGTAGTGCTAAGAAGGCGGATTTGAAATCTGAGTAGATAATAAATCTGGAAGATTTGTGGTTAGCAATAATGTTCATGGCTAGGTCAATAACTGTGACTTCCGCACTATAGATTGACGATTCATTTAGGAGATGTTTTAGTGATTCTTGGTTTTGGAAGATAGCAGCACAAACAACTTTCTTTCTCTGTTTAGACCCATCTGTGTAGATGTGGTGATGGTCTGGGAAGTTATTTTGGATGTTAAGGAATTTCTTTTGGAAAGTGATGGGGTGTACTTTGGTTTTAGATAATTTGGTTAGTTCGAGTTTTACTATGGGTTGAGTTATAGTCCATTGTGCTGTTTTTGGGAGGATGGTATTATGGATTACTAATTTGCTGAAGAAACAGTATAACATGAAACAAATATTGAGAACAATATTTACAAGAAACAGTGTACTTAAGACCGTTGTCAGTGACAACACACAAGAATTCTACAATGAAAATTTAGTGTCTTGGTTAAAAAATGCCATCGCATTACCCACAATCAAATGATATAGCAGAAAAGATGGTACAAACAGTAAAATTGGGACTAAATGCGTTTTTACCTTTTAATGAAGCATATCTCCCTAATTTATTTTTAAGCTATTGAACGGTTCCTCAGGCAGGTAGAAAGCAAAGCCCATCAGCTTTAATGGGCAGGCAAATTAGAGCCCCAATAACCATGTCATTCTCCACAGAGGAGAAAGTCTGGTACAAAAAAAAAAAAGACGCAGAGCCAGAAAGAGCAAGGTTTGTCTTACAAAAAGTACAGAATGTGGCTGTACTATGAAAAAAAGGGGCAACCAATATTAATTCACACTGATCAATTTAGAACCAGGTTCAAATATGTAGAAATGCAAAATGAGGAGCAAAAGGACAGAGGATGAGTAAACCAAAAAAGAACAGGATATGGAGAAAAATGGAAATGAGTTTATAGACCTAGAAGTTGAATCTAGACCAAGTTAAAAAGGACACAAGAAAAACAAACAGAAGAGCAATGCAGAATATTCAGAAGAAGCGATAGAGCAACTAAGGGCATCAAACCCCTCAGGTTCAAAGAGCTGTAGCATAGTATGTAAATGAAATACATGCATAAATAGAGTGAACCTCAGGCACCAGGAAAAGGAGAAATCATGTAGCTCCCTATGAGATTTACACATTGCAACAGTGAATAAAGAAACAAACTTTAGTTAAAAAATACACATCTGTTTATTAAATAGAAGGCCAGATTAAGGGAAAACATATACACATTGTCAAAATGAAAATACGAAAACTACAATTTCATCAACATCCTCATGAAATATGCAAATTGAAATTATTATTCTAAGTTATTTGTTTGTTCATTAGCAAAAGTCTTTCGACAAAGTCACAAAATAAACAAACATTGGTCACTGATTCTTAAATAAAATCACATCAAACAGAACTAAAATAAAATGATATAAAAAAGGATACAGGCCATTCAATAAACAATAATTTCAGTTAAACTAAATCAGACATAAATTAATTGTGAATTTAAAAATAAAGCAGACTCTTAATTTGTACAAATGAAATGCATTGCCAAAGTATTTTGAGGTAGGGGATTTTAAATCCAGAGGGGAGAAAGCTAAGTATAAATTTGGGTACTAAAATTAGTTCACATCGTTCGTTGTCAGGGAATAGTATTTTCAGGGGTGGGGTGGGCTGGGCTGCCTGATGACATACCTGTATTTGTAAAATGTAAAACAAAAATGAATAAATAATAATAAAATTGTATGAGATAGAAAACAAAATATGCATGGGTTTGGAATAGCCACACAGCTAAATCATTAGTAATTAGTTTCTTATTTGAATTTAACTATTATTTTCTAATCCTGCTGAGTTTCATATTCATCTTATCCTTATCACTTGAAAAGGTTTAATTTATTTTTCTTTTATTCAAAGATATTATCATGCATAAAAATTTTCACAATATTTACAAAGTGCGCCCTGGTTTAATGCCACTTAAAAAATTGTCCCATTGGAAGCAGTTTTTTTTTTTAATTCGTCAGTAGTTGAAGAAGAAAAACTTTCTGGTAGGGTTAAAGTTAACATAGTCAATGATAATTATGTCAAACTTTTAAAAAGTTAATATTTCGTGGACCTTTAGATTTTTTGTAGTGCTTTTAGCTTTGGCAAAAAAAAAAAAAAAAAAAAATAGACAACGCGCATCCAGACCGCGAATAGTGAGTAGTATCTGTTCACTTTTTTTTTTTTAATGGGAGAAGGCGCGTGGTCCTCTCGATTCCAACTCTGCAGCACCACCTTCTTCATTGCACTGAGACCTGAGACTTTAATTACGTTAAACTCCAAATAAGATTTATTTTTAACCTTTTTTTATTGGTATATGACATGTTCTAACTTATTGTGTCTGCTCTGCTGTATGAATGTTACTGTTTTTGTTTTAGTGTTTATCGCTGTGTGTACACGTGTTACTGTGATGTTTACTGTTTAGTGTTTGTTAATAAAACAAAGTCTTTCCCCTCAACTACTTTTCAGTTCTAAAGTTTCAAAAGCAGTAACATCAAGTTAAGAATTAATTTAGATTTATTTACAAATCTTAAACGAAACAAGTGGAGGGCAGTTTATGCCATAACCAGCCGGCTTTTTTGTTTATAAATAACTGCGAGAGAAATTAAAAATTGAAAAAAAAAAAAAAAAACTTATTCAATACAATTATCCTCGCTAATGGGACTTTGACAATATTTTTACAGGGTAAATTCGAATTATTATATAAGAAAAAAACTTACCCGTTCAATAAGAGTAGGAAGAATCAAAATTAAAAAAAAACAAACAAACTAATGATTACACGCTGTTAACGTTTGTATGCGAAAGAATACTAGAAGAAAAGTACCGGCCATTTGATTGGCAGCGGGTTTCTGTTACACGAAAGTTTATTGGCTAGAATTATTTTTACATGATATCTTTTTTATCCCCCCGCCACTTTATTTTTTCAGTGTTTACTGTAGTGTATTTATTAGTTTCATTTTTATAATATAACATTGGTTGCTCATTCAGAACCCCATAGAGGTTAAAATTTAGTAGGTGCCTCCACTAATTCGCTGGAAAAAACAGCATAGCGTGAGGACCCAAACTTAATAAAAAAAACTTAGTTTTTCCGTCGAAATGTTTAAAAAAAGGAAAGATCAACTATATATTTTTTAGTTTTTAAATCCTTTCTAACACGTTCGAAATTTAGTTTTTCGTTTTTTGGATTTTTTTTTTTTTTTCCTTCATCGGGTGACCAGATTTTTTTTTACCAGAGTTGTTTACTTACGAAACTCATTTTTTTTTCGGTAAAAAACAGAAAAATTTGAAAATTCTTACAAAAATCAAATAATGGTCGGATTTTAAAACATTTCATGACTTATTAATCGTTATTTTTTATAGAATCTTGATAAAAATAGATTTTTTTTTTATGTTACCCACCTTCAATTCTTCTTCTTCCTTTTCTTCTATGTGTCTTGTCATTTCAGAACGTAGGTGATTATGGCCTTCCACGTCTTCCTATCCCAGATGGCTCTTAGCACGCTTTACACCACGCAACCCCCGTTCTGCCATCCATTTGTAGGCCCATCAAGTATATTACATGCTGTTTTCCCCTATTTCTCCTTCCTTCTACCTGGCCTGTTAGTATCAGATTCTCGAAGCCCTCCTTCCTCATTGCATGTCTCAGGAACTTTAGCTGTCTCTTCCTGATGCTCAGTATTAATTTCCTTTTCGTTTCCATCCTTTCCAAAACCTCATCATTGCTCACATGCTTGATCCATGATATCCACATCATCCTTCTGTAGAACCACATTTTAGTTGCTTCAAGTTTTTCCTTCATTTTCAATGAGATTGTCCAGCATTCACTGCCATATTGAAGAACTGACAATCCAGTATTGTCTTTTTTGTTTCTAGTGAAATTTTCCTCTCTCTTAATACTCTCCTCAACTTCTGGAATGCATCCTTCGCCATACCAATTCATCTTTGGATCTCTGTATCACACTTCCCGTCTTCTGTTAGAACACTTTCCAGGTCTTTAAATTTTTGTATCTGCTTGATTTTAGTATTCCCTACCTGTATTTGGCATTTTTGGGCTGCTCTTTTTGCTGATGACCATGCATTCTGTTTTCTTGCAGTTTACTTGTAGACCTTTCTTGTAACTCTCTTCTGTAGGAGGTCTTGTAATTTCCTTTCCATGTCTGCAATTAGCACTGTACCATCTGCGTACGTTATGTTGTTCAAATTGTGGCCTCCGATGACAAATCCTGGCATAACATCTAAGGTCCTCAGAATAGTCTCACTGTACAAGTTGAATAGATCCAGTGAAAAGACACATCCTTGTCTTACGCACCTTTTTATCTTTGTATATGGGCTGAATTCGTTACCTGTCTGTATGCAGGCAGTTTGCTGCCAGTAAATATTATTGATTACTCTTATGTCTTTCCCAAATATGTCAGGGTTGCTGAGCATTTCTATCAATTCTTTGTGGTATATTTTGTCAAACACCTTTGCATAATCAATAAACCATAGGTACACATCCTTTCTCATTTGTATTGTCCTTTCAGATAGCATCCTAATCATAAATATGGCATTCCTTGTGCCAATGTCTCTGACGACCCCACACTGTTCTTGTCCTATCTCTGGCCTGATTCTGCTTCTTGCTCTTTTCAGGATTCAAACAATCAGTTTTATAATGTGGCTTATCAAACTGATTGTTCGGTGGAGTTCACACTCATTTGCACCTGGCTTCTTAGGCAGTACTATGAAAATGGACTTGCTTAGGTCATCCAGTATTACACCACTGTTATAAATTTCATTTATTATTTCTGTAACTTTCTCTATACCAAATTTATCTGGGGCTATCAGCAACTCTATTACAATGCCGTTTGGTCCAGCTGCTTTGTTTCTATTGGCCATTGCAGCTTCCACTTCAGACTTTAATATTTCCAATCCGTTCTCATCTTTATGTATTGGTTGCTCTTTTTAGTCATGGAAAATATCTTTTATATATTCTTCCCATTGCTGGAGTATTTCCTCTTTCTCCAATATGATCATTCCATCCTTGGATTTTATACATCCTGTTGAGAAGCAGGTTTTTTTTGGGGTTTTTTTTAGCAGGTTTTTTATTTCCTTATGCATGTCTGTTTTATTAATCCTGCTCAATCTCTCTACTTCTACATATTTGTTGTTGAGCCATTCCTCTTTAGCCCGTTTGCATTTGCTCCTTAATTTCCTGAAATTTATAGAAATTGACTACTGTCCACAAACTATTTTATTAATGAAATGCAAGATTCCCTGTGGAATGTAAATTACAATTTTTTTTGTTTTTTTTAAGTAGAAATTACTTTTCCAAAAATCTGTTCCAAATAATGAAATGAAAAATGCAATAAAAACATATGCCATTTTTTATTTAAATAAGCTTTTAATTGCTTTTATAAATAGTATATATTAAGGATATCATAGTCTGAAGAAAAACAAAAAAATTGATGAATAATGAATTTTTACAAAAAAATTTTTTTTTCATTATCATAATTTATAAAGTTTTAAGAATCTTTTAAAATTTCTTCCAATCATTGTCTGTATTAGGTTATTAATTTATTAAGTGATGACTATATTTACTAATTGAAAATTGAAAAGCTTAATACAACTTTTCATGCACCAAGATTTTGTAAATAATTAATGTGTGTGTGTGTGTGTGTGTGTGTGTGTGTGTGTGTGTGTGTGTGTGTGTGTGTGTGAGCTTCTTTTTTAGTATGGAATACCATGAGTGATATATCTTTTAACATCATGTGTTTAAGGGTTGTTCCCCTTACAAAATGTTCTCTTAGGTTTCATAAATTTATATAAATTCTGGTCAATCATACTTAGTTTATCAACACATCTGGTTGTCATCAATCACTTAATGCATCAGAAAAATATGATTTCTGTGATAAAGAAATATTTGTATTCTAAATTTTATTCTATAAGTGAGTAATACTTGTTTCAAGTCAGATTAATTTAACTTTAAATTTGCTAATTTTTTAAAAACAGTTTATCACAGATGTATATTTTTTTCTGCAAGATTTTTAAAACCAAGAATTAACTTTTGTTTACAAACCTGTCAAAAATAAACAAAATCTGAAAACTTGAAAATTCTTAAAAAGTTGAGATTTCAAATTATAGAATTTCTATTTGAAATGCACCAAAGTATTTTGCTTACTGGAAATAGTAAATTTGATCATTTAGCTTTCAAATAAAGCTAAAATGAGAGCTTCAAGAAAGCATTTTTATTTTTAAAAATTCACTTTAAAACTTTACCGAAAATGATTGAAAGTACCTAAAATTAAATATTAATATTAATATTAAAATATTTAAAATATTAATATTAATATTAAATATTATCGAGCCCTAAAAGTAGGGACATGTCCTTTAAGGTAATACTTAACTTCTATGGAAGAGAGTTAATCCTAGCACCTGAAGTATTGCCAAAAGAAAAATGTTGAGGGAACTTTAGCAATATATTTTACTAATCCCATAACATGGGGCTCCCACTTTAAACTTGGCGTTTAAGTTGGCATACAAATAGAATGCTACTTATATTCTCTTTTGTTTAATCTTACTTGATCTGACCAGAACTGCTCCGATGTTAAAATCATTTAATATGTTCGAACCATGGAGTGAGAGGGGCCTATCCTTGCAACATCTCTCCTTCAGGAGGGGGCTAGGATTATTCACTGGCACTTGATAGGTCTCCAGAAGAGAAAATTTTATTTTTAGCTCCAATATTTTAAGTAAGAAATTTTTTATTTTTACTTCACTATATCTTGTTCTTTACTTTGTTTAATAATTTATCCTGTTCTTTTCCAGGTTTAATATAATCTTAAAAATATTACTTTTCATGGGTGCATTTTTCCATTTTGCCAGGCATTACTACTAATTTAATATACATTTAATGCTGAAAACTGCTTTCAAAAATATTAAAAAGAAAAAAAATTTATATGCAACTGATTAAAAAAAATTTAAAATTGATTATTGATAATCAATTCTGATAAAATGATAAGTGATAAGCAATGTTTGAGTGACAAAAATGATAAAAGGTATCATCAGAATTTAAATGTTGAAAACCACATGCAAAAATTTTAAAAAGAAAAAGTTATAAAGAATAAGATTTATTATTAGAAGTGTTAGTCACTCACTCACTTATGTACTTAGTCTCTCTTTTTGAACTTCACATATTTTGATGAAATCTTTTTTCTACTGAACCAAAATTCAAAATTGTTTTTCAGAATGTAGCTTGAAAACTGCCTAGATTCACTCAGTGTTGGTCTTATGAATATATTCAACCACTGCCGTCGATAAATGATTATATTTACTAATACAGTTATTACACTGACAATTAAAATTTATTGTGTACAATAATGCAAAAGTGTTTAAATTTTATCAAAACAAGTGCTCAAATTGTTGTCCATCACAGTTTACATAGTTTTGAAGTCTACCCCTGATGCTTCAATAAACATTTTTGCACAAGTCTCTTTGTGTCTTAATTTCTTGAAATGCATCTCTTATGAAATTTTCAAATCACCAACACTTCTTGTTTTTTGACTATAAACTTTGTTGTTGAGAACTTCCCAAAAGAAGAAATCCATTGAGGTCAAGTCAGGTGAACGTACTGGCCAATCAATTAGACCTCTTTGACTAATCCCTTTCTCAGGAAATGATTCTTCAAGATACTCATGGACTGCTCTTGAATAACTGATGTCAAATCGATTGGGTTTCAGTCCTGGCTGGAAGCAATCAGATATCTTACTGATGAGCTGTGATATACCAAAACAGGACTGTCTGCGGATGACTATATATATATATGTCAGTCCGTAAACTGTGAGGATAATCCAACAAGATTTCCTTAATATAAAATATTAATAGGTAAATCCATATAGGGCTTCTGTCAAAAATTTTATGCCAGATGGAGGAATATTGTAAAAACCTTGAATGCCAACAATCGAAGAGATGATATCTCAATAAAAACACTTGAACTACTATGAGTGTCTGAGTTGTATGTCAGGAAGAACATCCAGCCTTGTAAAACTTTACCTCAAATCATCATGACAAATCTTTTGTCAGGTAAGACCCACCTTGCTTTGGGCAAAATTAATTCTGGTTCTGCCTTAGTAAAAAAATTAAGAAATGTGTTAAGTTTTTTTAATGTTTGTTTTATTGAAATGCAAAATTTCAATGAAGTCATAATAATAATGAATTTTATTTAACAAGAAATTACAAAATTAATTAATGCACATAAATTGTTGTTCTTCTTTCACCCTTAACCCTGGAAGAAGTCATTGGTCACTGATGTATTGAGCTGTCTACTATTTTCCTCCATCTGTTGCTGTTGTATGCCAGAGCCTGGGTCTCCAAGATTAGTTTTGGTGTGTCTTGGGCATTTTAATCTGACGGAGCCCATTCCCCTCTGGATGAGAACACAGCCAATATCCTCCAGCTAGGTAACTTGTCTTGGTTACGAGCATGTGGTTGTTGCAGTTGATCTGGGGAACCCTTCCACCCTGACTGGTGACCTGCATCAAGGAGGTCCTTTGCCAAGTGGCGCCATGCTACCACCACCTTCCATATGTGTTTAGCCTTCCAGCTGAAATAGTTTACTGGGGCATAGCAACTTGAAGCCATCATTTGAGAGGTTTAGGACATGACTGAAAACTAGTGATGCCTATCCACCCAAAGGTGCAGCGTGACAGACATCAAAGGTACTACCTCTATCCAGAGCCCCTATTCCTTCATATATATATTTTACACTGGATGTCAAAGTGAACAGTTATTCATCAAATGTATTACTTTAATATCATCATATATATTTTAAATGATAGAAATTAATAAATAAATAAGAAAAGAATAAAAGTATAAAATTATAAACAATTATCTGAGAAAATCTTTTTATTATTATTTTTATTGTTATAAATTGACTATTCTGAAGCAATAAAAAATAAAAATAAATAAAATAACTTCATGACTCCAAACACTTTTCTGACAAATTTGAAAATATGTCCAATGTCCAAATAAAAATGTTAATTGCAGTCAATAAATAAAAAAAGGATAAAAGAATTAAAATTATAAGCAAATGTTGTTAAAAACCGTTTAGATAATAAATGGTAGGGAAGGAAATTTATGATACTTATAATCAGAGATAAACAAAACAAACATTACCACTTGTAATGCCTTTCCTACAATTTTGAAAGTTGTCTTCAGTCATAAAAGAGAAATGGTATGCTTAAAATAAAATAGAATTATTCATGCCAAATTATAAGTTATTTAACAAATACAGTGTATTGAGTGTTCTAAATAATATAATAATTATAAACTTGCTTTGTGGTGCATTGGATATCGGCTCAGAACAGGAAATCGGGGAGCCAAGTTCAAATTCCAGCTGAATTCATTGCATTCACTTACGCGCAAATACCCTTGGGAAAGGTATTAATCCATCTATTCCTTCCAGTTATGGATTAAATAACAGGACAGATTGGGTTCTATAGCCTTGGTCGGCAACCAGTCTACCGCAGAAAGCAATGGCAACCTACTGCAGGAAATTATCTGCCCAGTCAGTCATGTCTCTTTCGAGACATGATCGCCCAAGCATGTATTACGTATGACACTTAACTGACTGACATAACACTTATTTTTAAAAATAAAAGTAAAACAATTGATGGATATCACAACTTATCTTAAAAAAAAATATGTATTTTAATAATTAAAGATTATAAATGCACAATAATATAATAGAAATTAAAATATACACTGTTAGTAGATGTCAAAGGGTGGTTGAAATTTCTGTTGTAATAACAGAAGTGTGTGAATGACAAGACTGGACCATGCATGGTGAGTAGTAATTACCTATTAATAAGAGCATATATGTAGGTGACACAATATGATTTTTGTAAGCATAGGAAAGAGGATTTATCAAATAGAGCATGCAGTGCAAATTTAAGCAGGGCACATATTTCTGTAGGTGTCATATTAAATTACTAATTTCTATGAATATTGCAAGCAATTACTTTCTTTAAATTATAAAGACATTTATTTACTCTGCATTGCTTCAAAACAATGTAACTACTGGAATGCTGTATGAAAACTATTTTTACTAAAACTGTGATATTACTTCCTTTGTCTTCTGTTCTACTTCTTTTAAAGAAAAGTATTTATTTTGCATGCTGGAGCACAACTAGGGCACAATGTCACCAGTGAGACACTGCAGGCCATCCAGTGTATCTTGGTTCATCTCCAGCCAGCCTGATTTTGTCTTGCCACTGGGTCCAGATGGGCAGGGACGAGAGAGTGAGGCTGATGACCATGCACAATTCTCCTTCATTTAAAAAAAATGAATGCGCTAGTCATTATTTCACTCCTCATCACACCATCTTGCAGTAGAAAACTCAGAATGAACATAGGCCTGATTAGCCATCTCCACATCCATAAGTTTCCTATAAGTAATGTGTGAAGAAAAATGATAATTTTCACTTGTTAAGGACAAACAATCTCATCATCACTGTGATTTCACAGGAGTCTTTTCTGTTCAGCTCAGGACTAGAATGTATAGATGGTTGGAAGTTAGGTAGCATTAGGAGTAAAGCTCTTCAGTATCAAATTGGAGTAGTTGTGATTGATATACAGTAGAAAACAGGAGTTATGGCACAAGTAACCAGAAACCTTTTTTTCACAGTATCAATAAAACATAAATACGTTCACCAGAAACAATTGATGTTTGGTCTATACTGAGAGCAGTTATATTAATGGATGTTTGGATAGACATCTCTGTATTTGAAAAAAAAATGTTTCTTAAACAGTGTAAATTTATGTCCATTCGAGGCACGGTAGAATAATGGATAGCAGCTCAGACTGGGGAGTTGGAGAGCTGCATATGAATTCCAACTGAGTTAATTGTATTCACTTGTGTGATAATACTCTTGGGAAATGTATGAATTCATCTCTTCCCCACACCCTTAGTTGGTAACCAATCTAGGAGAAGAAAAACTCTCAATACAAAACACCTGCTTTTTGTAGGTATTGCCTCTTTAAATTCTGAGAAGATGAGTGTGGTAACCTCACTATCTCCAGTGCAAAAGAAACAAACCGGCCATTGCACTTTCCTGCCTTTAATGTCATCAAGAACCACAAATGTGAGTTGGATGGAGGTAGTTATCACAGCAGTGCAAAAATGTGCTAACTGAATAAATGATGATAATGAGGATGAAATTTATGTTTAAACAAGAGTTTTAGTTAAGAAATGTAATCAAATGTATAGCCTGGGAGATGTAAATTTACATTGTTTAAAAAAAAATCAACTGAAACACATGAATTCATATATCATATAATACAATATAACATTTAAAGTAATAAGAAATAAAATTAGCTTCCTTAGAAATTACTAGTAGTTCATTATCACTTCTCTCTACAAGAGATCATATGTAACAGCAAACATTTCTTTAAATTACATATTTAAGAATGATTACTTTTAGAAATAGAAGAAAAGTTTTTTCAATTTTTGTAACATTTTTTAAACATTTCTCAAAATTCCTTATGCGTGTAAGGGAAGAAATTTTATTTGCTTATGATGTAAATACTACAATTAATGGAGTCAGGTACAAGGTTACAATAGGGTAGCACTCTGTGATGACCGAGCACTCTATGTGCAACTAGCATTCTAATCCAAGACAGACAAAGAGACAGTAACAGTCATTTCCTTGAGGATGCTCGAGAGTGCCTATGCTATGTACTAACAGCTTAAAGAAGAAGAAAATGTCGACTTTACTGAGATAAAATAGGCTCTTTATATGACCTTTGGAACAGATCCATTTGTAGCATATCAACACTTTATTGGGCACCAACTACTCTTCAATGAAATGGTTGACATCTACCTGGCTGATTTACAGAAACTTTCTTTGCCATTTGGGGGAATGAATGACCAAATGTTGGGATATGTATTTGCCAGATCATATCAGTTGGATATGATTTGGCAATGATCTCGCAAAGAGCAACATCCAGGATGGATGCATAAGGTTGTTACAAAAATAATTTCAGAAAACATAATTTTATTATTGAAAAATTAACTGTAGAAATGTTGAAATTAGTCAAAATACGAGCATCTATGCACCTCTGCCATTGATCAACAAGATTATTCATCACTAATAAAGTTATTGGCTGTGACGCAATGAAATCTTTGAAAGCTGATTCTACCTTTGGTTTAGACGTAAAAGTTTTACCATTTAAAAATGTGCTAAAGTGCTTAAAAATGATAATCAGTGGGTGGAATATCAGAAGAATATGGAGGATATGGTAAACTCTCGTATCCCAAGTTTGTGAGTTTTTGCAAGGTCATTCTTGCAACATGTGACACATATTATCATGGAGCCGAATTGGACCACATTGATTCACCAATTCAGGTCTCATTTTTTGCAGGCGTTCATGCATTTCAGCAAGTTGATTGCAGTAAAGCTCTTCATTAATGCTCTGATTGACTTCCAAAAAGCTGTAGTGGATAACACCAATTGCAGACCGCCAGACAGTCACCATAATCTTTTGCTGATGTAATTTTGGCTTTGGAAAATGTTCAGGAGACTCAACAGGATCAAGCCATTGACCTGATCGTTTACAGTTATAATAAAGGATCCACTTTTCATCACAAGTGACTATTTGGTCAGGAAAGGGATCATTGGTGTTACGCAGAAAGAGTATTGAGCACACTTCAAAATGTCTAAGGTTCTTGATTTCCATTGAGATAATGAGGAGCCCATTTATCAAGCTTTTTAACAATACTCTGCAAAATGGTGTAAGACTGTTGCAGTGCCAACACCAAATGTCTGAAACTGTTCTCTGACACTTTGACATAGGTTTTGCTCAACAACTGCTTGCAATTGTTTGTTGTCAAGATTGCATGACTGTCCTCTACCTTCTTCATCTTCAAGGTTTTCCTCACCAGTACATAATTTCTGGAACCACCTTCATACTGTTCAATCAATTGGGGGTTTATTTCCCCATGCTCTGTTGATATTGGCAGAAGTTTGGAAGGCACTGTACCCAATTTTGAATTTATACACGAAAAGTAAACACAGATCATGTTTTGTCATATTCATAATTAAGGGCTTCTATGCTTCAAAAATATTTCTGTTTGAAAATAAGTTTAAAATTGTTAAAGAGCACACATTAATTATTATTATATTAAAATTCACCTAATATATACTGTGAATACTATGTGAAAATGGCTTTTCAAAACACAACACGTCGAGCGGCCATTATTTTTGTAACAATCTAATATTATTCACCGGCCAGCTATTGGCCTGAGCCCGGGCCATTCACAAGAAAGAGGAAGTGGTGGCAGCAGCAACAAGAATAGACAATGAAGCAGTATCCTAACGAGAGGGACATATGCTAAGTGATTCCTCTACCAGTGGCAATCACAATAACCCTATATGTTACAAATGTGGTTGTCCAAACCACTTTGCAAGGAAGTGCTGGAGTGGAAGTGGTGTAAGAAACAAGAGTTGTGGAGCACAGAAACAGCTATCACTGTAATAAACTAGATCATGTGGCACTGAATTGTTTGGAAAATGAATCCAAGGACAAGGTATCGTTGCCACTCTTATCTTCTGTAAAACAGTAAACATGTGATTACCTGTAGTTGGCATCCAGATAGACAGTATACAGTGATCAGCACTCATTTACACCAGATGTTCTTGGTCAATAATTAGTGTGCATTGCTGTCGATTGTAGAGATGAGGCATTGATATTGTAACAATTAGTGATGTGTCCCAAACCTGCTATAGAGCTGAAGTTGTTACAATTCATGCAGAGTAAAGTAACTGTGCTGAAGATGGCATTCTAGTCATGCAAGAAAATCTTATTGGCTATAAATATGCTGATTGAGATTGATGCTATACAAGCATTAGGAGGCACTCTGGATATGCCAGCTGAAGATGTTCAGCTCAACAGAAAGAAAGAACTGTATGCAGTAATCTCCATGACTTCTGTGCTATTTTTGACCACAAAGAGAAAGCCTAGACTATAAGGTGAAAGTAAGCCATGAACAAAGTACCAAAGCAGTTACAGGATGCAGTTACAAAACATGCAGAGTAGTTGCAGACATGGACTGCTAATACTATACCCCCAGTAATGACTAACACTCCCTCCGAGATCCTGATATCTCTGATGGCTGTTTCACAGCCCAACAAATACAATGTGTGTCTGGTCTTGAATTACCAGAATTGAACCAACACATCACTGTAGATGCAGACACATGTGCTGCTAGCAAGGCATTAATGTAACCTTGCTTGATTTACAAAGGGCATATCACCAGATATGTGTCCATGAGTTGCTTTGACTGTTTCAAATGGTAATAATCAAAGGAAAACGGTCCTGCTTGATGTGTGTAGGATTTTATCTCAATGTGGCACCTTTTGTCATGAAAGCATGATATCTGCGAATGAGGCCAAAGGGAAACTAGAATTCTTCAGGTTGACCAGTAAGGACCCCAAGTGCCTGAAAGAAGGGGCTCTAATATTGGGTGCTGAAGTCTGAGGGAAGCATGATACTCTACAGTGGAAGTGAAGGAGTGTAGTTCCAGAAATCCCTGTTGCAATTACAGGCCATAGCATCTTTTCAATTTTCAATAAGTTTATAGGATAGTTTCCTGTCTGTGTGTAGATCTGTGCAGCAACTGGAGTAATGAAGAGGCAAGAAAATGTGGCAACAAAGATATGGGATGACATAGCTCAAACAGATGATGGCTGAAGTAATCACCAAAGTTCACCAAGATGTTCCCTGGTGCATAAACAAAGAAGGAGCATGTGGGTTGATGTAAGCTCCCTGACTATGTGTGCTGTTTTAATGAATCAATTAACACCAGAGCAGATCCGGGCCATACACCATACACCATCAAAGTAGACATCCTGGCATTTGATGTACTGCCTACTTTGCCTGAAGAGTGTGCCCATTGACTGCAAAGGCAGTCATCAAGTTTGATGTATAAAGAGATGTAAGCAATGTTGACATTTTTTAATAGTTTGAAAAGCTAACAAATATGAATAAAAATAAACACCTATCAAAATGTCATCAAACTGCTTTAATCACAATAATTTCACAAATACAATTTTACATTAGTCACAAATCTCCAAAAATAAAACTACTACTACTACTACTACTATGGCATAATGCATCAGAGTTTAGTCCAGTGCAAGGAAGGGTCTTGTGCAATCCTCTAAATCTATCATTGGGCCCACCAACTCTACTGCATCTCAATTTTCATAAAGTAGTTTTCATATAAAATACAAAATTTATTGTAATCTAATTAAGTACAATAATAGATCTCATGCAATATAGGTGAACAATTTAACTAGAAAAAGTAAGAATAAATACAATGTATCTAAATACAAATTAGAGACATGTTATAATAGCTTATTCCATCTTGAATAAATCAACAATGTTTTGTGGCAATTTTTAACATCAACTTGAGATTTTTCTTGTTAAAAAGTTAAATAATTTTAGCACATTCAACATATGGATAAAACATAGTGAGTTATATATAGTGTTTTTTTTAGACTTAGCATAAGAAAAACATATTCACAGATTTGAATGAAAAAAACAAAAACAAAATGACATCAAAATCCGTGAAAATTGTTCATCCTTTCATAGTCAATTGTAGTTAATTTGTAACATATATAAATGTAAGTAGAAAAAAAAGCAAACATTGATAAGATCGTGAGGCTCACAAAGCAATCAAAGGGTTTGAGAGTAGAATATACCAGCTCTGATCATGGCAAAGAAAAGGAATTTTACCCAGACAATACTATCGCTCCTACTACTAATCTTATTTTAATAAAAAATACAAAATTTAATTGTTCATTATGAAATTATGGAATGATGACAAACATGTTCAATTTCTCTTATATGGATATATATCTAAGTTTTTTGTTTTTTATTCAATTCAAATAGGTCCCATTTATTGAGTCTTACATGTTTGTAAATCACTGTTAAATGACTTGAAATGGTTTAACTTGATACAATAAAATTTGCTCTAAATTCTCGCTGTTGAATCTGTTGTAAATTCAATACTGATTGCTGTTTTGGGACTACCTTTCTTCTGATTTAATAAATAGAAATCTCTACTTGGTAATTTTGCAAACCAAAATATTTGTGTTTGCTCACAAACAGTATTTTAGTCTAGCCGATTTAATCTGGTACTCTGTGATTTAGCAACCCACATGGTCTAGCATAGGATTGGGGAACATTTTTGCACATGAAGGCCACATTAAAATTCATTATCCCTCATAGAGGCCATATTTACCAAGTGATCTTTTTACAATTACACATTTTATATATTAAGTAAATAATGCATAAAATAGAATTTAATAAATATATAATCTAATAAAAGCAGACATTGTAACCCTGTAAAACAAGTTATGTTCAAACAAATACTTTATTCATCTTTTAGATAAATTAATTACTTCCTTGATATTGATTCTTTTGAGATAGCATTTTGATATCAGGCGGTTATCACATGGTGGTTTTAGTTTTAATTGGTCTTCCAAATACTCATCTGTCAACTGTGTTCTCAACAAATTCTTGACTTGTGTCAAGTACAAAAATGTGAACTCACAACTGTATGTTGAAGAAAAATATGAAATAAATTAGTGTGCATGTTCACAAAGGCAAGGATATTCTACTGCCCTTCTCCAAATTTCAATAGGATCATTCTTGCTGTCAAACAGGCTAATCTTCAGGCTAATCAATAAGCTCTGTTTGTAACTTCTTGGGAACTGCTGATATGTTAACTGAAGCTAAAAAGCAAGTTTCAGGGTGATGCCATTTTTTTTTTAAAAATCACTGAATTTTCTGCTGTATTCTTTTATTAATTAATCTAAAACTGACTGGTAGTACTGAAAAGATTCATTGATATTCTCTTCACTTTCACTCATTACTTTCAACAAGTAGGGAAAACGTTCTTCTGAAAGTTTTGATGAGCAAGAAAAGACTTGAAAAATAACAATTTCTTTCTAAATGAAAGCATTTTTTGCCACATGTATTTATTTCTACCTTGTAATCAAATATCTAACTCATTTTGCTTTGTCATTACATCATATGCAAATGCAATGTCTCTGTGAAATTTTGTATCTGATAATTCACAAAACTTATTGTTTTCCTTGAAAGACAAATTTTGATCTGGCAATAACCAGCATATTTTTGAGTGATAGGGAAAATCTACGGTAATTACCTTTCATCTATCATCAACATCTTTCAAAACTGACCATGTCTCATGACATTTGCTCATATATAGTTCACAGTACTTATAATCTTTTGTAAGGTGTTATTTAAAATAACAGATTTTGCACAAAGATGTTGCTGGTGCAGAATGCAATGAAAAGAAATCAGTGCATTTGGAGCTGTGGGTTTTCTTTTTAAATATGCTATGTATCCTTCATTTTTAGCCATCATCACTGGAGCTCCATCAATAGACACACTTACCAATTTCAGTCCGACCTTATGATATTTTTCTTTGAATTTTTTGGTCTTCTTTCTAGCTAAAAATAATTTAAATTTTTTTCATACAGTATATATGACTTTTTTTTGCTTAAAATATTTTTATTAAGTTTAAATATTATAGAGGAAGAAAAAGAAGAAAACAAAGACAGCCAGCTGAAATTGTTAGTAAGGAAAAGGTGAAAAGTTAGCCAAGGCATAACCACAGAGATGTCACTAATGAAGACTGCTGTTACAAATAAAATATTAATGTGATGATATGCATAATTTTGCTGTAAAGACCTTAATGGTTCCAAGTTAATACCAGAGAAGGAACCTTAACCAAATCAAACCACACTAATAATGTATTTTTGATCACCAGTAACACAAGTTCAGAATGATAAATTTAATTATTGCTGAGAAAAGAAAAATTTATCATGAACTTTTAGTTTAGGGAGCTGGAGCTGAAGTAAATTTTTTGCCAACTTTAACTCTAGCTTTTCTAAATTATAGGAAGTGTTTAATATATATCCTCTCTATTATAATAAAGACTGTTGTGTGTGTATATATATATATATATATATATATATATATATATATGTACAAACAAAGATTTGTACCCACATAAAGAACTAATTACTTTGAACAAAATAGACATCATTATGCTAACCCAACCTGAGGAACCTTTCGGCCAAAACTCTTCAAAGGCTTACGTTGGTTTTATTTTAGATGGTAAATACAGGACAAAGAAAACACCAAAGGATTACTTACAAAAATGCGGGGAAAGATGGAGCTTGTCTAAAAATAAATTTTAATCAACAAATTAAAATGTAAGGGGGGTGTAAACACACAACTCCATAAGAGTGATAAAAAGGAAAAAATGTAACACTCACAAACCCTCCAGTAACTGCAAGGAGTGAATAAATCATTCTTTCTGTCTGCACAGGCTCGGCTGATGGAGTTTAAGATAGACAGCTTCCAAAATGCGTAGATGATGAGCTGATCGAGCACTGTGCAGAACAGAAAACCAATCGTCCTTATAAAGAGAGGCACATACTTGACTGTCAAGCAGGTGTTGACCAATTACCGACTCCAGAACAGCCTGAGTTGTTTTTATAGATCGTTGAGGGCTACCTGAACATATATTTGCAGGGACGTGTTGTGAAACCTGCATCTCCAACCTAAGACATAGGACGAACCAATCTTAGGCTGGAGACGCGGGTTTCACAAAACGTCCCTGCAAATTTGAAGAGTGTTGGCCAAAAGGTTCCTCAGGTTGGGTTAGTATAATGACGTCTATTTTGTTCAAAATATATATATATATATCCTTTCTGTCATGCTCATGAAAAGGGAGACAATAGCAAGGCAGCATTGGCTCACTTCATTAGAAAGGCAGTGTCAGCTCAATTCATGCACTTTATTACCAGTTATGAAAGCTCTTGGCATGTGTTTGCTTTTTAACTGTGCTTTATTATAGATTTTGCAATAACTGTTGTCGAGTAGTGAATATATATATATATATATATATGATAATCTTCTCTAATATTGCCATCAGTTTTGACGACAGGGGTACACTTAGATATTATATATAATTGTAACATCTTATTATTGCTATTACTATAATACTGATTTTCCCAGCCATAAAAAAAAACATAGCCAAAACTGATTTTCACCAATATCTACCAGAAATTTCAGTCTTCCTATCAGACAATGGCTACATCTAATCTAAGGGTAAACTTTATGCCGAGTAGGGGATAATTGAATTTATATTAAGTCACAACTTAATAGATAATATTGTTACTGCTGATAGTCCAGTAAAACCTGTTGCTGACAGGAGTAGATGGAACTCCATAGCTGTATTGAAGACAGACCATCTTTGAGAAGGAAAAATCTAATAAAACCAGAGGTAAACTGTTCAAATTAACTGCTATTGGAATGAAAAATGGCAATCAGGTGTAGATGGCATTACATGATAAACTATGCATATTGCTTTTACACCACCTTTACAAATCATAATATACATATCAGTGAACATGGGAAAACTATTTATAAATCTGACACTGGTACTCTCTATAGGAATGGAGACCCTTAGATGAGTACTTAGCCACTGAAAGATAATCATGAGTATCACGCACACCAGAAATTCATTGTACACAACCCATCACACGGGTTACAAAGGGGCACATTTTGTTGTCTTAACCTCGGTACAGTGTTTGAAAAATCAGCTACGGTGTCACCAACCAAATTTTTTGCATGTAAAATATCTACATTAATTTCAACCTTTAATGTGAAAGAAAAATATACTGTAGGAAATTCAAATCTATCACTGAAACCTATCCAAGACTTAAATGAAATGCTTACTAAACTTAAGAACTCTTATGAAGATAAACAAGCTGAATACATCCATGAAAAATTTGACTTATCAACTCTGATGCTGCCAACAAACAATCTGCTCTAGCTTGGAAAATTGTCAACTAGATTAGTGGCAGAAAATTAACAAATAAATCCAAGTTGATGGCTAATAGTCTGAAAGGCTGAATAAATGGCAAGACAACTTAAAAAATCTGTTAGGAAATGTATTTGACATTTTAGATACTAAGGTCAAGCAAATCATTGAACATCCTCTTGACATTAAACCTGGAAAATTTACAGATGCATGACATGGATTTAAAAATCACAAAGATAAGAAAGAAAAAAGATTTGATAACATTCCTTTGGAGCTTTGAAATATTCAGAATTTCAATGATATTCTAGTTCAACTGTGTAATGCCACATATAAATGAGAAGTGATAGAAAGATGGACAGAAGGTTGCACACTTCTTTTCTCAAAGAAAAGAGTATCTAGAATTTGTAAAAAACTAAACATGAATCACTCTCAAAAATTTACAGCTCAATGTTTCTCAACAAAATACAGCTAGAAGTTGAAAAAGTGCTCTGAAAAAAATAGATGAACAAATGCTGACTGTTTGGTGGATTACTGAGGGCATCAGGGCAAAGAATCTACAGGCCACCTTACATTTTGTAGATTTCAATTCTTTACATAGGGAAAAATTGAAAAGATCCTTTTAGCATATGGCAGCCCCTGAGACAGTAATTATCATAATGATGCAATACAAAAATATCAAATCTTTGGTTAAAGCCTCATACAGAGACACTAACTTCTTCGATATTAAAGTAGGAGACACCCTTGACTACATATTGAGAACTTGCCTTGACAAACATCATCTAGGTTTTACTTTACCAGCAAGACTCCCAAGTTGATATGCTGCCAAAAATCTGACAAATATTGACTATGCAGATGACCTAGCTATCACTGCAGACACCATTACCAATTCCACAGTTCTCCTACATCATCTAGAAAATGTTGTCAATGTTGTTGGACTTTATGTCAATGTCTCTAAAACTAAATTCATAGCAGCAAGGTTCAATACAAAACTGTCTCAGGTGAATCAATAAAATTTGTTGAATCTTATACATACCTAGTAAGCGAGATAAATTCTACTGAAAAGGATGTGAAAATTTTCATAGCTAAAGACTGGGCCACTTTGAATCAAATGAATGTAATCTGAAAATCTGATCTACTAGAAAACTTCAAATGGAGATTTTTTTCAAGCCCTTATAGAGGCGATGCTAATGTATGGTGCCACTTTTTGGACATCAATTAAAACTCTAGCCTTAGCTTGATGGAACCTACATTTGGATGCTGAGAGCTATACTTAACATCTCTTGAAGACAATATCTAACTAAATCACAACTCTAGGGACTCATCCCTGACATTTCTACAATCTTATGTGAACACAGAATGCACTTTGCAGGACAATGCTGATTGACCAGAACAAATATCTGTGGACATTTCACCACTGAGCAAGATGAGTTGGTCACCCAGTAACCACCTATATTGACTAGTTATGTTAAGACGCAGAATGCCTCCCTAATGGCCTTCTGGTTTTGATGATTACCGTTAGAGACTCATGAATGTCCGAGCTAACTCAACTGAATAAAAATACTATAATAATTGGAATTATCAATTTTATCAGTTTTAATGGAAATCAACTTTGTTAGTTTTGTACAAAAGTTAATCTGTATATGAATATTCTGGTCGTGTTGTTTTTACTAATGACTCTCTGAAGTTTATTGAGGACAATAAAATAGATTTGTCTGGAAAAGGTTAAACAAAATATCATATCAGAAATTGGCAAACTTTTGTAAAACAAATTGATAGATTTTAATATTTACTTCAATGTACATTATCATTGCGTTAATTTGTACATCAGTTTTTTTACTGTGAGCAAAAATTTGTGGTAACTTTCTAATAAACATAATGACTTTGATTTTAATAGTTGAATATTTTTTACACCGCTCCCTGAAATTCATAACATTTTTATGTAGCTTTTCTAATTCAAAAATGGTTCTTTATATAATATATAAATTATTATCATATATAATAATGAGAAGTGTGACTTTTCTGTATGCACTTGTGTTCAGAGCTCGTCACACTAAAGTAATCATTTAATAAAATTAACAAGCGAATCCACCAATTTAAATGTTTAACCTGGAGGTGAGCATGCCACATATCCATTATGTCAGAGATTGGCTGTTTGAATAAGGTAAAATTAAATTACAAATACTAAATTTGGCAGAATACACAAATAATATACTGATTGAAGGGAGAGTGATAGAGAGAAACTTTAATCTTAGGCAGAGTGCAGAAGTATTCTAACCCAAGGCAGAATTGTTAACCCTCTAGGGCCTTTCGTATCATATTTGATACAGTATTTCCCTATAAGGAAACATTTGGTATTTCCCTATAAGGAAACATTTGGTATTCATTGACTGAGCAGTCAGTACTGCTTTCATTTGAAATTTATAAAATATTTCTCTTAAAAAATTTTTCAGGAAAATATTTCTTTCAAGGCTTGTTTTCATACTGTATCAAATATGATACAAATGGCCCTAGAGGGTTAATCTATATGTAAATATTTCTGTCATTTTTTAAATGGATACCATGCTAATAAGAGTAAAATTCATCATCAAATGAAAATGCTTAATACATTTTTAAAGCTTTCATTTTTTACAACAAAAATTATAAAAAATATTAACTCTAGTCTCATCAATTTTCTTGTATTTTGTTAAATATACAGAAACTGCAATTTATTCAAAATTTCTTCATTAGTTTTCTCTTTCATGAAAACTGAAATACAAATTACAATTCTGTGACTTGTACAGGAGAAACATCTTATCTTGCTAGATAACTTTATTTTTAAATTTAAAATTTTAATTTCCAAAATGACTGAGAAGTTGCCAATCTAGTTTATGGGCTTGATAGACTATGAGAGGAATAAAAAACTAGACAATCATAAAATCTCAATACAAACTGATCGCAGTCTGGATCATAGCCATTGCAAACTCCATAATCCTTTCATTAGCTGTATATAGTAATGTGCTTATAAATATATTATACCTTTTTGGAATCAGGATAAAAATCTGCCCATCATCTGGTGCTTGAACACCCATCATTGGGATGTGTCCAGAGGGGGAAGGGACAATTAAAACTTCAAATTTTAAAATAACTAAAAAAAATTAACAATTTTAAAAGTTTTTGATTTATATTGAGTTTAAAGTATTACAAAAAGTTTGTGAATGTAAACATTTTTGTATCGAATTCAGTTTAAAATATTTTCAAACATTAAATTGAGGAAATCAATTTTATTTCTTCAAAATGCCAAGGAATCAGAGTTAAGGGTAGAGGTTTTAGGACTTTTTAGTTCTGCAGAGTTTGTGATTTGAGAAACTCAATCTTTTGTAACACTATTTAGCATGGCTGGAACGAAAGGAATTATATTAGTTTGCATTATTCATTTTTATAGATTGAAAAGAATTAATTGGGAAAAATTTATTCTGCTCCAATATGAACAGAGAAAAAAAGAAAAGAAAAGGAAAACTTTTTTTTTATTGGGAAAACATTCATTTTTTTTTTCTTTTCAAAAGAAAGATTGCAAATGGATTAAAAATAAAAAATAAATATGAATTAAAAGATTACAGGTGTAATTGTTTTGCCCAGAATAAACCAGCCAGGGCCAGTCGGTCATTGTTGACAAGTGAAATATTATCTATAAAATAGGATGACTGAGAAAAGTTTTTATCTTTTTATTATCCTCAATGACCTAGCTGATATCAAGTTGTGCTGCACAAGGTCACAGAATTAGACAACCATTATTGTTGACAATCTATGAAACAAGATGATTAAGAAAGGTTTTTGTTTTAATTGTTATTCTCAATGACTTAGTTGATATCTAGGTGATAGGAATCGGCCAGCCAACCACCCGCAAGGTGATAATGAAATTTTGTATTCAAAACAAAGATGGCTTCCCAGCTATAATTTTGTGGTTGGTATGGATCAATGAAAATTTTATTGTCTTTATATTTTTCTAACAAACCCATGTGGAATATAATCAAAACAATGGGAAACAGAAAATCCTAAAACTTTTTTTTTATCTCAACAAGATACAAGACCAGAGCACATTGTGGAGTGTCAGGAAGGGTTGTCACAAATGAAGAGAGGGAAATTTTGCATATTCAGGTATCTCTGACAAGTGTAAAGGTTAAATTGATTGTTACTGGAGAGAGAAAAAGACAGTTAATTATGAGAAATGACTAAATTGGAATTTCCCTGAGAAAGAAATTAGCGGTAAAATGGCCCTGCTCAAAACCTGGTAAAGAGAAAATTGTCTCATTGGTTAAACAAAGGGCAAGAAGACAGAAAGAAGTGACGTCATAAAAATAGCACTACTCAATTGGCTGCGTCAAAAGGAAGAAGACAGAGAGAGCTGAAGTTGTGATTTCATTGGCTGCAAGGGCCAGAAACTATATTTGCATAGACCCAGTGTCTGTTGTGACCCACACCAGTAAAGCAAGGACAAGCATAAATACAGAGCCCCGAGGAGCCAAAGGCAGTTCCAGTTGGCTCTCAGCCCAGAGATGTAACGACGAAGATAGATGCCAAGCCACTGGGCACCCACTGCAGGGCTGGCTACCTCCCATAGAGGTCCTGGCTGAAAATGTACAGAGACAGAGATAATTGCCACATTGTTGGGTGCCAACCATAGAGAAGCCTGCCACTGACTGACCGCAAGGAGTTGAAGTTTTGAAACAGACAACCAGAATTAAAGACAGATGAGAAGTGATTTTGCAGTTGAAGTCTTGAAATGGCCAACCAGAGTTAATGACAGACAAGAAGTAATTTTGCAGACAAAGTTTGAAATGGCCAACTAGAATTAAAGACAGATAAGAAGTGATTTTGCAGGCGAAGTCGTGAAATGGCCAACCAAAGTTAAAAGCCGGATGGGAAGTGATTTTGCAGATATAGTTGAGTTCCAGCTCGGATCAAAGAGCCAGTTTGAAGTACCAACACCATCCAAAAACAAAGACCTCTTACTGCCGTTGCCAGCCTTACCCACCACACTCAAAGACAATTCTTCGGCAGTTTCCATAAAGCTTTGGTGTGAAGTGAAACAAAGACATTTCGAATCACCACAAACTTAAAACTCCGATTGGAGTGAAGTGATGTTGCCAACCAGAAACTTGAATTAATGATAAGAAGAAAAACACTTTGCAAATTACTACTTTGGTAGCAAATTGGTCAAAACTTCAGTTCCATTGCCAACTTAAGAGAAACAGGGTTTGGGAAGAAGACGAATCGTGATTGTTTTACTCTATTTATTTTTTTGTATATAAAAATTTTTCTGCAACTTATTCAGGCGTCATTCTGTTTATTTTTGTTGCCATTTCGTTTATCCAATTGTGTGTGCATCCAGCTTGGTTTGACTTGGCAGAGAGACATCTAGCAAGAATTCCACAGGACTTCCTTGAGATCAAATTTCACATGGGCAGGGGAGATCACCGTTGGAAGAGTCAACTCGAAGACCAGCTACTGAATCGACACCATCAACAACCAGCGATGTGAGGCATCACACTTTGACCTGAATTGGACTTATAGCCCAAATCAGAGTTGTTTTGAAATTCCATGAAGTGAAATGATGAATTCAAAGTTATTTCTTCAAAATTATCATTGCTAACTTTTTAAGGTGTTAGCTTAAAAGTATGGCTTTAAAGCTAGTTTATAATAAAAGTTAAGAAATCAGCTTCTACAGTTACTGTTTTCCATATTAAAAATTGAAGTAGCAGAATTATAAATGGTTATTTTTACTGCTTTTATGAATTTTCCCAACCAGGTTAGTGAATTTAAGTTTAATAAACAAAAGTTAGTAATAATTTAGATCGACATTTCCAAAAGTGTTATACAAGGTGGTATTTGAAAGTTCCTGGACTCAGATCTTCTACAAGACTCCAGTAGATGGACTATCTAGTGACAGTTTTCAATGAGTTCATAAATTTTTCCTCCACATTTTCTTGTCTGGTAATTGATCACCTTGAACACTCAATTGTCTTGAACCCAAAACATGTTCAGCCTTGAAACATGTGTATGACTCAAAATCCTGTTTGATCTTATAAAAATTTTCTATTTTAGTACTGTAAAATAAAGTTAGTCTTTAGTTAAAGGTGTAATAAATGAATGTTTTAATCATCTAGATTGTTTTATTTACATGTTCTTTTGAGAAAAGTACATTAACAGAATCAGACGGTTAAAGAACCACCAAAATTGTTTCTTTGTGAATTGTTGTGGATCCACTTTTTGAACTTGAAATATTACAGACCTATCGAAGACATGGTCTCATTCCCTTGGAAATTCTAGCATTAAGGTCTCTGGAGCTTCCAGTTTTCAAATAACAGGGGACTGATATGCTGACAGGATCAGAAAGCATTTAGATAGGGAGAAAGCATTAAAGCACCCATACTTTAAAGCCAGAGGAATTTTTCAACTAAAGAGGTCATAAATTACCACAGGGAAAGAAAGAAGTGCCAACAGCTAAATCTCATCTGGAAAGCAGATTCAAGTCCAAGGACAAAAAAGTTCTTTCAGCATCTTCCAAAAAAGAATTTGAACAAAACCAAATTTTCAAGTTGAATTGTGCTAAGAAATTCCTACTCCGTTGAAGAAATTAGGTGGGTGTGCTTTTGTATTTTTGGGCTTAAATTCTTGCTTCCTCAAATTTTTTTTTTTTTATGTTAGTAATTATGAAGGAGGAAGAGTTCATTCCAATATAGATAAGGCACCATAACACTTGGTCCAACACTTAACTGGTAGTCATATTTTCCATCCTGGAAAATGTGTGCAATAATTGCTTGATGTGTGCTAGTAAGCCTATGAATGCACATGCTACTCTTTGCTCAGATATCCCACTAAACAGTCCTGCTAGCTTCTTCAAATTGGCTAGAAACACATCAACAGACTCATTCAGGTGGAGTCAGTGTTACACAAACTGCGTATAAGCTAAGAAACAATCTGGCACAAAGGCAATCCGCAGGGCTTGTTTTATTTGTCCAACATCTGCTTTTTGCCCTGTACCTAGACAGTAAATGCTCTGCCTGCCAATCTCAAGGGAAGAACACATTCAACCTTCTTGATTCCACACAGATCACAAACAAGTTCTGCTTTTTCAATCCATTCATTAAATACTTATCCGGTCTCTGAACCATTAAATTTGGGTATCAACATTGACATCAAACATCCTATCCGGCATATTGCCGAAATAGCTTGTAATTGGGTATCAAACAATAAGGTTAGTAGAAACAAACAAGAAAAAAAGAAACCAGTGTGCCAACACTAAGTTCAGTTACAAATCTTTTGTGAATAGTCCAGTAAGTAATGTAGTAATGAAAACAGTCGTAAATTCAACCTTCACCTCACAACAACAGAAACACACTAAAAAAAACACACTCACCAAATTCAAAAATCATACTGTCCCAGTAAGCAAAAAGCAACGGTCTTTATTCACCAAGCAATTTTTCTGATTAGCTGTGCCAGACAGGAAGAAAAGAACATTAGCATAGCTTTTAACAGCTCTTTTTGTGCTAATAACTTTCTTTAATTTTTCTTCTTTGCCAAAATTTTCCACCGTAGAGAACATGCAACATGTATGCCACTTTGTTTGACGAAGTAATTTGCTGTTTTCTTCACTGCAGTTGTATATTTGTATTGTTATATTGCCTTAAATTTTTGTATAAGGTGCACAAAGGGAAATTTTGTGCAAGCTTTTGCATGTAAATTTTATTTTTGCCTTTTTTTCCTTTTGTGTACTGTAATAAATGTCAGTTCTTTTAAGTTTTGTACAGAGGATGTGTCTTGTTTGTTTTGCGTTTATACAACCTCAGGGATAAGAGAGGCACATATGCTCATTTCCCATTCTAATTTTATTAACTAAATTTTTGTGTTTGGCAAAAATTTTGTTTTTTCCTCTGATTTCTATATCCCTGGTTACCTTCCCCTCTTTAAGAAGGACTCCAGTGTCCATATGCATGGAATTCGCATTTATATCAGCAAACATCTCCCTCTAGCTAGGGTGACTTCTCTTGAATCTCAAGATCATTCCTACATGTATCTCTGTCTTTCTCTACTAAGCTTGGTTAGCTATCTTTTCTTTCTCTACAGCTCCCCTTCATCTCCTAATCATTCTGTAATTGACAATATAGATAAGACCATTTCCTCTCATCCGTTTGCTCATATATTTGTGTTTGGAGACTTCAATGCCCACCATGCCAAGTAGCTGGAAAACTCTGTCACAGATATTGCTGGTGTCCATACCATGAACCTTTCAATCACTCAATCCCTTATGCAACTGGTTGATTTCTCCATGCATTTCTCTAATAACCCTAATGGTACTGACTGATTGCTAGATCTCTGTTTTACTTCTATCCCTGACTCTTGCCATGTCATGCACCTTTGCCCTTGGTTACTCTGATCATGCTGTGGTTTCCATTAATATCTCCTTCCACTTCCCCTCTCCTCTGGAACTTCCAACCAGCAGAATATCTTGTTGTTATCAAAGAGCAGACTGGGAGTTGTTCCACAATTTCCTGTGTGATGTCCCTTGGAACAAAGATTTTAGTCTTCCTGCTGAAGACTGTGAATCCGAGGTCTCCTCTTGGGTTAAAGCTGCCATTGATGCTTTCATCTCAGCCGGGAAGTTACGACTTAAACCCCATTTGTTCCTCTGGTTCTTCCCTGCTTGCTTCGCTGCTATTGTCCACAGGACTCACTCCTTCAGCTTTATTGGAGCCACATGTCTGACCATAATAGGCACTTTATTTGCCTCTGCTCATAATGAGTGCAAGAGGATTCTGAATGATGCTAAGCTGTTATTTGCTGAAAGAATGAAGCAATGTATAGCATCCCGCAAGTTGACTGACAACTCTGTAAAAATGTGTCAAATAACATCAAGCCCCCAATTCCCCTTTAATCACATCTTCAGTGGATAAAGTTGAGTGCTTTGCTCATAGATTCTCTACCAACTCAACATTTGATTTATCTGAGGTATTCACACCTGACTTCCCACCTAGAACTGAGGCTCAACTGAGTGACGTTCACATTGCCCCCTCATTGGTTTCTAACATAATTTCAAAGCTTAAGGTGAGCAAAGGTAATGAAATCCCAATCATTATTTTGAAGAAATGTGCCCCTGAACTATCCTCTGTCCTCTCCAAACTCTACAATTACTGCCACTCTGCTTCTTGCTTTCCTGCCTGCTGGAAGTCCTCTGTAGTTCCTGTATTTAAGAACTCTGGAGAACTCTCAGACCCCTGTAATTATCACCCTATCAGAATCCTACCGATTTTGGCAAAGTATTCAAGGCTATTATCAATGTTGAAGTGGTTTAACATATCACACCCTCTTCTCTGATAAACAGTATGGTTTCCGTTTCACCAGGTCTACTGCTAACATGCTCATGACCATTACAGAGCATATATATACCAGGTTCTCGATAAGAACAGCAAAGCTTGAGCCGTTGCACTAGGTATCTCCAAAGCATTTGACAGAGTCTGGCATGTTGTTCTTCTATGCAAGCTATAGGGCTATGGTATAACTGGACACTTGTTTGACCTTAGTCATTCCTTTCAAATTGCATAATAAAGGTAGTATTGAATGAGCATGCTTCCAGATACTATCATATAAACGTGGGTGTCTCTCAAGACTCTATTCAAGGTCCTACACTTCTCTGATCTTCATCAACAATCTCCCTGACATAATCAAATCACAAGTTGGCATCTGCACTGATGACACCACGATTTACTCCCACCTCAATAAGAAATCTGCTGTGGCTGACAAAGCAAACCTCACTGCTGATCTTGAAAAGAACCTTCAATCTGTGGTGGACTGGGGTAAGAAATGGTTTTTAAATTTTAATGCTTTCAAAATGAAGCTGTTATCCTTTAACTACTAGAGAATCGCTACTATCCCCTATCAGTATAGATCAGGCTATATCTTCCTGAAAGTAAAACACTGCACCTCCTCGACCTAACTATCAGCTGACCTCAAGTGGGACAACTACATTGAATCAATAGCTAAATCTGTTGCTAGAAAGGGTGGTTCCCTGTGTAGGGCCTGGATGTTTTTCTCCTCTGAATCCATCTTGTACAAATATAAATCTATCATCCTCCCATGTATTGAATACTGCTGTCACATCTGGTCGAGTGGCTCTGCTAGTCATCTTGGGGTTCTTGACAAAATCCAAGGGAGAATCAGCAATGTAATTGATCCAGACCTGGTAGCACAACTCCAATCACTTTCTCACTGATATAGTGTGGCTTCCCTTTGTCTCTTCTACAAATACTTTCACAGCCTCTACTTCGATGAGCTTAGCTCCCTGGTGCCTCCTCTACATGAACTTACTCAAGCTACTAGACTAGCAACTAGACCCCACACTTTTACAGTGAAACCAATCAAATGTAACCGCAACTCCTACTCTAGCAGCTTTTTACTTGCACTTCCCGCTTGTGGAAATTTCTTTCCATACAATTGCTTCCCTGACAGCCACAATTTCCAAGAATTTAAATGCAATGTCAATTGCTACTTCTTATCACCTTGACTTGCATCCTTACCATGACAACCCTTGTATCATATTCTTCTCTCCTTCCACTCTACTCTCATGCAGCCCCCTTCACACCAGCGTCCTCATCTTTTTCTTATCCATTCTCTGACATCTCATGTAACTTGTCCCTCTTTCTCATCACTCACCTCCTATGGAACCCCCTGCACACCAGTGGCAGTTCTGCCTTGCTTGGGGTGAAATGATTAAAAAAAAAAAGTTAAATTTTTTAATGTAGACTAAGTGGGTCATGTGGTATAGAACTCCAAACATTAGATGACATGTTAAAAGTAATGATTTCCAATATGCCACAGCTGATACCTGAAAAAATTCTCTGAGCATTTGACAGGCATGCAATTAGCAAAACTAATGTCGCATAAGAATGATTTGTGTTTCACATGTGAAAACAATTAGAGCCTGAGTGTGGGAGCTTTTATATCTGTGTTGTGACAGAGAGAGAGAGTCAAACACATACACACACTGAAAAGGTTAAAAATTCCTAGCAACTGAAGAAGGCCGAAACATCATATTATTCAATTCTTTTTTTTTAATTTCTATTAAGAATTTTTCTAAACAAAATTTCTACTTCCAGAGTGGCAATATTAAATTGAACATTGAAATAAACCAGAGTAATTGTTTTCCTTTACTGATAATGAAATTTGATCTAAACCAAAGTTAGGCCATTATATTTAAGTCATCAGAAAACAATGGAGGTAAATGAAATAATAATTTTTGATTAAAAAAGATTTTGGAGTAAATTGAACATCAAGATGTATCTTGTTTACTAATGGTGAAATCTGACTTGAGTGCCGTTTGAGTCATTGGAGAATGGTGGAAATGAATGAAAATAAATTTTTGCAAGTGAAATCAAAATAGCACTTAATAAGCAAAAGAACCTTTGGAGGTCACATGATTTTTGGCTGTAGCAACAAACACTCGTGATCACTTGTGTTAAGCATGTGAATGGCCTGGCTTGTGACCCTTCATTTCCTATATAAGCACATCGTAATGCTGAAGTTGAAAGTGTTGGTTCCCGACCGTAGAAGCATACGGTTGTGTGTAATCAGATCTCCCCAAGGAGAGGGTGTGCTGACAAGAGAAACCAGAACTGTATGAATGTACAGGTCACCACCCTGCTGGAATAAGGTTGCTGACAATTAGGACCAATCAACCACCTAACTGAAGACATCTTTGTATGAAAAAAGAGAGTAAAATATATTTTATATTTTACTTGCGTTTGGTCCTATTGTTTCAGACAGAGGCTTGTTGTGAACTGTATTTGTTGTGCAGTGACAATGAAAAGACAAAAAAGAGGAAGAAGATTATGAAATGATTATATGAAACTGATGTTTTGTAAAGAGGTCAGATTGAGGACTAGGAGATGTATCGTCGTAGTGGTCGCAGTGAAAAACCGCTGAATATATGAAACTTGATGTTCGTCACCAGCCCAGCAATATTAGAATTGCATCAGCCGTCGTTTGTACTAGCACCTTTGCAAAGGACCGTGGTCCCAGCATTTTATTTGAGAAGAATTGCCTCTGTCAAGAGAGTCTGGAGAACATTGTTGAAGAGTTATATATCTTCTGGGATGATTTAACAGCAAGTTAACCATACACACTGTCTAGAATCCTGTGAGTTTTAAAAACTTTTACTTCTGTAACCTTTTTCTATTCTTTTCTTGTATATAAAAGACATTAACAGTGCAACTATTGAACAGTTGTTTGTTCAGCTTTCTACAGGCCTTAATTTTTTTTCTCGTTTTTATTTCTTTTTGTTGTATTCTAAATGTTTAGCACTAGCTCTACATCTTCAGTTGACCGTGAACAAACAACACTTCTGCTTTCTGGATCTAATAATCACGTGGGCAGAAAGCAGATTTAAACCAGTGAGCCTGTTGACTGACCTACGGATGCTCCTTTAGTTCGATTAAGTCTCAATAGACACCTCAACTGAAGAGAAAGACGCCGGAGGTTGAGGGGCTAAGGTGAAAGAGTTAGGTCTGGTGCACATTGACCGGAATAGGCCCGTGGAGTGGAACTGCTAGATATACGGTCCCGTGATAACCAGTATTCGACCTGAAGAGTGAGAGTGTTAAAGTGTTGATAAAAACTTCTGACTTTTGTGACAGCTACATGATTAAATTGTCTTGGAGATACAGAAACCTCAAACAAGCAGAGTTGCTAAAAGTGAGAGAGTTATAGCTGTAGAAGTGCATTAACATCTGCAACTAATGGAGAATGCTCTTAACTGTCTTGAGCTTTATGACTGAAGCAAGTAAATGAAGTCATAACTAAGACACAGAAGAGTGCATTGAGAAAATCAAAACTCAGAAAAAAGTGCCTGTTCTGTACTTGTTACCAGGAACCATGTAGTGATTAATGTCCAGCTTATGAAAAGATGTCCCAAGTACTGAAGTATGAATCACTTCACAGCAAAAATGCAAGTCAGCAAAAAAGCTGGTTCAAGCAGTGTAAACATGACAGTGTAGCGGATATAGTAGCAGTAGTCAGTCAGACTTTGAATATGTAGATGTGGTCAGAACTGAATGAAAAAAATGAGTCTCATGCACGAGACAATTTGAGCTGTAATGTTGGTGAAAGTCAAAAGAATTGCGTTTCAGTTTGATAGTGGAGCTTTGGTAAACTTACTAAAAGCAAAACATATTCATGAAAGAAATCTGAAGCCCTCTGACAAGACCCTCAACATGTGGAATGGGGTAGAAATAAAACCATTGGACAAGTGTAATGTAAAGATGGTTAAACCAAAAATTGGAAATAAATATGAGGTAAATTTTTGTGATTGTAAAGACAATTTGCATCCACTCCTAGGTGCAATGACCAAACAAGAAATGGGCCTGGTCAGTGTGAACAATAGTAGCCAGTCCCCCAGGACAAGGAGTTGAACACAGATACACATTAATCCATACATCAGAAAGGTGGAATCAGTGGTAAAGACAGTGAAAAATCTTTTTTCCGGTAAATTGAAGCTGCTCAGATGGATATGTTATATTACCAAAATACACCTGCAAAAGGTTTTCTGCCACAGGCACAGAAGCTTATGTCAAGTTTGACAAAAAAAAAAAAGAAGCTCTTCTACCAACAACAAGTGACCTGTAAAACCAGAAATATAAAGCAGGCATTGACTAGTGAAGGGAGAATACAAGAACTCTACTTGAATAAGAAAGTCAGATCTTTGCCACCTTTATTTCCAGGGGTAGTTATGCAGGTGAAACCACATGTAAGACGTAAGCAATGGACTAAAAGAAAAAGAAAGTTGAGTGAAGGGGCAGAATAATCTCTGTAAGGCAAGAGGGCAGTTCACCCAGTAAATGCTTTAGTCACTCATCTCTTGCTCATTTCCTTTAAATAAGTAAAGAAAAAAAGTTTTCTTTCAAAAAGATGTTTCACAAGAACTTGTAGAAATGGGATACATGATGTGGCATGCAGGCAGTTTTGAAATAAAGCAAACTATTGTGAAAACGTTCAGGTCTTGTTATGTTGCTTATTAGTGTTGGCAGCCATAAGCGTGGGAGATTTTTCTGAAAGCCTGACAAAAGTTTTTGGGTCTTGGTAGCAAAATTTGCTGAGTTTTAAATAAAATCTGATCCGGGCATATTGCTTGAATTTGGTAGCCAGGATAATGATTGCTGACTTGTTTCAACCCAACATTGAAAAACCAAATAATAACTGAACATGAATAGTAAGCATGAAGACAATTGGTAGACTGACTCGGTAGGATGGGTAAGATTGTGTGTAACCTGCATGCACATTTCTGTTGAATATAGCAGTTTCAAGAAATTTCTAATACCACCTTGCATAGATCCTTCACCTAATGGCATAGCTAACTAAGGTTGTTTCACAGATAAAGGGAAAACAGGTTTGATTTCTGCTGGGAGGTACATTTTTCTTTAATAAGACTTTTGATGATCTAGACCAATAGATGTTAATTTCACATTCTAAAATAAGAGTGATGTCTATTCAAACATGTGCAAAAATAATGTTTACAGTAATAAGATTTATCATCATAAACTAATCAATTCACTGTTGTGACTGAAATCTTTTGTTTATTTTTCTACACAAATACCCGAGTACTTTATTTTTCACTTCTACTAAATACTTTAACTACTAATAAATCAATGATGAATGAAAGTGAATAATTACAGATGTGGATGAGACAGCTAGGTCAAGTTTTAAAGTTTGTAAGCTTTCTAAGGAGAAATAAAACTGATTTTTAAGCAGAACTCGGCAATCAACTAAATATTTTAAAAATTTGTAGCACATAAAATATATGAAAACACACTGTATACGTAGTACATCTACAATATATACATGTTACTAAGGGGGGGATGATTTGTCAAACAATTCCTCAATTACTAAAATTTTATTTTTGAGTTATTGTTGACATTATTCTGGAACTGTTCTGTAATTAGAGGCTCTTTCATTTACTTTCTTTTGTAAATGAAAAATTATTTTTTAAATCATCCCCTCCACAAGAATTTAATCACAGTTTATGCTTAGTTATTTGAATTTTAAGACTTCTTTTTGTTTTTTTTCTTCTGAGATTTAGTTTTTGTATTTGATTTTGTCTGTTTGCAGTCTTTATCAGCAACTGTTGGCAGACTTGGAAATTCTGTTTCATTCTTCATATCAAGCCCAAATTGTTCTGTAACATTGTTTTCTTCGACAAGTGAATTGTCAGTGGGGATGCTGGCAGCTGGTATTGAAAGTGGACAATTCTGGTCAAGAAACAAAGGTTCCATCTTAACAACCTGTCAAGAGAGAAAAGAAAGCTTAGTAACTATATATAAAATTTAAGTGTGTGTATATATATATATATATATATATTTTTTTTTAAACATGTTTTGTTGAATATAATGTATTTATATTTTTAATTTTCCACATACATGTTGTTTGCTTTTGTCAAATGCACAGCATTGTAGGTTCAGATGGGCACTGTCTGTGAGAAAAAGAGCACCATGATGTAATTCAGTCTGCCAGAAATTTGAAAATGGTATGCTGTACTGCTTGGCATTCACACCAGAAGTTTCAATATGAACATTTCAGTGTGCTTGGGGGCCAATCTGAGGACAGTGCAGAGGATTTGGAAAGAGTTGAACGAGTCTAATGGTAATTATGAAGGTAAGGCAGCTTGGAAAACTCATTGTGAAAAGAACTCCCAAATTTGTTGGTGAAATCCAGGCCATGATTGAAGAAGATCTCTCCAAGTCAATCAGGTCTATAGCTATGGGGTTAGTGTTGCCCTGAGTCAAAAGGGTGGTTGTTGGAAGACCCTATGTCTGTCAACAGAAATCTGCACCATGTCACACAAGCAGAAGAACCCAGTCATGGCTGTCAGATATATTTCTGCTATCACATCACCCCTTATATCTGGTCACCTAACTTTGCATACTGCAACCCCCTTATTATGTGTGGGGTGCAGTTGAGTGTTAGACTAACAAAATTCCTTGCAACACCAAAGATGAACAGAAAGCATGGATTATGACAGCATTCACCAATTTAAACAAGGAAAGCATCCAGAAAATTTGCAGGAGATTCCAAAATCATCTGTGGTTGAAGCCAATAGCAATTTTATTGAATAAATTTACTCTTTAGCATCTCTAGATATATTTTTGTGTAATTTTGGTAAATATATATGTTAAAATGAGATATCAATGTTATTTTCATTTTTTTTTTTTTGTGCGCATAATTTAGACGACAATTTATCCATCGCACCATATAGGGCGTGATGGATGAATTGTCTAAATCACTCCTTCGGCCAAGCCTCTTTTTGATTTACATAAATGATCTGCTGAAGAATATACTCAGATCATTTGTAAACAACTCTGCTGATGATACAACTCTATATTCTTGATGATCAGAGATTGGCAGCTGATCTATATTCTGATCTACCACAAACTACCCAGTGGGGGGGGGACCTGGCAGGTTACATTCAATGGCTCAAAAACCAAATTTTTTACATTCATCATCACCGATTGCACTACTGCTAATCCTGATGACCAGGTCCTCTCAGAGAAACACTGTCCCTTGATAGACTATTGGGCCTTAAAGTCACACCTAACATCAAGTGGAACTCATACATATGATCCATTGCTAAAGATGCAGGTAAAATGGTTGGCTTTCTGTATCCCTCCAGTAAGTACCTGACTTCTCATGCTATCCTCTACCTTTAAAAGAACCAGATCATGAATTAAAAATGGAGTACTGTTATCATTTATGGGCAGAAGCTGCCCACAACCTCACTTTCCAACATTGATAGAGTTCAAAAGCATCTCTGAGTCCATGTGAGTGACAAATTATTTTCTACCCTCCAATCTCTCCCTCACAGGTGGGATGTGGCAAGCATTTCACTGCTCTATTGCTACTTCCATGGAATATGCTTGGACAAACTACATTTCTTGGTTCTGCCAGTTCTAACCTTCAGGGCAATGACCTGATATTCCACTTACATTGTAGCAAACCACCTACATTCCCTCTGTATTCCACTTGAACGGCTTCTTCCCACAAACCACTGCTCTGTGAAACCAACCCCAAGAGGACGTTTCTACAATCTTAACCTGTTCAGGTCTAAGATTAACCATTATCTTTTTCTGCTATCCATACAAACTGCTTCTTAACGTAACCTTCTACCTTGAGTGCCCCCCCCAGGCTTTGTAAAGGGTGAATCTTACTAGAAAAAAAAAATTTTAAATTAAGAATAATTAAAGTTCTCAATGTACAAATAGAGAAATTTATTCAATTTTTCCTGTGTTCATATAAGTTTGTCTAAATGTTCCGTACATCTGAGTGTTTTTGGCTATTATTTTAGCCATTATCAAAGATTATTTTATTTTAACTGAATGTAGAAAGTTGTATGTATGTATCTAAAGTTATGAATGTTTTGTTTTCCCAAACACAGCCAGCACATTGTGACCATGTTCATAGCTGATATTATTGAGTATTAATATTTTCTTTTTCATTGTCAATGCTTCAATTATTTTTTATATATATTGATGAGACTATTACAGTTGTATTTTTTATGAGTATGTTGTACATGGATTTGGTAGATTTCTGTCTGTATTTAAATAAGTCCTAATTGAGCTATGGTCAGAGAGATGTAAAGTCAGTCTTCTTAATAGGCATGTAGCGATATGACCAATATAATTATTCATGAAGTTAGTTTGATCAGGAACACACTTCCTTAAGAGACATGTGTATTCATATATAATATTGGTTCTTAATTTGGATCTCATTAATTTTACTAGTGAATGTTCACTTAGATATGAAATAGGCATCATAAAAATTTTCCTCAAATGAGCACATGAGAATTTATCCTATCATCCACTTTCTTTTAAAAAACTCAACAAAGTGAAACAGACACTATTTAATAAGGATTTTTCAAATTACCTAATAGATCACCAAATTAGACTATTTCTTTCTAAGATAACCAATAGTAACATTGAACATAGATAAACACAATAAAATTTCTATAAAAATCAAATACACTTTAACTACAAGCAGGATGAATTTTCTCTTAGAAAACTTATAGAGAAATACACAACACCAGTTAACCAAAACAAGAAAATTATTTACTATAAAAATTTAAAACACCTAACCTTATCGTCAACAACAACAATTCCCCTGCAAGATTCAAGTTAAAGTGAATTGATATTATTTATGAATTCATATGTCACTTAAAGAATTGTGTTCCTGATCAAACCAAATTCATGAATAATTATATTGGCTATACCACTACATAACTATCAAAAATACTCACATTACATCTCTCTGACCATAGCTCAACTAGAAGTCATTTAAACACACACAGGAAAAAAAAAACACTCATAACTGTAGATACATACATAAAAATCTTCACATTCCATTAAAACTTTTAAAAAATCCTTTATAATGGTTAAAAGAATAGACAGAAGAATATTTGGACAATTTTTACACACTTTAAGAAAAAAGTTATATGAACACAAGAAAAATTAAATAAAAAGCTTAATCGTAGTACCATGTCAGTCATCTTTAATGAAACTTGTGTGTGTAAAACTTCAGATATAAATTAAATATGTCTATAAAAAGACAATAAGAATAAAGACAAAAGGAAAACTTTTCATTAAAAATGTGTTTTGTCCCCCAGGGAACTTTATGAAGGTAAATGTAAAGATTTTATATTGCATCATGCATTTATAAATAGAATACACATTGCAAAATAAAATCCTTATGTATGCCTTGATAAAGTCCCTCAGTGATTAAAACTTATTGGTAAAGAAAAGTTTTCTTTTTGTTTTTTATATATATATATTTCTAAAGTAATGAATTTTTTTATATTAATCCAACAGATTTTTATCTCTTGAAATGTTATTTTTGTAGTGATATTATAACATATTTATGTTATAAATTCTAAATAAATATTATTTGCTCTACTTTGTATTGAGCACTTTTTTAAGAATAGTGTTTCTTTGGATACAGAATTTTATTCCATCCATACCTACCCTATACTTGCATATATATATATATATATGTGAGTGTGTGTATTACAGGGATGTTAAGCTATAAAATATATCCAAACAAAAATGGAGATAATCACTCAAATGGAAGAAATATTCAACTATGTATTTTGTTCTTCATAGTAAGTATCCTCCGTTTGGATTAGGAGACAAACCTGCATGTGAGACAAAAGTGTGTTTTGTCTTATTGTCTCTATATACTAATTTCAATGAACTAAGTTCCCATGAAAACCATGAGTGAAAATGCCCCTATCACATTGGTTGAATATTATTCTATCAGAATACATATGGCATATGTATTTCATGTATCAACTTGTGTTAATAGCTCACAAATTGAATTTAAATTCGAGCTATCTCAAAACGGGCAAAATTGACAAATTCAGTGTCAAAAGGGTTAATATAAAGCAAATTTTACAATCAAAGTGGCAAATATGCAACAAAATTTTATTTTTGAAAGAATTTAGTCTATGGTCAACATGATTATCTTTCCATGATAGCATTCATTTTAACACCAGTTACTTTATTTTCTCTTATGTTGTTCTTTCTTTTGTAACTGTTGACACATTTGTCTTCAACTTGAATGTAACCTATATTGAAAGTTTCCTTCCATCTTTACCTTTGCTATCTTTACTTTCCATCTTTACCTTTGCTAACTCAACTTTGAGATTAGGATTCCCACTATTCCCCGAATTATTTAATCTAATATCCTCATCTTTATTAGTTTTTATTGAAATATTTCAATGACATATTCTTTAACTTGTATGTAATATACATACTAGAGATGTGAACCATGTAATAGCATTCCCACTGGGGAATGTTAGTTTCCCCAGTTCACTAATGACTGGACTTTTTCCACTAACCAATGACGTCATCAAATGTTTTAACAAACCTACTCATCAAGTAGAGAGTCAATCTTCCCAACTCAGCACAAAGCTGACTTGAACTCGACCAGCTTTACCCATTGAAGTCCGTTCCAAACCAAAAGAAAACCAGCTTTTCCCAGAAGTCAGTTCCAAACCAAAAGAAAAACAGACATACTCAAGACACCTTTTAACCTTGTTTCATCAGTTAACATAAAAGAAATAGATGTCTATAGCAGAAACTCAAGTTTTTTTTGTATGATTCTTCTATGTTTACATATTGAATATGCACCTTCACACAAAACCCACAAACTTGTTAACATCCTCACAACTCTAGGAATCAATCAAGGAGTACTTTATGTTTCTTGTCAAAGAGCTAAGGGTACTATGTAACCCAGTACTACATGTCACATAGTTGAGTCATTGATGACTAAAGAGATTTTTCTGGTGAAGAAAGTGGCTAGACAGTCAGAAGGATTAAAAACAACATCTGGCAAAAAGTGAATGAACTCTCTAGTGGGGTCAACAGTCATCTAACACAAAGAAGTAAACTGAACTCCATAGCTATGTATGCAGCCAGTGCAGTGATGATGCAGAGGGTTTCCTAAGAGGGTTTCAATGGCCAAGGTGGAGGATTTCCTCAATGGAATCAACAATATGACCATGACTATGATGAGCTTTAATGTAAGATGTTGGCTCTAGTTTGACCTGGACAGGGATGGACTGCCCAAGACAAACTATGCATGAACAGTACAGGTACTCAGCTGTGCAGTGGCGCTACCACCACACAGAAGAGGATGATGATTTGGAATCAAACCTGCCACTCTAAATTTATTGTAAACTTTCAATTTTGATTTATTATTACACTACATTTTTAGAATTCTTAAAAAAAAATTTCATACAAAAAAAAATATCATTTCAGTTTCACTGAAAATACATAGAACAATGAAAAAAAAAAAAATGAATGTTTAAGAATTTTGGATATTTTGAAATGGTTCGAAAAGTTCAAATTTCTTAGAAATAAAACTCCTGGAACTACTCCATAATGAAAGCTCCATAGACTGAAAGAGTAGATAAAGTAAACTCTTTTCTAGTCAGTTAGAAGATGACTAAATACACAAATAAAGTGATTGGCTGAAGTAAATTAGCTAAATCTTCATTTAGAAGTAAATATAAAACATGAGAGCTTTATGAAGGTGAAGAAAATGATCATAGACTAAAGAAAAAAAAGTTACTACATTATGTGGGTAGATAGCCACATTATCTCCAAACATGAATAGAGTTTTGTTTTATATTAACATCAATATAGGTCATTTAATGTCATTTTCTTATATAATAATAAGTTATAAGCATTTCACTTTAAATAAAGAATGAAATTATGAGTCACTAGAAATTGTTGGTCTTTATGATAAACAGGAAAGATAATGAGAGCTTTACTTTTAAAATAAAAAATAAAAGAGAAGTCAGTTATTGTTGTGTGACTTATAGATTCATGAATAGAATTAAGAAAATACCTGCTCCAGGAAATAAATCTTACCAAATTTTGTGGATTAGTCTTTTCTTGGAGAATAGAAGGGTCAATTTTCTGATCTGATATGCTTTGGGAGGGAGCGATTCCAGGCTTGGTAGCACAAGGTGACTTAGCCTTTCTTTGTAATCCTCGACCAATACTGGGGACATTCTTGGAAAAAAACAGTAATCAAAAGAGATCATTTTATTATAGTCATGGTATATTTTCAAATTTAAATAAAATTCAGTTTGCTAATCAGTTAGTTAAGTGCCATATGATACACAGTTGGGTAATCATGTGTCGAAAGAGACATGACTGACTGGGCAGAAAATTTTCCCACAGTAGGCTGCCATTACTTTCTGCGGTAGACTGGTTGCCAGCTAAGGCTATAGAACCCAATCTGTCATGTTATTTAACCCATAACTGGAGGGAAGAGACGGATTAATACCTTTCCCAAGAGTATTTGCGTGCTAGTGAATGCAAGGAATTCAACTGGAATTCAGACTCGGTTTCTCAATTTCTCGTTTCGAGCCAATATCTACTGCACCACAACGCACAGTTTGCTAATAGATATATAAAAAAAAAGGATTTTATTTTCAAATTAAACTGACATGAAAATCCTTTGGTCTAAATCTGTGACCAAATACATAAAAAAGCTAGTATCTTAGCTCAGAGATTACCAAATGTTTGCACTGCAAACATACATTTTAAAAATAAAATTTTCTTGTGACACATTACTGATATTTTGTTCGTAAAATCAAATAATTCAAAATGCATATGAAAAAAAGTAATTCAATGAAAAATTCAGTTAATAATTAGAAAAAGTAATTTAATTACTTTTTCTAATTATTATTATAATATGAAATAAAGTCTCTGAAAAACCTTATGGCTGTGAATTTTTAGAAAATTGTTCTGATGTTGTAGAAGTAGATCTTCTGAATCCTTTTTGACAAACCCTTGACAAACAATGAGAGTTTTCTGATCATTCTTGAATTTTCTATTTCTGTCTTATGTTTGTGGAGTGATCATTTTGAAAGGTATGTTTGATGCTGATAAATCTCCTGTTAACATGTGTCTGGGTCACTACTTATAACTTTTCCATGGTGTTGGAAGCATCGAACAATTCCTTTTTTTTTTTACACTGCATGGATGGTGGAAATTGGTGGGTTACCAGGATGAATAGACATCTGAAGAAAACCGGAGTAAACGGCCAAAACAGTGTGATAATATCAACAAAGATGAGGACATTAGTGTGAATGTGAATAATGAGAACACCTCATCCCAGAAATCCAAACAAATCATGTAAAATAGATTGCAGATCTCAAATTTAACATAACTTACCTCTTTTAACTGAAAGAGTAGAATTTTTGGCATTCTTGGGATGGGAATTTCCTCTTGTCGTTTGCCTCTGCCAAAAGAACATTTAGTTGGAATGGGATCATTAAAAGATAATTCTTCTGTTGGATGCAATCGATCTGTAAAAACATCAGCAATAAAATCTCCTGTCCAATTTGTTGGCTGCATCTTCTTTCTGATACCAATAATAAAAAAAATATATTCAAATTATATAATAATTAATAATTTTACAAATGTATAAACAAAAACAATGAGAAAAATTAACTAAAATAAAAATACAAAACTTTTACATAGTTTTTGGTCATGTTTTATTTTAACAGTGTCTCATTAAAATATGTAGTATTACTGAGAAATAAAATAAAAATTGAAAGGAAAACTATAGGTAAAAGTTTGTATATATCTTCACATCAGATCTGTTTTAACTTGAAAGTAGACTGCAAATCAATTGTGATTTCTTCTGAACATGCCAATCACAGGTCCGTTTGCATTTTCTTTCACACCCACAGAAATTATGTGTGGTTTGTATCACAATTATTGTGAACCTTAGAGTTTAAGTATGTGCTGCACAGAGATTACATATAATTTTGAATTCAGAGTTATCCTTCTTGTAGACTGATTGCCAAGCTATTTAACTCATTGTTGGTGGGAAAAAGAGACAGATTCAGAATCATGATTCATATCTTTCCCAAGAGTAAAAGTGAATATAATGAACTTGATTGAAATTCAAATTCATTTTGCTGATTTCTTATTCCAAGTCATTAAGATTTACACCAATATTAAGCTCTGCTACTATTTCACACAAGATTTGTGGTTTCATGTCTAAACCTAAGCCAAGTAAAGCAAGAATTTAAAAAAAATGATTAAAACATATTCCACATACTATAGTTTACTCATTCCATAAGTTTGGCCTTAATAAAATCAGATTAGATAAATGTGTTTCTTTAATTTCTTTTAAAAACTTTTAATTGGTTGATTGGAAAATTATTTGTCTGAACCAATTTAAAATATGTTGTTGTTGACCCAGAAATGATTCCTCTAACATGCTTTTGTTAGTTTTTATTAACCTCCAGTGTGTTGCAAACAAGCCATTAATGAAAACTTCTGTTACATTATTTGTTGTTGATGGGAAAAAAAACTTTTAGAGAAAAAAAAGAAACAAAACAAAAAATGATCACGTTTGGTTCAGAATTAGAACATTAGTTTCACACAAGATTTTATGGTAAATTTTTGTTTTGTTCCCCGAAGGCCTTTACCCCGTCAAATCTTTCTTAAACTTCCTTAATTACGTGCAAATGTATATGCTGAAATCAAATTGATAATTGTTTATTGAAGAAACCTACCATTTTTCTTTTTTTCAACCACAAAAATGTCGGACTATATGTCACCCTTTACTACTGTTTGCATATCTGATTCACCGCTGAATGAATTGGGGCGTAGGATACTTACTACGGCCCGTGTACTTCTTTTGAGCGATTAGTCCGCGATTTGTTTGGGTTCGGAACTCAATTTCCGCGTATGAATAAAAAAAGAAGGCAAATTGGTCGAAAAATCGCTAATCTACGCGTGAAGTCATTCAGCAGTGAATAACATGTTTTGAACTGTGGTTATGGGTGAGATAAACAGCGAAAAGAAGCTCGATATTTTTCTGGTTGTAAAATTGAAAAAAGTTAGGTTTCGTCAATAAACAATTATCGATTTGAGTTCAGCATTTACTTTTGCACGGAAATAAAGATGTTTTCGAAAGATTTGAAGGGGTAAAGGCCTTCGGGGAACAAAACAAAAATTTACCGATTTTATTTCATTTCATTTATTTTTTTAATTAATTAGGCCTATAACTTTTTTATTCATAATGACTAAGTGCAATTTTTTTCCAGCGAGAATGACCCTTGGAGACTGCCGGTTTTAAGTTCATTTTAAGACTAAGAGCTCACTGGTCGTTGTACCACTACCAGTAGCCGACAATTGCAAGCAAATTGGTACAAAAAAAGTGTTAGTTTTACTTTTAATTTTAAGCTAGAATTGACAGTTCGGCAGATTTTCTTTTAAAACACACACATAACGCAAAAAAGATTGAGACATTGTCTTATTTCCAAATTTAACAATCAAATAAAAAAGATGTGAACATTTCAGACAATTGTTGACATGTTAAAATTTGTTATGAAAATATACTTATTGATTCTTGATTAAGAGTCAGAAGAGTAAGACAAAGTAAAAGGAAAAGACCAAACAAACACATCTTTAAATGAAAAAAATGTTCTTTTCCACGTGTTTTTTTTTTTTTTCAATCAAAGACAATCTTTTAAAAATAGTTATTCACGTGTGCTATAACTGGAAGAAAATTTAATTCTGTATTAAAGAAATAACATTCTTTATTTCCATGTTTGGACTATAAATATATAAACAATAATACCATTTTACCTCTGTTGACAGAAATCCTAAAGTAAACGCAAACTACTAGCCACCAGTTCGCTTTTGATATATAAACTTAAGCGTTTGCCATATAATTAGAAACAATTCATTTCATTGGTCGAAGTGTGAAGCTCAGCCAATCAGATTATTCCAAACATTAACTCTTGGATTTGCTGAATTTCAGTCTGTTCGCTAATATTTTCACAAAAACTTTAACGAAAACAATGTCTACGACAATGACATTTATTAACAGGGTTAATGTGCGCCCACCAGACAAAGGGAGTTTTCCTCTAGATCATGAAGGTAATATATTGCTGTTGAAGCACATTTTTACCTCAAAGAATGTGTACTTTTATCTGTATTAAATATTCGCAACTTAACTCTCCAAACTCAAAAGTACTTCAGTTCAACAAACAAAAAAAAATCCGTTTCTTTATTGAGCTGTACACTTACACTACAGTAAATGAAATAATAAAGCATTATTTTATATTGTTAGTATTAAAAATTAATTCTAATCTAAATAAACGTTTACATTTTATCGTTTTTTATTTGAATTTCTTCTATACTGCGTTTTTCTGAATTTTCGTTCAAACTTAATTTTAAATTTTTGTGTTAAAAAATTGTTGGTACCATATTTTGCAAGTGGATAACAATATAACATCATTGTCCAGGAAAGTATTGAATATATTTCTTAAATACAAACAACTTTATTGTTTTGATAGTCTAATTCTGAATTCAAAACTGGAAGTGGGCATCTGGAAATCATTCGTACTCCAAACAGAATAGCAATTCACAGGTAAAAAGAAAATGAAAGCTGTGGAGATCCATAATCATGACAATTTACTGATAAAGAAATAGAAGTTGTGGAGAACGCGTTCCAACGAGACTTAAAAAGTAGATTTATATTTTTTCTTGTTCTAAACAAATAAATTTCATACAAAAGCATGAATTACCTCCCATACATTTCTATTGCAGTTCCTTGGTTTTTGTTTGAGTTCTACTCGTTCTTTGAAAATAAAACTCTCAGGCATCAGAAATAAACGAAAAATAAAGCCCGAAATGTAGTCATAACTATTTTTTGTTCATTAGTAAAAACAGGTTATTTAAATTTCTGTGAAGAAAAGTTTGTGGAATATGGTTGAAACGAAATTTAGAAAGATTTTTGGAGAAAGACTAAAAAACGTATGATTTTAAAATTTTATTTTCTCAGATTAATTTATTTTAGAATTGGGAAAAATATACTATATATACACTACATTAAATTCTATTTCAGACATAATTATGGAAGTTATAGATAAAATAAAGTGGGTTATGAGTTAATTCGTGTTTTTGATGTGAAAAATTGTTTAAATTATAATAATAATATTTTCTAAAGCAAGTCCTCAAAAAAAGACTTCTTTTAACAACAGTAAACAATAAACATTGAGTTCAGTAAGTGTTAATGTTAAATCAGTGTTAAATGATTTAAATTTGAGATTGTAAAATAAATAGTTTGATTAAGCAAAGAGAATAAAGCTTACTTTTAGGCTTGCAAATGACAATGAAATGAAAATTAATCAGTTGAAAAGCATAATTGTTGCTTTCTGTTATTGTTTTTATTTTAAATTTATGATAAAATTATTAGTAATTAATAGTTGCTCACAAAAAAAAAAACAAAAAAAAAACGGGGGAAATTCTTTATTTAAATTTAAAGTAAAGAACAAATAAGATTTGTAATTTAAAATCAGTTTCTTTCATAGGTTCATGGCTGAAAATTTGTTTCCAAAAATGAAAAACATATAATTAACTTAAAAGAAAACAACTTGATCGTTACTTTACATAAAATCATTTCCTAAATTTATTTTTATCAAAGCAGCCAAAGGCTCAAAGACAACACTATGCTACAATACATACAATTACTGCATGTTTATTTGACTATGATGATTCTAATTTTCATCTCATGTATTTGTATTTTGCAATTATTATCACTACACAACTCCACTAATAATTAATTTCATGTTTTTATTTTTTAGGTCATTGCAAAGAGTTTATGATAAAATATATGAGATGCTTGCATGTAAATAACCGTGAAAATACAAAATGCCGCCAAGAATCAAAGGAATATCTGCAATGTCGAATGAACAAGTAAGTGCATGAATGCATAGATTATTTTATGTATCAATTAGGCATTATAGTTGTCACATGCATAATTACTTCACAACTCCATTGGTAAGTTTTTTATCTTTTTATTATTGAAACACTGTTAGATGATTCTATTTGATACTAAATACAAAGCCAAAACTGGTTAAGAATAAGATTGAAGTAACAGACTTTTATAAAAATGCATTTTTTTTTATAGTTTCCTTTGTTTGAATGACTTTCATTTTTGAGGAAAAATTGTCATATTTGTTGTTTGCATACAGTACATTCCATATCTGCTCTGTAAGCAATACTGATGTAACCAATAAATGCTTCTATTTTTTTAAATTAAACTCGTGCTCTAATATGAACCATGTTAATTGGCATCGATGAAAAAAAACTAACTCCTGAAAAAAAAATGGTCATGTGCAGGTAGTGAAACAAAAATATCCATGGAATGGTTTTGTGTATCTTCATCTACAGTAAATATGGTGTACTGTTGAGGGGTGCAAAAATAGCACCAAATGGGTTTTATGTATGATAATGTCAAACTGGACCTTGATTTTATATTCTGATTTATGACTGTTGATATTCAATTTAATGTGTGAATTGAATGTAAAACTGGACCCTGATTTTTGTGCCCGTTTATGCAATTATGGTTGGGAAATTGGAATAATGGTAGATATAAAAACACTAAAGGAAAAAAAGACAGATGTTCACTTGGAATAAAAATTAATATTTATTTCAAATATAACAAATGTATTTGTGTTGTAGTGAGTGGATGACTAAATTATGGGAAATTTATAGTGTTTTGTTTTTTCTAATTGCAAAAATCAAATAATTGTCAGATTTTAATGAAACTTTAAGGACTTTGTCACAAATAAATGAATTAGTTTTAGAAAATTTTTGTAAAAAAAACTTTTTTTTTATATATATGTTAATCCTCATTTAATTTTGAGATTGAGAAAGTCTTTTTTGTTGTCCTTAAATTTAAATAATGAAATTGTTTGGTCAAACAAGTATCGCAGTTACAAAAAGTCTGCTCTGAATCACAAAATAAAAAATACAATAAAACTAAGACATTATTTAATTAGAAGAGCCTTTAGTTGCTTTTATGTATAAAATATATTATGAACACTTTTGTCTTAAAACATGTTTGATGAATAATGAATTTTTACAAGAATTTTTCTTCTTTTTTTTTTTTTTAAATTTTAATTAGAAAAATTTATAAACTTTTAAAATTCTGTATTAAATTGTAGCAGTCAAATGATACTGTTTACTAATCATAACTGGAAAAGCTCACTACAATTCAACAATCACCAACATTTTACAAAGAATTTTTAATTTATTTTATGTGTGTATAAATGTCAGTTTTTGTAAATATGGATGACCAAATGAAGAGTCAGTAAATTTAAAATTTATTGGTAATTTTCTAAAATTTTCTTAAGGGTTTTGTGACTTGTCAGTTAAATTATAAAGCCAGAGTATTTAAAATTCAATAAAATATCAGATTGCTTAGAATATTTTCCAAAATTTTTCATTTTACTGGTTAGTTAACAAAAAAAAAAAATAATAATGTTGACATTATATTCATCAAATAATTGTTACTTTAAAAAAAATTCCCTAACAAAGTCTATTAAGGCATAAAAACACCTATTTCCATGTTAAATGCTTTTATGTGATATTTAAACTAAAAGTAATATTTGTTTCAAGTCAGATTAATTAAACTTTGAATCAAGTATTTGTCTATATTTCTGAGATGAGGTATTATAATTATTTATGTTGTTCAGACTGTTGTCCTCATCTTCATTGCCATATTCACAACATTTGATCTTCCTTTTCAGGTGATCAGAATTTCAAACTGAACCCTTTATTTAGTCCACCAGAGTAGAGAGTTCTAGTTCCACGAATCATGCCTCTTCTAGATGTGTCAGTATCAGTTATCTCCTTTTAACTTAATTCTTGAAGTTTTTGAACTCACAACTTTGTGTCAAGTCACTGGATTTAACCAATGCTTTTATGTCTTTTTTATCCTTGAGCACATCAGTATATGAATTTTTTACCAGTGCTAATATAACAATTTTGTTGTTATTCTCTTGCATTTTGTATTACTAGTCACCATATCGTATTCATTTCTATGCTTAGCATATGCATTGATTCCTTAAGTTTCTGTATTTTCCAGTGGTATTTTCTGTCAGTTATTTCAACTTCATCCTACAAGGAGGCAGAGATCTTCCTTTTTACTACATATGTGGTCAGCTATGCCTGATTTTTCTATTCTCATGTTATGGCTTTACAGTGTTCTTTCAGTCTTAAGAGAGTGACCTGTTTTTTCCTTTATATTTCTTACTACAGCTGCATGGAACAGTGTACACGCAGTCACTAATCATGTTCTCCTCCATGGGAGGTCTTACTCAGAAGAGTTGTCTGAAGTGTAGAACCACTGTTGAGGGTCGTCCTGATCTTATATGGATCACAGACCTTTGATATTTTTTCCGATAATCCATTCACTTTGCATAGGCACACCAAGGCTGTTTTTTTAGTGTTGTTATTCTCTTGCGCCCTTCTATCCTAGTTTGTTGGAACTACTGTCATGTATCCTGGGTAGTTGTTACGTTGTAGGATACTGCTTATACTAACCATTTCTTGTTCATATATTTCTGGGTTGCTGCTTATGAATTTTGCTCAATTTTGTAAGCAGTGGACAATCCCTTTCTTTATACTGCATGGATGATGGGCATTAAAGTTGAAGTATTGTCCATTGAAAGTTAGTTTGCCATATATGGATATCTTGAACCCATGCTCTGTTTGAGATATTAGTACATCTAGGAATGCTAGTTTGTTGTTGTTTTTTTTTTTTTTCTATATATCTAGCTATATCAATGATCTTGTTGCATTCACATGTTCCAGTTGTAGCTGAACCTCTTCCTATTGTGGCCAGAGTATGAAAGTGTCATCTACATATCTCAGCTATAAAGTTGGCTTTAGTAATGTGGATTTTATTGCCATTTCTTCAAAGTTTGCCATGTTTATGTTAGCCATTGCTGGTGATAATGATGAACTCATTGATAAGCTTTCATTCTGTCAATATATGTCTGATCCCATTCCAAAGTGTGTTTGAGTACAGCAAGTTAATGTCTCCATCAGGTTATCTATTGGTATACTGCTGAAACATGAATATGGCAATGAAGATGAGAACAACAGCCCAAACAATGTAAATAGTGTAAATTAAATCAACCAATTTTCCTCAAATAAAGTTTCTGGAAATTATATTTTATTTTTGAAAGATTTTTTATTAAGGAGAATTATATTGTGTTGACAGATTTGTCAAAATCGATGATTTAGCGTTTTTACTGATTTAAAAAAACTAATTCCAATGAATTTAAGTACATCAAAATATTTTATTTATTAGAAAATATTAAATCTAATCTATTAATTTGAAATGAAAACTTTAATAAAGATTTTCCATTTTTAAAAATCCATTTTAAACTTTAGGTATCACTTTTCTTTTCTAATTGATGATATTGTTTAAAAAAATCAGTTATTTCCCTTGAAATACAATTAACTTTCCAAGCAACTCTCTCTCTCAGCAAGTCTTGATCATAGGTTTGTAACAAGGATATATGATTTTCAAAATTTTTTGGAAAATTGATTTTAATATTCTAACATGTATTGGGAGTAGAATGAAAATTTAAAAATGTGAGATAGTATCTAAAATGTCTAAGGCACTATTTATTGAGTGGTAATTATTGGTAAGAACACTTTCTGTGATTATCATGTTGAAACATTGCTTAAATTCAGGAATCATACAGGAACCAATGTCAATCTTGGTCAGATGAGTGACCACTTGAGAATACCACATCCTGTCAGCTTGGGTTTGCAAATGTTGTAATGGGTGATGGCTCAGAATTGTTAATTGGAGAGTTGAGTTTCAATACCCGTTGGGTTCATTATATTCACTTATGTTCAAATACCCATTGGAAATGTATGAATCCGCTTCCTCTCCCCACGACCATGGTTTAATTATTAAGACTTGTATCACTAAACTATTATTATTTCCAAATAATAAAATTCTTACAATCTAAAAATGTTTTCTGATTTTTGATAACTGGCAAAGGGTTGATAAACTGTAGAAAATGAATCAACTTTATCAAATAGCAATTTATCTATAGATATAAGTAATCCATAAATATTTAAATAATGTGCTAATTGAAATACTTGGGCAGTAAATACAAAGATGATCATTTGAATAAGTTGAAAAACTTGCTTGTTTTCAAATGATTCCAGAGTTTTTTTAGTTTTTTCTTTTTAAATTTAGATTAGTTAATTGCTAAAAACAGTTTTTGAATGTTCTATTAGTTTACTAATTTTTGTTTCAAATGGTTTTTATCTTCTGAAAATTAACAATATTTTTGTACAGACTATTTAACTCTTCCAATGAAAAAACAGGAATTAAATTAATTTCTATTTTACACATTTTAAAATTCTTTAATATTTGATTAATTTCTTTTTTTATTTTTTTGTTGTTGTAATTTCTTCATTAATTTCTATTTTTTATTATTTCTAAAAAATTTTTTTTCAAAATTGACTTTTTAATGGTTCTAATTTTTAACTACTAAATTTGACTAACTTTCCCCTTTTTTTCTTTATTAATTTTGATTTCAGTTTGGAATGGTCATTTATTTCTTTTCAGTAATCTCATGAAAAAGGAAGAATTTTCAAAACTTGGTTACAAAGACATCACTGCTGATTCTGAAGTTTCTGAAAGCATTCAACAGTGACACATTCATTCTTAGAAACTGTAAATAAATTGATGTATTTATAATGAATGGAGAAGCAACAATGAACTTTTTGAAAATAAATTTATTTCTCTTAAATTGTTTTTTTTATTTTTATTTTTTTCCCAGATTTTACCTGAATTACAGTTAATTTTTTAAATTTATATTTGATATTATTTCATGGTTAGCTGTTGTGTGAGTGGCTGTTTTCTCTCAAATCATCTTTATCATGTGACAGAAAAGCATCTTGAGATTAACTACCATTCACTTGTTTAAATATATTTAAAGAGAAATAGATAAATGCAAGATTTATTAAACCTTTTGAGACAGCCTACATAACAAAAGCACTATTGGGACAATATAGTCTCGTTGAAAATGTTTCCTGGGACATAGCTTTCCAAGATATTGAAATTAAACATAAAATTGAATTTTTCTTACTTTATGCCTTATCACATAACTCTGTCATAAATCTATATAGAAAATTAATAATTTATTTACTATTTAATAAGAAAAACACAAAATTAGCAGTTAACTTTGCTTGCTTATCTTTCCTCTATCAAACTAATTTCACACTATTTACATGTGGATAATTTTCCTCATCTTTGTTAATGTTATCACAATAGTCTGCATGTAAATAGTGTAAATAATAATTATGTATCCCAAAAATTTATGTGTTTTTCATGTTATGTTGTCATTGTCTACAGTTTTAAAAACTTGGAATATCTTATTTAATTTACTTATATTTTGTGGGGGGAATAATAGGTCCAAGTAAACTTCTAAAAGATCTCTAAAGCATACTTATTTCAACAGTTATAGAAATTTTAGGATATGTATATCTTAGGAGTAACAAAATACTTAACATATTAACTTTATCCATTTTATTTTTGACACCAAACAAATTTATTGATTGATTTGTGTGGATTTATACCAAGGCAACAAATATGGCAAAGAAGAATTTTAATCTCAGAGTATGATGGGAAGGTTTGCTGCTGCTGCTTTTTCTTTTGCCTTTAGATTTGTAGCTATTTTATTCTTTATCAAGTTTCTTGTGTAAATGAACTGTATTGCTTGATGCATTTCAGCCTTTGTTATTTAATAGCCTTTTATTAGGAACTAGAGCTGACATCTATACTAATTAAAAAGAAATTAATCTGGGGCCATAAATACACTTGTATTGGTTGATGGGCTGTTAAGTTTGGTTTTTGCTTATGAAATTATTTTGAAATGACCAATTATGCCATTGAACTCCTGATACTGGCTTATGAACATATCACGTTGAAACACTGCTTCTTGTAAGATCACCAAGTTAAGCAATGTCAAGCCTAGTCATTATCTACATAGATGTTTGCTTATGAATACCAAGTGCTGTAAGCTTCAATGTGTGGCTTGTGTGATGGAAAACTGCTTGGAGCTGAGTTCCACTTCCAGTTGGGTTCATTATATTCACTAACATGCAAATACCCTTGGGAAAGGCATGAATCCACCTCTCCTTCCTCCAGCTATAGATTAATTTGGAATTAGTAAATCATTAACTCAAAATCATTCTTACAATATAAAAATATTTTCTGGCTTTTGTGACACCTTGCCCCGGCTGGCTTGCTGCCCCTGGTCCGGAACCTGTTGTGATGATGATGACCCACACCTGGGAACCTGATGCCATATCCTCGGTCACAGCATCACTTGTGACACTTGCCCGTAAATGATCATGGCCACCGAATTACGATGATGATGACCGGAACCTTAGTGGGTTGATGCTATTCAAACGGCACCAGTTATGGAAATGCTCTCGGATCACTAATCGTGATGATGGCCTCATCACAGTAGCTGGTCCTCAAGACATCTATTACCACGGTGAACCTTTCTGCCCATGCTGTGTTCTTTGATCTCAGAAAAGTCATGTTGAAAACCAGGTAGCTGTCTCTCTACCACCTCAAACCAGACCGGACACTCGTGTATGCTTGTTGAAAAAAATTAAATACAGCACCCCCAAAAAAATAAATGAATAAGTTTGAAGATGCCTGGATGAGTTACGAGAAAGTCTTTATATATATATATATATATATATATATATATATATATATATTTATAGATATAAAAATCATTAAAAGTAGCATGTACAATTGCCGAATTTCAAAGTTTACAACGGAGAGAAGGATTCGTTTAAGTAATCAGAGCTTTCAATTTTTCCAAATAAAAATTTCTTTTCATAATGAAGTAAAGTTTTCGTTAAAATAATCAAAGCTTTCGATTTTTCAAATAAAGAAAGTCTTTTCATAACAGTGCGAAGTTTTCGTTAAGAATATATCAGAGCTTTCAATTTTCCAAATAAAAAAAGTCTTTTCATGACTCTTTACAGAAACTTTATGGAATTAGCTGAAGAAGAGTGACGTGGTGGCTGGCGGTGGGGTTGTTTGATCTCTGTCGCTCGACAGCTCTGAAAAACTCCCAAATTATACTTAAATTCTCTCGGTCCCTTACCAAAGTTTTACAAAGAAACGAAGTTGAGCATTCTGGTGATAATGGTAGATTCGTCTTGTCTCCTTTGCTTGGCAATAAAAAAAAATCTCTTTTCAGCTAGTTTAACTCTTTCTCGGTTCATTCAGTTTCTATACATCCTTATCTCGGACACTATCGGAGGCGCAGTATTCAACTTTAGCTCTTTTAAGTTGATCGGTAGGCTTTTCTATGTTTCTTTACATCTTCAGCCATGAGTTCTATGGGAGGCGACCAGTCTCTGGGTTGTGGCCCCAGTTGGGAACACTTTTTCTCAATCGTTACATCTTGACTGCAATTTCAAAAACTACTCAACCAACTGATTTTTCTCACTGGGGTCTCAATTTTTATAGTTGTTCCCAATTCTCTTGAGAGATGGACCAAGTATCTATGCGAATTAAAACTTTGACCAATGAGATTATTTTCCACCTACACGATTTAAGGAGGAGTTATGGCTCAACGAATGAAATATCAACACCTCACATGACGTAATGTCTTTTGTCTTCTTCTTCTCAATTACATCATCTTAGGTTTTCAAAAAATTTTAAATCATTTCCCAGAAGATGTGGGGGCAAGGACTTGACCCTAATTTAACTTCATCAAAAAAAATCCTGACAAGTTGTTGTGACTACCGCAATTTATCAATTCCATTGGCCTGAAACAATTCGCTTTGAATGCAATGAAAAAAATATATTTTTTCCAAATTTTCAGCCAATTTTTCTATTTTTCGGCTTTTACAAGTACATAATATTAAATATTTTTAAGTAAGCTCACCTCGCAAATTACAATAAAGCACAACTAACAATACCACTAATAACAATTTCCCTCACTCCATTGTATTAAACCAAAAAGTATATTTACATGGAAATAGTTACATTTAAATAACTGGCAAAAGTTGATAAGCCATAAAAACAAATCAATTTTCTTAATCCTGCATAGTTTATACATTATCCAAATATTTGCCACTGTTGTTCTTATGATTTTTACTATAGTCATTTTCTGTGTACTATGTTCTTTCAGGATCTAGTTGATCATATCTCTCTACTAATTACTACAAAGGTTAGGATTCTCTAATTAATATTTGCCCCCCTACTATCTCACCCCAAGAAACACAATAGGGCCACTAAGATGCAAGGGATTATTGAGTGAGAGAATGAGTAAAAAATTGTTAAGTAGAGAATAAAAGTACTGGAATTAAGAAGATAACAATGAACATTGCATTTAAATTTTTGAAAATCAAAGTTGGCCGGAAAGCAAGAAACTGGAGAGTTCCAGAAATGAGAAGAAACTGATGGTTATATCTAGCCATTTTTAACTGTAAAATAAGACGTTGCCTCTGTTTTTTCCCTTTTCTTATTTATACCATATGCAGCAGAAATACCTCCCACATAATGTTTAGACATTAGTGGCAATGGTATCTTCATCTAGTTAATGTTTTACCATTATGTGGGAGGTATTTCTGCCACACCCTGTATATAAGTACACTGTATCTTTCTAAAACAGTCTGTATCAGTGATCTAGTGGATATAAATGTTTTTTGATTGTTTTATTTCTACATAAATTATGTTACTCTGAAAGTACAGAATTTTATTTATTGTGTTATACTAATTAACGGAATATACTTTAAAGATATCTACATTCATACACTGAATTTTATCTATCTACATTGTGTATGATTTATATTATTGGTTGAACTAGTCCTTCTCTATGGTTTGGAGACTTGGTCTGCTTATTTGGAGAAACAGCTTGATGGAATACTGAGAAAGATCCAAAACATCAGCTGGAGGTCTCATCCAGCATTGACCTACATCTACAGAGATATCACAGTTATCGCTTAAGCAGAAATGGCTGCAATTTGCTGGCCACTGTTATTGAACATAGAATGCAGTGATAATCCTTGCACCTTTGACATTCTTTCTAGAAGTGTTGTATCAAGGAAACTGACAGATTCACACACAATTGCCTAAGACTCAGGGCTGGATAGGAGAGATCTGAATACAGCAATGCTTGACTGGGGTGGAATTGTCAATGGATTTCCAACCAACCATAGGTTAGTTGTGTGATGATAATGCTCCCAAAACATTGATACTACAATCCTGCTATCCTCTAGATCCATTTATATTTTGAATAAGTTGGAATGATACCAACACCTTATTTCTAGCCATATCTTTTATATTTCCATAGCTTGAACATAAAAAATGTAAGAATTTTCTTCTATGGACTGTGTCTCTTCAGTGTATTGGCAATCATGGCTATGCGAAATTTCTGTCTTTTGTAGCTCTTAATACCTCTTGCTTTTTGGTCATTTACGGCAGTAGGGAAAGTCACTGAAGTCAAGATGCCAGTTCAGGACCAATAACATTGCAGATTCTTCTTTGTATTTTATGAAGAACCTACTCTGCCATCCATTCACTCAAACTTTCCAAATAGGTGATGCATTGCTTTTCTCTGTCTCTCTTACTCATGGGACAGATGAAAGGTATATTTTTCTAGCTCTCTTTCCTCATTATGTGCCTCAGAAATTTCAACTGTCTCTTCCTGATGTTAAGTAGAAATAGTAAACACAATAAAATAGCAAGGCATAAGAGAAAAATATTTCATAAGTAATATTTCTCAAAAACTTGTAAAGCCTGTTTAACATTAAGCACATTTTTGTCAATAAATAAGCAATTATTTCAAAATACATAGTGCGGCAAAAATACTTTCCACTTAATAGTAAGACATTAGCTAGATGAAGACACCATTGCCACTAATGTCATATGTGGGAGGTCTGCCACACACACACTGTATGAACTATATGATTTTATTATTATTAAAATAATATGAATATCTGGATGTGCGTTGTGGTCCAGTGGATATCGACTTGGAACGAAAAATCGGGGAAGCGAGTTCGAATTCCAGTTGAATTCATTGCATTCACTTATGCACAAATACCCTTGGGAAAGGTATTAATCTGTCTCTTCCTTCTAGTTATGGGTTAAATAACAGGACAGATTGGGTTCTATAGCCTTGGCTGGCAACCAGTCTACTGCAGAAAGCAATGGCAATCTACTGTGGGATAATCTTCTGCCCAGTTAGTCATGTCTCTTTCGAGACATGATCGCCCAAAGCGTGTTTCACGTATGGCACTTAACTGACTGACTCTGGAATTTCAACAACTCTCATTCAGTGATTCAATATGATCCAGTGATCTGAAACTAATAAATTCTCTTTTTTCTTCTCCAGACAATTCAGTTAACTTACTAGTGGCATTTTTTTTTTTCAATGAACTCAATCTGTACATGCATAGATGATAAAACTAATAGTGAAGTCTTTTTGCTTTACTACTTTATTGCTATGTTTATAGATTCTACAGATGAAACTCATCAAAATGAACAGTAGAAAGTAATTTTATTTTGATGCTTTATAAAAATACATTTAAAATTTGCTCACAGATAATCATTTGGCCTCGATTTATATATTTTCTTTTACTGGACCAATTCTTTATTTCCTCCGCAGTGTTTTCAGACATATTTATTTTTTAAGGTTACCTTAAGTTTTCTCTTATTCTCTGATCTCTTTTCCACTGCTGCTTATATAGTGTTGGGCAACAGTGTTTGGACATCATTCATCCATGCAGTGAATATTGCTGCCACATCTAATCTGGTGCTTTTTCTTTGTATTTAGAGATTCTTGATAAAATATAAAGAAGAATCTGAAATGTTATTGATCCTGAACTGGCATCTCGGCATTGTTATAACATAGCATCCCTGTGCTTTTCTATAAATACTTTCATGGTAACTGTTCTGATGAAATTTTTTTATAGTAACTAGAATTTCATGAATTTAAGTGCAGTACTAGATTGGCAGCAAAGTTTCATCATTTTACAGTTGAAATGGCTAGATGTAACCATAAGTTCTATGCTAACAGTTTCTTTTTTCACTTATGGAACTCTCTTCTGACTTTTTGCTTCCCAGTCAACTTTGCATTTAAATTTTTGAAAATTAATGTCAATCATTATCTTCTGTCCTCTTCTTTTATTGTTCTCTCTCCTCATATATTCAGTAAGCCCAGTGGCTTTATTGCCTTTTTTGGGTGAATTTATTTTTAACAATTTTTTCTGGTACTTACATTTTTAAATTTTATACAATGATATATTTTGATGTAACACTATTTTTGCATGCGGAAAAATATAACACTATTTTAGCAAGACAGAGATAAAGAAATTATTATTAGTTGTATTATTAATTGTGCAGATTAGTTGTTCCTATATAAGCAAAGAGAAAAATAAGCTTAATAGATAATGAAATTGTTTATTTGGTTGCAATATGAACACAGCTAATGAATTGTGAAGAGAGAAAATATTGCAAAATGAAATATTGAAAACTGAGTGAATTAAAAAACATTTGCAGGTATAGGCAGCAGATCAGATGAGGTCATCGTATCGGCCAGCCATTATTTGACAAAGCGGAAACGACGTGACTAAGAAAAGTACCATTGAAAGCACTGAGCTACAGCTGGTAAAAGTGGAAAGTAAGTCATAGCCAAAACATTGTTGAAAAGAGATTGTCACAAATCTTTGATGAGACTAAAAGGTTGAATCCTGAAATTTTTAATTTTTCTGTGAACAGATTTGAAAACCTGAAAAATAAATGATGTAATCAGTTGAATCAAAGGAAGAAGACGGAAAGAAGTGATATCACCAGAAATATTCTGCTTCATTGGTTAAACCAAGGGAAGGAAGTAACTCCGCCTCAAAATGCAAAAGCAGGAGTGATGTCATTGGCTAAAGATTTGATTTGCATGGACACTCCGCGTCCGTCATGCCTCCAAGAGAATTTGGGACAAGCATAAATATAGAGCCCTGGAGGGCCAAAATCAGTTGGAATTTCAGTTGGGTTGAGTTGAGTTCGAGTCAAGACAAGACCAGTTGAGATGCAACGACAAGGGAGCCACAACCGTAGAGATAGAGACGGTCACCTCGGATAGAGTTCTCGTTGAAGATGTAAAGAAACAGAGAGAAGCCTGCCGCCAACCGACCAAAAAGAGTTAAAGTTATACAATGAACCAACCAGTTGTTGTGATGAGCTAAGATAGAGAAGACGAATTACCGCTGCCACTGCTACCCACCACACACAAAGACCAACCTTCGGTAGTTTTCATAAAGCTTTGGTGAAAAGCTTGAATAAGACATTTTGAATCATCACAAACTTGAAAACTTCAATTAGAGTGAACAGACATTACCAACCAAAAGTTTAAATTAATGTTAAGAAGACAAACACGACTCTTAGGTGAAAACTTAGTCATTTCTTGCCCAAGCATGTATCAAGTATGGCAATTAACTGAATGATAGAGGGATCAATCTACAATGAATTTACATATCAAACATTCTCTTTCTTGTAAAACTGAGAAAAAATGATATTCATGATCTTGAGAGGTTAACATCCATAATTAAGATGACGAAAAAATTAATATTTCTTATAGAAGTGTGTTTCTGTAGACAGGTCATTTTATCAAAAAAATTACGATATGTTATAATAAAAAGGAAATTAAAACATTGTGTTAATAACTTTTTAGGCTTTGATATGATTGTATTGGAGTTCCTGGTGTGAATGCCAAGCAATACAGCATAACATTTCCAAACTTCTGACATATATATGTAAAAGTTTGTCACTTAGATACCTTCATCATCCTGAGTCCAGAGTTTTGTAGGCGGATCTTGTCTCTCTCTCTCTCTCTATATATATATATATATATATATATATTCAGAAATTATAACATGGATATGTTATAATATCACTACAAAAGTAGCTATTTTGTTTCGACACTTCGTGTGTCTTGTCAAGTGATGTGGTTTATTTTAAAATAAAATTGTTTTTAACCTTTTAAAACCATTCAATTTAAAATAAACCACATCACTTGATAAGACATAAGAAGTGTTGAAACAAAATAGCTACTTTTGTAGTGATATTATAACGTATCCATGTTATAATTTCTGAATAAATATTATTAGCTCTACTTTGTATTGAGCACTTTTTTAAGAATAGGGTTTCTTTGGACAAGGAATATTATTCCATCCATACGCACCCTATACTCGGATATATATATATATATATATATATATATATATAATGAAAATATGATTAGAGGTACAAAACTTCATTACCACTATAAATAGACAAAGATATTTATTATTACCACCCATGATGACAATAATTGAAAAACTGGCTAGCTAACCGATTTTGCACCTTGCTCAACAGAGCTAAATCAAGATGAATAAAGAAATAATTATCATTTTAAGAAAATAAACAAGATGTAGAGGGGGAAAAAAATTCTTAAATAACAATGAATTTGAGGCTAAATATATGCTCTCTCTGTTTACTCAGTGAGGGCTTTAAAGATTGACTATAGATGGTCTCTAACACTTTGATGGGGTAACTAGAGTAAGATGTTCTTAAGATAGAAAATGTGTCCACACTATAGTTAGCAGCACACTTATGGTTATTTATAAAGTTTTCCACAATAGAAGATCAATATGTATTGGTCAGCCTATCTGACAAAGAATAGTTCAAATTATGGATTTTTTTATGTGTTGTTAAATTCTGGCATCTAGTCTTTGAGTAGTTCTCCCTATGTAGTGCTATCCACAACTATGTTTAAACATATAAATCATAGAACTATTATGATGTAGGGGTAGAACATCCTTCCATATAGAAGAAAAGACAGGTTTAGCAGGAAAAACTACAAAAGTATTGGCAGCAAAGTAACAGTGTCAAACTGCAACAGAAACTCGCTTAGTAAATCTATCAGTGACAGAACCCAGCCAAGGGAGGCGCAGGTATATGGGACATCTTTGTACTATAGCTGGTTTAACTTTATTGAACTCCAGTACCTTATTCCTAATTACTGATTGGACAACATCTAATTGAGAGGCATTATTACAGAGAGTGGTAGTAATAAACCTGAGTTCATCATACAACTTTGTTTTAGAGCAGATTGTCAAGGCCCTATGGGTAGGGGTCTTAATTAGGTTAATTTTATGTTTTTGTGAACAAAAAGGATCCCACCTGGTATACAAACCAGTAAATGTTGGTTTTTGGTAAAAAACTAAGTAAACCAGAGGATGATCTGCTCACCAAAAGATAAAAAAAAAGAAAACAGAAAGGAAGAATTAATTTCCTTCTCTTGTGTAAATTTTAAAACTGGGTACATATTATTAACGGAACAAAAGAATCTGGTCCATTTCAATTCCATCATTAGAGAGACAAAAGGTATCATCTACATAATGGAAATAAACATTGGGTCTATTAGATTCAGATAATACACTCTCCTCATGGAATCCAACAAAGATGTTTGCTAAAATGAGGTTCAAAGGAGAACCCATTAAAAAACCATCAATTTGCCGATACATGACACAGGTGAGACTAAATTCAATGGACATTGTGGCGAATTGCATCAATTTGACAAATATTTCCTCATATAATAACAGGAGGTGACAAATGACTACAATATAAGGCATCAGCACATATATCAATAATCTCAGCTAAAGGGACACAGGTAAAAAGGCTAGAAATGTCATAAGAACACATAAATTTGTTGGTTGGTGGATAATGCTGTATAAAGTCAGAAAACTCAAATGAATATTTAATACAGAATTTGTTACACCATTCCAAAACAAGCTGTAATATGGTCATAAGCCATCTAGCCATGCCATGTTGGGAAGACCCTATCATAGATAAAATAGGTCCTAATGAAACACCATCCTTATGTATTTTGGGTAAACCATAGATACAGGGACAAATAGAACCTGTGGGTCTAAGTTTATTAGAAATTTCAGTGGGTAAAATCCTACTTTTAATTCATTTAAGTAGGCATTTTTGGAATTTGGCCTCAATAGATATTGTAGAGTCATATTTGTCTATTGGGCCTAACTGAACAAATCTGGAAGTATCTTCAAAGATAGTCATCATCTTTTTAACATAATCTTGGTAATCAAGAATGACAACACCTGAGCCTTTATCCAGTTTTGTCATAACCAAAGACATATTACACCAAAGTGAATTAATAATTTTATATTGTTCTCTGTTCCACTTTGACTCACTAAAAGAAACAGGAGTACCTGTGTAGAAATGTGCAATATCATTAAGTTCAGCCTTAAGGTCACTAATATTGCTGGCTTAATCAGGCTGAAGTCTGGCCAACTGGGCAAACAAAACTTCAAACTCTGAATAAATCTTCTCTCATTTAATATGTGAGGTGGGGGACACAAAAATCCAATCCATGTGAGAGAATAGATAACTTTGCCATGGACAACTAGGTGAGGAAAGGTTCAGACATTCTGACCAAAACTAGGATATATATAAAATTTATCACTTAGCTGAATAATGTTATATTCAGCACCTCAACTCCAGAAATTCATAAATTTTTTGTGATCATTCAGTCTACTTATCAGAAGGAATCAGCAATTGTCTGTTCATTTCCTCATTTGCATATTAAGTTAAACTATAATCGAGATTTTTTTTTAATCTACATCTGCACATGTAGAATGTTATTGTTATTTATTTTCATAATTTTCTTGTCTTCTTATACTGTCACTATTTCTTTTCCTTTTTTATCTCTTTTGACTCATTATGTTGAAAATAATGTGACATATGACAAATTACATTTTTGGTGTAGTTATTTTTCTTCAAGATTTTTATTTGGTTTACCCTTAATATAAATGCCACATTTTGGTAACATCCAATAAAATTCTATCATTTGTTGTCATGATTTTTTGCTTAAATATAAAGCATTTCTGCCTAATAATGGCCAAAGATCACCAGTCAAAATTTTGATTCATAAACACAACAAATATGAATGAAAGAGTGTGAAAAGTCTGCTGAACATAAAAAGTTTTTTTTAAATTATGTAATTATTTTTGAAAATTTTATTTACATAGTTTTATGAACAAGGAAAAAGTTTTTAAAAAATTTGAAAAGTATACAATTTTGAATTTTACATTTGTTTTATATCAACTAAAAGCATTAAAATCTCTTTAGGATATAAAAAAAATAAAGATAATAGTATGAGGCAAATTTAGCTCTTCCAATTTATTACTGTTTGTGTTCAAAATTATTTTATGTTTATGAGTTAAGATTAATTTTGTGTATGCATGTGTGTGTGTGTGTGTGTGTATATATATATATAATGTGTGGAGTGGAACTAATCAGTATTTCTGGAACCAGCTTCATTTGTCAAAGGAGTGTCAATTTTCTTTAGTTGATGTTTAATTATTTTGCCTGAAAAGAGAAAGAAAATCATTTTAGCAAGAATATTTATAATTCAGACATGGAAATATATCCAGTAAATTTGCCAATATTCTCTCCCCTACTCTCCAAATTCCTGAAACTACTGATATATATATGAATAAGGTTCTTTTAGATGTATTTTCATTTTAATTTTCTCTTGTCTTGCTTATCATTGTATTTTATTAAATTTTAGTAATATATCATATTCATATTTGTGTTTGTAAGGAACAAATTAGAATTTTCACTTTTGTTTTTAACACAACATTTATTTTATTAAGCAAAACTATAAGCACTTTGCCCTGTGTATTACATATTACTAATACAATCTAACTCGGTGAAGGAAATAGACTTAATTTTTAAATTTCAATCACTTGAAGAAGGTCGGAGTATACAACGACTCAAACATTGTGAATATAGCAACAAAGATGATAGAAGCAATGTCAGAAATATAGAAAAATATATCTGAAGTCTTTGATTAAATAGTCTTGTTTGTTTGAAGATAAAAGTTAAAAAAAAATTTTAATAATTCTAAAAATCTGAATCTCTTTCCTTTATTTATGTATATTTTATGAGAAGTTTTAATTTCAAAAGCTACCCACTGCATAAAAGAAAAAGTTTGTGTAAGCTTGTCAAGGTGAGCCTTTAGAAAAAAGATATGTTGCAGGAGTAAGTAAACATTGAGATGTGGCATAATAAACCATGTTTACTATTAAATATTGATTGCTAATAATGAACCCTACCAAAAGGCACAGCATCATTATTAAGTCTTGATTACCTAACCCTGTAAATGCCAGTTACATTGTTTATATAAAAAAAAATAGGATATCTACCAAATTTAACATAGTTTTCTTTAGTTTCTTAGCAATAAACTACATCCGGCAGCAAGGCCTCTGATTGGGAGATTGTGAAGAGCATGGAACTACCTCTTAATTGCTGTTGTTCTCAGGTCCACCCTGACCTGGGGTGGTAGCACCTGTTAGGGTCCCAACTATGGGTAAATAGTTTGACCCCAAACTGGGATCAAAAGTATAAAAATAGACATTTATGGAAATGTATACATAAGAATAGACTTTTACAGAAATATATACATAAGAATAGACTTTTTTAGAAAAATATACATTTTTGAAGGAAAAATATTACCAACAATACATTTTTAAAGAAAAAAAATTATTACCATAACATATTTTTGAAGGAAAAAAATTATTACCAGCAATACATTTTTAATACAAAACTGGAAGACGTTTTCAGTTTTCTAAAATAAGAAAATAATAATAATAATAGAAAAATTTTTTTTTTCAAAATCTGACTAAATCAACCCACTCACTATAACTGAACATTAAAAAAGTAGCTTAAAGCCCTACTTCTTTGGCATTAAATAACCCACAGAGGTTGATATGTCATTAAACAAAACTCAAACTCAAATTTTAGTTTCTTAGTTATTATGTATAATACCCTGCAAATAATTCATAAATAAGAGACTATTCCATTTTCAAAATGTGGAAAGATATATCAGAGTTGCTACTTTGTTTCAAGGAATAAAGAGAGAAGATAAATGAATAAAGAAGGGAAGATAAGTGTTTAATGTCAGTTTCAGTAAAATGGAAAAAGTTGCCAATTTAAAACCTATTCATTTGTATCCTATGATTTATGATTGTTATTTAAATATTTTGTTAAAGTTGTTAAGTTTAAATAGTTATTGGATAAAAGAAAATACTTGATTTCAGTGAGAATATAAAAGAAAGAAATAAATAATGAAGGGAAATAAGTCTTTCAAATAAAAATCCATTTACAATAAAATAAAATATCATTGTCTACTGAATTATTTTTATTTATTTTTTTTTTTTAATCGTATCACCCTGAGCAAGGCAGTAACGCCACTGATGTGCAGGGGGCTACGTAATAGTGAAAAGATTGGAAAAGAGAAAGCCGAAAACCACATCCTAAACAGGGAACAAGGGATGAGCCTCTTAACCTGTTCAATAGACGTGGGTGGAGTGTGAACCAGGCGATAGTTTAGGCTATCTACTCCAGAGAAATGTTCAGAAAGATAAGGATTTGGCTAGAAACAAATAAAGGAATATAAAAATACTTAACATCTATAGGAAAAGACATACATACATACATACAAGCATACAGTTCCAGTGAAATGAAACATAGCCATTCTCCTTCCTCCCAAGGCATCAAAAGATTTAATCGCAGTCACAAATATCAGCCAGCCTCTGCACGCTCACCTCACACATTTTTCGAGAATGAAAAATTGGCCTATCCCTCTTCTCACTAATAAGGCCTTGTTATAACATTATTTGTTATTTGGGTGGTGTATGGTTTGAATTCTTCTATGTGCTTCATCTTTTCATGATGTAGGCGATCATGGTCTTCCATGTCTCCCTATCCCTGGTGGCTCTTAGCAAGTTTTCTCCTGTTACACCATGCAACACCCTGCTCAGGCCCGTCAAGTATGTTACACGCTGCTTTCCCCTTTCTTTCTTTCCCTCTATCTGGCCTGTTAGAATCAGATTTTCCAAGCCCCACTTTTTCATTGCATGTCCCAGAAACTTTGGCTGTCTTTTTCTGATGCTCAGTATTAATTTCCTTTTCATTTCCATCCTTTCCAAAACCTCATCATTGCTCACGTGCTCGGCTCATGATACCCATTGTTTAATTACTTAGTTTTTGGTCATAATAAAATTAAACCAGTACACATTTGTATTAAAAAGTGTTCAATATAATTATATTGTAGAACTTTTGAATATTCTTCATTTGTTAACGAGTTATTATGCAAGGTTTCTACCATGTGTCTTCAGGTGATTTGCAATAAGTGATTTTACCCATTTTTTTGTTTAAGAATGCTTGAGTAACGGTGATTTTTTTTTTTTTTTTAACGCTCATATAACGGGAAATTTTTTTTAATTGTGGCTCCCAGCTCTGTTTGAGTCATTGATGCAGCAGATTTTGCTAACTTTCAATCCAAATCAGCTTTGTAATCAAACAAGCACAATATGGGACAGGGCTGAGTTTGGAATGAAGTGATCAGCTGCAAAGATTTGAATGTTGACACAAAGGACACTGAGAGATTCACAAAGCAAGTACATGGGAGGGAGTTCTGCAGGCAGGAAGTGTGGAAAAGGAATCTGCTAGATTAGAAATAGTTACGTTAGACTATTTTGACGGTAAAAGGGGTGGAACTTAGTTGCCAATCTAGTAGCACAAGTAAATTCATGCAGAACCAGATTATCTTTTAGGCAAGTATAGACTGCAGTTGAACACCCTTCAAGCTTTTATAAAGCAGTGATTTTAGTTTTCTACATGTTATAATTTCTATAGTTTCATAAACTGAAATTATATCAATATGACAAACATATTTATTTTACTTCACATAAAGCAAATCAAGAAAAAGAATGTTCTGCATTGTGTCATTGTATTTTAAGTAGATAACATGTTTGATTTTAGTTTTTTCTGTTTAAATCTTAAAAAAGTATTTTCATAAGCTGAAATGATCTCAATATGACAAACTTCTATATTGTTTAATTGTTATAATGCTGGTTATAAAAAATCTTATTTTACTATGGTTACGTTGAAATGTGCTAATTTGGTTTGTAATAAATGGTAAAATAGTTTTTTTGTTTTTTTTTTAAAGAATATTTTTCTTGACAAATTAAAGAATTTGCAATAAGTTTACTTCTAGCAATGTAAATGTTGCTAAAGTATATCATAAAAAAATCCAAGTTGGGTTCTGTCTGAGAGGGGCCTCATGATTTCATTAGCCTCGGGTTCCCAAAAAGTTATAATCTGATTGTTTGAATGTAAAATCTTTGTGTGTAATTTGGATGAATGACATTGTGAGAACATGTTTAAAAAAATTACATATTAAGAATCAAAGTATTTCAATACTTCTTCCAATCTCTTCACTATAATTTTACATTCATCTATTTCTTTACTATTGTGCTAATCCCACCTAATTTAATTGTACTTCTCTTCCCTAAGTCATGTTGCAAATTAACTTTTGTTCATTATGTCTTCAGTAGAATCTTTTAATTCTGTATTCAATTAATATTTTCTTTTTTATTGCTAGCATGATGCAATAGAATAGGAAAATATTACCTTTCTTTTCCCCTTCTCATGAGAAATATCTCCCATTAAATATCCTTTCCAAAATTAGCTGACTATTGATAATTGGTCAGGTATAAATCTTAAATTCTCTTTTTGTAATTTTTCCCAATTTTACCATATCAGGCTGCACCTGTAAGGAAAAAAAAGTTTTCATTCTTTGGTGGTTTTTCATCTGAAATTGTATCACCTTTCTAGTTCCATGCACTTATGAGGTTTCAATAATTAAATTCAACATTTGAAAGGTTCTGTGTATGTAATGTTTTTATTTTTGTCATCATAAGTAGTGAGAACCTAGGCTTTTCTTCAACACCTATATATTGGTCACTGAGTTTGCTTGCATAAACCTAGCAAAAAATTAATATGGCAGGTTTGATTTTCTTTTTCCGGTGGAATTCTTTTGTGCTTATTAGACATTTGACTGTATTCTTATTGAAGTAGTTAAGGTTAATGAAGTTATTGAAAGTTAATGTCATCAGAGAACTTTTATTTATACCTACATATAAGTTAAGAAGACACATGCAACATATATTCATTTGCAAGTCAAATGCACTGCAGACATGATTAACCAAAGAAAATAAAATTAAAAAAAAACACTAAAAATAATACCAGAATTTCTTCTCTTCTCCATATCTTATTTTCTGATTAATATAAGTGAAACATGCTAGATTGATAAATGTTTCTTATTTGTTCTTTATTCTATCATTTTTTGTCATATTAATCCATATTTGATATGTATTTCATCCCAATTCATTCATTTGCATGTAATGAATGTTGTAAAAGGGATATAATGTTTGTTTATATTTTTTAGTGTTGTAATAAATCTTATCTTAAAGATAGAAAGATTAAATATTTTTCTGAAATTACCAACAGGAGAACAGTTTCTAGTACAAGTTTCCTTTTTGAAAAAAACAAAAAAACAATGATAAATTTGTAAAATCAGAGTAACATCAACTTGCCAGATGAATTTTAAAACATTAATTAAAAGAAAAGAATTTAACCCATTTATATAGTCTTAGGCAATTGAATGACAAAGTGAAAAAAATCTGTATAATACACCTTGTCCCCTACAAGGACTTCATCAAAGTCTGATAAAATTCTTTTAAAGGACAAAATGCATCCCACAGAATGTTTCCACTTTGTTGGATAACACTCTTCTGATATGTATATAAATTTAAATATCATTCTCTCATGGAGCCTTAATAGAATTCTGTTTGCAAGATAGTCACGGTAAATGTCGGTTCATGAAAAAATTAAGCGAACTTTGCTTATGAAAGTTTAAAATATATTTCATATTTAACAGCTTATATTTTAATTATTTAATTTTTACTTAGCAAAAAGTTTAGCCAAAAGCTATGGGAATGCAGTATGTAAATATAATGGTATGTTTTACTGCTATACTTTGATGTCACAGAAATGCCAAGACTTAATGTTTTCACAACTAGAGATATACTATTTATTATTATTTATATCATTGAGCCTATGGTAAAATTGTTTTTACTCTGCCATTTCACTTAGTAATACTTTCCAAGAACCTACTGATGACATTAATTGAGAATCTGTTGTAAATAATCAGGCTGTCCCCATTGACTTTATGTGCAAAATTCAATTTTGTAAAATGAATACGAAATATTTAATTAAAGCTTTTTATTTTATTTACACTCAATACATGTAGACTATTGTCCTCATCATTTTTGTTGTTCACATTTCACTTATTGTGCCCTCTGGCTTTCATCATGTGCATACATCAGGTATGCACACTGCCCAACTTGGGATTGAATTCACAATTACTATTTCACCAAATTTACAAACTAATGACATTTATTGTGTTTACAAAGATGGTCAGCTAACTGAAAGTGAACTTTGCTGGGAACATGTCAAATGACCCTGAGAAAGAAGGTCAGCTGAGTGGAGCAGACTTGATGAAAGCTTATAGGATAAAGGCTGGTTATCTATAAGACAGTGGTTCCTACAAGCCTAAAAGGCAGAGTACCATTCACCTGCTATACAAAAAGGAAGACGCATCTCAGTTAGACCCTTCACCAACTCGTCTTACTCTTCCTTGTTTACCTACAGCAGAAGGTTATAACAAAATAAAACAATAAATTTTGCCAACTGCTACAATCTTGTCTCATGGTTTTATTTTGTGGGTAATGATATGGCTAGAGAGTTATTTCCCATGTATTAAGCCACAAGCATTTGACTGGAAGAAACTGCACTCTGAGAATGAACCTGGTATCTGGCAGCGATGCAAAAATATTGTAATAAGAACAAAGATGAGGTCACTATTCCGCATGTAAATAGTGAAAATTCCTCATTCCAGAAATTCAGGCAGAAGTTTTTTTTTCTTACTTTCTTTAAATGAAGCAGTTTTAATGACAAAATCAAGTGGCAGTTTGTCCCCACCCTATTGTCTTGTAAGATTTAATTTGTAGATATTTTTCAAGTGGGTACTACCTTTGCTTTGACAGAGTTTCCTAGTAATTGGAGCTTGCTATATTTAATAGCTGGATGGGCATCATCATTTTTTGGTTTGAATTTTCTCTTTCTTGAGCGGCAGACACACCAGCAGCAGACTGATAGGCATGATAGAATCAACACTGTTAACAAGGTCAGCAGTACAATCCACCATCTTTGGAGCTCAGGAAGACCTAATAGAAAACAAAAAGAAAATTACTGTCATATAACCATAGCCATCAGTATAGCTGCTGTTTTTTTATTTTTAACATTTTTTTTATCATTTCATCCCGAGCAAGGCAGTACCACCACTGATGCATAGAAAGTTATATGAGAGGAAAAAAAGAGGAACAGATAACAGGGGATGTTGGGGAATGGTTAAGGCTAGGAACATCGGTGTGAAGAGACCTGCATGAGAGTAGAGTGGAAAGAGAGAAGAACAAGATACAAGGGGTGTTGAAGAAAGGATGTTTGTCAAGGAGATAAGCGATGGCAATTGATATTGCATTAAAATTCTTGGAGATTGTAGTTGTCAGGGAAGAAAGTATATGGAAGGGAGTTCCACAGGCAGGAAATGCAAGCAAAAAAGCTGATAGAGTAGAAGTTGCAGTTACATTTGATAGGTTTCACTTTAAAAGGGTGGGCCTTAGTTGCTAGTCTAGTAGTTCGAGTAAATTCATGCAGAAGGGGCACCAGGGAGCTAAGCTCATCAGTGCAGAAGCCGTGAATGTATTTGTAGAAGAGACAGAGAGAAGCCACATTATGTCAGTGAGACAGTGACTGGAGTTGAGCTACCAGGTCGGGATTGATTACATTGCATTGGATTTTGTCAAGAACCCCAGGATGAATAGCAGAGTCACCTGACCAGATGTAACAGCAGTATTCAATGCATCGGCGGATGGTAGATCTGTATATGTGCAAGATGGATTTAGACGAGAAAAACTTCCTGGCTGTACACAGTGAACCAACCTTTCTAGCAGCAGATTTAGCTATTGATTCAATGTAGTTATTCCACTTGAGGCTGGCTGAGAGAGTTAGGCCGAGGAGGTGCAGTGTATTGCTTTTAGAATTGAGGAGAAAATGTAAAAGCAAGAAAGACAAAAAACAAAAGGGAATTATGTAAGTCATGGAGATGAAAAAAAGCAAAACTAGCCAGATCAAAATTTTTTTTCATCTCCATGCCTTACACAATTCCCTCTTATTTCTTTTCTTTCTTGCATTTACATTTTTTCCTCTTAAATCTATTATGTGAAAAATGTGAAAAAGAACAGACTGGTAGTTGGGATGTGTGTGTGTGTATATATATATATATATATATATATATATATATAAGAAAAATTAAGGCAGACATGTTATTTCATGGTAAATCGGAACTTCTGATTTACCATAAAATAATGTGTCTGCCTTAATTTTTCTTGTATTTGCTCTATATGTATTTATATACATATATATTTAGAGCTCTCTTAGAGAGTTATCCTACCACTGTATGTACAGGATACTCCTTTGGATTCTTCTATACCCACACTGCATGCTGATATATATATATAAAACAACTTCAAGCATTATTTTTAGTGGATACTCATATTTGAGTAGTCTCTGTTTCTTTTAAACAGGTGTTTATTTAATTGACCAGTCAGCGTACTCAGAATGAAAATGTGCCTTCTGATAGCACATTTTAAAGAAGTAGAGATTCTATAACATTTGAAATCATAAAAATATGTTTGATTAAAAAATAGAATCCATTAATTCTTTAGAAATTGCTTTATTTATATTCAGATATGAAACTGAGCCGATATGGCTTTCAAGAAAATCTGAATGAATGGATGTGCTTTAAGGTAAATAGAACCTTGCTTGATGACTGTTAAACTCTCCATAGCCAAGCAGTTAAAGAATATTTGGATTAGATGGTGATTCATTCTGCCTGAGAACTCATTTTCTTTAAGTTTTCTTGAGTGTGCAGATCAGTAGATGAAATAAAAAAACAAACAGATCATCTACTCAAATATGTGTAATCACTAAAATAGTGTTTGAAGTAATAAAAATGAATTCCATTAATTCATATATAATAACAATATGAGTAATGGTTACTAATGGAAGTACATTCCACAGTTAGATATTTACTTTAAAAAGTGTTCAATACAAAAGTAGAGCATATATATATATATATATATGGTAATTATTATTATAATAATTGCATACTGCAACATGATAGTTATAAAGTTTTGGTACTAAAACACCATTATCATGCAGTTTATTTTGTAATATATAAATAAAGAGATTTTTAAAATAAATAAATAAAATTGAAGAAATAAAAACGAGGTCATCCAATGAGAAAAATTATGTGGATTGAGAGGAAGATTTCAAAGAATGGTATATGTAAGATTTACTAGCTAGATGGTAGTGTAGTGTATGTTTTAATGTGGAAATCCAGACATATCAAATTTTAAACTGGAAGAAAACAAAAAGATAAAGTGGAAAAAATCAAAATTAACAGAAAGATATGAATAATGAACTGAGATATTAAAATATATACTTAAGGTGATTTTTTTTCATAAATTAATAATAGTAATTTAAACAAATAGCCAAAGCAATAAGCTAAATTTTTAAAAAGTTATAGGAAATTTGTTCATAAGTAGAATAAAATAATAAAAATGATTAAAAAATTTCCAGTTCAATAAGCTAAATCTTTTTAAAATTGTAAGTGAATTATTTTATAAGTACAAATAAAAAAAAAATAATAATAGTAATTAAAAAAAATTCTAGTTCAATATACTAAAATTATTCAAGGATAAAATGAGTAAAAATATATATCTAAATTTGAGATAATTTCAGATATATTTAAGTATGAAAGATTTTATGATTACAGAAATTAGTTATTTCATTACATTAGTTTAATAAGTCATTTTTTGGTAATTTTATTATATGGATTTTTTCATTTAAAGATCTACATGTTCTAGCTTTAGTTAATATTTTCAACTTAACTGTAGTAGATTTATTTGCATCTTTCAATTGCCAGTAGTATTTTGAGAGAGAAGTAGAATTTCTATATGCTTTATTATTGAAAGATAGTTATGCTGGTAAAATCGAGACTTAAAATTATTCTTAGTACATTTGATATAATGCTTGGTAATATTAGGATTTTCATTGGTAGTGATAATAGCTTGATATACAATGGAATCTGTTTATTTTGCATAGAACATAAGTTAGGGTTATGACAGTTGCAGGAATTTGTGTCATTATTATTGTTTATGGTGCGTTATTATTAAAATTGTAATGTAGTTTTAGAATTTTATTATTGTTTTTTTATCATATCAAGATTATCGATGCAGCTATAACTAAGTTTCAGTGTATTTTATCAAAAGTTTTGCTAAGGGGTTTGTTAGTTGGGAAGTGTTTTTGAACTACATTAAGAAATTTATTGCCTAACTTGGTACTAACCATTTTATTAAATGGTGGTGTGTACTAAATTATTTTCCTATTTTGATTATGTTTGGCAATATGATTAATTTATGATATTTATTATCCTTGCAATTATAACCACTATTTTTAGGGCTGTATTATAGTAATGGCTATGCTTATATATAAACCAGTTGGATGTTTCAAACATTTTGTGTACTGTTGTCTATTTCACTCTGTAAAAGCATCATCAGAAAAACTCTTATAACCTGAAGTGTTGGGAACAGAATAAAAATTTTAAAAGATCTGACTGCTTTTCATAAATTTCGTTTTATATACTTTGTATGGACAGTTAATTTGTCATTTTATTTATATACATAACACTCTTTACAGAAGTGCACAGATACTCTGATTCCTAAGCAGAAGTGCTGATCAATGCTTATATAATCTCATCTTTTTTTTACATGTATTATATATGGATGTGTGTTGTGGTGCAGTGGATATCAGCTTAGAACAAGAAATTGAAGTGTCGAGTTTGAATTCAAGTTGAATTTCTTGCATTCACTTATGCGCAAATACCCTTGGGTATAGCAATAATCCCTCTATTTCCTCCAGTTTATTTTGTATATGATCTTAATGTCTTGTCTGTCTCTTGAGATTGACAGCTTTCTTTAGTTAAAAAGAAAAATGGATCACAGCAAAAAAAAAATTGAATTTCAACATTTATTCATCAATTAAAATGCTCATCTAAGACGGTTGCTCCAAATAAGTTGGTACTTATAGTATAATAATATTTACTGCATCTATCTTTTTGTTTACCACCTTGTTGGAGGGCTTCAAAATACTTCTACAGGAGGTAAAAGTCCACCAAGGGGGCTACATGTTTGCTGTGGGTGGCAACCCATGATGCTTGATGATGGGTTTCTGGTGGTTGAGGGTTTTTAGGAATTGGACTACACATACTCCTAAACTTCAAAATACAACTTTGGCCCCTATTTGATCTAACTGAGTGATTGGACAGACTCTATCCAATCAACTGGCTGGTCATGTCACGCCCTAAGTCAGACTAACAAAACAAACAAAATGCACTCACATTTACATATCAAACATTAAACTGACTTGGTAAGTGGTGGCTGTTGTGTCAATCAAACTTAGAACAAAGGAATTCAATACGCCTGTTTCAACCACTGGGGAAAGTCCATAGTTGGGTGGACAATCTCAGATTTGAAAGAGATTTTTGAGAGAATAGTAAATGCTTGACTAATGTGGTACCTGGAGAGAAAAAAAAATCCCTAGATAAGCTATACAAGTGAAAAACCAAGGAACCAATGATCAAATAGGATGGATAGAATCCTTTATTCATGATGATTTTGTTTTAGGTCATCATGTGGTATAAATATTGTTCAGTCTGGAAAAAGCCTATGATAGCACATAGAAGTATGGTATCTTAAAAGAAATACACAAAATGTTAAGAAAGGAAGAATGGCTATATTCATCCAAAACCTCCTTTCAAATTGAACATTCAAAGTACAAAATGGAAACAACCTCAGATACACATAAGCAGGAAGCAGGAGTACCTCAAGGTAGCATTTTATCAGTTGCATTATTTATTCTCAAAATAAATAATAATATTAAACCCAATAATACAGGAATTGAAAAATCTCTATATGTAGATGATCTCTCAATATCATACTCATCACTAAGCATGACTTTCCTTGAAAGATATTTACAAACATGGTTAAACAAAATAGAAAAATGGACAAATGAAAATGTATTCCATTTATGCAAAACAAAAATTGCTTGTATGCATTTTTTGTAAAAACATGAGCTTGCCACCCCTATCCAGAATTAAAATTAAATGGACAATTAATTCCTGTAGTCCAACAAATAAAAATAGCTAAGAGTCATACTAGATAGCAAACATAACTTCAAGGTGCATATTGATTACCTTAAACAAAAATGCCAAAAATTCTAAAATTCTAAAAATAATAACAAAACTGAATCGGAGTATCAACCAAAAGCTAATGCTCAGAATATACAGGTCACACATTAGATCAAAATTAGACTATGGATGCATCATATACAGTGTCATGTGTAAAGCCTATCTTAAAAAGTACAAACCACACAAAATCAAGGACTGAGATTAAGTCTTGGTGCCTTCCAGACCTCATCTGTGCAAAGTCTCTATATAAAAACTAATGAACCACCTATATCTATGAGATGTGAACAACTATCCCTCCAATATACACTAAAACTACAATCCAACTCAAATAACGTATTATACCAAAAATGCATGAACCTTAATATATCCAGTTCCATAGAAATAAACCAACAGCCATCCCTTCCCTTAGACTTTGAATTAACAAAGCACTAGAACAAATAAAAAAAGATCCTGATAATGTAACACCAGTTACAATAAATAAGGTATCTTTATGAACAATTTCCAAACTTTGCATAGACCTGACATTGATTCTTCTTTTTCTTTGTGTCAATCAACAAAAGTATATATGGAGAATTAAGAGACAAATATTGTGACTATAAACCATTCTAGACAAATGGATAAAAAAAAAATCCTAGATAGAACAGGTGCAGCAGCCACAAACAGACAAATTCATAAATAAATCCGGCTACTAAATAATGCCTCTTTCTATGCAGCTGAACTAAAATTAAATTAAAATGGCACTTAAAATGATAAAAAATAAAAAAAATAGGAGGTTTATAATATTCTCAGACTCCCTGTCTAGTTTAACAGCAATTAAAGAAAAGAACACAAATCATCCCTATATTCAGGAAATATTAGAAACTTGTCATCAATTAATAAAGCATAAAATAATATTACCTTGGATTCTTAGCAATATAGTCATCAAGGGAAATCATGAAACTCACACATTGGCAAAAGAGGCAACAAAAATGAAAATAACAGATATCAAACTCACATATACAGGTTATAAAAACAAAATTACACATCAAAAGAAAATGGCAAGTAATTTGGGACATGTTCCCAAATAACAAACTATATGAACATCGGCCAACAATAAGAAAGAAGAATATAGAGCCATTGGCTAACCACAGACAAGACATAATAATGCTCAACAGATTAAGAATTGGACACACTTACCTGACACACACACACACACATGCCCAAGGCAGAAACAATACCACTGCAACCAATTTCTCACTGTCAAGCATATCTTGATAAAATGCAAAAAGCACAAAAAATATATTGCAACTATTACCAAGCACAAAATCTTAACATGTTCTTTAAAAATATACCAACTGCCCAAATAATAGAATATCTGAAGAAAATAAAATACTTCTAATTTCTAAAGAAAATACAACTTGGACTTTGAACCATGCAACTTACATTTTGAAATACTCTTGAACTATACAACTTGTGATATTTTGAAAACAATTTTAAAAAAACCTCACAACCACTTGAAGCATTTTGAAAGATTCCTGAATAAAAAAAATCTAGTTTCTGCTTTAAATAACTCACACGGGTTGATATACTGATAAAACAAAACAATAAACTTTTGAGGAAAGTTAATACTTGGATGAACAATCCAAGGTATAACAGGTGCTTGGAACCCTCCCAACATTTGGGTATACCAGTCAAGAAGTCCTGAAGGAATGAGGTAAACGAGACCCATCCTCTCCACCATATGAGACCGAGGTGTGTGAGAAACATGGCTGTTGAATAATAATAAATAAATTATAAGCAAGAAAAACTAAGTGACTACACATCATGAAGTGATATATCAGAAAGGATATAGAAAATAAAAAAAGTTTAAATTCATGATAATAGTGCCAATAGAAAACAAACTAATAACAAAGTTGTCAGCTTTTGTAATAGAAAAATCTTAGCATCTTGAATAATTCCAAAAACAGTTTTAAAAAAATAGAAATAATACGTTAGTGATAGAAGTCAAAGGAAACATGACACTAAAATCTACCAAAAATGACCAAATTTCATGCTATAATGGCAAGAGTCTATCTGCACCAATTTTAAAATTTCTCCAAAGGTGTAGTAAGGAAAACTGAACACTCACTGTGTGAATTGGAGGAAATTAAAGTATGTAAAGAGAATTAACTGACAAATATCGTGACTATAAACCATTCTACACAGATGGATAAGAAATCCTAGATAGAATACATTCAGCAGCCACAAACAGACAAATTCATAAACAAATCAGGCTACCAAATAATGCATCAATCTATACAACTGAACTACAAGCCATTAAAGTGGCACTTGAAATGATAAATTCAAAAGATAAGGAGTCTGAGAATATTAATTTCCTATTTAGTTTAACAGAAATTGAAGAAAATTAAAAAAATTATCCCTATAATTCAAGAAATCTTAGAAACTTGTCATAAGTTAATAAAACACAAAACAATAATATTGGCTTGGATTCCTAGACAAATAGGTATCAAGGAAAATCATGAAGGTTATAGATTGGCAAAAGAGGCAATGAAAATAACCAACATCAAACTCTTATATACAAGTTATAAAAATAAAATTACACAACACATCAAAAGATAATTGGCAAGCAATTTGGGACATATTCCCAAACAATAAACTATATGAACATTAGTTGACAATAAGGAGAATATAGAGCCATTGGCTGACTGTGGGCAAAACATGGTACTCTACAGAATAAGAATTAGACACACTCATCTGACATATGCACACATGTTCAAGACAGAAACTACACCTCAGTGTACCCACTGCAACCAATTTCTTACTGTCAAGCATATCTTGATAGAATACAAGAAGCGAAAAAGTATGTAACAACTATAACCAAGCACAAAATCTTAACATGCTCTTCAAAAATGTACCAACTGCCCAAATAATAGGATATCTGAAGAAAACAAAATACTTTTCAACTTTATTTGAAAATTGAGATTTTCAAATGATGTTTTAAAACATACCTGAATTAAAAATAGTTTCAGCATTAAATAAACCTGCTGGTAAAACTAATAAACAATCTCTTTGTTTAATACTAAATATTGCAATTGCCACCACAATGCTTGTTAAAGAATTATATTGTAATTTTCAGTTTAGTCTTGTTTTTACTGCACTATATCATGTTAGCTTGTTCTCATCATGTTCCTGTTAAAATTGCTAGATGTAGATGTAACCTTAAGTTCTATGCTAATACCACCTTCTCTTGTACTTTTCACTTGTGGCACTCTCTTTCAGTGTCTTGCTTTCCTGTCAACTATGATCTTCAAAAAGTTAAATGCAATATTAAGCACCATCTTCTGTGTCCTTGATTCCTATTTTATAGTCTCCTCAATGTTTTTTAAGTTTCCTTCACTTTTGGCAATCTTTTGTGTTTTTCTAGCTTTAATCCTAAGTGGAACATGTTTATTTATAAACTGTAGGTTACAGACTACAGTAGAAACTTAATGGTATACTGCATATTACAGTAGCAGCTTGATTGTAGTCAATATATTCCATTAGCATTCATGTTTATTAACTCATTTTTCATATTTGACTAATTTTATTATAAAACCAACAAACTAAAAATATAAAAAACTTTATCTTTACATTTAAAGTTTAAACAAAATTTCTTAACATACTTTCACAGATTCTAAGTATGACAAAGTTTACTTTTTAACACTTCAAATTTCTATTTTTAATCTTTATGTATAGAAAAGGAAGAAAAAATATACATAGTTTTTAGAAATATAGATTTGTGAACTCTTAGTCTTAAATTGTCGAATATTACTTGAAAGTTTGTTCAGAAGGGGTGTTCTGTTTATAATATCAATACAGTGTCAAATTAGTCCCTGACTTTTACATAGTTATTGGTTATAGATAGTTATAAATGGCAGCTAAATGACTTAGAATGTCAAATGTCAAGTTTGAAAATGTGTTAATATTGATATTTTTATATTTGATAATTTTCTGAGTCTTTAAAAATATTTCTAACATTTAAAAAAATTTTTTTGCATGTGATTTTTTTTCCAGAAGTACATACACAAATGCTTGTAGTTTATAATTATTTAAGTTAAGAATAAATGGATGTATAATTTTATTAATTTATGTAATCTTTTGTTCTTTACTTAAAAATCTAAATATGTTTGTTTGATAAGAGAAATCTTTTTGTAACTCCACCTCAAAAACGTTTGTTTTCATATGCAGACATGCTAAACAATATAAACAGTACCGCCCTTCTAAATCAATAACAAATCAATATTTTTTTTAATTCTGAAAAATGTCACAGCTTAAGGACGGTCTGAATAATGCAAATCTGCAGAAATGATTTCCTAAAACAAATATTCTTTATTTTTTATGCATGGCCTAGTCTATTTAAGGAATGCCAGCAAATGTATCATCCTAATTATTAATTGTATATGCCGGTTAAAAATAAATTTGGGGTATACTAATGTGCCTTAGTTTTTGAAAATTACAGAGTGGATTAAAAAAATGATCTCTGTGACGATGCAATGTTGCTTACAGCAAGAATAATATAGAAAAATATTCTAACCAACCTGCTATTTTCACCTGACCTTGCACCAAACATTTATTATCTCATTTCAATCATAGCAAATCTCTTTGAGGATGAAAACTTACTCTAATAAAAAACTGTTTTCAAGAGTTCAGCAAAAATTTTTTCACGTCAAAACCTGCAAAATTTTACTGAAAAACTATTGAAAAGCTACTCGATAGGTGACAAGTTACTGCAAATAATCATTTATTGGAGTGACAAATTTAATAATTAAGCATTACATAACATGTAATAAATATACTAAATTGTTGTGTTCATAGAAAGTTTTAAAAGTAATATTCAATTCCGAATCTTCTATATAATTACACACTGATTAAGTTTTTAAATCAAATAAAGGATATATTTTATGAGTGTTTTAACTTCCAAATTCTTACCAGGGATTTAGATATTTCGTAATTTCATGACCTATCAGAAAAATCATTTTTTTTTCTTCAGGCTGGGGTATAAGTTTCTAAACTGCTTGTTGGAGAGGGAATTTTTACCTTAACTTTTCACCTAGTCAAAAAGTTAGGAAACTGCATTCAACTTACTCATGAGTTTCTTTAGCATTTGTGTTGTGTTGTAGATTTCTCTTGGTTGTAGTGGCCATATTGAAGAACTGTTTAGGAACATAAACATTTTTTTTTCTTTTTGTTGCTGCTGCTATCTGAAAACCTTGAAATTTTCCTTAAATCCTGAAAAAAAAAAAGTAAATGAATTGAATGTTACCATAATATTACAATGTTGGTGACCAATGAAACTTTCTTTCTGATCATTATCTATAAAAGAAGTAAATATAAGAACAAGAAAAATGGCTCCCTGGCAAATGTAATTGTTTCTAATTACAATGACTGGTAGCTTTCTCTTTGTAAAGGGCTTTGACATTTACACAAAATAGGCCTGGAATTTACTATCTTATGGCATGATAATTTCATAGATTGTAGCAGTAACTGAAAATATAAACAATTTGAGACAAAATAATGTCTATAGCATGAGCAAAAAAAAAAATTGAACTTGAAAAAAAAAAATGTTAGAAATTTTAATTTACCTTATTTCTTAGCAATTTGTAAATTAAAATTTAGGCCAATTTTCAAGTAAGCACACAAGATTCTGTTTTTAGCATCTGATGTTCACTTAATAAAAAAGAAAACGTTTTTTGAGATCAGTATTGTCAAAATTATAGCAAATTTGAATAGTATACCCTCTCAGAAACATGACCATTTCATTCATTTCTATCTCTAAATTTATGTAGCTGTCTATCTTTCTATTACCTGTCAATAAGTATTATTATTACTAGAAAGACTCATGAAAATTTCATGGTTTTCTCAAATCTCCAACAATTTCTTCTTGGTTGAAATAGATCCCAGTATCACTGTATTCTGAACATTTTCAATTTCGGCTTCAATTTTTAATTTATGCAGGTATGGTTCATTAAATATCAGTACCATTGTAAGTATTCCAAACAATTTTTCTTCATTATGCAGGAATTGTTCTAAAAAAAATAAACTAATTGTCACCCAAAGATTTTAAGGCATCTTATTAAAATGTTTGTCTTGAATTGAGGAATCGGAGAGACAAGTTTGAATTCCAGTCAAGATCATTACATTTACTTACTCATGGAAAATCTATTAACCCAACTCTTCTTCCCCCAGCTACAAATAAATAGTAGAACAGAATGGGTTCTATAGCCTTGGTTGGCAACTGGTCTAAGAGAAGGAAAACACTAAATTCAAAACTGTATGTAGCCCTGGCAAAATACAAATTATGCAACTAATGAAAGGATTGTTCATATTGACTCAATGATCCTGACTATGTTCGACTCTTTTTTTTCTTTTTTTTTTTTTTTACTTTATCATTAATAGTTGTAAGTAGCATAACAAAAGGACCATTTTAATATTTAGGAATAAAATAAAATATTAAAGTTTTAAAAATGAATAAGTGCAAAAACATTAAATTTTACTGAAGTTTTTATGAAAATCATAGCTATTTTTATTTAATTTATTTTCCATTTATCTTGAATAATTTTATTCAGTAATGTTAATTGTCATGCTTTGATTAAATTCTGTCATACTTTAAGAGATGTTTACTATGCATTTGCTTTCTATCTAAAGAATATTAACGCATTTCAGCTATTCACGATCAAAAAAGTTTTTATCAAAAAAGAAAATTTATTTACAATTGCCTGACTTGCATCATGACTGTTTTTAAAATTTTCCCTTTTATTTTCAATTTTATGAGGAAAAAAATCCCTAATACACAAAGATTTTGTGAATGGTTCATCCAATGTTTTAACCAAAGATTGACAAAATAAACACTTTTTGCTTTGTTTATTAAAGCAAAATTAGTTTTTACAATAACATTGTTTTTTTTTTTCATATTTAGAAATAAATAATGAAAATATATAAATTTAAGTTTTTTAACCCTTATTTCTCATTCAGTTTTATTCACCAGTTTTGAAAAGAAAAGTGGTTAAGTTTCATTTATTTTGTTTCTGTGTGCACATGTGTGCTCCATTTATTAAAATCACTGTTTGTAAAACCTCTTATACTTACTACTTACCAAGGTTTTTTTTCTTTCTGATAATTCGTATCAACTCTTTCCAGTTTGATAGTAATGTATCTTGTGGCATGTTGTTTATTGTCTTTGATGTACAGATTTCAGTTTTACTTAAAGTAGTAAAAACAGCTTTGGCAACACAAAATTACATGTTCAGTTGTGTAACAGTAATCTATGAAATATGTCACGGTAAAAACTCGTCTAGAGTATTTAGTTAACTTAGGATTTTGATCACTCTTGAAATTAGAAAAAAAAAATTCTTATAGAGCAACAGATGTGCACCCTTTATATTTTTAATTTACTCAGTTGTAAACCAAGCCCACAAAGCAGAATTTTATGCTGTTTATTGTAGAAGACACAAATTAAACCTCTAGACCTAATAGATCTATCTATCGCTCGGTTCACACTCCACTCATGTCTATTGAACAGGTTAAGAGGCTCATCCCTTGTTCCCTATTTAGGATGTGGTTTCCGGCTTTCTCTTTTCCAATCTTTTCACTATTGCGTAGCCCCCTGCACATCTGTGGCGTTACCACCTTGCTCGGGGTGATACAATTAAAAAAAAAAAAAAATTAATTTGAACTCCATATTTATTGAATCCTATCTCATTTGAAAAATCATCACTGTCATGAATTCTTAGAACATGTTTTAATTTAAATATCTAGGAAGATTTTATAAAAGATTTTCACTTTTTTTTTTTTTTTTTTTTTTTTTTTACTGGATTTTTCGAGTTCCTTTCACACCTTAGTTTGAAGAGGACTTGTGGTGAATACAAATAAAAATAATTTTTCCTTCACTGTTTGCAAATTTGTGAGCCAGTGTGAAAATCTATTTTTGACTAATAGAAAAAAAGATTGCCTCTGTGTTGAGAAAAAGATCAAGGAAAATTTCACCAGCAAGTGCAAAATATTTATTAAAGAGTGAAAAATGAGTGATTTACAGAAAACAAATTAAACTTTCAATGTCCAGTGTCATATGTCTTTTGGGTGGGGGGAATGAGTCTATGTTTTGATGGACCATGTGGCTGATTATTGACCAATGAGAGTTGGAGTTAGAGAAAAATGGGAGAAAGAGAAAAATAGAAGACAACATATCTAAATAATGCCAGTGTAAAATTACATGCTCATACATTGTCAGTCAGTTAAGTGCTATACGTGATACACTGATATACACTTTGGCAATTGTGTCTCGAAAGAGACATACATTATCAGCTTCTAATGACAACTTGAAATTTCAAGGACTCTACTCAATGGTTAAGCTAATTCCCTTAAAATATATCTTTTATTTTGATTTCAACTGTACAACTTTCATGTGAAAAACGAACTGTGTTTATTTTAAGCATTTTGGAAATTTACTTTGTGTCTGAATTTAATATGAACATTTTCTCTTCTTGACTATTCATCAAATCTATGAACTTTTAATGATTACTACTTGTCTTGAAACAAGCTACTGACAATTAGAAATGTGTAAATTTGTAAATGTGTGTTTATACCATACATCACCCCAGGAGGAAAGATAGTATTTTTGTATAAATTTCTCTTTTGATTTACATAAAAAAAAAAAATCTAGCATAAATATTTTCAGCTGAACATGTAATTTAGTGTTGTTATAGCAATTTCTATTACTTAAATAAAACCCTTGAAATGGATGCACATATGTACATCAAAGACAATAAAGAAGATGCCATAAAATGACCAAAAAATTATTCACTTAAATTTTTATTACAGCAATAAACACAAGCATATTAAAAATGTGCTATTTGCAATAGGGATTTATTTTTACTTACTGCCAGTTAAGGCCTAAATTCTGGTAAAAAGCTATTTTTCAAGTTAGATTTTCTTATTTTATTATATGGAGTTTGATAAACCATTTTTATTCAGTTCTGTAGGTGGAATAGACCACATAACTTATTGTACAATATTTGAACTACTGGACTGTCACAAATTTAACAATTCATATGAATATTTGTGTTGAATAATAAGCAAAACTGAATTAAGAGAATAATAAACAAAAGCAGAAAAAATTGATACAACAGCTGTGTTTTGAAAACCTCATGAATTAGTAATTAACTGTGTATCATTTGCATGTAAAGTACTGATAGATGAGAGGGCTTGCTACTGGAACTGGAAGGATAGTTTCAAATTTCACAATCAACTATGATAATTTATTTTGCTTTAATGTTCATCTTACAGCAAAGTTACCAAATTGGGAAGTGGTGGAGAAAAACCCAGTTCTAATAAATTTTGAATTTCACTACTTGTATACTTTAAAATAAGTCAGGCAAATGTGGATCCTTTATGAGAAGAAAATCAATTAAAAATTTAATAGCACTAAAATTTCAAGTGTTGTCCAATTTAATATTTGTATCATATCCCAGTGTAGTATCCATGTCTCAGAGCATTAATCTTGTCCTTTTATTATCTAAGTCTTAGGTGTGTGTTTGTGTGTGTGTGTATAATAAATATATATAAGATAACAATATGTATTTTTATATATCAAAAACAATACTGTTTTGAAAAATTTTCTGGTGATGCATTTCAACCTTTAGAACTTCATCAGATATATATAATGTGTATTTTGTTAAAAAAGAAAATTGTATTAATTTTTGATTTAATAATTTGAGTATTCTAACATGTTTTCTTTTTGCTGGCGGTAAGGAATGTAAAAATATTCTATAACGTTTGACTTTCCAAGCACTTTTAACCACTTCACTGGCTATTAAGGATGTTATTTTTCCAATGTTGTTATTTTATCCTCGTGTTTTGACTAACATAATTTTTGTTTTTGAAAATTTGTCATTTCAAAGAATATTTTTGAGTGAACTAAAACACATAAAACAAACCTTAGTCAACAATAATTTCCCAACTATATCATTGATAAACAAATAAAATTATTCTTACAAAAAATACACAACACCACTAATAAAAATAACATGCAAAATAACAGCAGCATATTTTACTGCAATCAAATGCACAATAATTTTAAACAGGATGAATTTGCTATACAAAAAATTATTAAATACCATATTTCTGCAGTGATTCCTCAAAAACATGTAAAATTCACAATATATTATAGAAGATGGAATATTGTTATTTTTAATCATAATAAACTAGTGATAACTAATATAGTGTATGAATTTTAATGTTCTGTACAACACTGTTTCTTATCATAAATCAATTACCTATATTGGCCATACTACCACTTTGAGTAGGCACCTTACATGCCACCTATGTAACAACAGTGCAATAAAAAACATTTATTTACCCATAATTTACAAGAACCCTTAAGAAAAATTTTGGTTGAAAATATTTAAATCACAATATAAAATGCATTTCACTATAAGAGAGGCACTATATATCAAACAATTTTCTCCTCAACTTTACATTATTTAACAATGAAACTTGAATTTTTAAAGTTATTTTTAAAAAAATAGGCATATGCTCATGCAATATCTGGTTGTGAGCATCATGTAATAGCTTTTAAAGAACACTCCTTTTCAAAAACACAAAAATTGCATTACAGTCAAAACATGTGAATAAAATAACAAAATCAGAAAAATGACATCCTTGAAAATGGCTAGTAAAGTGGCTGGAAGTGCTTGGAAAGTAAAAAAAAATTATGAAACATTTTTATATTCCTTATTAAAAAGAAACATGCAAGAATAATAGAAAAATTATATCAGACTTAATAAAATCTTCCTTGTTGGTTGTTTTTAACGAAACATGTTTAAAAGAAAGATTGCTGCGCAAATAGACATATATATATATATATATAGAGAGAGAGAGAGAGAGAAAGAAATAGGAGATTTATATCAATTTAACAAGTTTCACTTCAATTAAAGCTACATTATAGAATGAGATATAGAAAAATTTTTTTTAAATTCTGGTATAGTTATCATTCTGTCAGATTCAAATCCATATTGACTCCAACTTAGATACATGCATGCACACATAATTATATATAAACACTTGTTCTGGTCTTTGCTTTTTCCTTTCTGGGATATTTAATTTAGTTTAATAATTTTTGAATTGATATAATATGTAAAAATGAGTGTAGCATTTAAAAGGGTTTATCAGTTTCAGAAGTTGTAAAGAATATTTTCATTCAGTATGAAAATAATGTTTTAAGCCTTTAGAAAATACTAACAAATAGTTCTCTCTGTTTCAATCAGAATCTTACCTTCAGATTCATCTCATTTTAGGCAACTTCAATTGATCTCTACTAAGTATAGCTGAAGAAAATTTTCAGTTGTAAGCATGAGAAAGTTCCAGGAAACCAAATATGCTTTAACCAATTTTTTAAACCTCTTGGCTGGGTATCTTGGGCAATCCAAGTAATTGTGTGTAATTTTGGAGCCTTATATCAAATGTCTTTACTTAGATATTTTTAGTGTCCTTTCTTAATCACATGTGAATTCAATTCTCAGGTCATGTAGTACTGAAAAGTCATATAACACATCACTCAATAAATCCCAGGCCTAACTGATAACAACTTTTAGGCAAAATTTGACTTTATACATTGACATAGTCTTCTTCTAGGGGGATACACTGATTCCAACACTTCTTCAACAAACCTTTTTTGTAGAATGATTTGTCTTTGGCCTCGAAATATCCCTCAGTTTCTGATATCACTTCTTCATTGGAGCCAAATCGCTTTCCCTGAAGCATTCTTTTGAGATCTGCAAACAGCCAGTAGTCATTGGAGGCCAGATCTGGAACCAATTTAAAATAAAATTCTTGTAGTTTTTGCTATTGTTGCGATCAACTTGTGACAGTGCATTGTCTTGGTGAAAGATCACTTTTACTACTTCATTTGTGACCATCTTTGGCAATTTCTTCCTTCAAATGCACAATAATACTATATAATATTTGTTATTGATGATTTTTCTTTTTTCAAGGCAATCGATGAACAAAATACCTTGTGCATCTCAAAATACTGAGACCAAAACCTTGCCTGCTGATGTTTGCATCTTTGATCACTTTAGACAGCTTTCACCTGCTGCTGCTGTCCACTCAGCTGACTGCTGATTTGACTCTGAAGTGAATTGGTGGATTCATGTTTCATCCATTGTCACATATTTACAAAAAAATTTCTTTTTGTTGCGGAACAATTGCAAACAACGAATGAATCGCTGGCACGTTGTTGTTTTTGATCAACTGTGAGCAAACGCAGCACCCACTTAGAACACAGCTTTCTTATTGACAAATGTTTATGCAAAATAGTGAATACACTACCTTCTGATATGTTCAACTTATTTGCTATCTCACGCAACTTCAATTTACAATTGGCCAAAACGATTTTGTGGATTTTTTTTGGCATTTTCTGGGACAACTGCTGATTTTGGGCAACCTGAGAATTCAGCATCATTTGTATCTGTACGTCCGCATTTAAAGTCAGCATGCCACCTCTTAACCATTGTTTCCAATGGAGAAGAGTCTGAATAACACTTATCAAGCCATTGCTTTGCTTGAATAGTATTTTTCCTATCAGAAAGCAATGTTTTATCAACACACAAAATTCAGAATTTTCCATTGTTTTGAAAATTTGCAACAGTAGCGTCACTTAAATAACAGTAATTTGGAAACTAATAATCTGACTGGACCCAAATTCTGTCATGTGCCATTTGAAGGTTAGTCCTTCATAAAAATCATGAATCTGTTATTAGTGGCACCATCTATATGTCAGGCCTAGGACTTATTGAGTGTTGTGTTACATTGGTTCAATGGAAGAGATTGGGAATAAATAGTGGAAACTATTAACTTATATGAATTATCCCCCCCTAAGCATGGAAATCGGAATGAGAACAATCTAGCCTTGTGGATTGAATAAAGTTCAAAACTCAGAGAAGCTTACTAAGTATGACAGATATCTAAAGAAAGATGGTACATTGTGAATATACAAATCTGTATAGCATATAAGAATTCAACTTCCTTATCCTATAATTTTCAGCATAAAAATTATTTTATTTCAAAATAGGAAAATTTTACCTCATCCTTCCTACCCTATTGATTTCCCATTTGATTCTCACCCATTATCATTACAGCATTTCCCAGACTGTATACTGTTCACTAGTTATGAAGAGACTTAATGACAGCCATTTTTTTTCTTCTAAAGGCATTGACTTACCTGTTTGATGAAATTGTCTCATTGAAAATGAAGGAAACTCTGAGTGAATTTGTAATTGATCACCAATTATGTATTAAAATGAAAATTGACAAAATTTTCTTTCAAAATGAATAGTTCGTTTTTGTTATTATTGTTGCCTTATTTGGCTATGTAGATAAATTTATCCTAAATAATAGAATACGATGCAAAACAAAAATAAATTTCTAAACAGAAAAATTGATTTTAAGGATTCTGAATGAATTTACCCTTCTCCAAACCAATAAAACACAATCAGAATGTCTGTAGTCTTTTATACTTATGGGTTGGTAAAAAAACTTAAATAATAATCATAAACAAATAACCGTTTTTAAAAACGTTTTGACCAATAAAAAAAAAATTTTATTGATCTGCTGAACCTAGAAAAGTAAAAAGTATAATCAAATTTAGATTCAATAAAACAATTTTCCCATTTGTCAAATTTCAAAATTTTGTTAGGGTTCATTATCCTATTTTAAACACAATGTCAACATGAAAAACACATGGTGTGACCTAAAAACAAATCTTCAAAAAAGAATAAATGAATCACTTGCTTTTGAGCCATTCTGAAAATTACATCAGCGTTTACCTTTAATTCTATGCAAAAAGCACTGGGAAAATATATTAATAACTTTTGAGAGAAACTAAAAATTATGAAGAAAAGATACAGAATATTAAAGGCTTTTTTAAAATCCCTCATTTTCATTCTTTTCTTTCATCGCAAGAAATGCCAGCTTAGGGAAAAATTACTATAATTCATTATTTAAGCTCATACTCAGACACACTTTTTTTTTTTTCATTTTTGGATCTGATGAAGCCTAGAAAGGCAAAACACGTAAACAAATCTATTTTCAATGAAATGCTTTTCCATTTGTCCAATTTCTTCAAAACTTTGTCCTGATTCTATATCTTATTTTAAACATATTTTAATTCTTTGCTTTGTATTCTTTAAAGAAGTGTTTTCTAAGGAAACAAATAAGTTCTTTTATTATACCACATATTCATTAATGGGTATATTTTTGCATCTATACTTACATTATTTTGTTTTCTTATAGTGAATATCATCCTTAACAAAAATAAATTGATTAACAGATGTATGGGAGATAGTAAAAAATGATTTGCACTCTTGAGCAGAAGGCAGTGTGACTAACTTAAAGATATGTTTCGTCAAATTTTTACTTACTCTCATACAATAATTTTTATATAAGTAAATAATAAATTTCTCATTAATAATTTACTCATAATTTTTGTAGTGACGTGATCAACAATGTCAACATCTGGTCATATATTTTAAATCAAGTATTTTATTATTTTTACTCTTTAATTGTTAAAAGGTTTATTTTCTGTGAATTTATGGAAAACTATCTGAATATTCTGATATAGTGTAGTGAGGAGTGTATGTTAAACAATAGTGTGTATATTTCAGAACACGACTTTTTAATTTATTTTTTTTGTTATATATTTACTAACTTTTGTAATTTTAACTCCCTTAGAGCCTTATTTAAAACTATTTATGCTGGTCTTTGGTGATTGCCACTACATTTGCTAAATTTTTTGTAATTATAAAGTTATTTCATTTTTGAATGCTAAGAGTATCAAGATATACATCTGAATGAAAACAAAGTTTTCAGCTCTCAATGAACACTTTCCTTTTTTTTAAGAATTCAATATTCAAAAACCCATGTTGTGATACTACATTTATATAGGTACCAGAATCTCATTCTCTTCATAAAAATGGTTTTGAATAGTGAGGAACCATTGTAAATGGACAAATCCAATGCATTGAAATAATTTGTTATTGGAACCCTTTTAATTGCTGCTGTTTATCTTGATATATACCATGCCTATTTCAATGTTATTTTTGAAGTTTGTATTTTTTAAAGAAAATAAGAATTAAAAAAATCTTACCGGTCAATTATATGATTTCCTGTTAATTATTTTGTGTTTAATCCATTAAATTTTTTTCTTTGGGGTATATATACTTGAACCAGAAACAATCAAGCTGACCTTTAAATTTTGATCTTTAAGTAGGTTTACTTCAGGTAACACAAGGAGTTTTTGAAAAAAGGTACAACAAATCTAATGCAATTCTCTTAATTAAACATGATGCAGAGGTAATAGGAAGAGAACAACAACAGCAGTTGAGGTGGTGGGAGGACTCTAATCTATTAATAGCTGTGTATGTGTGTATGTTATTCATATAGGTACAAACACACACATGACAAATCTATTATTCATTTTTTTTTTTGTTTTATTAATAATTATAAACTATATAAATTGTTTAAATTTTTAATAAATTAATAATTGAACATTAAGTTACATAATATTTCTCCTTATATTAGTAACTAAACAATAAGAAATATACTTTAAGTTAATAAACTGTTTAAATTATGTTTAAATAAATTATAATTGATATTACCATCTAGGCAAATTTTCTTTTCTTGCTTCTGACTATCTGTTGCCAAATATATAGACATTTCTTTCATTCTAGTTATTTACTTAGCTTCATTTTTGGTACAAAACCTCAATGGTATTTAGAAGTAATAATATTCAAAAAATCAATTATCTAATCATTGTTACAAAAAATAGCTACTTTTAAAAAAAAAGTCTTATGTACCTTATTGCACAAAGTTGTGCTGAAACGTTCTTGACCTTACCCACTTTCTAAAATCTAACCAAATAATTTATTTTTCATCTTGGAAGCTCTTCTTTACAACATTTCCGAGTAAAATATTAAATAAGAAAAGCAACAGCTGGCTCAGAGCTTTATTAACATGAAACAGATGTTGTATTGGCTTTTCTCTTTGAAATAAACAAAATTGTTTGGGTATGGTTTAGTCATCCTTCATATGCATCTAATCACCTGCAAATGCTTATAAAAAACAAAACAAAAATGTAGTGTTAATCTTTTAAATGATGCCAACTGGTGTGGTGTTTGAGTCCCTGATACAAACTTCTACTTGTCAGATTCAAGTTTTAATCCCTGAAGCTTTAAATCTTAAAGGTTAAAATAATATATTAAAGTTTAAGATTTAAACTAAGAAAAAGAAAAATTGATTCAAATTAAATTACAAGGTTAGGGATCATTGTTTGAAGCTGAGAAAGTGTCTGTGTTGATGAACAAAAACTAAATGTTGAATTGGTTGAGAAAATAAACAAGAGTAAAACAAAACAAAATAGAAATATTTATTTTATTGAGAATATTTTTGTATAGGAAAAATTTAATGGAATATTTCTGAAATGATCTGTTTCTGGGAATGATCTTAAGAGAGTCTCTGTAAAAAAAAAAAAAAGGTGTAGAAAAAATTTAACTTGCTCTGTTGGTGAATTGAAGAATGAGTGAAGTATATTGTCTATGCCATGTACATCTATTGCACTGAGTGTTAATTTTAGCATTCTATCCTGATCTCAATCCCAAAGTGAAAGAGAGCTAGCCTCAAAGAATTCCCAGCATACATGCTCTCAGTTTTTTCTTTTTATACATACCCAAAGCTGAAAAGAGGTTACTGCAGCTGATAGGGCTATCAATGTATGGGAATATAGTGAAAAGTTTAAATGTCTGCTACAGTTCAAAGAAAATTTTGGAGTCAGTTGCTTTTTACTAAGGCACTATCTTCAAAAAAGGTGAATAAGTTAATACTAAGTGTTTTATAGAATGTGAAGAGTGAATATAACTTTAATAACAGTTATATTAAAACTTAGAAAAATCAGTAGTTTTCTGATGCTATCATATACTTTTGTGTTTTAAATAGAAACTGACTTTTTCCACAAAAGAATCAATCCAGAAATTTGAATTAATTTTTAGTTTAGGTGTTATTTGTTTTATATGAAAATTATAAATGGGATTGATAATGCCACAGGATGTTATATATAAACATCAAACTTAACAGCCACTACTCATACTCTCAGCTGGAAGGAAATAATATAAATTGATTCTGATTTTAATCCTAAGATTTTAGAGTGAACTTTCCACTACCAAGAACATACCCTAGTTATAAGACCTGGCATATTGATAGCTGTTTAATAAATGCTCAACGTTGTTCTACTTCTCCACCATATTAGTTTTGTAATATATCATTTGAAATGTCAGTACTACACTGAATACATGGGTAGAACAGGGCAGAGTTTAAATGCAAGTATTAATCAACATTAATCAACCCACCAATATTTGGAAAGGTGATTTGCATAGGTAAGTTAATTCATCTGATTCAATTAAGAAACTATTATTGTACCAGGTCCTTTAAATAAGACATGTTCTTGGTACTGAGGAAAATTAACTGTAATGTTTTTCCCCTTAAAGTTTTAGTCAATTTCTATTAAGATCCTTCCTGTCATCCTTCTGTAAGCAGGAGTGGCTTGAAGGGTCATGTATTTATTACATAAATAGGATTGCTTAATAATCTTTTTCTTTTTTTTTTTTTTGCAATACAAAATAAATGATGGATATGTTTAAAATATAGAGTTAAAAACAAGAGAAAAAGTAAGTACTCACATTTAATGCAAGGGGGGGATGGGCATTGTAAAAACTAAAAAGGATAAAAGAAAAAAGTATATATATACACACCAACTAAAAATGAAAAATGGAAATACACTGCATAAGTAATATACTAACACTGAATATAGCACACCTGGAAGCAACAAACTTCTCTTGTTAAATGTTGGAACATTCTGAGAAATTCTTCTCTCTATATAGTCAGTTTCAATGGGAATGTGGCCAAGTGGTGAGAACATTCACTTTCCAACCACAAAATGTGTTTGAATTTCACTATGGTCAATTTGTCAGGAAGGTGACTTCTTGATGCTATCAGCTTGTAGGAGGCAATCCCAGTGTGCAGCACCTTTAGAAAGGGCCTGAAAACCATACCATGAGTTAACCCATGCTCTATGATTAAAATTGGGTAGATGAAACAATTTTAAAAGTGAGCATGAAGTTGCAAATCATCATGACTGTTTGAGTGTACTGGCCTTGTTCAAACTGTTGATCCCATGAGATAATATGCTCTCTCCCAGAAACTGTAAGTAAGGTCTGCTCAGCATAGTTGCAGTATAAACCACAAGTGGGGTGTGTAAATGTTGAAAAAGCAAAGATGACTGAGCAGGCATCTGCAAAAGGGATTGTCTATCTTTCCTAACAGACAAGCATACTTGGATACAAGTGGCCAGCCATTATTACTTACTAGTCATTATCACACTAACATTTAAAATAATAACAGAACTTTATTTTGAAGATAGGCAGGATGTCTTTGCAAATAGATTTCAACATCAGCTACGATGAAAACATTACTCAGTGATTAGCAGAAAAATAACATTGTGAAATACTGGCTGAAATTTGCTTAGCAAAAATTGGGCCATTTCTCTAATCCAGGGTAGTCTTAAATAGACTGGACATTTTTCTAGGTCAAAATGTTTAGCCTGTGAAACCTCTGCCTCCAATTCATCATTGAGTTCACAAAATGTATACATCTACATATACATAGCAGTTGAGTTGGCAGGCAATAGAAAATAATTTTTCTTCATAGAACCCCACAAAGATATTTGCCATAGTGGGCCCCAAAGGGCTGCACATAGCTATCTTGTCAATTTGTCCATACTTTGCTTGATGCTAAACTCAATGGACACAGTAGCAAACTTAATTAGCACAATGAAAACAGTTGCAGAAACATGAGAGGGAGAAAGACAACTATGATACAAAGCATTAGCACATATATCAATAATTTTCTGGGAAACAATAATAAACTGATGTCAAACATGAACTTATCTTGGAAAAAGAACAAGTTTAAATATAATATACAAATGTAAATGAGTTCTTATTATATTTTGAATACAGGTCCAACACTGTAACAACTTAGCTGACCATTTTGGCTAATTTATGCTGGACAATTCTAATCATTGACAAGATGTGTCAGGCTGGAATATTCACTTTATGGGTTTTAGCTAAGCTGTATAGCTGGGGTTGTAGCAAACCCATTGATCTAATGACTTCATAAATATCTGCTGGGAGCAAATTATTTTTCAATTACAATGTTTCTGAAAATTTAATTTGATAGTTTTGATTTTATCAAACAACTCTACTGGCCCAAATTTAATAATTTTTTCCTTATGCAATGTAGATATAATTTTTGCTAACATAGCCATTCTGATTCAAAATTACAACCCCCCATACCTTTATCTAATTGATAAAACTGCTCATTCTGTCATAGAAACTCAGCAGTGGCTGATAGAACCAACAAAGGCATGAGTAAGATAATTTAATCTTGCTTTATGTGCACTAACTTTTCAGGTGAAACAGGAATCAATCTCATGAGTTGACAAAAAAAATAATTCTCAAACTCTGAAAATACATCTTCCAATTGACTGAAAATGGTGGGACAGAAAAATCAAGCCCATGTGATAAGATGTACAATTCACCAGTTGTCAATTGATAATTTCAGAGAATAAGTATGCAACTAAATTTTTTTACAAATAAGAAAGCATAGTCTCTTCTGATCAATATTGTTAGTTGAGATTATGTTAATTACTAAATCTGGTTAAACATTTTAGCATATAAAACTGTTCACAATGTCATGAAAACTTGAGTTGGTCAACAATAGGAGAACCAGTAAAGGCATAAGCATGATGATTTAAATTTGCTCTAAGTGCACTAATACTTACAGTAAGGTTGCCTACTAAATTATTATGATCATAAACTAGCAGTTGATAGTTGGTGGGGAGGGGATCATAAAAATGTAAAAAAATTTGATTTGTAACTTTACAGTATTTAAGCATTTTTCAAAAAATTATTTGTAAGGGTAACCCATTTAGTTGGGGATTTTCACTGCTATACATTGACATATTTGGACTAGTAATCTAATCTTGGTTTTATAATCACAATACTCTTTGGCTTTCTTCATGTTTCTACTGTATCTGGTAACCTTCAGGGAATTTTTACAAACAGATTCATTTCATTGTCCGAAAGTGTCATCAAAAGGATACATTAACTGATGCTAAAATGAAAACTTTATACCCTCATGAATTTGCTGAGAAACAGAATAGTTGATGTGTTGTTGCTATAATAACCATTACATAGATATTTGATCAGTTACTAATTTGTGCTAGCAGTACAAATGAAAATGTAATATATGTAAGCAATATTTTTGTAGGTTACGTTTTATTCTCTAGTTGTATAATTATAAAAACAAAACATGAGTTTTCCTAATTTATGTTTCTGTTTATAATGGAAACAACTCCCCTCACAAGGCTGTAAGAAATTTCTTTTTTTTTTTTATAAGGGATTAAAAGAAAAAAGATAAATATCAACTGATAAAAAATTACAGAAAAAATTGTTTCATGAAAGTTAAATATTTATTTTATTAATTTCTTTTTTTTTTAAATTTCCAGTGTTAAATTTACATGGCTCCAAATTAATATATTTACATATTTAGCTCGCCACAAAAAAGAGCAAGCTTCAGTCAAAGGTAGAATTTTAAATATTGATGTAGACAGGCTTTCCTTCAAAACATGGCGCAATTTTTCTTTTGTTCTTATACAGTCCAACCTCTAATCTGGCACCCCTGAGATCAGGTCGATGCTAGATGACAATAATCACTCCTAAAGGTGTGGCGGCGGTGGTGGTGGTGGGGGGGGGGACTATGCAGAAAGTTTTGTCAGTTCATTCCCCATATATATATATTAGTCGTGTTAGAAAAGACAGATTAATGCTTCCTGATTACACTTCTTACCTCTAGCACCATCACCTGCTCTCTTGAATGAGTAAATATACAGTTTTTATATATATATATATATATATATATATATATATATATATATATAAAAAAGAAATGAGCAAGATTGTATCACTAAAAAACAGCTACTGTAGAAAGTTGTAAACATATGTCAGTTCCCTCTTAGCTGCTCAATATACCATTACTGGGGAGTTGCTGAACTTGATAATCAAAATATATTTTGTAATAGTTTAAACACTGAATGATCTGTTAAAGAGAATCTGTCAACAAACAAAAGAGAAAGATTCTGTAAGCTAGTTTTTTTATGAAGATGTTTACCAAACTTAGCTGAATTTGGCACAAGACTATAAGAGCTGGGTAGCCAGTGAGGGTCAGCAACACAAGCAGTAATAATGAAAACAAATATGCTGCCCATATAATATTGAAATGGAAGACAGCACCCTAAGCAATCATGAAAAAGTTATATTTTCAAAAAAATTCATAACAGAATTGAAATTTTATTTTTTTTAAACATTTTTTATTATTACAATAGTATTTTGTACAGTTAACAATTTGTACATTAAAAGATAGAAGGCGACAAAATTGATAAGACTGATGTTGTCCACTGACAGTCCTATCCCACCCCACCCAAACTGAAAAGGGGAGAACCCCCCCCAAAAAAAAACAAATCCCACCTTGTATCCAGCATTACAGACAGAGTATATCATTTTGGAGAGGGGGAAAAATATATGTACATTTTGATATGTGAAGGAGGGGAAAATGATTTAAGTTTAGTCTTTTGATGTTCATTTTAAGAGAGGGAGAGAATTGTTTTAGTCAACAATGTGGTAAAATAAGTGGAAATATTTAACACTGAAGTAATATTGATGAATTTTAAAAATCTGTTTTTATTTTATCAGAAATATTTTTCTATTTCTACATTTTTAATCTATTCCAGTTTTAATTAAAGAATACCATGTTATTACAATTGAAACATTTGCATTTTTCGAGTTAAAAAAAATTGGGAAGGAATCCTTTCTATAACAAAAATACAGTAAAAGAACAAATATTTATAGCAAAAATCTTTAATATTTTCATATGTGCAGTTTAGGATGTTGAAAGGGATTTTAAATAAGCCATTTCTCTTTATTATTTGAAAGATTAAAATGTTATCAGGTAATGGTAAGGTAGCACTGTATTTCTGAAAGATTCATATTGTCTTGAACACACCACTCATCAATAAAAAATTTGTTTGTTGACCAGGCATTCATGTCAGTCAAATGCAATTAAGTGGAGGAATGCATAATCCAGGGCTAAAGTCAATTACTGAATTAATTTGTAAATATTGATAATTATACAGCTTTGACAAGGTCATTTTGTCTAGAAGTAAAAGCATTCCTACAAATCTGATAAAAATTCAATACATAAATATTTCTACCCGCCCCACTTCCTGGTACTTAATACACACAGAAAATTAAAAATTCAAGACTATTCCCAAATCTTATATATAGTTATAATTTCTTTCCCACTGAACAAATTCCCTAATGAAGTACATTAAGACTAAATGCAAATTGCAAGTGTTATAAAAAAAGAATCTGTTATTTGAGAGGGAGCAAATCTACTCACATCCTAAATTAATAAAAATCCCCAAACTAATATGAATCTTCTAAATAGTTTGCTTTTCTACTTAAAAAAACAAACAAAAACCAGATTTAGCCAAATGTTCTGTATGACTAATTCATGAATGATGAGACAATTACAGAAGTAAAATTGGTTAATTTATTTTTCTTAATATGAAATGCTTTTTAAAAAGACGAAATAGGATTCCTTATAACATAACACCCAATTAAACTATTTTTTCCAAAAATGGTGGAGAATTACAGCCAAACTAGACAATGATCACCAATGGCTCATTAGAGATCATTAAATTTACTCACCAGCAAACCTTTACCTCCTGAATCCTAACAACTTTACTCAGAACCAAGTACAGGCTGTCACCAATTTAATTTTCATTTAAATAGCCTATATAGATTTTTTTTTGTGGAAATAACATCTATATTGGCTATTTTAAGCCTGTCTTTAAACAATGTAAGGAATTGTGTTGAAAATGTTTATAGATGATACCTTTGTTTAAGGTATGTAAGAATAAAGAGGTGGAGAAAAGAAGGTTTATCATTACTGGCATGAAATGTGTTCTATTCATGTGTAAAGAATTATTTCAAACTTCATTCACCTATATTATTTTAAGAAATACATAAACAGAAAAATTAAATCTTTATTCCAGATATAGTTCAGATGATTGAACACCGTATACTAGATGACAATATAGTGATTCTGCTAAGCCATTCTTTGGCCTTACAAAGCCGTATATTGTTAATTTAAAAAAAAAAAACAAACAAAAGTATAACAGCAGAAAAGAGTCATTAATATCCCAACTCAATCCATTTTAGCAGTGCTAACTGCCGCCTGGATGGCTAGCTGATTCCAAACTCTGCACTTGTTCCATAAACATTTATTTTATTTTCATGGAATGTACCCCTAATAAGAGCTGAAAACTGGATCAATCTAAACATGTTAACAAGGATGCAAAGGAGATTGGCTGTCCAAACAACATTTGGAATGTTTGCTATTACTTTAGGATTTTCTATAAACTAGTGAGGATAACATTCTTATTGATAAACCATGAGATTCTTTAAAAATTTCTATAACAATAACCAATGAGCATTTGCATTCTTCAATATCGAGACAAAAATTTCATTTCTGAACTTCAATTTTTTTTTTTAATTGTTTTATTTATGGCTTTAATTTAACATGAATTTTCAAAATTACACAAAAGCAAAAAAATATTTCCATTAATATTCTCAAATGATTGGAAATAGTTTTTATCTGCTTTATACCACAAATCAAAACTATGTGAGCGTTTGCTGTTGTTTACCAGTGAGAAATTTTTTTGTCTCTTCTAATTGAATGGTGGGTGGGTCAGTGGGTGACAATAGAAAAAGAGAGGAAAAAAAGGGGGGGTGGAAACAAGTATCTTGTTTAACAAGTTTTTCTTTAATATCTCAAGAGAAAAGTCCTTCCTTGGTTATTACTTTTTCCTAAAGATTAGTATAAAAGTTCACACATTTATTCATCCTTCACCCAAACTAACATTCTTCACAAGGTTGGGATGGAAAGTCTCATATTTGTATAAATTACAGAGATCCATCTTTTAGAGCTTCTAGGAAAGGTTTTTTTTTTGTTTGTTTTTTTTACTTCGTCCAGATTTTTCTTTTTGATTTCCAAAGAATAACCTGAAAATTGTTGAAAGTGTTCTTTTGATAAATAAGTTATAAATTATCTATCACCCCACCTCCTGCTGGAATTTTATTTTTTTATTAATCTATCCAGCTGGTAAAAATGGAATGTTTATATATGTTAAGATAAATGTACATATCTTTTTTCATCTCTAAGGTTAATGAAAAACAACAAAAAAAAAGCTTTTTTTCCTACAATGAATGAAAAGTCTTTAAATATTTTTAGTAAGGGGAAATAAACTAAATGAATATTGAAAGTAAAATGAAACAAAAAAATATATTCCCTCCTATAGATAAGAGTATGTCTAGTATTAGTGAATTTTATTTATTTAAGAAAATCAAATTAGTGCAGTTCATGTTTCTATTTAGCAAACAAAATTTCTATCCATAATTCAACTTGTATGCTTTTCAAACTTTCATTCAACTGTTCTGCTTACAGAAAAAAAAAAATAATAGAAAACAATTTTTAAACATCACTGAATAAGAATCTTAAAAAAAATGTTAAACTCATAAAAATTAATTTTCTGAGTGGACAGAATCCCACCTGATAAGGATTTAATTAATTTTTTTAATGTTAATATGAAAAGGCAATTATATGGACATAATGGAAGATAATTTACCCCCATTCTTCTTGGCACATTTTTCTCAAAATCTGAATATTTGAAAATGGACATGACAGAAATTTAAATTGTCCTTGAAAATGAAATGTTAAAAATCCTTTTTATAACTTGTAAATTGATATTAAAGAATAATAACGTAAAGGAAAAAAAAAACAAAAAAAAATTCTGCTCATCACAGATATGGTTTGGGCGGTAAAGAACAACAATTATTTGTTGCATATTCCAGAAATGAAACATAAAATTTTGGTCTTATATGAATGATGATATTCATTTATCAGTGCTTCAAGTGCTGGTTTGTCTTTATCACTTAGAGGAAAAGAAAATTAATGAGTGGCAAAAAGGTACCCAAACAAAGAAGCACTGAAAACAATGATTAAGTGAAGGTTCACATAAATATATATGTATACTCAGATAATTATATACATGCTCTCATCATATTTTATGGCAACACAATTTAATTTCAATAATGAGGACACAACACCCGAGTTTTGTTTTATTCAAAACCTTTTTTTAAGATCACAGTATCCTGATTTTAAAAAAATGTTTTTAATATTGTTCCAAGTGGGAGATTACAACTGTTATCATTTTAGATAACATTTATTGCATACTTTCTTGAATGTCAGCAGGTATGGCTTGTTTTGTTTGCATACAAAAAAAAAAAAAAGTGAGTCTGCAGATTATACATATATGTATCTATTTATTACCCACCCTGGTTAACCTTCCCATATTCATTGAATATTTGATAGGTTATCTAGTTGTGGGTGTTTTTGGTCGTGTGGGAGTCTTTGGTGTTGTAGGTAATCGTCGTTGAGCCCCCATTCGAACAGGATTTGGTGTTACACTGCGTGTTGGATTTGGTGTTACACTTCGTGGTCTTACTGGAGTTGAGGTTCCTGATCCTTGTGATTTGCTATTAGCTGTTGGGGTTTTTGGTCTAGTATTTGAAGTTACAGGAGTTTTGGGGGTGCGTGGAGATTTTGTTGAAGACAGACTATTTGACGATGAACTCAGGCGCTTGCTTCTGCTCAAACTTCCAGTGGAGCCTATAAAAAAAAGAATTTAGAATTATTTTCTAAATTTGTCTGATATTTGTTAAAAATTCTTCATATTTTGAATAAGTTCATTTTAAAAGTCTTGTATTTTTAAGTTATGAATTATTAAAAGTAATATAAATATAGAAATTTCCAAGTATAGGATCTTCTGCCATTTTTAAATTCAATATCTTGAAGTGATTGTTGTTTTTTTTTTTAAAGTAAACCAATTTTACTCATTAATGAAAGTTTAAATCTCAGATATGTCAGGAGTAATACACAGAAAAGAATAGAAATACATGTTTTAGTCAATAAAGATAAGCAGTTAATGATTACAGATCTTTTTCCAATGTTAAAAGAAAGACCACTTCATGTGTCAGTTTATATATTGCAATATTAAATCAAACAATACAATTAGTGATTTACTAAGCATATCTTAGATGTGGCACAATGCTGAAAGTATGGAGCACCCAGTGAGGATTGGAACTCAATGATCTAGCAAGACAAACTTGCAAATCATTACACCATGTTGAAATGCTAAGTGCCACTTAAATATGGCACAAGGCTAAACAGTGAGGATTGAACTTGCTACTCAGTCATAATCAGTTTCACGAGACAAGCTTCTTAAACATTACACCACACTGAAGTGCTCCTAATAATAAATATACAGAGTAATCTTAATCTTCAATGGTTTAAAATAAAATTAAAAAGACCCAAGACAACCACAATTGTTGAAAATTTTGAATGCAATTAAATTGATATATCTAAAAAAATAAATAAATTAAAATAAAAAACTGTTGAAAATTCATTATTACAGGTTGATTTTTATATGAAAGCAAATTGGTTTCTCTTTCAAATGATATACAATTTAGCTCCTTTCATATTACTGGTTATGAATCATTGTTTAGGAAATCTACAATTTCATAAAAGTTTGAGATTTCCAGTGTCACTAGTTGAAAATCTGACTTGAAATACAGTGCTACTGATTGCATGCACATTCAGGTGCTCCCAATGTATGAAACTTTGGGCACTTCTGGTCTTACAGGCTTAAACAATGTCATTTTTAGTCTTACAAGGTTTGTCTTTTATCCAATACAGATTTACTAAGACAGCAATAAGAAAGTGATAGATTTATTTTAGAGTTGTTTGCTTGTATATTTCAATTATAAATAATAATTATTTAATCTCTCATTCTGAATTGTAAGAAGTTTATTATGGCAACAGGTTTCCCCATGTGGTCTCCCATCTAAATACTAACTGGGCTTGATGATGCTAAACTTTGGTGATTGAACAAGAATCATAGTTGTCAGCATGAATTTAATGTAGGCTTTTGTGTTTGTGAAATTGAGGATAGAAGTTTATGATTTAAACCTCACCTCCTACTTTAGCTGTAGATAGTGAGAAAAGAAAAACAATATCATCAACTAGATTTCAATACATTACAAAAAAAAACAAAAAACAAAGTGCCATCTAATTTAATTTTACTACTTACATTTTTACCCATGGTCAGTGCATACTACCCCCAAATCCACTGACTAGGGGTAGAAGCAAGAGTGATTGGGGCCCCCCCGGGCAGCGCTTTGTGAACTTTACGATCTTATCAATATTTGCTTTTTTCTGACTAAATTTGTGTAACAAATTGAACTAAGCACAATTGACTATAAAAAGATGAAAAGTTTTTGTGGATTTTGACATTATTCTGGGCTTTTTTTTCTGCCAAAGTCCATGAATTTGTTTTGCTCATGCTAAGTCTCAAGAAAACACTATGTTGAATGTGTTAAAACTATTCAAATTCAAAATTCTCAGGATGTTAAAAATTAATGCAAAACATTGTTGATTTAAGATGGAATAATCTATTATGACATGACACTAGTTTTTATTTAGATATTTGCATTTATTTTCAATGTTTCTAATTGAATTGTCCACCTATATTGTATATGATTGTCTATAATTAGGTTACAATAAAATTTGTATTTTACATGAATAATACCATATGAAAATTAAGATGTAGTGGAGGGGCCCCATGTTATAGATTCGGGGAGGTGGCTGCACCATAGATTGAGGATTTGGAAGTGGCAGAAGTCCCACCAATATAATTGACAAGAAAGTTATTTTCTATTGGAGGCATAATTTAGAGTGAAGTTAACATTGTACTTAAACACTTGTTCAAATTTGTTTCATTAAATTCATTCCCTTATTCAAATAAAGAGTTTTCTCTGTATCAAACAGATGCAGTATATATTTAGCTTTTAATTTTTGTTGAACAAAACGGCCTTGGTAGTAGATATGCCTACAAGAAGAAAGCTATTGTATCAGTCAGTTAAGTGCCATATGTGATACACGCTTGGGCGATTATGTCTCAAAAGAGACATGATTGACTGGGCAGAAGATTTTCCCGCAGTAGGTTGCCATTGCTTTCTGCGGTAGACTGGTTGCCAGCAAAGGCTATAGAACCCAATCTGTCCTGTTATTTAACCCATAACTGGAAGGAAGAGACGGATTAATACCTTTCCCAAGGGTATTTGCATGTAAGTGAGTGCAAGGAATTCAACTGGAATTCAAACTCAGCTCCCCAATTTCTCATTCCAAGTTGATTTCCACTGCACCACAACACACATCCAAGCTATTGTATACATGATGTATTTAAAATACTTGAAAATTTTAGTGCAAATGAAAAGCTAAAATTTAAAACAAACATACAGGTATTAAAAATTTAAAAAGATTTATAGACTTGATTATAATTTTCTTTCAAATATCAAACTTAGAAGTTATATATGAATATATTTATACAAATGATTTTAACAATGATTTTTAAAAAGCAATTATAATGTGTTAGTCTTTTTTTTGTGGAAGATTCAAAATAAAAACTGATATTATAATTATCAATGAAAAATAGTGCAAAGAAACCAATTACTGCACTCTTTTTATGTGTTAAAAAACAAAAACGCAAAATTTTTATTATTATTTAAAGCTCAAAATTATATAAAAAATAAAACACAAATAAACAAACAAACACACACCATCAAACCAAAATGCATTTTTTTTTCTTCAGGCAAAGAATGCATAAAAAGCAGTTATACATTTTTTTAAGGCATATCATAACATTCCAAAACAATAGAAAAAGGACATGCAAGCTGAATGTTAAAAAGAAATTTGCTTGTGAGGGAGAACAGAATCAAAACGGTGACTAGCAAAGTAATAAGTAAAATATTTTAGAGATTTTAGCTGTGATTTAAAAAGGTAAAGGTAAATAGTAAAAGAATATCCAGAAAGGTGCTACCTACCAAAATCTGGGTGATCATACAGTGTAGAGGGGCTGCCCACTGACAAATTAATCATAGAGTGTCCCACTTTAGAACGTCTTAAGGGAGACGAGTAACTGCCAGCTAGAAACAAATTCATTCGTCCATTCTGTTAGTAATGTGGTGATTAAAGGAAGTACAATAGAGGTTGAGAGCAGGAATAATCAGAAGGAATGTGAAGACTCATAGATAGAAACAATGAAGGCAGAAAAAACCCCGCAAAAAAAATCCATTCTAATGAATTGTTGAATTAGAAAAGTTGGATATTTTCATAAATTAATACTAAATACATGTTTATTTGATTGAAAGTACTTATTTGTTAAAAATTATAGAATTAGTTTTATTCTTAATATAAAGAAAATTTGTTATCCTTGTGAAGGCAACAAGGTATGAAGATCATTCTTTTAAAAATAAAGGCAGTTGAAGTTAACAAAATGGAAAAACTAGTTTCTGATGGATTGACCTGTTTGCCTAGTTTGTTTTATATGTATATATTGTGCACTGACATGCATGATGTCTATTCTGAGCGGGGGTGGGGGTGATTTCAGGCATCATACTTTCTCTCCCATTGGTTCAGCTGAGATGAATAATTTCTTAACTATCATTCTAGCATAGCTTCTGCAAGATTACATTTGAGCAGGCACAAATATTCTTGCAATCATTTCACTAAATTTGATGTAAGAATTCTAACCAATCAGGATTTGTTTAATTTGTTGATTATTGTTTTTGACGATGTTTGTATAACAGTTTCTAAGCATATAAAATTTTCATTGTTTTTAGCCTTAAAGGATATTTGCTGCCTAAATACAGAAATAGTTGTTACATTTGTGTGTGTGTGTGTGTGTAATTTCATATACTACAAGTAAAAGCTATTACTTATTGGATGTTAACAACTGACTTCATTCTCAAAACCTAACCAAATGTATGATTCTTTAAAAATATTTTTTCCAAGAATTTCTTAATTGGGCTGAGAACTGATTGTTTGATATTATTTATTTATATAATATATGGATGGCTGACTAACCAATTCTAGATGCTAATGCAGCTGGCATGATCAACAGTTTTAACAATATGAGTACATGCCAACACCCAGGCACAATGACTTGTGACTGTTGCTATCATCAAGAAATCACCTTGACAAAAGTATGGGGTACCCAGTGAGGATCAAACTCACTACACAGTTGTAATAGGTTTTAGCAAGACAAGCTTGCTAAACATTATTTATAAAAAATAAGGAAAACACTGTCTCATATATATAAGTGTGTATGCGTGTGTGAATAATTACTTATGACAGAAAGGTAATGGTCTGTAATTTTAATAGTTATTTGAATATCTATACTTTTTCTGTTGGCTATTGGTTTGTTTTGCATTAGTGGACAAAGCTAATTCTTATCTTTTCATATCGATAATATTAGAGCCACTGTGGGAGAGCCTGATTAGGAGCCACAGGCAGTGTTTTTGACCCACACTATCTTAATATTTGGCACCTTGATGTGGTATAATGGTTAGCAAGCTTCTCTCACTAGAATCATTACAACTGAGTAGTGAGTTTGATTCTCACTGGATGTCCCATACCTTCAGCCTTGTGCCACATCTAAGCAGCACTTAGAAAATTACCTATCTTATCAACATTTCCCCCACCTACATTTGTCATAAATTAAACTAAAAACAACTGACAGTTTTTTTTTAAAAGTCATTCTGCAATTTGTTTTTTTCATTCTAATTCGTGTATTTGTTTTGTTCATGTTAAGGCTAAAAAAAAAAAAAAAAAAAAAACACTATATAAAATTCAGTATTTTTTATCCATAATGTTGAATGTGTTAAAATTATTCAACATTTTAACAAGAAAAATCTCAATTTGATGTTAAAAATTCATGCGAAACATTGTTAATTTGTTTAAGATGGAATTATCTATTTATTATCCGTTTTTTCTAGTTGAATCGTTCACCTATATTGCATATGATCCTTTATTGTACATAATTAGGTTGTCATAAAATTTGTATTTTATATGAATATTACCTTATAAAAACTGAGATCTAGTTGAATGGGAGGGGGACATATTTGGGAGAGGGATTAGGAAAACCTTTCACTAGCTGTGGATAATATGCCTAAAGAAAGGATATGAAAGATCAACTAAAAGGATATATGGACAATCCAAAGGAGGAGTTCATTTGTCCCAATAACTCTTGGAATATGTATTACTTTTAAACTAAGATAATAGTTGGATAATATTCCTTTGTTCGTAAAATGAGATATTCTCTTCACTATCTCTTATAATAAAATCCTTTCTGTTTGTCTCTGTAACTTCCGTCACACTAAAATCAAACATGAAACAAGTTAATCCTGCCTTGATTCAAATAACAAATTTGCATCATTTGATATTTGAATCAAGACAGGATTAACCATGTCAAGCTATGTTGTTAGCTCACTGTGTCTTTTTAGATAATTTTTTTCTTGACACAATTTATCACCCATGCTTTGAACATTGCTGTCACATCTGGTCTGGTGCTCCTGCTAAAATTCAAAGAATCTGCAAAGTCTTGACCTGGCAGCTTGGCTTCAGTCACTTTCTCATTGACTGAATGTAGCTTCTCTGTGCCTTTTCTACAGATAATTTCATGGTAATTGTTCAGATAAACTTTCCTCAGTGGTACTTAGACATTGTGAATTTAAGTGCAGTACAAGATTGGCAGCAAAGTCACATTCTTTTAAAGTGAAAATAGCTAGATATAACTATGCTAACAGCTTTTTCTATTGCACTTCTTGCTTTCCAGTCAATTTTGATCTTCAAAACTTTAAATGCAGTGTCAATTGTTATCATCTGTCTTCTTAATTTCTGTTCTTTAATTGTTCTCTCCTTAATACTATTTTTCCCCCACTCATATTCTCTAACACTCACTCAGTAACATTACCTTGCTTGTGGTGAAATGATTAAAAAATATACCAAATACTTTTTATGATTGTAGGTTAAAGTTTACATGTATTATAATACTTTAGATGAACAAGGACAAAGCAGTAGAAATCAATATTGAATCAGTCTAAGTAAGATGTCAGCTTTCAAGTATGCTTTGAAATGAGTGGATGTGCATTGTGGTGCAGTGGAATTGGAGAGTAACTCTTGGGAAAGGTATTAATCCATCTTTTCTCTCTCCAGCTATGGGTTAAATAACCTTGGTTGGCAACCTATTGTGGGAAAATACATGATCGCTCAAGTATGGCACTTAACTGACTGATCAATAGATGATTGAATTTTCCCATCAGACTTAGTTATGCTCAGTAAGCTTTTTAAGCCATTTTTGACTAATAATATTTAAATCAAGAAAAATACATTTGCTCTAGTGATGACTGACTTGTTTATCTTTTCACTGGTGAAAGTAGAGTTTGACAAACAACTAGGTTTTTATTTAATGAGCTATTCTACAGAACAGATTATCTATTCATAGCAGGTATATAATCGACTTAAAGTTACCTATAAAAATATTTGACTGTTAATGACTTGTGTAATACTTTTTTTGTGTTTCTGGTATATTAGAATCATTAGTTTTTTATTGAAAAGAAAAATGTTATTTTAACATATACTTTATACTTGAATGTCATTCACAGCCATAATAATCATAGTATCTCCAACTTTTTTGTTTAACATGACCATCATTTACAACTTTTTCTACAGAAATGTTCTTAAAGTAAAATTTTAAATTTGAAAATATGTTTTCAGGCTGACTGTGAAAATGATCTGCTCAAAATACATTGGAAAGTGAAAGAACAGTCGATTTAAGAAATGCATTACCCTGAAAAATTGCTTTAATGGAAAGATTTTAAAATTTTAACTGATAGTAACACTGGCTGTTCAGTCAATGAATGGCCAATATCATTTTATAGTTGAAATGGCCAGATATAACTGTGTTTTATGCTAACAGTTTTTAGCTTTCCAGTCAACTTTGCATTTAAATTTAAGATCAATGTCAATTGTTATCCTTTGCCTTAATTCCTGTTTTTTTAAAAATCTTTACTTGAATTTGGAGCGCTACAAATTATTGGTTTAAAACAATGAAATACAAAAATTTGTTTTTTCTATATATCATTTTTTTTTAATTTAAAATAATTCTTGAAGGCCTATTTACATGTCTTTTAGTGTAAAAATATTCGTTTCAATTGCAGTTAAAAAAAAAAACTGGCCCTGCAAGATATGAAATTATTTTGTATTTCTGAGTCAAAAAATCAGTCTGTTATGAATTTTTAACGATTTTTATCATCATATTAATATTTTAATAAAAATAGCTTTTTATAACATATAATTAATGAGGACACTTTGTTGGATTATATTTGACTGAAAGAGTATAAAGATTTTGTTCTGGTTAAAATAATTACTAAGTATCAGAAGGAACATGCCACCACAAGTTAACAAGCAGTTATTTAAGAAAAGAACTGCATACGTTCTGTTAGTCTGAAACCAACTTTTACTAATTACAAAACTGTTGTTAGAATGGTACACATAATGTGGTTTTCTTTTCTTTCTCTAAGAGAATAAAAAAAGTAATTCATGCTGAAAAATTCAACAGTAAAGTTAATTTTCAGTTTTTAAGAGAACAAAGAACATTTTTTTAAGCAAGACAAATACATTCCAAGTTATTAATGTCCTTGAGTTTGATTGTTGACAAACTTTTGGAAAAGGCTAAAAAGTAGAGAAGAACTGAGATAAAGAAAGTTTCGAGGTGCTTGATAGCTGCAAGTTTTATCAGCTGCCACTAAGTATTTACAAGTCCATAAACAGCTCCATTTCGAAATAAAAGGAATCATTTTTCTAGAAATGATATGGTCTTCATTTGTTTTAAGTGAAGATATTAATAGTCTGTGCAAGATGCATATCTTTAACGTTTATTTTCCATTTATTTCTATGAATTATTAACCCCCCCCCCCCAACAAGACATTAAAAATCATAAATACATTTTTATATATTCTTATCAAATAATGACATTAACAATCAACTAACTAAAAATTTAAATTGAATAAAGTATTCTTTGCAATTATTATTTATGGTAACTCAATGAAAATTAGAAAAATATAATAGCAATTAGAGAATTAATAATCTTGTCACAGTTATTATAACCAAATAATGAACAAATAAGTGGATTTGATAGTACTTTTATTCATGTTTAACCATGTCAGAATTAATAAAATTTTAAAATAAATTTAACTTTTTAGTAGTTAATGTAATAGTAGGCATCTGGGGAGACTATTATTACTAGCTGTTGTAAGTATTTGTTCAACATCCACAGAGCCAATCTATTGTTTAAACTGCAGCTATACTTAGTGGACCTTAATAACAAAGTTATACAATCTGGTGTGATAAGTTGAAGGCCAGTCATACTTGTGACAACAATCAACAACTTCTAAATAGTTTCATCTATTTAACTTTGCTCATCAGGCTTGGGTCAGCCTGTGGCATGCTCCCAACAGTGCAATAGGCTGAGATCATTTCCCCCACTCTCAGCTGATGTTCTCAAAAAAAAAGTCACCTTCTTGACAAATCAGTCATGGTGAGATTTGAGTTCTGGGTTTCATGATCAGAAACCCTAACATTCTAACCATTTGGCCATTTAGCAGATAATACTTGCAGACAAAATGACAATACCTCTTTCTCTTTGTTTCTAAAGAAACAGGAGACTTCTTCAACTTTATACTTCTTTACTTTTTGCCTAATAGATCAAGTAAATCCACTAAAATAAATATAATTAAAATTTTCATTGTCTGGATAAGGAAATAAAAGGATTAGTGTAATAAAATTTATGCATTCGGGGAAAGACAAAAATAGTATAAAAAAGTGGCAGAGAAATACAAGCAGGGAAGCGCACGCCAAAATTGGTGGTAAAAAAAAAAAAACAAAAATAATTTTAATAGTTTAACTTCCAAGTTACCAATGTTATTCCCCCTTTAGTCACATTGGTAAGGACAAAAGAAAAAAAAAGCACCATAGTATGATGGGAAAAATTTAAGGTCAATTCTGTTCCTTGGTTGCACCAAATAAGGAAGGTTTGTTTTATGGCTAAGCTATTAGTGTACTGAAATTGAAGCCTAAGCTAAAATTGTATTGCACCAATCTTATCTGAAACCTTGTGCCCTTGTCAGTGCCTAAGAGTTTAACAACAAACTAGTTTTCTAGTATACTTAATGCTTCTTAGCTAAAATGGCTAACTGGTTTTCCTTAAATATTTTATTTTTTAATTATTCTGGGTGCATTAGTTTGAAAAAACAAAAAAAAAAACAAACTAAAAATCAATAAACTAGATGTCTATAATATTTAAGTTCATTTTCAGAAATGAAGTAACATTGTAGTCTGAGGAAAAATATATTAAATACTTTTATCTTGAAAAGACAACCAATTTACCAGCTTTAGATAGCTGAAAGGTTAAAAGCAAGAAGAAAAAAATTATCAGGCAACCATTCTAAAAGAAATGCTATTGAAGCAGCTTCCTGTAACCACTTGCATTCATGTGTTTCCCCTCAAGGCAAACTTTTTACTACATGCACATTAGCAGTGTACCATGGAACTGCTGGTCACAGCAATAATGCAGAGGCAAAGTTTTATAGTAACACTGGCAAATAATGGAGTAAAGAAAAATTACATTCATAGGAGAAAGGCAGTTATTTTATTTGTAAATTAGTCATGCTATTGGAAGAAATAACCAACCAAACACACAAAATATGAAAATGAAAAAAAAAAAAAAAAAAAAAAAAAAAAAAAAAGGAAAAAATCCCCCCCCCCCCTTATTAGTTGGATATTAAAAAATGAAACAAGATATTGTAGTGTTCACAATTTTTTTCTAACTGGAAGGATAAGCTGTTAAACGTTGAAATATTTAAAATTTAAAGTGTTTCAAAATATAAATGAGCAAACGTCAAATCCTTATTTACATGAACCCCTCCTTTGTGTTCTTTAAAACATTTCAATCAGTTCACTCTGCAGATTTTTTCAGATGTATAATAGGTTAACTAAAATTCTCACTTTCTTTTATACACTTGAAATGTAATATCATAAGCAAAACAAAGCAGTTGCTCTAAACTTGGAAGATTATTGTTAGAAATAAAAAGAACATTTGTCTTGAACTATCTTAAATGTTTGATAGACAAATTAACAACTGAATCCCTCTATACCATAAAGATATTTGTGCATGTGATTGGTTGTGTTTTTTCTCAGAAGCAAAATTTGATTTTCTGACTGATATTGGGAAAGATTGGAGGGTCGTGCATTGGGTGGAGATTTTTTTCTGGCCTGTATTTTAATACCTGATGAGTTTGATGATGCATAACCTTCGGACAATCTCTTTTTACTGAGTGGGTCCGGAGTTTTAGAACGGAATGCTGTACGAGTTTGTGCAACCCCTTCTGCCAACACAAATGATTCTCGAAGTTCTGTAGTAGTTCGGCCTTTGGCTGTAGGAGCAAACACACGTTAAATTTGAAATCATGCATTTCTCTTCCTTTCATCTTCAGTGAGGAGGAATTTAGGAAGAATTTTCTTCTTCCCCACTGAAATGATCATGAAGAGATGTTTAATTTTGTTAAAATATTTATTTCTGTTGAGGTATGAAGAGGTGCTGGAAAGTTCTCAGTTTAATAAAAATGGGATTCTGGAATAAATTCTGATATTTGATCAGGTTTTTTTTTTATGGGAGTAGACTGATCTGGGAACTTTTCAACATTCCACTTCATATAATAGAAGTGTAAATATGGCATATTTTATTTATTGATTTTAAATTAGTTACTATCCATCAGACAATATTGACAGTTCTGTAAATTATCTATTTTTTTCCAGAAATAAAAAGCATTTTAACTCCCTCAAATCCAAAATAATTGGATTCACAAATTGTGCACTATCTCTTTAAAAAAAAAAAATTAAGTACCCTCAAAGGTTAAAAAAATTAAAGACAATAAAAAGGAAAACTTCATTCAAGAAAACAATCATTACTAAAATTTCAAGTGCAAAAATGATTTAAATTCATGTAAAAATGATTACATTCATGCAACAACAATAAATAAAGTGATAAAAATTCCAATCTGATATTTTTTTTCACCACTGAGAGAAACGGAAGACTCAGCGATCAGATAAATAAATTATCTAACCAATAAAAATTAAGAGAATTTATTTTTTCAGTTTAAAAAAAAAACAAACTAGCCAATTGCTTTTGAATAGTGTAAATGGTTACCTCCTACTACAATTATTATTTTGTGGATACCCATTTTTCAATAGATGCCAGTTTATTTAAAAAAACAACAACAACAACACTGGGAATTGTGTTTACCAACCTGAGAGACTTAGTAAAGAAAACTGTCCCCCTTTGCAGGAAAACCATTCCCTGATATGGTGTGCTTTAGACTGCTTGGCCACAGAAAATGTCACACAGCTTGGCAAAGTTGAATTACCCTTTTGAAGAATGCATGTTCTCTTGTAAGCTCATGTCTTTGTAACAGGAAAAAAAAACAAAAAAACAAGTAATTTCTAAGGAATCAATAGATTTTTTCTACTATTGCAAATGTTATTTTGTGTGAACTTAATGTGAATTACATCTACCAGCCTGTAGATTCAAGAGACTAAATGTTTTAAAAAATAAAATGGGCATCTACTCAAATATAGATAGATATACACAAAATAATGTTTGGAGTAGTAAAAATAAGTTTGGATAAAAATCCATTGATTTTATATATATATATATATATATATATATATATATATATATAGTGAAAATATTAAGCTTATTCTGTCACTTTGATATCATCCTCCTCATTATTCCTGAGATTAATCTCTTTTTTTAATTTTTTTATTTTTTTTTATTTCTCCACTTTTTTTGTTTTGAGTATATTGCATCTTCAATGCCTTTAAATAACTGAGGCAAATCAGTAAAATATTACAGAAAAATGAAAAAGACAAAAAGGAGAAAAATTAAAATCAGAATGGAATTAAATCGTGTAAATTGTTTTGAGTAACAAAAAACAAGAACATGCAACCAGAGATTGATTTTTAACAACATCAAATACATTAACAACAAAATGCAGTCAACATTCTTCTCAAGTTATGGAGGAAATTTTTCTGTAGTTTAAAGTTAGTGGGCAGATCAAAATTCAATGAGAAAGGCTAGAGGATGACAAGACCAAAATGGAAAGAAATCTCACTGAGAACCATCCTTTGGTCATGTTAATGTAAAAAATTTTATTTTCTTAATTAAGCTAAATGTGCTAGAAAAATACATTTTAAGAATACTATATTAAAAGCTAGTGTTCAGAAAGGAAAGCAATCTTTTGGTAACTTAGTGATCAAAGTAAACTCAAGGGTTGAGATATAACAGGACTAATAAATGAACTAAATTTTAAAATAGCGTAATTGTAAAATACTAAATTTATAAAAGTTAAATTTTTTTTCAGTTGTCTATTTTAGATATGTTTAAGTTGGTTTAACTATATTGAACTAAAGAACCCATGATTCAAGCACATTTACTATTTGAAAAATGAAATCCTTAGAGAAGCTTCATGATAAGCAGCAAAGAGTTTAGAGATGCTTTCAAAATTACGTGAATTTATTTTAGTCAAAGTTTTCCTGGGAAAACTAATTGCCCTATTTAAGTAGACACTCTGAATTTATAATGAAAATAAATAACCAATACTTGAATATTATTTTATATAAGGATGTTTAAAACTTTTTGCTAACATTGTTATAAAGTCTTTTTTGATTGGTGAGAAAAATCCTACAGACCGAAAGAAGATAAGGAAAATGTTTTTAAATGTTCATGCAGACCATTAACACAAAAAACAATAATAAATTAACTTAATTTTTCCTTTAAATAAATTTGAATTTATGGCTATTTTAAATTTTTTAACAAATTCCAAGAATCTTAAAAATATATTATTGAAGAATTTATTTTGCTAAATAGTAAAATTCAGATTTAACTTTATATACTTGATATAAATGTTAAGAATATTTTCAGTGCTGTTGAAGACTATATATACAAATAGAATTGGGGAAGAATACTTGCTTCTACATCTTCTGATAATGAGCAAGGCAGTTTTTTCTAAAGAGTAAAAAACAAAAAAAAAAACATCCACAATCAAATTTATTTGGAAGTAATATTTTTGGTTATTGTACTTTAGCATTCAAAATAAGAAAACTCAAAAACATGAGTTTTTACAGAGTTCACATCCAATTATTTTTTCATTTTAATACAATTTTGATTGGCTATTTACCAACTAGTTAAATATTCTTTTAAAGAGAACAAACACATACCTATATATAAACTTGTACACACCAGTTATTTGTGGATATTTTAGTTCTTTGAAACAAAAAAAAAAAAAAAAAATGATTTTTTTTAGATATGATATAATAGCAGCTACCTTCGAATCACTAAAACCATGCAAAACTCACTCAAGATTTTTTACAAACTAGGATTAAAAACCCTTTCACATAGAAATGGATGTTATTGGCTTGATTTATTTCCTAACATTTGACCAAAATGCAAAACAGTTTTTGTTATCCCTTATTGGTCAGGCCGAGAAATCAATATTGATCAGTATCTTATTTATTAAGAATTGAGGGAAAAGTTGAAACAGAAATCCTAAATTTTACTTCCTACTTAAAAGATAAAATGTGTTGGGTTAGTCTTTTCTTTCCCATTTTTTAGTTTGAATCCAAATACAAAGCATTTCAATTCACAAGACATTTTTGTTGATACTAATGTTTGTGATGCAGTTAAAGAAAGAACATAAGATAGATGGCATCGTACCTCTGCATGGATCGTTGGTTTCTAAAAACCGTTCCAATGTTACCCAGCCTCCTCCAACACGAACCATTACACAACTGTTGAGGAATCGCACAAGTTTCAGTTTTAAGTTCTCCCCAAACTACAAGAGAAAAGAAATAAAAATCAAAAGTGAAAATAAACTTTGTATTATGTAATATAGTAATTTAAAGAAGTGTCAAATATATACATTATAAATAACGATAAAGCAAACGTTTGCCTATCATCTGGTTCGCACTCTTCCTCAGTCTTTTGAACAGGAGGAGAGGTTTATCACTTGTTTTAAGTTGAGATGGAAGTGAAAACCCAATCTTAAAGCCTCTTCATTCTCTTTCCCTTCCAGTAACTCCTTGCATCAGAGGAATTTAAAAAAAAAAAAAACTGACTGAAAATTTTATATCTTATATATTATGGACAATAAGTATCTCAATTTAGACTGCATTGAGAGATGCATTTCTTTTCATTTATTGAATCGTTTAAAAATTTACAAAGAAATTGGTTGAAAAATAATGTATTAACTAGAGTTTAAAAGCATAAAAATGTATAAAAAATAAAAATGAGGATATTAGTCCAAATGTAAATAATTCAAAAGTTATCTAAAACTTCAAGAATGTTTTCAAGCATTTTCTTTTCTTCTCTTGTTAAATTTGTAAAATACAAATATAGTAAAAATAATCATCTGCTAAAAACTCCCTATAAGCATGCAAGGCAATTTTTCAGATTATTATTGCCATTGGTGGGGTGGGGTACATTATAAAAAGGTACACCAATTTTAGCTTAAAGTAATAAATAAGTGAAAATATTGCTGAAATAAACTTCTGGTATCAGTGCCAACTAATAGTTATTTTTTTTTTTTTGTACTTACTCTGTATTGTCCCTCATCAATTCTTTCTGCCTTAAATTGATGCCGACACTGGCAAGTGGAGATCTGCCGTTCAATTTCATCATGAATCATTTCAGAGTCTGTTGCCTGTCGCTTACCTGTTTTCATGCGAGAAGTTTTCTGAAATGATTAAATCAAAATTTGATAAATAGAAATCTACCTCATAGCTTTGTAAGCAATCCAGCTGGAAAAAAAGAGTAAATATGTATAGATTAAATTCCAGACTGTAAAGATTGTATTGACTGGTTATAAATTTGTTTAAAATTTTAATCAATGCAGATTACCAACTATATTTAATGTCTTTTTTCTGGAATGTTAATATAAGAGAAAGTTTTCATATGAATAAATACTACGTAAGTAAAGATTAAAATCATTTGTGGGTGTGTATATATGTATATTCCAAAATACCTGAGTTATTTTGGGATGTTCAAAAACAAAGGTTGTAATATCTTAGTTTCATGAAAATTGTGAGTGGTATGTCATAGACAATAGTTTCCTTTTAAATCCAAGAAAGCCACAAAAAACTTAGCAAAAAATTATGCAAGAACATATAGTGTTGAAAACTCAGTCCTTAAAAAAAGAAAATGTTGTTTTGTCATTATGTCTGATTTTGGGAAATGAGGTAGGCTGAGAACTTTTCAGCACCCAGTTACCATAATCAAACTCAGGGATCAAATATCAGAATTTGTTTTGAAATCCTTTCACCACCCTTCCATATACACACACATAATATATATATGCATACAGACAGAGTTATAATTTTTCTTTTATTTTTTGAAGAATAAAGTTGATAAAGTACTTTTATATACCTATACATAAACAATTTTTGAAAGAATTTAAAAGTTTTTATTTCTTTTAGAAACTGTTATCTGGCCTTCGATTACAAGAGTAAAACTCTGTCAAAAACTTTTTCACATCAAAACTTACAAACTTTTGAATATATTTTTTATTAAAGAAAGTTTACATTATCAAAGTATTTTGCAGTGTTCAAAGGGAAGGGTAGAATGGACGAACTGAATTCAAAAGGTTTTTCTTGTCTTATTCTTGCAGTATGTGGCTTTGCATTGTCAGATAGAACGTCTTTCATTTAATCCACTGCGTATGCTGCCACTGCCACACAAAAACTAAGTGTATTCTAGATTTATTTATAATTGTCCCATATGATTTGAAGTTAGGATGACATCTTTATTACAATTGGTTCCCAAACACATAAATTACTTATGACTCAGCCTAAAATATACCCACAAAGAACTGGCCGATTCATTCCTTATTCTCTCCAAATATTTCGCCTTCACCTTTCATTCATGGAAAGCAAAATATATTTCACTTGTGTATTTAAAGCACTACTTACATGCCTGTCAGGCTTCATAGCATCTGTAAAATTTCGGTAGTCAATCTTGCCAGTGCGGTTTGTGTCGAAAAGATCAAATACAGCATTCAATTCTGTTTTGTTGGTAGGGAATTCTAAAAAGAGATGAAAGAAAAAACTTTTCAAAATCATTTTCGTTGAACAAAAACCTGACTAATAAAACAAAACCTAAGAAAATGATAGACAGTGAGGATGAAATAAAAAGAGAATTTAGTTGGGAAAACTATGACAGTAGATAAGTGGAAGATAGAAAACTTACTTGATTGTAGCATGCCGTCCACAAACTCTTTTCGAGTTAAAGCACCATCACAGTCTTTGTCCTGCCGCCTGAAGAAGTCTGTGATGCGGAATTTCTTTTCCTGGATCCAATTAAGGTATCTCTGACGCCAGAGATCAAAATTAAAGTTTTTGAAACTTTCAAGCTGTGAAAGAAACAAAAAAATAAATATTAAATAAAACAAGATAGTTTTGCTTCTCTTCTGATATGATAATAATTAGGTAGTGTTTTTATAATTAAAAATAATGAGATGTTATGTTAGAACAATTTTCTCTGAGCATTTGCTAATAGAAAATTTGGGTAAGTTTTACTATTTCACAACTGCCACTTTAAAATAAATCAGCACTACCAATGTCATGTTCATTTCATCCTGTAGTTGATCTTCTGGACCTGATGGTTTCCCCAATATTTGTGTAGTAGTATTTGTCATAAGCTATTTTGTCATCAAAATTTTCATGAAGTACATGTTTAATGCTTTGCCACACAGTGATGTCTTTTAGGTCCATTTTAGGTTTTGGTTCTTACATCATACATCTTCTCTGTGGTGATCCAGTTGATACTGATCAGATATCGATCTGTTCCATCCTTCAGCTATTCTCATAATATAAGCCTTAACACACTGCAACTTCTCTGGTCTTTATATTCCAATCAGGAATGATTTTCAGTTTACCAGCTACTTTCCTCTTCCATAAAAAGGAAGCAAATGCACTGACAGTTTGTAAGGAAATATGGCAATACTTAACTTGAAGTGGAAAGTAAAATATATATAAAACCAACTCTACCTAATGGTAATTATTATTATTTTTTATTCAATAAATACACACACAAAAACCCCTCCTTATGTGTATATTTAAGAACTTTAGTTAATGCTTCTTCAGTATTCACAGTATTTTTCTACCTTTTTTTTTTTTTTTTTGTTGATTTGCATCTTCATGTGGGCACAAAATGGTTTAAATTATTCCCAGAAGTTTGTAACAAAGGGTGCAACCATTAGGTTTTTCCCTATTTTTAATGTGTTGCTACAATGAATATGATATTTCGTAGACTAGAGCAGCCATGAGTAAACTCTGGCCCACATGGGGCCTGTTTGGTCTTTTTAAATAGCAAACTTAATTTCATAAGAAAAATAATGTTCCTTAAAATTTTGTTTTGTTTCCTTCTCATTCATTCCTTCACATGCATAGTCAAAGATATACATAATCATTACGTACAATGTTTCTTGAATTTTGTATACTTTCATTGGAAGCAATGTTTTCATCATTTTAAACCATTGGTGATTTTTACTAAGGATCATCATACATTTAAACATATTTTGTTTTTTAAACAGGAAACTTTCAGAATTTTATTTCTCTAAAAAAGAAATGTTTTTATTTTCAAATGTTAATCATACTATCATCAATGCTAATATTTTACTCAAATTCTCCAATGAAAAAAAAAAAAAAATCAACTTTTCTTGGTATATTGCTTATGCATATGGTTTGAAATGAAAATAGCTGAGATATCTTAAATCTTTTCAGTAGTGCAGCCCACACTATGAGAAGCCATAGATCATGCAACCCACTGCTTGAAATGCCTTGACTAGAGACTGAAGTTGAGGTATATGCTCTTCTTTACTTCTACAACAGTGCTTTATACCAATAAACTGATACTTTAAGTTCAGCAAGTTATTTTCTAAAATTATATTCAGTTTAAAATTTATCATTAATTAATAGGGACACAAAATAGCAGCAGCTCCTACTTTGCCACCAAAGCTGGTCACATGCATTTGCTCAAGTCCCCAGCTGCAGACGTGAAAGTTAGAGGATAATGTGTATTAAAGTCAAGAGCAGCGGCAGGTTAGGTCTAAAAATATTAGTTACTAGGAGACATAGGATACCTACTCACAATTATAATGCTATCATTTAATTTTCATAATGAATAAAATTTTCAAAAACACACTTGTCAAAAAAAAAAAAAAAAAAAAAAATGGGGGGGGGGGGGGTACAATTAAAAATTTTTGTGGAAAAATGCATAGTTTTTAGTAATTACAGTGTACTGTATGTACCACTAGCAGTAGATACCAAATGTAAATATAAAATATTAAAAGAAAATTAATAATTCAATTACAGGTTATTGGTTGGTATTTTTAAAATAGTTTACTGCACAATTTAGATATTAAAAGATAGTTCAAAAGTACACAAGAGCATTGTGTGAATATGCCAATAATTGCTTCTAATCTAATTCATCTAACAATTTCTTTTCAACGAATAGGAACATGATTCCAAAATCTCCTCTCTGACTTTGTAAATATCCTCTCACATTAGATTTGAGTAACTTATAGTTTGCAAATGACTTTGTAAAGTTCTTATTCCTTTTTATTACTAAAACAGTCATCTGTTTCTTTATTGCATTTTGATTTGATATTGGAGGCCCACTGTATTAGAGATACACTTGCCATTGCACATGTTGATACCATGGCCAGTCTGCTACAGATCAAGAGGATCTTTCCAGCTGTAATCTTTAGTACTTAGTTTAATGAATTATACTATGAAAGTTAGGGACTAATTACTACAAAAACAGTACTTATTTCCTCTTTATTTTCTCCTCCCACTGCTCCACCATTGTAAATCCTTATATATATATATATATATATATATATATATATATATATATATTATATAAAAAAATCTACAAACCTCTAATAACGTATCCAGTGCATCTTGCAATTTCTTCTTGCGGTCAACAGACATTCGCCAAACTGTCCGCCATTTGTTTTGAAGAGTTACCACTCTTGGGTTATGACCATCCATTTCATTCAACTTCCAATTGCTGGAAATAAAATAAAAATAAAAGAAATATCCATTTTACTATCACTTTAAAGTCAATTGAATAAGTTTGATTGTAGTCGGGATTCCGTGATGCTTTCCTTATCTGCAGAATATGTATATTGCCAGCGCTACATACGGCTTTGAATTCAGAGTTGTCTTCCTCCCAGTTGCCAGCCAAGGCTACAGAGTTCAGATTATCCTACTATTTATCCATAGCTGGCAGTTTTGAATTGTGGGGGTTGGGGGAAGAGAGAAGGGATGGATTCATACCCTTACCACAGGTATTTGCACTTAAGTGAATGTAACAAATTCAACTGAAACTCGAACTCAGTTCTCTGATTTTTTAATCTGAACAATTAACCAGTACTACACCATGCATCCATTTAGCCCAGTTTAATGAGGGTAAAATCAGTCCAGAAGAACTCTCTCTCCCTTTCACACACACTTAATTAGCATCATTTTGTTTTTTGATAACTGAAAATTGTTTTCCTCTAGTTACCTGGTGATGCCTATGAATTTACACTATAGCTATCTTCAAAAGCCTGACTATTTTGTAAAGTCCTAGGTATTATCAACTACCTTCTTTATCAAATTGCTCTATAAGCTATCAGAACAAATTTTTACAGATTGTCTACCAAAAGAAAGTATTCAAAAATTTCCAGGCATCATTAACTACCTTTAAAAATCTGGCTATTGGTAGGTATTTCACTATCTTTCTATGGAAAATTATTTTCAGCACAACACAAAAACTTGGCATTTGTTAAGGGTAATCAACTGAAAATGGGGGGGAAAGATTATCATTCATAAACAGTTTCTATATGAGACAGAGAAGAATTGGTTCATTTTTTGACTTATTTTGTTTTTTTCTTCTTTTGATCAAATAACTGCATTGGTAATTAGGTATGTACATAGTGTTGATTTTTGAAGATAATTTTGGAAGGATTATATTTTATCACTTTGCCTTGGCAGACAATCTATAAAAGTTATCAAAGTGTTTTATAAACTAAAAATAACATGTGTTTATAAGAAGTAAAGAGATTTCTTAAGTTATAAAAAGTGATTGTAAAAAACACTATTCATCTAGAAATGGCTTAAAGAACATAAAAAAAAAACACCTGTGTAAAAGATTATGACTAATGTAGGAAAACATACAAAAGCCTAGAGGCAAACTAACACTGGCTTTCAGGTTGATCTTTGGAACAAATATTAAAGTACTTATTTATTTCTGTTTTAGCTTAAAAAGACTTAATTTTATAGTGTATACTTGCTAATTTATACCTTATGCTCACTTACATTAAATGTGTAAAAAGTATTACCTGCCATAATGTCGTCCCTGAGACAATTTAGATTCACATGTAACAATCTTCGTCAAACGATCAACATCAGAATTTTTACTGGTTACTTCTTCATGGAGCTCCTAAGAGGGGGAAAAAAGATTAGCTAATCAACAATTAAAAAAGTGTATGCATTACGTTAGAATTGTCTGTACTTTAAAGAATAAGTAATGGAATATTCTCATTGTTCCATGAATTATTCAGACTAATATCCACATTTCATGTAAAAAAAAAAATATATATATATCATTAACAAAACAAAATGGTTTTATAATGTCAGTTTCATCACAAAATTCCAGCTAACAAATTTGTTTTTTATATTTAACATTGTATCTGATCCATACAAAATCCTGGCAGTCATTTCAAGACTGGATTTGTAATGTACTGTAACCACTAAATTTCATAAATCACAAATTTTGCAGGCTAATTTATGAATAAGCTTAAGTATTGATATTTGTATAAACCATGATATCACAAGTAGAATTTATAAAATAAACATGTAAATTTTATTCTCTTTAATGATTACATTTATAGCAAATAAGCTAATGCTAAACTTTATACAGTACGTTCATTGTGTAATTAAAAAGTTTATTTACACAAATTGAGAAAAGTTTAACATAATATTTTAAAGTTTCTCACAATTTAATTTGAAAGTCATTCTTAAAAAAGTTCATATCTTATCCCACATCCAGAAGAAGATATAATGATTTATTGGTAAATGTATTTTTTTTGTTTTCATTTTTAAAAGGATGTTTTAAGAAAGCTATGAGTAAATGAAACTCCTTTAAGATTGCAATTTGATTATTTAACCAGCAAATGTTACAATTTTCTTTTAGTAACTTTCTTTTAGTAAGTTTCTGTACTTCATATATGGGTTGTGCCTTGTAAATCAAGAAATTAGGAATTAATACAGGTATTACTGACAGAGTAGGGCAAATGTGCTGCTAATGATTTCATAGAAATGCATTGAAAATTAGGAACAACAGAGTTGTCAATAGTCAGACATTAATGCAAACATATAGGTTTTTTTGAATATTACAAATAGAACTTACCACATGCTCTTTAAGCAAAGTTTCTACAACATTTAGATCATGTGGTATAGGATCCTTCTCTTTAGTCGCCAGTAAGACTTGAGCATCTGTAAGCCAAGCTAGTAATTCCTCTAACAGTGCAGCATTACCCTGGATACTCTTCAGGGCCTCTTGGAGACGCTGGGCCCGGCTACGAGCACGCTGAACCAACTGAAATGAGAAAAATTTCAACAAGTTATTTAATGTCAGGAATTTAAAGCAAACTAAAATTTTTATTTATTTATTCATCACATAAATTTATTTGGTGGTGGTGGACACAAAAATGGTATGAAAGACATATGTAGGATTTCTACCTGAATTTATGGGGTGAGAAGTTATTTATTTACAATAGTCCACATGAAAAGAAAAAGAAAGATCAGTATTACTTTAAAATGCTATATGAGAAAAATATTGATATTTCCCTACAGTAACAGTAAAAGAAACTAGAGGGCAATATTTCAATAAATAATAATATCAATACATTGATACAGTCAAGATTATAGAGTTAATAGTGAGCTCCATGATCTTGTCAATAACTTGCATAGTATGTGCTACACCAGGGCTGGATATGGTCTTGAACTCAGACCTATATACTATAGGTGTGTGTGTGTATATATATATATATATGAATGAGAGGGTGTTTGTGTCATAAACAAACTCATGCAATTTTTCACATCAGCATAAATATATTCGTAAATAGTATGACTTGTTTCCTTGCGTGTTTTTATTGTATGTTGGGATATGTCATTTAGCTTAGTCTGTACTCTAAAGTTTGATTGTAATCAAAACGGTGCTACCAATGAAAAACTGCCATCAGCATTGTCATTTATTTTCAGTAAATGGCCATTTCCTATTTTCTCAAAATGGACTAGCACAGCAAGGCAACAATGCTATAATAATGCTGCAGTGAAAGTCAATATTCTCCACTGAATGAAGTACATTGAAGATGATGTTGACAAATTGATATCAAATGTGTAATTTTGTCCATAAATGTACCTGCAAATTCCAATTTTAACCAAAGTTTACTACTTTTTGCCAGCTCTGAAACAAACCTCTTCAACAGTCTTATTGTCAAAAATAAAAATACATTACAAAACAAAAAACAAAAAAAAACAAAACATTAAAATGTCTGCAGATTTAAACAATACTTGAAATCAGAAAGAAAATAATTTTCTAGAATAATGATGAGGAAAGAAAGCTTGAAAAATTTGACAATCACAGGATATATTGAAGGTAAGAGGGACAGGTAAACTGAGTAATCTATCTAGCAAGATTGATGTCAGAACAGTGATTGGGAGACAACATTGTTGAGACAAAACAAGACAAAAAAGACAAACATTGCTAAGTAACCAAGGATAGGAAGTTTAGTAGAGTCATGATCAACTATGTCTTGAAGGGGCATGTTATATAGAAGATGTAACCCTTATTTTAAAAATTATTTTACCAAACACCAACCTTTCTTGATATTTCAAAGGTTCATAGACTCCTTAAGAGTTTAATGCATCACTGATTACATTTAAATATTTGATGCATATTCATATGCATCTATAAAATATATTTGACAATATTTAACCTTCATGTTCACAAAAAATGAGTCAAAGGACAGTTTTTCCTTTGAAACTACTATTTAATAAATAATGTTTATTATTTTTTTGCCACTTCTCAGAAACAAAGAAAATGTATATAAACAAAGTGACAAGGAGTGAAAGTAGCCAAAATAATAGTGTCAAAGGAAAAAAATACATTCTTTTGACACACCATTTTTTCTTTTTGTGGGCATGAAATTTAAAAATTGCTATATACTTGTATATAAAATGGTAGCGAGTTAACCTTACCTGGTCCCACCTGGTCTGTGTAATAGTCAAGTAATACTTGACAAATCTAATAGCATTTGGATGGCAATTCAGAAGGATTTCTTCTGCAAGTGTTTTTATTTTATCAACAGCATCTTGGTGGTTACGCAGCTGCTCTTGAAATTTCTGTTCATTACAAAAAATGAGAAACAGAAAAATGATAAAAGTTAAAACTAACAAAATTAAAAAAAAAAGAAAGCACTAACTATATCACAGGATAAATTAGAGTAACAATAATAGAAAAAAATAAGCTGATCCCACTGTATAAATATTGGCTGACAATAGTGATGCTGGCCATATAAAGTAGTTATAATTAAGAATTTTTTGTTTTTTGTGACAGGTTGTAAACCCTTTTGTAGCAGTAAAATATCTAATGAGCAATACAATAAAACTATGATAATCTGCAAAGCTCAGTTGTTATCCTAATGTGAAAAAGTTAAACTCTCAATGTGTCAAACTAAAAGCTAGGCTTATACCATGTGATAATTTTGTCACTTGCAGAATTGTTCAAGTAACAAAGTGAACTGCTAAAAAAAAAAAAAAAAAAAAAAAAGACAATTCTTGCACGGATTTTATTAGTATGTTTTTCATAATCTTATCTTTTTCTTTGGATTAACTTTCTCATTTTTTAACAATATTCTGGAACACAACAGGCACATAAGAAAAGCAGGAAGGTATACAACCAAAACATGAAAAAGCAAACAACAGTCAAGGGAATTTCTCCAAAGAAAATTAAATAGGATGATTAAATTGATAAGTTTGCATCACTTTGTAAGCACAGCAAAAACTAGAAATGGGTTTTGGAAAGAAGACATTAAATGATGAAAAATCAAAACTAATTATTATTACTTTTAGCCTTTACTTCTGCCATCAGATTTTTTTCCAGGAATGCATTCACAAAAAGCTAAGTTTGTCACAAAGTCACACGCACTTATATATGAGATGGGGACTTCAGAAGTTCTTGAACTGAGCAAGAGGGGATGTTTAAAGAATCCTAGTTTTTGGTCATTTTGGGAAATGAGCAAAACATTTTTAGTGTGTGTGTGTATATATATATATATATATACATACACACACACTGAGTGCCTATAGCTCAGAGGTAGAATCGCCAACTGACACCAATTAAGTCGGGTTTCAATCCTGGGTAAAAAGCAATTGGATGTCTAACCATACTGATGAGCCGTGATACAGCGAAACAGATTTGTCTGTGGATGACTATTTACGCTCTCACACCTTGATTGAGCACTCTGGAAGAATGGTAGACTTTGAAAAAACAGTAGTTACTCTAGCATCTACACATCATTCATTCAGTAATGAATTAGAACACTCTCACTACTGGCATATGAATACATGGTATATTATATGCTAAAAGTCAGCCTTCTTCTACCAAGTGCCCATAGCTTAGAGGTAGAATTGTCGAATGACCCCAATTTGGTCGGTTTTAATCCTGGGTAAAAAGCAATCATATGTCTAACCATACTGACGAGCTGTGATACAGCAAAACATATCTGTCTGTGGATGACTATATATAAACATAAACTCAGATTGTACACTTGTAGCATTCTCTGAGCATCAACTACCATAATCCAGTGACAAATATACTCAAGATGACTGGTGATAGTTTCAGCTGTAGATTTTCACTTTTGATTGCCACCCAAGGCTGAAGAGCCCAGTCTGCCCTATTATTTAACCCATAGGAAAGCAGATAGAGTATTTGTACAAAGAAGAATGTAAGAAACTCAACTGGAATTCAAACACAGTTTGTACTAATTTTGTGTTTCAAGCTGTTAACCATTACATAACCTACATGCACACACACACACACACATTTATAAGCAGTTACAAATAAAAAATAATTAGTTGTATTTATTTTTTTTTTTACATTATCACTTACATATATAGTACAAAGCATTTTTTTTTTTTTTGTGTAAGGATAATTATAAACATTTCTCGAGATGGCCTATACAAATACAGACGAGATGTTCTCAGGCCATTCAAGATGCCCTTCCTTCCAAAATTCTGACATTAGATTAGGCTAAAAACTTTTCTACACCCCCTTGTATTATTGCCTGCATCCTTGCAATGGAATTTCTTGAAAGATGAAGGATAATGAGAGACTATCAGGTTTGTGTTTTCTGAATAAAAGGTGAAATGTAAATTGCATTGTGCAAAAGTAACTAATATTTTCATTTCCAGAAAAAAAAGCAGAATATTACAAAAAAAAAAAAAAATTGTTTACCTCATGCCTCTCTATTAAGTGAATAATAGCAAATTCATCATCAGGAAGAGGACGGAATTTGAGTTCAGATTCAGCTGTTGGAAGAAACTCCCTCATCACTTGAACCACTTCCTGGAACTCTTCAGCCTGTCAACAGATACAAATATTTTAATTATACCCCGCCAAAAAAAGTTTTAAGAATCATATCCTTTGAAATCATAAATTTTATTTAGCGTCTTTGTTTCCAAAATCTACAATATTTAATTACTATATCTCTAATAAATGAATATTTGTGAGAATATCTAAATTTCTTAAAGAAAGCATTATTAATTATTCATTTTTTGACAAGTAATTTTTTCAGCTTATCTTTGTTGTGACTCCTAGATCATTAGTAAGCAATATATATTAGAAATAAATCACAATTAAAGATTTAATACTAATGGACTTTTAAACATAGCTCTATTTTCTATTCGTAGACAACCCTGCAATATTACAAATAAATGTAGCCGCATTTATGCCTGTAAAGATTCTTTGTTGCACTTAAAAAGGACCTGTCACCTGTAACACCTTAGACCACAATGCTACAAGAAAACCTGATGTGCAATTTGTTTTTAGTTTAATTTCTTATGTTTTAAGTAACTGAATCATAAAGTAAGTTTCCTCTTGCACGGTTTGTCTATTTTTTCTCTCTTTGTTGTAGCCAAGCTAATATTTACAACTGGCTGCTTACATAAAAGTAAACAAGTAAAAATGTAAGGTTTGTTAAAAGGGAAAGGTCATTAAATTTGTCAGTTTAGTGATGAAAGTATAATTGAATCAACAAAATTCTAGTAACTGTAGCAGATAAAAAAAGCAATCTATGTAGACAAGAGTTTGTTTATTTCTTGAAGGAAAATGGTATTTAAAGCAAAGAAACAATTATAATAAAACAGGTATTCTATGATTCATCAAATATGATATTAATTTGTCATTATTTCCTTCATACTTACCAAAGTTAGTGCCTCCTTGAGTCTGGTCTCTCTGTTCTCACTTAGAATGTTGATTTTATTCCACAGGGCAATAAGTTCATCAAGATGCTGGTCAGGAATATTGCCAGCAGATTTGACTGCTTCCAGTGTTTGTTCTCTGGCAATTAATTCTTGTTGGACAGACTAAAGAAGCAAAAAGATTCTGATCTGATTCATCTACTTACAAATTCCAAACAAGATTCTCATAATTGGAATCCAATTATCATAATGTTAGATATAGCCTAATGGTAATAAACCCATAATATAGAATTGACAACAAGATCTGAATTGAGACTGTGCATGTTCACTTAACATTAATCATCTTGGGGAAAGGCATGAATCCAAATTCCTTTATGTTGTGCCATCATCTTATATCTTAACAAAAATACTTCTTTTCTGGTATGTCATGATGAGTTGATAAGAGGGTGTGAAATGGAACTTTTGGGAAAATGACTAGACAGGTAAAAAAGCTCTTACACCCAATGTCAACCTTGATAAGTGCCAATGAATTTAATATTTTATTTAAATGCCTTTTTAACCTTGTAAAGCATAAGAAACTTAGTGTAAATGAAATGGTTATATCCTAATGCCATCACTGACATTAATAATAATTCAAGATCCATCATCATGGGCCCCTTTACAGTAGAACAATGGTTAATGAAATGAGTGAATGACATTCAATTAGTGCTTTAATTTTGTAGCCTTGCATCATATTAAGTGCAAATTTTTAGCAAGACAAAAATTAGATTAAATTTTGCAAAGAATTTATTGATACAGGTTACAAATTATTCAGTTTGATTAAAGATTTAAAACATTTTTCAGACATAGTTTATATTCTCATTAGAAGAGACATCCATTAAACAATGTTCATACTCTTATAGAGAAAGAGGTGCTGAAAATCCTCTTTATGAACAAGGGATTTTTTGAGAAAGTAGGTGATGCTGAGGACTTTTCAGCACATCCTCATATAGGTGTGTTATTAGATATATTTTACAAACACACTGCACCAGGTATTTGAGAACATGGTTTGAACAGGGCATAAATAGAAGAAACTAATGATATTACATGATATGCACCAAATTTTAAAATTCATTTCTTTTTCAGATATACTGAAAGCATTAACATGTTACCTTTTAATCTGATAGTGGAAAATAAAAGGCATGTTATGATCATGACACTAGCTGCCAAACATTAAGACTTGAAAAGAGTTAATTTTTTGGATATGGACAAGTCCTTCATATTCAAAATTAAGAATGAGATGGAAGTCTTTAGTGAAGACATGTCATCCAAGGGCAAGAGAAAGCACATTTTTGGTAGAGGTGGTAAATACAGCTGAATTCATCCAGCAGGTTCACAAATATCATCAGCCAATGACCCCCAACAAATTGCTGAAGGCTATCACTGAGCAAATAAAATGGTGCAGTCTACTACCAGATGTACAAGTCCAAGATAATGAGAGTGCAGTTTAAATCAGGGAGAGTTGCATAATTAAACTAAAGTGTTTACTTTCTTTTCCGATGAAAAACACTGACCAGGATTGAAAGGTGAACAGAAGAAATGACCAGTAGTTCTGAACAGTGCTTCTGTAATACACACCAAGTTAATGCAATTTGTAATGATCCTGGGGGTTGTGCCATGCTGGCCAAATTCTTTCTGTGAGGTGACCAAATTCTTGTTTAAAAGGGAGGCTGTTGCTACAGGACTGTCCCTTCCAATATAACTTGAGTGGCTGTTGGAAAGTTTTGATGGTGATATCAAGATGTGGTCCTGTAACACACTTGATTTAAATCTCCTGTACATGTTGGATATGATGTGTCATTGGTGTTGGCAGCTATGGTCTAATGTAGACTAGATGCTAGTACTTAATATCCTTAGTTTTTCTTTAAAGAGGGCTGAGAGTGTGTAGAAAATGTCTCAAGTGCTTTCAGCCAATACATTAAGTATTTGCAAGGAGGGTGTTAACAATGAAAAATTAACCATCCTTCCCTTGCAAAGGAGTTAAAAATATTAGCCAAAAGTGCTCAGGATAATTATCTCCACAGACTGTTTCTCTTTCACAGACAATTCAGTCAGTTAAGTGCCATACATGATACATGCTTGGGCGATCATGTCTCGGAAGAAACATGACTGACTGGGCAGAAGATTATCCCGCAGTAGGTTGCCATTGCTTTTTGCGGTAGACTGGTTGCCGACCAAGGCTATAGAACCCAATCTGTCCTGCTATTTAACCCATAACTGGAAGGAAGAGACGGATTAATACCTTTCCTAAGGGTATTTGCGCGTAATTGAATACAATGGATTCAACTGGAATTCAAACTCGGCTCCCCGGTTTCTCGTTCCGAGCCGATACCTACTGTACCACAACGCACATCCCACACAGATAATTAGCCTACCTAAAAGAAAAGCTGTAAGGACACTAGAAAGTGCTCATCTCCCAGCAAAAAAAGAAGAAAAATTTCTTTGTCTGTCAGATTCAATAAAACTACATACAAATAACCTGATACCAAGCTGAAAACCAAATGTTGATTATTGTTATCTCTGAAAAATTTTAGGTAAAACTTAGCTTCAATACAAATTTTGTGAAATGTGTTTTAGAATATCACATACTTTCAAATTTGTATGATTTAGAATATAATATTAATATTATTTTGAAATACATATTAAAAAAAGAAGGCATATGAAACTTCAGCAAAGTTGTACAACATACCTTGTGCTGTTCTATTAATAAGTTGACTGTGTCATAGTCCCCAAGAATTGGGAGATCCTCAGACAAAGTAGTTTCTGCTTTACTTAACCATTCCTGGAGTGAATTCAAAGCATCTGACACACGGCCTGAGGTTAGCAGGGCTTCATCCAGTTTGTTTTGGCTAAAATAAAAAAAAAAAGAAATTCTTTATACAGTCATAGCTTACTAGTGGAAAGAAAAATAAAATGAAAAAAGCATTTATTGTATACAAATATTTTTGATATCATCTACTATCTGAATTCAGTGATGAGTATAAATCATACAGACTGAACATTACAGTGAAAATTTCAGATCAAAATATAGATTTAATTATACATTCTTGTATATGCAAAAAATGATTTTTAAACCTCAGTTTTAATAGAGAATTCATGGCAGTGTATATAAACTAATTTTTATATATATTTTTAAATTTATATTTAAATTTAAGACAAAAAAATAAATCCGTTTGGCTACAATATTATTAAAAAGGAAATAGTTCAAGGTTTTTTTAAGCTAAGACAAAAATGTTTTCTTCATTTAGAATCCAAGTGAAAAAAAATGTACAATAAAACATTAATTGAATTAGTTTTGCAACATCCCTCCTATTCTTCTTGGGGAAGTAAAAAATTTCTTAATTTTACTTTTCTTATTTTAGGTGGTTATTCAAGATTTGTCATAAACTGCAAATTGTTTAGTTTATATAACTAATTGTGACCCTCTCTTTCACATATAAATATGTATGAAAACACACTAAAGAAGTTTTGCTTTTATCTTGTTTACCAGAAAAAAAAATCTACTGCTACTTTTTTTTATGATCATTTCATCCTAAGTAAGGCAGGACTGCCACTGATGCACAAGGAGTTACAGTGAGAGAAAAATCAAGGTACAGGGGATATTGAAGAAATTTTAAGAGATGGATAAGACTCAAGTAGATAGAAGATAGCAATTGATGTTGCATTTAAACTTTTGAAGATTGTAGCTATCAGGAAAAAAAAACAAATTGTAGGGAGTTGCACAAACAGGAAGTACGAGAAAAATTCCTAGAATAGGATAGGCAGTTACATTTAATTATGTCAACAGTAAAAGAGTGGGACCTTGACGCCAATCTAGTAGCATGAGTAAATACATGTAGTCAGGGAACCAGGGAAAAAATCTTGTAAGAGCAGTTGCCATGAAAATACTTGTAAAAAAAGACAGAGGAAAGCTGACAAGTCAGGATCGATTATATTGCAGATCCTCCTTTGGATTTTGTTGAGAACCTCAAGATGAATATCAGAGCACCTGACCAGATATGGCAACAGACAAATGGTAGATTTATAAATGTGCAAAATGGATTCTGATTAGAAAAACTTCCTGGCCTGACATAGTGACCTCCTAGCAGTAAATGCAGCTATAGATGCTTATAAAATCATCTAAGTTTTAACTTCTATGAAATACTGGAATTCAGTTTGAAAGTCATATGGAATTATTTTGCTAAAAGAAATTGTGGCATTGTTAAATTAAAGATTTCAAAATTTTATATATATATAACACCATTCATCTTTGCCAACTCTGAAAATGAATTCCACAATATTAGAAAAAAACTTTTATTAGTGTCCACAATACAGGTCCATTTTCACAATATAAAAAAAATAAAAAACATTACACTTGGCTTACATCACAACATTCACCACTGTCACTACATATGCTGATAGTAAAGATAAAATCATAGGTCATATTTCTTGTACTTTTCTTCTAAAATGAATTATGGACAATTGCTGATGGAATTTCCTTATTCTTTGAGAATGATTATTCATAATTTGATAAAGTCAATCAGTAAAATTGACACAAAATGTGTTATTTTTAAAATTTATTACACTATATATATATATTTATATATATGGGTAAAAGTGCTCAATATCAGGAATAGTGTGTATTTAAATATAAAAGTGGATACTGTGGTTAACATGAAGCTGAGACAGTGTTTCATGCTTGAACAATCTTTATAACCTGAAGTTTGTGTTCAAGCATGAAATAGACTGTCTCTGCTTAGTGTTGACCTCAACTGATATATAATTAACATATATAATTATATATAGCTGTTTTTTAAAGCTCTAACATACAATGTAAAGTGTGTGGATTAACTTCATATCCTGAGCCTGTTTTTGTAGGAATTTGGAATGTCATACAATAAAATAAATAGTGTTTGCTATTAAATATAATTTCAACATTCCTGTTTCTGTGACCTTATTGATTGATAATAAAATCTTATTTGAATTTATAATTTGAATAAATTATATTGCATTCTGAATGTTCTTTTTCAAATTATAATTTTTCAAATTCAAAGGAGGGCTTAAAATATAAGGCTAGTTTAAAAAGAAATACAAATTATATAGGGTGTCAAAGAAGTAAATTAGTGTTTGCCATGCAATAATGCTAAATTTGATATCCAGAATATACAACTTAAAAATATAAAAACAGGAATAGAACAAAAAGCTGTCTCTTTACCCAATTTGGCACAGTATCAAATATCTACAATAGAGGCAATTACAAAAGAAAAACCATTTTTATTCAAACTCCTCAGGTGAGGAAGAAAGTATATAATTTATTGATGAAGTGGGTTGTTGCACATGACTGCTCACATGATGGCAGCTAATAAATACCATTATACTTGATTAAATCTTTGGTAGTAAACAGTTTCAAAATGTTAACTTTCGTTTTTTTCTAATTCATATTTGAGCTTAGCAAAGTTTTAATCAGATATACATGAAGGCATGTGAGAAGTGAATCAATATTAAATATTATTCATCAAGTTCTCTGAAGATAAAAATGAGAAGCTCTTACTTGATAAACAGATCTCTCTTACACAGTACATGTGTACATATAAACTCCATTATGACTAGTATCATTTTATTCTGTGTACATTAAGTGGGGAAAAATACTTTAGAATAGTAAATATTAACACAACTAAGATATTAATTAAAAAATTACAGAAATTTGTTTTCCTTAATTTTTTTTTTTTTTTTAAATTTGACATTTTTCTCTGAAAATAACATTTGATATTTCATAACCAATAAATTTGTTCATGGATATGCAGGCAGAGTAATAATTGGCAAATTGGAATGTGAAAGTGGCGAGCTGAGTGTAAATTTCAGTTGAGTTCATTATATTTACTTTTGTACAAAGTACCCTTATGAAAACTTGGATATATTAAAAAAACAAAAAAAACATTTCAAAGTAATTGACAAGGAAAACAAAAAAAAATCTTGATAAATAGCTTTTATCTGAATGAATGTAAAGCACAAAAGTCAGGCATTTAGCATTAATCCTGTTCAACAACAGGAAATTGATCCTGTTTTTAATTCTACTATGACCTGTAATAAAACAGAGACAGTCTGCCCTGTGAGAAGATGTGAAGCAGCTAAGGCATTGATCAAAACTGCATCAACATTAGTGAAATATTGTAATTAATATTTTGTGAAACAAGAGTAATTTGATTGATTCCTTCAAAGTGATCAAGCACTTACTGAACAAAAATATTTGATCCAATTTGAAATAATGCATTCAAAGCTGAAACAGTGTTCACTGTAGTGGACAAAAAGCATTTTATTTTTCAGAATATTTACACTTGCTTTCATGTTGGAAAAAAAAGGACATTGAAATTGAATCCTTTGAGAACTGTTTAACCATTTTGAATAAAGTGACCAGTTAATAAAGCATTCCTGTTCCAATATGTATTTACCATAATCTTTCAGAAATGATAGAATGCAATTTTTTAAGTTTCAGATTCTCATCTACAATCAGACATTTTTAATGCATTTTGTAAATTATTATTCATGCCAATCTCTAGCTTTTGGCTTCACATTCAATCCAATTTTTAAAAATTTCTTTTTTCTTGCCAATCACTCACTTTTAAATAATTTGAAATAGTTCCTATTGACACATAAATGTTTGCTATAAGTTAACACTTCACTCAATAAGTCTTGGGCATGACATATAGATGGCACCACTAATAAAAAAATCCATATGATTTTTATGAAGTACTAACCTTCAAATGGTATGTGACAAAATTTGGGCACAATCAGATTATTAGTTTCCAAATTACAGTTATTTAAGTGAAGCTACTGTTGCAAATTTTCAAAACAATGGGAAAAAAATCTGAATTTTATGTATTGATTTCTGATGGGGAAAAATACTGTTCAAGCAAAGCAATGGCTTGATAAGTCTTATTCAAACTCTGTTCCATTGAAAACAATGGCTAAGAGATAGGATGCCGATTTTAAATGTGATTATACACACACAAATGATGCTGAACGCTCAGGTCAACCAAATTCGGAAAACAAAAAATTCACAAACTCGTTTTGGCCAATAGTAAATTGAAGTTGCATGAGATAGCAGAGAAGTTAAACATAACAGAAAACTGCATTCACCATTTGTCAATGAGAAACTTGTGTTCAAAGTGGGTGCCATGTTTGCTCACAGTCGATCAAAAGCAACATGTTGACGATTCAGAGCACTGTTTGCAACTGTTTCAATGCAAAAAAGAGTTTTTGGATAAATAAGGGACAATGGATGAAACATTGATCCACCACTTCACTCGGAAGTCAAATCAGCAGTCAGCTGAGTGGATAGCTGCAAGTGAAAGCCGTCCAAAGTGATCAAAGACAAACATCAGCAGGTAACGTTTTGGTCTCTGCATTTTGAGATACACAAGGTATTTTGTTCATTGATTACCTTGAAAAAAGAAGAACCACCAATAACAAATATTATATAGCATTACTGGTGCGTTTGAAGGAAGAAATCACCAAAAAAGGGTCACAAATGAAGAAAAAGTGATCTTTCACCAAGACAACAGTGTCACAAGTTGATCACAATGATGGCAAAACTACATGAATTGCACTTTGAATTTCTTCTGCATCCACCCTATTCTCTAGATCTGGCTCCAAGCAACTACTGGCTGTTTGTAGACCTTAAAAGATTACTCCAGGGAAAGAGATTTGGCTCTAATGAAGAAGTGATATTGGAAACTGAGTTCTATTTTGAGGCCAAAGACAAATTTTTCCATTTAAAAAAAAAAAAAAAGGCATCAAATTGTTAGAGTAGTATTGAAATCAGTCTATCACCTTAGAAGGAGTCTATGTTGATGAATAAAGTTAAATTTTGCCTAAAAGTATTTATTAGTTAGGCCCAGGATTTATTGAGTGATGTGCTATTTGATTGTAGCTTTCCTTCAAATAATTTTCCACTATTGCCTTCAACTTCATTAATTGGTTTCTATCTGCTTCTTTTTTCCAGTTTTCTAAATTGAAATCTTCACATGAAAATTTCTGAAGCCAAAACCTTAATGTTCATTTCTTCAAGTAGTCTGACAGCACAGAAAAATGGAATCAGCAAGCCAAGTTTAGTTTTCAATTGAGTTTGTGTTCATTTCGCCCTGCGAAAAAACCTGAATCTATTCATTCCTCTCACTAGTTATTGGCAAAATAGTAGGGTAAACTGGGTGCTCTAGTCTTGTTTGGCAGTCTGTATAGAACAAAGAAAACTGATTCAAACTGATTGGGTATAGAACTAGCAGTTCTCCTGTAAAAACTTACTTGCTATTGAAACTACAGTTATACGAGTGGCTCCAGAAAGAAATTGAAGGAATAAATACATTGTTCTCAAATATATTTATATTTATCACAGATTCATCTCTTATCTGATACAGCTTAAACAAGACAAACATAAAATATGAAAATCATCAAATTGAAAGGCTTTTTAGACTGGCTAACTATCTATTTTTAATTATCACGATTCCAAGCAAGGCAGTGCTTTACTTCACTAAGATACAAAGGCTTACAGTATGAGGAAAAATTAGGAACAGGAATATTAATAATGAGTAGAATGAAATAAGAGTAATAGATAGTGATTAACATTGTATTAAAATTTTTGTAGGTTCATGCTGGAAAGCATGGAGCCAGGAAGGAGTTTCACAAGCAAGAAGTACGAGAAAAACTTTGCATAGAACTTATGGCTATATATCCAGCTCAACTGTAAATTGATGAGACATTGATGCCAGTCTAGTATGGCACTTAAATTCATAAAGTCTAGGTATCATAGCAAAGAACTTATCCGAACAATTACCATGAAAGTATTTATAAAAAAGGCAGAGAGAGGCAACCTTATAACAGTGGGTAAGTGATTGAAGCTAAGCCACCAAATTAGGACCAACAATATTGTTGATTCTTCTTTGGATTTTATCAAGGAGCTCAAGGTAAATAGTAGGGGGCATTGGACCATATATGGTAGCAATATTCTAAGCATGGATGAATGGTAGACTTATAAATATGTAAGATTGATTTGGGAGAGAAAAAGCAGATGACCTCACCAAGGATTCAATATAGCTCTTCCACTTCACGTCAGCTGTGAATGTTAGCCAGAGAAGGCAAGATTCCTTTTTCTCAGGTTTGCAGCAACCATATTTATCTCTCTCTCTCTCTCTCTCTATATATATATATATATATATATATATAAGAGGAATACATATGTTAACCTATTGTCAGTTTTTTTTAACAGGAGTCTAGGTTTATTTCTGGTTTAGTTTAGGGTTTCCAGTTCCAGCCTTTCATTCTTTTTCACTCCCAGCAGCCCTATACATCTTAGTGGCATTATAAAGTAAGAAATTCAATTTTCATTATTGGAGAGAGTGTATATATAGATATAAACAGTGTGGACATAGGAATCAACACTGCATGTTAACTATTAGTTTCACACTTCAGTAAAATTTTTTTAGATCAAATGCCAATGTTCTTTCAGCTGTCTGCATATATAGGTTATTGGATGATCAAGAGTAGAGGAGGAGTTTGAAATAGGCATTTTCCAGGTTTTTTGTTTGGTACCAATGCTTAAGATTATTTATGATCATGACCTCTATCTTGCTTATTTACACTTGTCGAGTGGTTGTAGGAAATGTGTAGGTAAATAGGTTAAGGTTATTTATAATCATGACCTTGAAATACTTATATATTTATAATTTTGTTTTGTATATTTTTGTTACATTTGTTTTTTTTTTTTCTAAGTTTTGGTATTTTTAGTTTAGGCCATTACACTGTCTATATCAACAAACACTATCTCCAATAATGAGAACACTTCCTCTACAGGTATAGCGAATTTTAAAGACACACACATATCTCCATCTCTCTCATGGGAAAATAATATATAATTTTTTTATACCAGGAAAAATTTTAGAGGAAAGAATGATGACAGCATGTAAAAATCTTTTGCGATTTTTTTTTTTTTTGGTATAAATTTATGTAATTTATCCCTAAAGAACAGAATGCATCACACAAAAACTTTTTATACTTTGTCATATTTCTTTTCCCTTATATATATATATATATATATATATATATATATATATGTGTGTGTGTGTGTGTGCTCTATTTTATTTTTGTTTTGTAATCATTGACATTTGAGATAACTAAATATAGAATTTTCTTCACTAGCTTCAATGGGAAAATCTAATTCTTTACTGTATGTGTTTCTCCTCACTTGTGAGATACTTTCTTAGTAGGCTATATTAAAAAGTTTTTCTGATCAAAATTATTTATTAAAAACAAAGAAGCAACAAAAATTGTAATACAAATATACTTTTCAGCGTTTTTAATATTTGGAGAATATTGACTGATTTATCCGTATTTTTCTCATATAATAATCTAGTCATTTTTTCTTATCTTAAATGTTTACTTTTGCCCAAAATAAAAAAGGGTTAATTTGTATGCTTAATCAATAGGAAATTTTAAAAATAAGCTAATTGTAGCTGTTAACATTATTATAAAGGAAAATTTAAAATATCTCAGCAAGATGTAAAAATCTAAATACTATATGTTCACAAAAGAAGCAGTAATATGATATATTGATACTGATATATTGTGTTGACCAAAATGTTTGTTCCGTTTAAGTAAATTTTCTACTTAAGCAAACAAATTTTTTGATCAAACCAGTATTTTTAACAAATGCCATTGTTTATTGTAACAATTCAAAAGAATATACTAAAAGACATGGAGGTTGTGATAGTAAATATTCCTTCCCATAAAAATTCTTTATAAGAGCAGCTCACCTTATAAGTCATTAGACTTATTTTGTTCAGAATCTGTCACCTTATTGAAAGAAAATGAATAGTAACTGTGAATTAGTGCGGAAAGTGACTAAACCAATCTTGGACACAAATTATATTCTTTACACTAAAAAGGGGGGGGGAAAGAATGCTTAATATTTATTTTGTTATTTGAGCAGCTTTGGTTAAGAGAATCTTATTTTCTTGTTCGACAACTTGAATAACATTACTGACAGTATACAGTAAAACTTGAGAATATTCTCAAAGTCTCACACACAAAAAATGTAGTATGGAAAAATGTAAACAAGAGCAGAAAATAAATGTTAAGAAATGTAAATACCTTATCTAAAAAAAATGGTTAAAAAAAAAAAAGAAAAGAATTTTAGATGCAAATCAAAAGAAAAATAGAGTTTGACACAAAGAAATAACTATAAATTTCAGTTGAGAGCTCTTCTAATTCCAATATATTATACTATTTCTGTCCCATGGTAAGTTATATTTAGTGAATATAGTCATCCGTATACAGCCCAGTTTCACTATCACAGCTCATCAGTATGGCTAGACATTCAATTGCTTCCAGGCAATTCATAATTTATGTTGAAAAATAAACATGTAATTGGAAAGTAATTATACTTTTCTAGTAGAGTTGAACTGCCATATATATATATATATATATATATATATATATAAAAAGGATTAATTCAAGGATGTTGAATGGCCATTTCGATATGAAGATCCCCACGGGGGACGACACATCACCTCAGCAACAGAAAAAACCTTTCAGAAACTGGAGAAAAATTAGTCTACTTTTCCTTTTTAAATAGATTGCAAAGAAATTAAAAAATAAATAATAAAAATAAAAATAAAGGGAAAGAAAAAGAAAAAGAAAAGGAAAAAGATAGAATAAAATCAAATAAATAAGAAAAGGAAAAAAGGAAAAAAAAAAATTGACATCGTCTGGGTTCGCAAAAAAAAGGAAGAATGTTACTAAAAATTAACAGACAGCCGTGTTAAATCGACGTCAGTTTAAGCAACACGGAAAAAAGGTGGTAAGAGAGATAAAAGAAGGAAGCGAGGGAAAAAGAAAGAAACTAAAGAAAAAAATTTTTTTAAATATTACAGACGCTGGACAAATTCAAAAACCTAATTTCCCCAAAACGTTGAAGTATTAGAAAAAAGCCTTTACTTAAAAAGGCATAATTATTAATAAAAGGGAATAAAAAGATATAGGATTTAAAATAAAATTATTTTTAAAAAAATTAGGTCATTTGAAATTAAACTAAATAAAGACAACACTAGGTAAAAAAAAAAAAAAAAAAATTAATTACAATTATTATATACATACCTATAGAAGTACACACATACATACATATATATACACACACAATTCTACGAATAAGAATACATATCTACATACACACACATACATTCAATTTATTACACACTTATATACATATACATGCGCATACACACCCATATATGTGTGTACACACCTATATACAAAAAATTCATATACACACAATATACATGTGTACACATACATGCACACATATACACACATATATACACACACACATATACACACACACACATACATATATATATATTCCATATGCACTCACACACATACATATTAATGAATATTATGAAAAGGAGCATTTAAATAGCTAAAAAATTTTTTTCAAAATTACATATAGCCCACATACATAAATACATATATACATATACAAACATATATATACAAATATGCACATCCACACACAAACACATAATAAAAAAAAAAAAAATAGAAAAAAATTGAAATTAAAATTAAAAAAATTTTTTTTTAAAATATTAAAAAAATTATAGAAAAATTTAGAATTTAAAAATTAAAAATTAGAAGTTAAAATCCGCCCTATGGCGGCACTTGTTTATAAATTCCCTCCTAAAGTTAAACAAGTGCCGCCATAGGGCGGATTTTAACTTCTAATTTTTAATTTTTAAATTCTAAATTTTTCTATAATTTTTTTAATATTTAAAAAAAAAAATTTTTTTTTAATTTTGATTTTAATTTTTTTCTATTTTTTTTATTTTTTTATTATGTATATGTGTGTGTGTGGATGTGCATATTTGTATATATATGTTTGTATATGTATATATGTATTTATGTATGTGGGCTATATGTAATTTTGAAAAAAATTTTTTAGCTATTTAAATGCTCCTTTTCATAATATTCATTAATATGTATGTGTGTGAGTGCATATGGATATATATATATATATATATATATGTGTGTGTGTGTGTATATATGTGTGCATGTATGTGTACACATGTATATTGTGTGTATATGAATTTTTTGTATATAGGTGTGTACACACATATATGGGTGTGTATGCGCATGTATATGTATATAAGTGTGTAATAAATTGAATGTATGTGTGTGTATGTAGATATGTATTCTTATTCGTAGAATTGTGTGTGTATATATATGTATGTATGTGTGTACTTCTATAGGTATGTATATAATAATTGTAATTAATTTTTTTTTTTTTTTTTTACCTAGTGTTGTCTTTATTTAGTTTAATTTCAAATGACCTAATTTTTTAAAAAATAATTTTATTTTAAATCCTATATCTTTTTATTCCCTTTTATTAATAATTATGCCTTTTTAAGTAAAGGCCTTTTTCTAATACTTCAACGTTTTGGGGAAATTAGGTTTTTGAATTTGTCCAGCGTCTGTAATATTTAAAAAAATTTTTTTCTTTAGTTTCTTTCTTTTTCCTCGCTTCCTTCTTTTATCTCTCTTACCACCTTTTTTCCGTGTTGCTTAAACTGACGTCGATTTAACACGGCTGTCTGTTAATTTTTAGTTACATTCTTCCTTTTTTTTGCGAACCCAGACGATGTCAATTTTTTTTTTCCTTTTCTTATTTATTTGATTTTATTCTATCTTTTTCCTTTTCTTTTTCTTTCCCTTTATTTTTATTTTATTTTATTTTATTATTTATTTTTTAATTTCTTTGCAATCTATTTAAAAAGGAAAAGTAGACTAATTTTTCTCCAGTTTCTGAAAGGTTTTTTTCTGTTGCTGAGGTGATGTGTCGTCCCCCGTGGGGATCTTCATATCGAAATGGCCATTCAACATCCTTGAATTAATCCTTTTTTAATATATATTTGCTCTGTAATATTTTATTACATGGAGCTCTCTTCCTGTATCATTTTTTAATATTAAAATAAATTTTTAATATTAATTAGGATCGGTTTTTTGGAATTTACCTTCCTGCTTTTTTCCCTTGGATTGAAGTATCTGAATTAATATATATATATATATATATATATATATATATATATATATACACACACACACACAGACATACACTGCTGGAGAATACATTTTCTTAAGATAAAAATGTAGTATCTTATATATATACACACACAAGACCTAGGATTTGTTAGTCTGAGAAGTTGACTTTGGAAATTGTTTGAAAATCATACCATGGATAGACTCAAGCCTTTTAAGTGAAATTTGGCAGACAGAACTGTTTGAAAGTCATTGATAGTTGTGCTAGCACAAAGTCACAAGTAATTGTGACCAAGGATTTCAGTGTTCTAGTGTTTTCTAAACTGCTCAGCATAGTTACAGTATAAGCTAGAGATGGGCTTTGTGGATGTTGATGAAACAAGTGTGCCTGAGCAGGAATCTGAGACAGGGATTGGTTAGCTGCCCTAGCAAATGAGTGTTTTCAAAAAATGAGAGTAGATAGCCATTACATATTGGATAAAGCCATATTAAAATTTAAGTTGCTATTAATTTACTGCTACTAATGTGGATATTATGACTAACAATACTGTGGATACTATTTTTTTTTTATAATACTAGTGTTTCAGTTTATTCTGCTATTAAGTTTAACAAAATAACTGAAGCCCAACGCATTATTTGGGTATTTAAAAAATGTTAAAAACGTGGCAAGATAGAAAGTTTAACCTAAAAAGGAAGCTCAAATGAATATACAGTATATTTATTCAATATAAAATAAAAATTTTAGACAAGATCAAAAAGAAAATGAAATCACTGAGTAAATTATTCTATACAGAAAAATTCTAAATAGCCCCAAATGCATGTAACTTTTCTTAGTAAAATGAAATAAAAAAGCCTGTCCAACTTTATCAACTGTGTCTGGCAGAGTAAAGAGTTATTTATTTTATGTTTAACATAGCAAATCCATGATATCACCAACATCTACTTAATGTAATGAAGGTGAGAACGAAAGACAGTATCTGATTGTATCAACACTACACATGCATATATCTTTGGAGATCATAAGACACTGCTGCTTTATCTGTTTTGTATTTTTTACAAGTTTTTAAAGCCTTGCAATTACCAGGACAAGAGATTTAGTTTCATGTTTGTTAAGTCTAAAAGAACAAAAGAAGGTGGAAAGTAAATTACAGATAGACAATGAAGGTTAAACAAATTCTGTAAGAGTTGATTTGTAAGTGAAGGTCAAGCTGATAAAAACCTTTGAAATGATTAATAAATTGTGTGTAAAAATATCTACAGGATAAGAAAAGTAATTTCTTCTTTTGTACACACCTGGATTAGAGATTTGATTTATATAAAAGATCTTTGTGGCAATTAATATTTGATTGCTAATAAATGATAGGTAAAAGAAATGTGTATAACTAAAGTTGACAAATTTATTTGGGTCACTAGCACTTGCTGGGAGAAAATAGCTTTTATAATCAGCAGTCCAAATCAGTCATTAGTAAACAGTTTTACAGTTAGCATTTTAATATATATATATATGGGTTGCCATATTTGATTCAGAGTGTTTGGTAAAGAAAATTAATTTTAATTATTTTTAAGAGGAATAAATTTAGTCTAAACTCAAGAGCAGATGAAACCCTTTCAGTAGCATTTAGTACAATAGGAGCTAATATATATATATATATATATATATATATATATATAAAAAGATGCAAAGTACATAAATGGAGAGGATAATAGAAAAAGATCTATTTAATATAAAATATTAACAATAGATCTGTATAGAGAGCTCAATGAATATTATCCAGGGAATATATAATATACATAAAGAAAAACTTCAGATGATGTGCTGAGTTTTAATATATATATATATATATATATATATACACACACACACACACACATACATACATATAATTGCTTTGAAAAGAAAGAAAAATAAGTCTTTATCACTGCTTTAATTATAATTCCTCTTTCCGTTACCACAGACTGAATTTCAATAGGAAAAAAACAAAATCATATTTTGATGGACAACTAGAAAGATCAGAAAACAGTTTTGATCCTCAATTTGTGGAGGGTGGATTTAACAGAATGATGTTAGATCAATAACAATGTTTAAACAGGCTTAGTACCTTAATTAGAATTTACCAAAATGTTTAATGTCAGAAGTGACCACTACATTATAAGTTTTTAGTATTTAATGTTGTACTTATTTAATGTTAACTCATTTTTTAGAAGCAAATCTGGACAATCATTTTTAGCCTTGAACACTAACAGAAGACCATAAAAAACATGAAAAATCAATGGTAATCAAAGAGATGTGTGTTAACTTTATAAAGTCAGCCTTATAAGACCACTGAATCCTGACAATGAAAAACAGTCATCAGTTCCAGATTAACATTTTAACAAATAGTACACTTACCCATATTAAATGAAGTTGAAAAGAATTGATTGATATTTTGTAGCAGTTCAGCACTTTTGTTTCCTATAAAATTTTCCTGTTTCTTAATACTTTGTTATTTTTAGTTTTTGGAAGGCATCTTCTATTGCAACAGGCCTTTAAATTTTGGTGTCACTCTTTTTATCTCATCTCTTAAAACACTTCCCAGCTATTTAAACTTCTGTACTTGTTTTATTTTGACATATTCAGTTTTATACTAGGGCACAAAAAAAAAAAAAATTATGCGATCAGTCTAGTTGCTTTTAAATTAATAATAACAGTGATAGAAAAATTACTTAATAAGAGTAATTGATTGATTTGTTCTCTATGGCTTATCAAACCTTTGCAAGTTATTTAAAGCCAGAAAATATTTTTAAATTGTAAAAGTTTTTTTTGTGATAATGATTTACTTATGCTAGGCCTATTTAATGAACCCAACAGAAATTGGAACTTGATACTAACTCTGAGCCATTATCCATTATACCACCCACCTATCCAAGTGTATAACACACAGTATTACCAAGCAGTCACCCATCTAGGTGCTGATAAGTCTCACAGTTGCTTAACTTCAGTGATCATATGGGAACTGGTGTTTCAACAAAATATGGCTGTAAGACTCTTAAAAAAGAAAAGAAAAAGTAATCAAAAGTCTATGAAATAAAGAGTAGAAACTAAAACAGACCTTGAAAGCTAAGAATGCATCAGAAATGTTTTTCAGATAAACCTCTTTTCATAACATATTCAACAGTTTAGCAATGTAAATAGAAAACTAGGAATTATCTAAACTTCATTTATTAACAGTACAACAAAGGCTACAGGTAGAACAAGAATAAAGACTTGTTTTGGAAGAAAGCTATCTGCCTACAGGTACCATGACAACATAAGCACATTTTACTATTTCTTCTTTAAGATGATAGATGTGGGTTGATAAGGAAAATGAAATAGAGAAGAAAGGAAAAGAAAGATGGTAAAGACAATAAACAGGATTGTTTTCTAGACGAGACTTATTTTCTTGTGTCATTACAGTAAAAGTATTCATTTTCTTCTGTTTGGGTGAACATAACAGATATTTGTGTGCCATAATTACTACCTTATAACTATGTCTTATCTGTATTTGCTTTAATTCTATACATGTCATCATTGGTAAGTCGTTTTTTTTTTAAGACTTGTTAGTCTCATACATCAAAGTAAAAGCATATTATACTTTTTACTAATGTTTATAGCATAAATGTCCTTGTACACAACCACCAGAATATAATAATAGACATTTCACATCAAATAAGCCTAAGTTCACTTGTTAATAAAGATTCAATAGTAGAAATTTTCTAATAGTAGAATATTTATGCATTAAAAAAAAAAATGATTTGCAGGCAGTACAACTGATATCAGAAAGTGAATTGGCAAGTGACATTCAAAATTCTGGGCTTGGCTGCTGTGCTCACTTTTGTGCAAATGTTCTTGAGAAAGCAATGGCCTAAATAGCAAGGTAGACTGTGCTATCTAGCCTAGCAGAAAAAAAAAAACTCAACTAGACACTTTAGAGAAGGTAATGAAAAAAATCACTCCCTTGATGGTATGACAATTCATAGATAACAAAGAAAAAAAAGATCTGTGGTAATTAGCTACATTCTGAAGGGATATGGCTTTAAAAATAGTAAATGCCAAAATCAAAATCAAATTAATCAGCAAGTTTAAATTAAAGAAAAAGACAAAAATCTTATTTTTTTTTATAAGTCTGAGGAAATCTGCAAGTAGTCTAATGGTTAATAGTGTAAAAACTTAAATTAGCAACCAAGTTAAAATTCTACCTGAGACAGTTTACATCCATTATGTTCTTAGGAAAGGCATGAACACAACTCTTCCAACAGCATTAAACAGCAAAACAGAATGATCTTCATTGTCTGTTAGTAACCAATCTCAAAGAAAGAAAATGTTGCATTCAAAACCAAGAATTGAATCAACATTTCCCATTCAATTATAGAAAAAAAAAAAAGACAGGATTTGTAGTCCCACCCTGTAAAAAGTTGTTAGAAATGAAGGACTGATCAGATTCAGAATCTAGCAAAGGAATATAAGCTTTTATAAATTAATAAAAAAATGAGATTGGTATGCTGTAAGAATTACAAGAAATCCAAGATAAAATAAGCATTCTCAATTTAAAATAAGCATGTAAGTTTTAATTTTTTTTTTTTTTACACTGATGTTCACCGTGTACAAGGCACAAGAGCCACTCAAGGTAGATAGTTATAAAATTTAAGGCACAATTTATGTGAATATGTCGGGAAGGAAACAGTTAACTAACTTGAACAGGTGAAGATTGTAGTAAACGAGAGAAATTTTCTCTCGGGAATCAGTTCCACAAAGCAGAAGTTTGTGGAAAAAAACTGCTCAAGTGAAACTTACATCCTACTGATCAAAGAAAAAGGGAATGATAGTGGTTCACTACAATGTGTGTGGCATGATGGGTCTTAGTCATGAAGATTAGAACTGGTAGAAAAGGAATGTAGTTCATCTGAACACCTTCCATGGAAATAGTGATAGAGCAGTGAGAAGTTTGCAACATTTTATCTGGGAAAAGGACTATATAGTAGAAAATAATTTGTTATCTACAAAAACACAAAGAGGCTTTTGGACTTTATTGAGACAGGAAAATGAGTACTGGGAAGCTCCTGTCTGTATATGGAAGCAGTATTCCATTTTCAGTCTGATCTGACTCCTGTAAAACAGGAGGAGTCAGATACTTACTGGAGTGGTACAGCATTTTTAGTAATGGATTGTATGTAAAAGTTTCATTTGAGGTCCTAGTTGAGTTTATGTCTCTATAAGCACTAAGTATGGGGATTCCTAAGGGAACATCCATTCATTGTGAATATCAATAATTTGGTTTTTGAGGCATTGAATGATATCAGCCAGATGTTAGAGCTAGGTCATAGGAGAGATCAGCTGTCAAGGTTTGGTCATACTGGAGTAAATAGATAAGTTTCTAATTACATCAATTCTTGTGTGAGCACAAAATAACTTATTGATTAAAAATGCTGAATATACTTGTCAGGCTTGTAATCAGTTTGTAATTGTTAAATTGAAAATGTCAGTAATTACAAAGATTGTCCTATCTACTTAAATACAGTATCATGTCAAAATCCATATAATTTTAAAGATAAACATATTTAAATATATAATTTTAAAGATAAACAAATTCATAAATAAATTTATATCCAAAACTCCAGTACTCCAATTTCCTTACTGGAGTTTTTAAAGATAAACAAATTCATAAATAAATTTTCAATTCTGAAGAATAAAAACTCTTACTTGGCAGGGAACATTTATTAGAAGACTTATCTTGCAAGCTATTACTAGTTAGTTCAGTGCTTACTGGGTGATAACAGTGAATTTTCAGTGCTTACTGGGTGATAACAGTGAATTTTCAGTGCTTACTGGGTGATAACAGTGAATTTTCAGTGCTTACTGGGTGATAACAGTGAATTTTCAGTGCTTACTGGGTGATAACAGTGAATTTTCAGTGCTTACTGGGTGATAACAGTGAATTTTCAGTGCTTACTGGGTGATAACAGTGAATTTTCAGTGCTTACTGGGTGATAACAGTGAATTTTCAGTGCTTACTGGGTGATAACAGTGAATTTTCAGTGCTTACTGGGTGATAACAGTGAATTTTCAGTGCTTACTGGGTGATAACAGTGAATTTTCAGTGCTTACTGGGTGATAACAGTGAATTTTCAGTGCTTACTGGGTGATAACAGTGAATTTTCAGTGCTTACTGGGTGATAACAGTGAATTTTCAGTGCTTACTGGGTGATAACAGTGAATTTTCAGTGCTTACTGGGTGGGATAACAGTGAATTTTCAAGTGCTTCATGGGTGATAACAAGTTTGAATTTGAAACATATTTTTGTGAAAAATTGTTTTAAGAGAAAGATTTTATAAATTTCAACCAAAAGTAGCACTGGCTGCTTAATCAATGAATGCTGAATATTTCCTTATAAGGAAACAGTTAATATTACCATTACAGTATGAAGAGCACAATATTAAATATGTGGACAAACATGAAAGATTTGTTTTTAAAAAATAAAAAAGCTACCCAGTTGTCAAAATATTTTAAAGTACTTGCTATTGAGCATAAAACTGGTGAAAACTTGGAGTGAGAAAAATTTGTAACAGATTAGGCTACTTGATGATGTCAGCAACTTTGAAAGATTATCTGGCTAAGAAATAATGAGGAGGAGAACAACAATATATGATATATAATGTACACATTGTGATTATTAGTGCAGAAAATGGAACTGACTGAGCAAGTTCAAATTCTAGTCAAGGCTGTTGCCAAATAATTGTCCTGAGAGGATTACAAAATTATATCATTCTGGGTTTTAATTGATTGTTAATTTAAAGGAAAAAGGATATTTTAAATATGAATATTTATGATGGGTGCAGACATCAAATTATATACCATATTTTTCACTATATGAGACGTTTTTTATTAAAATGAAAGAATATATCTACTTTTCTTAAAATATTTCCATGGTAATTGTTTTGATGAGCTTTCCTTTTTGATACCTAGACTTTATGAATTTAAGCGTACTAGACTGGCAGTAAGGTCTCATCGTTTTACAGTTAAAATGGCTAGATGTAACTAAGTTCTATGCCAACAGTTTCTTCTCTTGCATATGGAATTCTCATCCAACTCATTGCTTTTTAAATGCAATATCAATTGTTATCTTCTGTCTTCTTAATTCTTGTTCTTTTATTGTTCTCTCAACATTTCCCATTCACTTATAAGAAAAAAAAAAGACAGGACTTGTAGTCCCACCCTGTAAAAAGTTGTGTTAGAATATGACCAGTATGCAAAATGAAGGACTGATCAGATTCAGAATCTAGCAAAGGAATATAAACTTTTACAAATTAATAAAATGAATTTAATACATTTTTAGTATAATTTAATACATTTTTAGTATAATTTAATACATTTTTTTAAATTCCTTTGTTATGGTAACAAAATTTGCTTATTGCATCATTTTACCATAATGATGAATTTTCTTATACTGATATTGTGATCAGGTTGCTAATGATTAGGCCACAATAGGCAAGTATATCTTTAGAGACAGAAAACAAGCAGAAAAAAGTCACTGTTCATTATGTTATGATCATATGTAGTGTGTGGTGGTGATGGTTCAGAATTGTCTTTGATTATCACATAGTTATTTGTCACTTATACATTAAAATGTTCAATATGTAACCATAGCTAAACTTATTTATAAAAGGAACTCTGTGTGTGTGTGTGTATGTATCCATTACCTATAGCTATAGACTCTGAAATGGCAGAACCGATTTTCTTGAAAATTTACACAGTTGTACTATAAGTGTCTGCGAGTGTTCTTAGCTAGGTTTTGTGTCAAGGTACCCCTGATAAATATCAAAAATCGAAAAAAATCGAGTTATAAAAGGAGTGGTCCAATTTTAATCAAATTTCATAGACAAAAACATGAGAAACAATATTCAGAAGTTTCAAGGTTGCAGTTCTTATAATAGTGTAGAAAATTGATAATATATAAATATAAAACGCAAGATGTTTGTGTGTGTGTCTGTTTATCTGTCTGTATGTCCTTTATACAAATCCACAATTTTTATCCGATTCTCACCAAACTTCACACAAATATTCTTTAGGCTGAGTCTGAGGTCCAGGACCATGGATTAGTTTTAAAGCTTTCATTACACCCGAGCAACGCCGGGCTATACTGCTAGTAAATAGATAAGTTTCTAATTACATCAATTCTTGTGTGAGCACAAAATAACTTATTGATTAAAAATGCTGAATATACTTGTCAGGCTTGTAATCAGTTTGTAATTGTTAAATTGAAAATGTCAGTAATAACAAAGATTGTCCTATCTACTTAAATACAGTATCATGTCAAATCATAGAATGACATTTGAATTTTCAAGTAGTTTTCATAGTGTATTTTATAAACAAAAAGACAACAAAAACAACTATTTTTGGAATATAAAGGCCCCCACTTACTTCAGCAAGGAACACTAAGAAAAAAAAATTCTGTAATGTTTTTATCACACCCAGTTTTTTTTTTAATTTCTCAAATTCTGGTTAATCTGAACAATGATGTTTATGCTTGCTTTTAAGTCATTTTTTTAGTTTTATATACCATCAAATGCAGTAACTTTTGACATCTATATTAGTGTATCTTACATGAATATATTCTTTAACTTCAAGCTTGTAAGACAATGCACACTCACTTTCTACAAAGTCAACTTTGAAAAAATAAACAAATAAATAAATAAAAAGAAAGGTTTCAAAGATATCAGATTAATGAAATTGGTCCCCTATTAATCCAATAGAAAACTTGTGGTTCATCAGCAAGCAATAAAACTGCTGCAATTAAAGTCAAAACAGTAGTAAAATTAACCAAACCAATTTGAAAAAAAGATATTGGGTTAATCAACAATGTTTTTGGGGCCAATATCTTTTAGATGTTTGTAAATACAGATTTTATTTAGTTTGTATAATAAAACCTGACAAACTATATATTAATTAAAAAAAAAAAATAAGGATAAATATTTAAAACTAAAATTTGCACAGTATATTGCTCATAAAATATACAATTCAGAAAATTTTACCAACATTAGCTGATTAATACCAATTTTATAATGAGACCATCGACTTGTATTAAAAAAGAAAAAAAACATTACCTCCAATACTTGATTAAGCAAAGTTCATCACAGACAAGAATAATTATTTTAATCCTCAAAGATGAAGAGAAGACTTGAAGCAAAAGATATCTTAGACCAAACATGTTAGTAACGACAAAGTTTTGGAGAAAATGAAAACAAAAAGAAAACTAATAATTAACATCAAGAAGAGACAGCTGAAGTTTCTAGGGTATATAATGAGGAAAGAGGGCTTGGAAAATCTAATACTCATAGGACAGATAAAGGAAGACAACACATGACATACTCAATGAGCTTGAATAAATGGATAGTAGAGCAGGGCTTGGGGGAAATAATAGGAAAATAAAGTTTATTAAGAGCTACAAGGGACAGAAAGTTGTAGAAAACCATGAATGTCTAGGCCCTGAAAGGACATAGCACATAAAGTAATTTTTTTTAGGGGTTAAATTTATTTTATGAAGCAAAAAAAAAAATTACTTAGAATTAACAAACTCGAGTATAATCTTGAAATGTGACCACCACCTAGTCTGGGTTGATACCTAAAAATATAGGATGCCCAAACAAACAATCTTTAGAAATATATTTCTATCTAAGGTGAGGCATTTTATTCAATAAACAAGATTCCTTAATGCATTCTACCCACCACACAGCATTTCTTTTCAGAATCAAACTTGTTTAACAACCTTTGCTTCATCTTTAAGTGCAGAAAACAAATGGTTGACCTAGTTTATTAAACTAATGCTTTAGAATTGAAAATTGTTTCTTATTTTTGTGTATCAAAAGCAAGAAAGAGATTACAAATATGCCTTTGATATTTATGTTCAGGTTAAAGAAAAAAAACAAAAAACAAAACCGTTAATTTTTTCTCTTCAGTTTTAGCATTAGATTATCTTTTTTATAATTTTTCTGTCATCATTTTCTGGTTTTTTTTTTTTTACAGATGAAAATAAATCTTTGTTATAATCACCCACAAAAAGACACTACTTATTATCACTGCAAATTAATTTTATATGATGTTTACATCAAAATAAATGGAAAAATATACATTATGAAATATTAAAAATTGTTAAAATTTGCACAAATACTTGATAAATATTTTTAAAAAATCTTGAAAATACTAACATTCACAAGTTACTTTTAAAAAAACAAGTTAATCTAAAAAAGTTAAAAGATACAATTATAAAAATTATAGTGACAATAAAATTATTACTTTCAAAAGTTGTATTTTTAAAAGTTACTTTTATAGAAAGTGATAAATATCAATGTTGTCAGTATGTAAAACAGGTGCAGAATCTTGGAAAAAGCTTTCATGAATAACTGCTAATAATAATAATAGTAGCAAAGAAAAATAATACTACAGCTATATAAAAAAAAGTGAACTATGAATTTTATTCTTGTTTAATATACAATAAAAACATTAGCAATAGTTTGAAGTCTGTATGATAAACATGTTTAGTTTACATGAACACGACAACTTGAAATAAAAATATTCATATTGTTTGACATTTATTTCATTAGTGACCTTTACAAGTGCAACAAACTGCACTTGTAAACCCAACAAGACATTCTAAAGCAAGATTGTGAATTGAATTGTAGATTCCTATTATTTAACTCATTATGATCTTATTTACACAGAAAACAATTGAAAACCTATTGTTGTATGTGCATTTTCTATCATTCTTAATACCTGAATTTAGAACCGATTATAGTCTCAAATATTGTCTTATTTCTGTCCACTTCCCAAATTATTGAAATGGCTTTGAGACCAAATTCAAAATAATGCTTCAAACTTGCCAAAGTTTCAATATTTCTATCTGCAATCTTAAAACCTAGAACATAAAGGTATAGCCAAATATTAATAATGACACATGTATAATAATGATATTAATAACTTAGTGGAGTTATATATAAATCTTCATTTATGTAGCTGAAATAACCATTGAAGTAAAGTCATTTTGAAACAGGCAAAAATAAAAAAAATGAACAAGATATTGCTACACTAATCAACTTTTCAACAATTTCATAGATAGAAAAAAAAAATCTTTAACAATCATCACGTTTTCATTTGTTTCTGCTAAAAATTTGAAATAATGCCAAAAACTTCTTTAAGCATTTTAAGAGCAGTGATTTCTATTCCTTGAAATAAATCCCAGAAGTGAATGATTATCAGTCGTTAAATATGATGGTTTAAAATGCAAGATAGAAAAGATTCACTGGCATTTGAACATTTTCTGTAAAGCTAGGACTGTTGAAAGTTCAATATAGACTATGATACAAGCTTAAAAAAAAAACAAAATAAAAACATGCAGTTTATTAAAAACAAAAATACCTTTGAAACACTCAAATATATTTGATGTTAAACTGCCCTCATATAAAACATTGCAACTTGTTCAAGGTAATTTTTGAAAGGTGACAGTTTTAAGCTTGTGCATTTAATTATGGCTTGTTCTTAATTAAACCAACAGTTTGATTAGTACTGAGTTGAACTAGTAGCTATCAAAAGTACATTTGCTCATGACCAGAAAAAACATCCATATTTTTATGATTTCAGTCTGATATCCATACTTCTACAAAATAGTGTAAAACAGTTTTCAATTTTTAAGTCACTTAATAAAAACAAATCTAAAATTCTAACATATTTGCTTGATACCATGATTTTTAAAAAATAATTTTTAATGGCAGATTGAGGATAAAAATCAATAGAAAAAAAACCTTATCTGCTGTGACTGGATAATTAATAGTAGTGTTTGTGTGTGTATTTACAGTCAAGATGGTTTGCTGTTAGGAAGAAAATTCACCAAGTCAGGCTGTTTTATTAAGCCCTGAAATAGGAAAAGTCAAAAAACTAACACAATCTAGATTTATCAAATTCATTACCAGTGTCTGTCCTGTTTTAATTTAGATTAGATAACAATTGCATGTGATTAAGACAACTGGCAACTGTTGTATCTTGTAAAACAACATGAAATAAATTTAACATATTCTGAGGTAATTGGCTTCAAACTTAGCAGAAATAATACAAGAGAAAGCAGTAGAAGATCTTAGTTATTGGAAAGCCTTGCAATATTTTAGCTGTGTCACTGTGCCTATGTCTAGTCACAAGCTTTGCACATAAAATATTTAATTATTTCTTATTCTTGTCTCCAGTAGAGGAGAAGAGTTGGTTACAAGCCAACAAAGCAAATAAAATATGAGGTGGTAGCTTAACTATGTTACTAATCTCATGTTAACACAATAATAATATATAATGTGTGTTTGTGTGTGAATGTATGAACATAGGAATCAACACTGTATGGGGAGTGTCAGTTTCACGCTTCAGTGCTATCTTCAGACTGAAGCCTGGTTTGAAGATCACATTGAAGCATGAATTGGACACCATGCATTGTTTATTCTCATTGGCCACTTAAGTCTGAGATTATATTATGCTCAAAGATATATGTTGTCTTAAGCACTTTTTTAACAGAGTAAATGCCTGAGAACTCAGAATTCTAAAAACTGATGGTTCTCTTCACCTGGAGATATATATATATATGCGTGTGAAGTAATGTATTTCTTGAAATTTTTTAATCTGACAGATTTGTATCACTTTAAACATTATTTTTAGTGGATAGCCATGTCTGAGTAGATGCTCTATTTACTTTAAATGTTATATCTACCAACCTGGATATTTGAGATGGGCAGCCACTACAAATAACATTTAAAGTGAGACATACAGGAATTAAAATCAAACATGAACATTTCTTATTGAAGTAATTGCCATGTTCAGACAAGCTGAATTAGAAACAAATATGGATCAGAATCCAAAGTATTGAGCACTTTCATTTACAATATCTATTTGCCTTAAAAAGTGTTATACTTCAATGATTGATATATATTTTTTAACATGAAAAAAACTTTATATATTCCTTACTGTGAGAAAAAAATGTACATTTATTATTAATAGAAATTATAGCTGTTATTATACATTGAATACTATTTTACTAGCACCAGCACTGAAGGTGCTATATATATATATATATATATATATATATATGAGAGAGAGATAGAGGGTGGGATGGGTACAAAGTTTGTCTCTTTAATAGAGCAGATTCATGCCAACTTTGAAGTTGACATGAATTTGCTTTATTAAAGAGAAACTCTTGTTGCCTTTCAATGCTCTATCTACATCCCAATATCAAGCACTTTCCGAAAAGACCTGCTTGCCAAAATACATTCTATCAGTAAAAACCACTGAAAAATAACAACCTTGGCACTAAATACTATCACAATTAAACATATATATATAAAGAAAAATCTATACTTTATTAATATGCATAGTGGGTGCTGTTGAGATGAAATTCCAAAACAAATTCTTACATTTAGTTGTTTGGTAAAATTTATGAGAAATGGATCAAGCTATTTTTTTGTTACCCTTGTGTGTGTGTGTGTGTGTATATATATATATATATATATATACACACACACACACACTGAATTTCTGGTACACTTGGTTGCAGGACCATACTGGATATCATTTTGCCAGATCAACTATAGATATTTAATTATTATTCAGTAACACATTCTTGCCCAACTGATCATACATGCCTTGTGAGTATTTAATACAAGTTAAAATATAAGTTGTATCTTCAAAGCATTAGAGCAGATTGAAATTTAAATTATTACTTGTAGTAAATTCTGAGAGAAATTCTGGTAAACTTCAAACATTTATAAGTACCATACACTTCATGAAAAGTAATTAATACATAGCCATCATAGAGTGCAGTGTTTCTTTGGTCTTGGGCTTGAATGACGGATGTATACTTTGGTGATAAGTGTACTGCATATACAGCATACAACATTTCTTCTTTAAGATGGGTTGAATAGTTGTTCAGAAAAAAAAAAAAAGAAGAAATTTCACCTTATGCAGTACACTCCTAATTTTTCCAAGGTCATTAGTTGCTTAAAAAGTGGTTATCTACTCACTTCTATAATGCTATGGATACTTTACTGTTTGGAAGGTAGATACATTACAAATAAGTTTAATAGTAACCAAATTATTTAGAAATTCCATTTATTATTAAGTAATTAAAATCAACACAGTTGGTCCATGTCAGATAAATGAACATTTGAGGAATGTCAATATTTAGTAAATTAATGTCTAACTGGTATGACATTAAGATAAAACTTATCTTGTTTAAAGAGTAAATTTAATTCAGAATCTCATGACTTAACTGCTCATAGTGTAGGGTTTAAGTAAATTATGAGTCCATTCCTAAATGGATGCTCCAAAATATTAAAACATGACATCCAGTCAACAAACACATAGAAACATTACAATCCAGACAAAATAACATAAGAAAACCAACAAGGTTCTCTTTGTAGAAATTGTTGAGTATGGGAGTGTTTGACATTCCCTATGGCGAAGAGATGTCCACAGGCATTACATGGTAGGATAGGAGAGAACTCTGGTTTCTCTTTATCTTTTCTATTTGTCTTCTGGTGTGTGTGTGTGTGTGTGTATATATATATATATATATATATAGTATCGAGGCAGCAAATAATTTTCTAAACATATACTGTTAAATATAAGAGACAATGAATGTCTATTATGTTTAATCATAACCCATTCTAAATGTTGTATTTTGGCTTTAATTTCAGTTGAAAATAAAGACAAAAATTCTCCAACATTTGGATAAATTTTTTATTAATTTGGTTCTAAGCTTTCGGCTCACATGAGCCATCTTCAGAGAGGTTATTAAGACGGTAACACAATAACATCCACCATCACCGACAATTTTATTTTGTGTTGACAAAACTCTGCTAGGCAATGGCAATAGTTACCAAAAATAAACGCAGTTCACAAATTTGCAATGGGGTTCTATGACGTCACACTGCGTGATAGCACGAAATAACAATCATGTATTCAAATGCACACACAACTTTCTCACAAATGCCAAACATTGCTGTTAGAGCCCAGATAAAAAGTAAGTTTGTTTTTTAAATGCCCTTCTTACTTGGAAAGTGAGCACAAAACAATATCAAGCCTGCTATCCCTCCAATTTGGCCTTCTGCCAAACTTAACTTTGTAAATATGATCTAAAGCTTCTTCCATAGTTGAAATAATTGTATATTTCCTATCCCTGGCAGATGTTAGTGCTTGATCCTCAGTAAGACAAGATTTGGAATGTTGTTTTTCAAGGCAAGCAAACTATTCTTGATTAAAAGAGTAACAGAACTCAATCTTTCTTTCCCTTATTTCTCCTTGGCTGACCTAGTGCCAGATTTAGTTAAGAGCAATAGATATAAAAAATATTTAGAGAAAAAATATTTAGAGAAAAAAGATCAAATAAGATTCATGAAATAAGCCAATAAAAATTTCAAAATTTATTTAAATCCTCAGATGACAGCAACAAATAAAACTGGTCTTTTGTTGTTTCTAATGAAAACAGATCATACAGAAGTTACTTTTCTTAAAATTCAAAGCTTTTTGTTAAAACTAAATGAAGAGACACATGCTAAAATACAATTTGAAAAGAAATCAAGATGATGGGCTGGGTATTTTTTTCTTTTATTAAAACAAACATATTGACTTTTACTTCCTGCACCTACAAAGATTTTTGTATTGACAAAAAGGATAGAGAGAGAGAGAGCGCGCACCAAAAAACTTTAGGAGCAAAAGGAGACACTGATTATACAAAGAACAACTCGACGAAAAATCCATACTTTTATTAACATGCATAAGGGGTGCTGTGAAGATGAAATTCCAAAACAAATTCTGATAGTCATTTGATAAAATTCATGAGAAATGGATCAAGCTATCTTTTCAGCACACACACACACACATATATATATATATATATATATATATATATATAAAAATATATATATATATATATACACACACACACACACACACAGACAGAGGATGCGATGGGTAAATTGTCATCTAAATTAAGCAAAAATGAAAATAACACTGACATCATAACAGTTATATTTATCAAAATTGCCCAAAACTGTCTTGAAATACTAAACAGTAAATTTATTCAGTAAACTTACCATTGTTTAATAAACTCAACCATAACCTCCAGAAGACTTCAGAATCTCCTGCAACTCTTATATGTATATATATAGATGTGTGTGTATACACACACACACACACACACACACAGAATAATACAAATATAAAAACTCCAGAGTTTTGTAGACTCCTTTTGTAATTTTTTAATGTTTGTCAGGTTCCAACAATAGATGGCAGTTTTATCACTTTTTGATATTTTCATACTAATTAATTTATGCACTAGTTGGGAGCTCTGATTGCTGTTATTTTTTTCCCCCTCTTTCTTGTGTCAAATGTCATGGTTATTTCCATTTTTATCATTTTCTTGTCTCATACTCTTCCTTTGACTCACTCTCTTTCTCATATATATATATATATATATATATATATACAGAGGTTTCAGACTAACTCTGATAATGAAATAATTAGTCGCATCAACTACAGCAGCCTTTGGGAGACTCTGTAAATGTGTTTTTAAGAAAAAGCATGAAGAACATTAATAAAGTTGCCATTTACAATGCTGTAAGCGTCTACTCTTCTTTATAGAGTAGAAACATGGACCTCTTACAATTGGCACATTTCAAGATTAAAAGCTTTTCACATATACCTTCAAAAAATTCTGGGACCACACCATCAGTATGAAAGCAACAGTGGCCAACAAACACTTGCACTGGATAAGACATGCCATTTATATGCTTCACTACTGGTTGCTTCACCAAATCCTTTATAGGAAACTTGCCACCAGATGTAAAAGAAAAAGGCACTTCAAGAACTATACCAAAGACCTATTTGTGCTGTAGCAAACCCACACCTGTCTTGAACCTCTGATTCTTGATAGGCCAACCTGGAAAGCCATCTAATACACACTGAATTTCAACAACAAAGGACTGAAAGAAATGCTCTCTGCATCAGATGGCATTGTGCTAACATCTGGGCTTCCTTTCCTTATCAGTGGGCAAGTTTGTGGCTCACATATCAAAGAGGTATACAGTATACAATGTCATGGGTCGTATGATAAGGCAAAATATTATGCAAGGGGTTGCTATAGAAGCTGCATAGCTGGTCTTTATTAGATGAACTTTAGCTATATTGAAATTTCTTTTTAGACCTTAAATGGCAGAGGAAATCCCATTTCTCTTTCAGCTTCATTAAGAAAAGAGATCAACATTTTAAAACAACAGGTAATGTTGCCAGAATGAAGGGATCTAGAAGGCCCAAAGCCTTATCATTGCAGGAATGACCACCACTATTTAGAGTTCTTAAAGACAATAAAATCTGTCTGTATTTCTGAGATGAAGTATTGTAACTATTTATATCATATGGACTGTTGTCTTCATCTTTATTTCCACAACATTTTGGCTGTTGTATGCACCACTCTTCTTAAAGTTGGACCCTTTATTTAGTTCATGGGGATAGATTGTTTTAATTCTACATGCTATGCTTTTTTGGATATCTCAGTTTTAGCTAATTTCCTTTAATAACTCTCCAAGATTTTGTTTCCTTTGCTGTGGCCAGGTATTGAACTCACAACTGTTTGGATCAAATCACTTTTTGGATTACTCAACCAACACTTATTCACTGGGAACATCAGTGAGTGAATTTTTAAGAATTACAAACCTAATGTCTATTTAGTGAAAATAGTTACAATATCACCTCAAAAATATTTATTAATCAGAAATTATTATTTACACTATTTACAAGCAGACTATTGTCCTTATCATTGAAGTTGTCATGTTTCCAATGGCTGAAATCTTGTGATAACAACAAAGATGATAGTTTGCATGTAAATAGTATAAATAATAATTCCTCATCTTATAAATTCAGACAGAAATTGCCTATTCTTATATTTTAGATTATCATTACATTTTATTATTGCATTTATTCCATTGTCTTTTAACATGTGACTAATTTTTGATAACAGGCCATAAAAATTTATACTCCCATCTGCTGCAAGAAAAGTGAATCTTTAAAGCAAACCATAAACTAAGAGGAGATTTTAATGCTAAAACAGGTTTTTACTAAATCATAAAATTATTTTTATCAAAAGATTCACTTTGAAGATATCTTACATCCCTTTTTCCCTATGTGGACTTACTAATACAGTGAGTGGAGATTAGTAATGTCTTACTAATTAATCTGTCTATCCACTTATTGTAGTCAATTACAATAACGCTCTCTTCTTTCCATCTACTATTGTGTTGGTTGTTCATTCTCCTCAAGAGTAACAATTTTGTATATTGTAACCCTTCCTCAAAGATACAACAGTGGCAAATGAGGATTCAAAGGATTCACATTGAAAATACTTGTAACAAGTGACTACGAAGGATTCTGAAAAAGAACTTACACAAAAGCATTTGACAATACTGTTTAAACCACAATGATAAATCTGGGAAAATAGATTTTCGCTTAAAATTTGTTACAAAATGGAACAATTCGCAAAATTGACTACGGCTTTATATGCTAGCATGCAGCAGCAACTAAAAAAGCCACAAAAGATTTTTCAGGATGAATTGATGTAATTACACAAACTAAAAAGATACACAAAACTATTATGCAAAGCTGTGTTATCTAAAAGTACCATTAATGAACCAGGTCCAAGATTTTTTTCAGACAAAGGTATATCTAATTCTTTATCAGAACCCAGGAAACAGAGTCACTTTTCCAGCTTATTTTTGTAGATATGAAATGACTTTTTGAAAAAATGTGCCCAATGGTCTGACAAAGAGAAAATCACCTTGTTGTTACAAAAAGTAGGTACAGAAGAAAATACAAAATATGCAAATCTTATACTACCAAAAAAAAAAAGAAACCTCTTTTGAAGAGACGATAAAGATTTTATTGAGAATCTTTGATGAACAGGTAAAGATACAAATACTTGAACATTGTGAAACAAGAAAATGAAGATTTTGTCACATATGCAGAAAATGTAAATTCACGGTGAGAGTTATTCAAATTAGGAAATTTGATGGTTGACATGTTCAAGTGCTTAATTTTCATGCAGGGACTAACAGCAGCTAAGATATCTGATCCAGAATATTGACCATAATGGAGCAAGATCCAGAAATAACACTGCAGAAAGTAACCAAGGAGTGCAAAACATGAGGATTGAAGAAAAGAATATTGCTCATGTTCAGGCTATTAAACTACAGAAATTGGTAAAAAGTAAGGTAAAACCATCTCCCCCATGGCTCTGTGTGTGTGTGGCGGTGGGAGTCACAAACTTTCATTAATATGCATAAGGGTGCTGCAGAGATGAAATTCCAAAACAAATTCTGAAATTTAGCTGTTTGGTATTTAGTAGTGTGATGGCTGGGTGGGGATCACTTTTTAAAAAAACTTTTTCTTCAAAGACAAGACTTGTTTTATCTGTGACTATATTGGATACAAAAGCACTTACTACAGAAATAAACTAAACAAAAAGACCAAATTTAAAACTAAAGTAAATGTTGTCCTGTCTGAAAATGTAATCAGAGATGGTGAGAAACGAAAGTATGTGAATTCACCAATAAAAGATAAACCGTGAAACTATTTTTAGACACTGGTAGTGATATTTCTATTATAAATCAACAAATGTAGAAAAAATAGGTAGCTCTCCTCTGAAAAATACTGAAAAGTAGTGTGAGGTGTATCAGAAAGAAAGCTAAATTTCAAAAGTGAATTTAGCTGCAAGGTATCACTTTTTGAAAAGACATTCAACTTGAAAGCTTATGTGTTACCTGGTATGACAAATCTGTTTAGTACAGACTGGATTGTGCTATTTGATTTGTAGGAACTACCTGTGAATTTGTTTTGCAATAAATTAGATGTGTCAGCTAATGGAAAACAAAGAAACAGAAAAATGTATTTCTGATTTAAAAAAACAATTTCCACACATATTTTCTGAAGGACTTGGAGAATGCACAAAAACTGAAGTAAGGTTTGAATTAAGATGACATAAACCTGGTATTTAAGCCAAAAAGAAATGCACCATTCTTGATTTTAGAACCAGTGAACCAAGAAATAGAATGTTTAGAAGAAATGGGTGTGATTTCTAAAGTGGGATACATGGATTGGGCATCACCAACCATGTAAAAAAAAAAAATAAGAAAATTAAAATATGTGCGATTTTTTGACTAGAGTGAACAACTGCCTGAAATACCTTGCATACTCTTTATCTTCACCAAGGACATTTTTTCAAGACTAAATGGTGGCAAAATCTTTTCAAAATTAAATTTATCAGATGCTTGCTTCCAGATTAAAATGGATGAAAAATGCTCAAAATTACTAACAAGAAATACCCACAAAGGCCTTTATAAACTAAATAAACTTCCATTTTTTTTTTACCTCCGAGAGCGAAAACAACCTTGCTGTTGCTGCACGCACTGTCGTCTTGCCATCTGATTAAGACTGCTCGGTCGTTCCGAGCCGATATCCACTGTACCACAATACGGATGTGCGTTGTGGTACAGTGGATATCAGCTCGGAACGAGAAACTGGGAAGCCGAGTTCGAGTTCCAATTGAATCCATTGTATTCACTTACACGCAAATACCCTTGGGAAAGGTATTAATCCATGTCTTCCTTCCAGTTATGGGTTAAATAACAGGGCAGATTGGGTTCTATAGCCTTAATCGGCAACCAGTCTACTGCAGAAAGCAATGGCAACCTACTGCGAGATAATCTTCTGCCCAGTCAGTCATGTCTCTTTCGAGACATGATTGCCCAAGCGTGTATCACATATGGCACTTAACTGACTGAAACTTCCATTTGGGTTAAAAGCCACTCCAATTTTATTTCAACAAATAATGGATACCATGTTGGCAGGATTAGAGTTTGCCATAGCATTACCTCGACAACATCCTATTAAAGAGTAGCATAAAGAGAATATCAAGACAGTTTTCCAGAAAATAGATGAGTATGGTTTCATACTCTGCTTGGAGAAATGTAAATTTTTTATGAAACAAATAATAGACAAAAACAGCAGAAAGCCTGATCCTTAGAGAGTTGCAGCCATTAAGAACATGCATGCCAGCACCTAACAATGACATTAATCTTCATGCATTTTTAGGCTTGGCCAACTTTTACAGAATGTACATCCCCAAAATGTATGACCTTAGAGCTTTTCTGAACAACCTACTAAAAAAAGGGAATTGGTCAAAAGAGTGCAAAGAAGCTTTTCAGAAAATAAAAAGTTGTTTGTTGTCAAATCTATCACTAGCTCATTTTGTTGCTGAACATGAAATAATTGTGGCATGCGATGCTAGTAATTATGGGACTGGAGCAGTGATTCCCCATTAAATTTAAAATGAAACCATGAAGCCTATAGCCCATGCTTCTAGAACTTTGCTTCCAGCAGAGAGAAGCTATAGCCAGATTGAAGAAGAGAGTCTGACCATAATCTACATAGTAAAAATATTCCACAGGTATATTCATGGACAAAAATTTTCTGTACAATTTGATTATCAACAGTTACTAACAATTTTTGGTTCCAAGAAGTATCCCTACCCACACAACCAACAAACTACAACATTGGGAAATAATTTTATTAAATTATGATTTCAAAATAGAATTTTTACCCTCAAAGAAGCTTGGACATGCTAGACTAATCCCAAATTTCACAAAACCTTGAGAAGACAGTAATAGCTGCCCTAAGGGAAGAAAAAGAACCAACAGTGTTACTATGTAATATTATCTGTGAATTGTCAGTGACCTCTGAAGATATCAAAAGAGAAGCAGAAGAGGATGAATTCATTAAGAAAATGCAAATGCAAGTATAGCTGGATGTAAGATATAAAAATGGATCTAAAATAGCTTTTTCGATATGTGATCAAGTACTCTTATATGCAGATAGAGTAGTAATGCCTTTTTTACTACAAAAGAAAATTCTGAATGAATTTCACATCAGTCATCCTGGTGTTTCAAGGGTGAAAAACTTAATGTGTGTTGCTATATGTATTGGCCTAGGATGAACCAGGATATCAAAAACATTGTGAAAGCATGTAGAAGTTGCCAATTAGCAACAAAGACACCACTGGTAAATTTTTAACCATGGCCCAAAGCAGATGTTCTATGGATGAGACTGCACATCAATTATGCTGGACCCCTAAATGGCCACTACTACCTAATAGTTGTAGACAGCTACTTCAAGTGACCAGAAATCTTTAAATGTATACACCCAACATCTACTATAAATGTGCTGAACAAACTTTTTAGCTGTTTTGGTGTGCCTAAAATATAGTAACCGACAATGGGACACAGTTTATCAAAAAGGAATTAAACAATTTCTGCACATCTCTGGCCATTGACCACACTGCGACCCCTTCTTACCCTCTCAGGTCCAGCGGAAAGATTTTTGGACAGTTTCAAAAGAACATTAAGAAAGAATCACGACCGAGACAGATGATAGGGGCATTCAAAAATTTTTAAGGGTGTACAGAATCACTCCTAAACCAAACACAGTTTCAGTCATGTCATCAGCCAAACTGATGTTTGCAAGGAGAATTTGCTTGGTATTTCACAGGTTTTTGCCGAGTCCAACAAAGAAAAACATAAAAAAAAAAAAAAAGAAAGAAAATTTTGTGAAGAAATCTTTTAAGCCCGGAGACAGTTTTTTTTTTCAAAAAAACTATAAAAGGTGGAAAGAATTTCTGGGAAGATGGAACAATCACTAGAAAACTTAGCAGATTAATCTATATGTTGAAAGGTAAAAAATTTGAACATAAGAGACACTTAAACCAATTAAGATCCAGACATACTAAAGATGTCACACAAGAAATGAATGAAGAAATGCCAATGGAAGTGTTTGATGTTTTCAACACACCAGTTCCTCTAGTCCCAGCAATGATGGAAGCATCAGTTTTTCTAACCCCACCAATGAAGGAATTACCAGTTCCTCAAAACCCACTAATACCACAACTCCCACCAGCACAAAAATTGGTGAGACATGAAAGTATTAGACAAAAGAAAAAGTGAAACGGTTGTGTCCTGACCCCAAAAAAGAAAAGATATTGAGCAGAATTTAATGGGAAATTAGTTCAGGGGGAGGTGTTGTAATAAAATATCCTACAACCCCTTTTCTCTATATGGATCTACTAATACAGAGAACTATATATAGTGAACACTGCATTCACTGGTGTCTTACTTTGAAGATTATTAGTAATGTTTTACTAATCGCTGTCTATTCACTTATTGTAGTATCTATGGCAATAACCCTCTCTTCTTTCCATCTACTATTGTGTTGGTTGTTTTTTCCCCCTTAAGTAACAACTTTATATATTGTAACCCTTTCTCAAGGATACAACAGATACTTAAATCATTTCAGCTAGAATAAATATAGTTAATGTTTACATGATAATTTTGTGTTAGTTCCGAACTGGATAATGTACTGAAGAATTAGTGTTAAATTTCATAAAGAAAAAAAGAAAAAAAAAACACTCCAGACAAATATTTACATGATTGTCAGTTTTTCTATTGTTTTCTTTTAAACTAATGGCTAATCTAACAACAAATGTCAATATCTTTCCAAATAATTCTACTTTTTTAAAAGAATATCTGATGAACCTTAAAAAAGAAAAAGTACTATATTCAACTTTAATTTTGAAAACTTTTCTTGATAAAGAATGAACCCTTTTAATTTTTTTCTTAACAGTAAATAGAACATAAAAGCAAATGAGTTAAGATTCATAAGTTATATCAATCAATTCTATTCTCATGTGTCTTCAAAATTAACATCTGACTTGGTAGACATTTGCTGGCCACAAAATTTTATCTGACCTACAGTAAATTGAAATGAAAATAAACAATTATTCTGTTAAAGCCTTTACTAATGTCTGACGTTTTTACTTGTATATTATTTTAAAATATAAACACGGGATTTTTTTCTAATTTTCACATTTCTCTTTTGTTATCAACCATAAGATGTTGATTAGAGAAGCGAACCAAATAAAAACTTATTCATTTATAAAATTGAGTTTCCTTTGGCCTATGAAAGTTTTCAAGACCAATCGTCTAATCAATATTTAAAAAAAATTTTTTTAAATAAAGAAAAGTTACGGTTTATCAACATAACACAATCAACACAAAGTGAAATGGCAAATTTATTTTTTTTTTTTAGGTGATTTTTAAAGTCTGTATAGAAAGAGGAATATAATCAATTTTACTAGTTTGAAAATATCAATTGATCTTTGCATAAAGATTATCAATCTTATCAGAGTATTGTCAATTTTATAAAGTCAGTACTTGTTTGAATCTTTTCTCTTGGGGCAAAACTACAATCCTATCTCTTAATTATTTACCCTAACAGTACATATATTTATATAAACTTACTGTAAGAGGAAGACAATAGCTTGAATGTACCTATTCTAAAATACATCAGTAGAATTTCTATTCTAAGACCCCTAATGGTGTCTTTTAGAGCAGGTGCATTTTATAGTGTGTAGTGCTGCTTGGGAAGATGATCAGATTTATACAGTGAAAAGTAAAGGTGCAGATTTAGAGGCCAGTGAAGCAACTGAAAGTACAGCCCCATGAAAAAGTTTACACCACATTACAAACAGTTCTTTTTTTTTTTTTTTAAGTTATTTCTAATACAGTTACATTAATTAAATTTTTACTGTTTGTAAAACATATTTAAGTATTCAGTTAAACAATCATTTTTTTAAAAACCTTGAAAAATGTATACCACAAAGAAAAACCAATATTTTGTAACTCATTTTTGTTATTTTATTTACAACAGCTTTTTTTTTTTTTAAGTAAAGTGTTCAAATTTTACTAGAATGTTCCAAATTAGGATGGGGTTGCTTTTTTGAGAATGTTCCAAATTAATTTTATGAATGATCAAAAGTATTGCCTCATTCTTTTTCTGTCAACTGTCTTTTAAACATTGACAAAATGGGAAAAAGTAAAATAATTGATCAAGGCCTTTGTAAACATATTGTTGACCTTCATGCAAATAGAAATGTGTTTAGTCAGTTAAATGTACCATCGAGTTCAGTTGGTATAACAGTTTGTTACTGGAAGACATCATTCCCAAAAAAAGCTACGGTTGTCCTAAGAAGGTAACAGAATGTATGGCAAGATTATTGGCAAGAAAAAATGGCTACAAGCCCCAAGTTATGCTTAAAGAACTTTAGGGAGGACTAAAAGTGGAGTAAAAGTGAATACAGATACAATTAGTCATTCACTTTGTTGATATGACATCTTTTCAAGGACTCCAAAGAAAAAAATAAAAAACAACTTAAGTGAAAAAAAATTCTGAATTTTGCAAAAGATCATTTTATCAAACCTGCAGCATTTTGGGAAAATGTACTTTAGTCATACAAAATGAAAATTGAACTTTCTGACAGAAATACTCTGGCAAAAGTCTGGAGAAAGAAGGGTACTGAATAACGACCAAAGTAAAAGTTGGGGCAAATCAATCATGATTTAGGGTTACTTTAGTGTCCAAAGTGTTGGAAACATTGAAATAATAGAAGGGAGGATGAATGGAGCATATTATAGGGATATTTTGGAGAGAAATTTATGTCAGAGTGCACATTTGCTGGGCTTAAAACCAAGTCAGATCTTTCAACAAGACAACGATCCTAAATATACTGCAAAGCTTACAAAATCATGGTTAAATTCAAATAGAAAAGATGTTCTAAAATGGCCAAGTCAATCTCCAGATCTCAATCCAATTGAAAATTTATGGAGATAGCTGAAACTGAGAATTCAGAAAAGTAGCCAGCCAATCCTGCATGCTAAAGTAATTTTATTGTGAAGAATAGAAAAATATTAGCCAAGAAGTGTGCAAGAAATTTATAGGGGACTACTCTAAACACATACATGCTGTAATTAGCAATAACGGTTATGTTATAAAATATTAATAAATGATTTCATAAATGTATTGTAAACTTTTGCGTTATTAAATATTGATTTTTCTTTGTGGGATATTTTTACTGATTATTTTTTTAAAATCTGATTGTTTAACTAAAGGCATAAACATATTTATTATTAGCTATCAGTCAGTTAAGTGCCATACGTGATACATGCTTGGGCGATCATGTCTTGAAAGAGACATGACTGACTGGGCAGAAGATTATCCCGCAATAGGTTGTCATTGCTTTCTGCGGTAGACTGGTTGCCGACCAAGGCTATAGAAGCCAATCTGTCCTGTTATTTAACCCATAACTGGAAGGAAGAGATGGATTAATACCTTTCCCAAGGGTATTTGTGCATAAGTGAATGAAAGGAATACGACTGAAATTCAAACTTGGCTTCCCGATTTCTCGTTCCAAGCCGATATCCACTGCACCATGACGCACATAATCTCTGTTAGAAATACCTAAAGAAACATTTTTGTAATGTGTTGTAAACTTTTGTGTGGCACTGCAACTCATGAGTTAGAAATTACCAGTCAATTTTAGTTACCAAGAAATAATTGTTAAAAAGTCTCAATTGTTTTTCAACTTTTTTTTTCAAGAACTTACAATAACCAGGCAACATGTTCCTTCTGTGATACAATATGCACCTAATCTAACTATATTATGAAGGTTATTCTGTTTATTATGCATAAATTTCAAAACATTTTATTTTTTGTAGATTTACTACATAAAGGTCATGAGCTGCCTAGCCTAAGTAATTACTGACAGCATGTGTCTGGTTAATACACAAAACTGAATTGATGAACTGAGTTCAAATCCTGGTTAGGACAGTTTTCGTTCACTTTACACTAAAGCTCTTGGGAAAGGCATAGATCCACGTCTTCCCTATCTATGAATAAATCAGCAGAGTAACTGGAGCTTTTTAGGCTTGCAAAGACAATCCATCTTACAGATTTTATAATAAATCAAACCAGGATATGTCTTCCTGTTGGCACCTACTACAATCTGTCATATGCAACTTGGAGAGAAGATGGGCACTACCAAGTGACCGATTGCTTAGATGGACACTATGAAGTTGAATAACTTGGCCTGGCATCTCAACAATATGATGAGTCATAGGAAATGTCTAAAACATTATGTGAATAATCCTGAATGTTAGTCACACATTACAGGATAGATGCAAATTTCTACATGCATAGAAAATGTTTTACATTTAATTCATTCTATTTTCTCTTTAGCTCTATCTGAAACTAGGTGACTAATTAACTCTACAATTAGTTAAAGCTAATTAATCTAGGATACAAAAATAGACAAAATAGAAAGTATTGGAATTAATGTTGTTTGTGATGAATAATAGTCAGTGTTGTACTGTTTGCCTTTTCTGTATTGAAGCCCATGGCTTGAAGATTAACTAATCAACAAGGTAGAATTTTCACTTGACAAGTGCACACCAATAGCCAGTCAGAGTCATTGCTGGCTGGACAAAATGGACCAATCATTTCCTGTGTTACCTGATCATTAAATAGATGTGAAATGTATGAAGAGGTCATTCTTCTAATGACAAGAGAAGTAAACTGGGCAACTTTACTGCTACATAAAAGACTAAGATTTATAGAAAGTGATTTTGCATATTATTGTACTCCTGTATATACATATATCTTTATCACTTTCTGCAGTTTTTGTTTTCTTAGAGAGACTAGTGCTATCCTTATTGCTTCTTCAGGAGCTCTCTTGCATAGACTGCATTATTTATTGCCATTTTCATAATTTTCCTTTATTTTTTTCATCTTTTTTCTATCATTTTCAGCTTAAGATTCACATTTTGACTATTCATCTACCTTTTCAAAATTGAAACCGAAAAAGTAAACAATTCAGAAAAGGCAGATAAAGAGCCAATATCAATACAGGAAAAATAAACAATTCTGAAAATGCAGATATAAACTTAAAATCTGAATAAGGGCCTGAAGACAGTGAAAATTATGAGACAAAGAAAATAATGAATTATGCAGTCCATGCAGGAGAGCTCCTGAAGAAGCGATTAAGGTTGACAAGTCCTTCTAAGAAAACAAAAATAGCAAAAAGTAAAGCCAAAAAAAAAAAAAAAGAAAAAAAGAAAGCAGTAAAACTCAAATTGGGGTTCTTCCTTCAACACTTTTGTTGAACAACAGAAGGACAATTTGTGGACACGAAGGAAGAAAAAAATGGCTCTATGTTTAGTAAAACAAAATTAAATGTTCAAACTTGTCTGATCAAATTTCACAGAAATAGAATCCACACATCTGTGGATCTGATACTAAAATTGAATTTATTTACATATATATTCCCTAAAAGATGCGACTCAATTTAAATTTAAGTAACATCTTAAGAAATATATGCATGTAAATAAATTCAATTTTACTATCTAATCCCATGACAGGTGAATATCATTTCTGTGAAACTGAGTAACAAAGATAATATTGAACATTTATTTTATTTGTTTACTAATAATGTTCTATTAAAATTAAACACTTTACTTACAAAAACTGCTTAACTGAAAAACATGATTCTCTAAAATACACTTGTTGACAATTTCAGGGAGGGGAAGCACAATCTTTGCTGTTATGTTGGTGTTGCATACTGACGGAGTCAATGGAAATTATGTTCTTGAGACATGGTGTCAACATGATTTCTCACAACTGCAGAAACCTTGCAGAATAAATGATAATATGAAGATTGTATTCTTGTACTTGCTAAAACCAATTTTAGTTTAAAAAAGAAAGAAATGGTCAAATTTAGGGTTCAATCAATTTTTCAGTCAAAAACATTTATTACTGGCAAACATGACTAAAGGTAAGTTGGAGAAGTAGTGGAGTAGTAGTAAAGTAAGTGGGTATCAACATGAAAAATCTAAACCTTTCCCATGTATACTTAATTAAAATGCGGTGGTAAAATAAAACCAGTTATTGTTTCACTCACCACCAAAATTTGCTATATCATGAAATTAATAATCATAAAAGTGGAAGAAGGTTCAATATTAGTTGTTTTCTTATAAGGAAACATTTAGTGCATTTGTTTAATGTTGCCTAAACAGCTAGTACTGCAATATTAGTTTCTTTAATTTACCTACTGACAATCTTTTCAGAAACAATGAGTTACAATTGAATTTTCTATTGTTGATACTTATTTAACTATTTTTGCCAACAACATGGAACAAGTGTCTGGTTCAATCTCTAGAAATGATATAAAAATCTATTATTCAACAAGTGTCTTCCTTCTTTCAAGATACCAGTTTCACATTTTTAAATATGCATGACTAACTGAACCAAAGCTGGTTATTATAATTAAAAATAGTATTGCATATCTCATACCAAGGTGAAACCAATTAATTGTATAGCTAACAGATGCATTTTACAATTTTTGCATTATAAGTAGTAAGTTAAAAAATTATCATTATCAAGCATAATTTCAATGACAGTGTTTTTTTGTTTTGTCTCTGTAAATATACATACAGTAATTAGTAGCATGAAAAAAAGCAAAATTATAGTCTTACATTGAATGGTTATAAATGGTAATTGTTACTGTAAAAGAAGTCTCCTTTCTAATCAATGATTTACTTGTTAATTCAAGCAAAAATTCAAAACTTCAAATATAAAGCAATATAAAAATTCATTTCATCAGCCATTATTAATTTTTAACTAGTATTTATTTCATCTTAATTACTTTTCACTGCAACTTAATCAGACCAACAGAGAGTAAACAGCATGGAAAAAAAAAAAAGTTCCAAGCAAGACGAACTCTCACTTTGTGAAGTCTCCAAGAATAGAGAATGCATTTAAAGATTAGAATTGATCTTCTGTCAAGCTCTGATAGTTGAATCTGTACATCTTGAAGTAAAAGGGATCAGAGTTTAATGTCTGTATAAAACCTTATTCTTTTGATCTGCACTGTGTACTTGCCTGAGTAGATGCAATGAAAAGTAACTAAATTAAAAATATATATATATATACACACTAGCAATATTAGGTTTCTTTTGGAATTTGACCTACATGCTATTTTTGTTCTGGATTTATATATATATATATATATATATATATATATATATATATATATATGAAAAGAAACAAGATATTTTTTGTTTTTGCAATTTTAACTAGTGTGTTGATTCTCAGTATGTGAATTTACCTTTGAAATTAAAATATATAGGCTGGAATAATTACTCATCCTTATTCAAACCTCCTTTTATTAATTATTCAGAAAATTCTTTCTTCCAGCCCTTAATATAAGTCTAAATTAAGGGTTAGGAAGGAATTTTCTGTATATCTAAAAAAGGAAGAAAAACAGCTCCAGCCAGTCTATTTGAAGTTCAAAAAGGAACATTGAGAATTGCCATAGTGCGGTAAATACTTTTAAAAATTCAGAACTTCTTGGAGAATTTAAAAAATAAGCAGAGATAAAATGGGATACTAATGACAATCCTGCAACTCTGTATGCATCCTATGTATAAATGTTCTTGAATCAAAGCAAAAATCAGAATTAAAAAGTTTATTTGTTGAGGATCTTGTTAGGTCATAGGTGATCATAGCTCTACACAATTTCCTGTTCTTCACAGTACTTAAAATTTTGTTGTTTTGTTATTTATCCCAAAACTTGTCCCACCATCCGTTTAGTCAAGCTCACTAAATATATTATGCACTGTTTTCCTCTGTCCATCTTGCCTTTAAACTGTTGTGGGAGTATCATTTTCCAAGCCCTCTTTCATTTTTATGTATCCTATAAATTTCAGTTGCCTCTTCCTGATGTTAATTATAAATTTCCTTTTTTGTTGAACTTACTCATTGCTCATATATTCAGTTCATAATATTCTCAGCATCCTTTTGTAGAACCACATTTCTTTGGCTTCAAGTCTCTTCTTCATTGTCGAGGAAATTGTCCAGCATTCACTGTCATATAGGAAGACCAATATTACATAACAGTTTACTCTTTTCTTTATTTCTCATGAAGTGTTCCTGAGCAAGCTAATTTTAATGATCATTAGTAACAAGTTCAAACTTTACTGAGTATTTGATATCTGTGGCAAAACTAAACTACATTTAGCATATAAGTAAAAAGTGAATTATTTGTATTTATTTATTAAGGGCAACATACGTGTAATATAATTTCATTCATTTTTCTAGCTGCCTAATACTAAGTCACATTTGATAAGATAAGTAGTGAAGTGTCAATGAAAACATTTAAAATAGTTAAATGAAGATAAGTATATTAGAGACAATGTGCTTATATTTATTGCTTACTTATGCAAATCAGCCAACAGTGTTTATATTTTCTAACATTTACACTAGTACAATAGATATTGTGGCTAACAATAGTGCTGTTTCGAAAACTGCTACTTTTTTTTATATCTACTTGCCCACCCACAAAATATCTCTTGCAAGAGAACAGAGTGGGAGTAGGTGAATATTACTAAAAATTTTGCTCTTATTTCTTCCTGCAAAAATTTGGAGTGGGGATCTTATGTACTATTAAATAAAGTAGTAAATTAAACAAGCATCTAAACAACTGTTGTTTATAGATCATATAGCAATCAGTAAATGTAGATGTGTGTTCACAACATTTTTCTTTTTGAGATATTGTTCTTTTATAGATATACTTGATGTAAAATTTTTCATATAAAATTTTTTTTAGATGTTGATCCTTTTTATTTTTGTCATAAAATTTGAACAGAAGCTAACAAAAATACAGAGTGCAATGGGCAAATTGTCATTTTATATTAATTTTACAAATGCATGATGTTTGCTTTTGATGACTGCACAGTATAGTAGGGTCAGTTGGGCGACGTCTTCAAAAAAAAAAAAAAAAAAGGAAAACCATGAGGCCACTCTGTCAGAAACAATATGCTGTATTGCATTTGTGCTGGTAGCTCCAATACAAACAATTTGGAGTGTTTGGGTGTCAATCTGAAGACAGTCCAGAGGATGCTGTGTTCCAAAAAGATGTATCAAGAGTAATAAAAACCAAATATCCAGTCAATTGTGTTTAGAGTAATCAGTAGTGATGGCGACGTTATTCCTCCATTTATATTCCCACAAGGCCTCAGACTCAACACAGAGATTTACATCAAGTGCCTTGAAGAGGTAGTGTTGCCCTGGGATAAGATGGTGGTTGTTGGAAAACCCTATGACAACAGGACTCTTCACCATGCCACACAAGAAAAAAAACCCAGTCAAGGGTGTAAGGTGTGATCACATCACCCTTACATTTGGCTGGTCCTGTGTATGACGGTAAACTGCATCTGGCAGCAAAGCCTCTGATTGGGAGGTTGTGAGGAGAATGGAATCACCTCTTAATTGCTGTTGTTCCCAGGTCCACCCTGACCTGGAGTGGTAGCACCTGTTAGGGTCCCAGTTATAGGCAAATAGTTAACCCCCAAACTGGGGTCAAAACACTATGAAAGTATAAAAATAGACTTTTATAGAAAAATGATACATTTTTGAAGGAAAAATATTACCAACAATACATTTTTGAAGGAAAAAATTATTATCAGTAATACATTTTTGAATACAAAACTAGAAGACATCTTCAGTTTTCTAAAATTAAAAAGAGATTTAAAAAAAACTTTTCATCAAACTCTGACTAAATCACCTTTTTACTATAACCGAACATTAAAAAAAATAACTTAAAATCCTACCTTTTTGGCATTAAATAATCCACAGAGGTTGATATGCCATTAAACAAAACTCAAACTCAAAACTTACATCTGGCTACTCAACTCCCCATGATTATTGTGTCTGGGGTGGAGTTGAGCAAGAGACCAACAAAACTCCTTGTAGCACCAAAGAAGAACTGAAGGAAAGGATGACCAACTTAAACAAGGTGACCATTCAGAAGAGATGCAGGAGATTCAGAGGCCTTTGTTGAATCCAATGGTGATTATATTGAATAAATTTAGTATTTCAAGATATTTTTGTGTAATTTTGCTACGTATATCTGTTAAAATGAGATAGTGTAATTTAGATGACAATTTATCCATCGCACTTTGTAAGTGCCAAGTCATTCGATTAATTCTTTTTTTTTTTTTTTTGCACCCATTGAATTGATTGATTTGTTTGTTTGTTTTCTACATCTTAACTCATTGGAGGTTACTTAAGGCTAGAAAATATTTTTTAGGTTGTAAGAACTTTTTTTTTTGTTTGGATATAATAATGGTTTAGTGATACATAAGGTGTTGGCTTAATACTGGATAAAGAAATGAAGAAATGCATTTTGGGATATTGCCAGTCCTCTGAAAGAGTTCTCCTGGTCAAACTGAAAAAGAAATCATTCAACATAGCAATTGTAGTTGTCTATGCACCAACAATGCAAAGCACTGAGGAAAAAATAGAAAATCTTTTTACTCCACTCTTGACAATGCCAAAGCTTAATGTAAAGTCAAGAAATTAGAATCATCATGGAAAATTTGAATGCCAAATTAGGCAAGGGGAGGGAAAGGGAGACAACTGCAACTTTGGATTAGGAATCTGCAATGACCGAGGTGAAAGATGGGTCCAGTGGTGTAAGATGAATGACCAGGTGATAACCAACACCTGGTTTCAAGAACACCCAAGAAGTTTAAGAACATGGAGAAGCCCAGGAGGTAAAATGAAAAATCAAATAGATTATGTAACCATAAACAAAAAAATTCAGAAATGCAGTGGTTCAATGCAAAACCTATCCAAGTGCCAACTGTGGAAGTGACCACCTTCCAGTTATCTGCAAACTAAGGGTGAAACTTTGGAGACTAATGAAGCTTAGGGCAGCACTCAGACTGCAAATACAACATGCTCCTGAATGACTACAACCTGAAAAAAAAAAAAAAAAATACACTGACACTGTAAGAAACAAATACAAAGAACAAATGGGAAATGGAAATTTGAAATGGAATGGGATGAATTTAAAGAAGTGCTAGTAACATTGACAAACAACATGGTCTCAGAAGAAAAAATAAGTGGATGACTGAAGAGATTATTGGCATGATGCAATGGAGACAGAAAACTATGCCAAGACATGGAACGGAATACAGGAAACTACACAACAAAATAAGGAGCAAATGCAGACAGGCTAAAGAGGAATGGTTCAACAACAAATGTGCCAAAGTAGAGATTGAGCAAGACTAATAGGAGAAATGCATAAAGAAATAAGGAAACTGACAAGACAAAGAACATGCTCATCAACAGGATGTATAAAATCCAAGGATGGACTGATCATATTGGAGAAAGAGAAAATACTCCAGTGATGGGAAAAATATAGAAAAGATCTCTTTCATGACAAGAGAGAGCAAGCAATAGTAAAAGAAAGATGCTGATGGACTGGAAATATTAAAATCCAAAGTAAAAGCTGCAATGGCCAAACTGAATAAAAACAAAGCAGCTAGACCAGCCGGCATTGTAATAGACATGCTGACAGCCTTAGAAGATTTTGGCATAGAGAAAATTATGGAAATAATAAAATAAATCTGCAACAGTGGTGTAATACCAGATGACCTAAACAAATCAATTTTCATAGCTCTGTCTAAGAAGCCAGGTGCAATCAAATGTGAACTCTACCAAACAATCAGTTTGATGAGCCACATGACGAAACTCATTGTCTGAACCCTGATGAATAGAGCGCAAAGCAGAATCAGTCTAGAAATAGGACAAGAACAGTGCAGTTTTAAGGACACTAGAACAAAGAATACGATATTTATGCTTAGGATGCTATCAGAAAGGGCAATACAAATGAAAAAGGAAGTGTTACCTGCGTTTTGTAGACTATACCAAGGTGTTCGACAAAGTACGCCACAAGGAATTGATAGAAATGCTCAGCAACCTCAACATATTTGGCAAACTGCCTACATAAAGACAGGGAATGAATTCAGCAGATATACAAAAATAGAAAGCAGTATAAGACAAGCATGTATCTTTTCACCAGATCTATTCAACTTGTACAGCGAGACTATTCTGAGGACCCTAGAAGTTATGCCAGGATTCGTTATTGAGTGCTGAGAGCTGACCCAGGAGAAAAACTACAGGACTCTTAAAAAATGTAGATGAAGAAAGTAAAAAAAAAAAGGACTACAAATAAATTCCAAGAAAACCGAATGCATGGTCATCAGCATTATGAGAAGTCCAAAATGTCAATTACAGGTTGGGGATACTAAAATCAATCAAGTTCAACAATTTAAGTACTTGGGAAGTGCTCTGATGAAAAACGAAAAGTGTGACCTTGAGATGCGAAGGTGAATTGGAATAGACAAGGATGCATTCCAGAAGCTGAGCAGAGTATTAAGAGACAGGAAAATTTCACTAGAAACAAAGAAGAGTTCCGGATTGCTATGTGATGTTGTCCTTCAATATGGCAGTGAATGCTGGACAATATTATCAGAGATGAAGGAAGAACTATATAGAAGCAACTGAAATGTGGTTCTACAGAAGGATGCTGTGAATATCATGGATTGAGCATGTGAGCAATGGTTAGGTTATAGAAAGGATGGAAACAAAAAGGAAATTAATACTGAGCATCAGGAAGAGACAGCTGAAGTTCTTGGGACATGTAATGAGGAAGGAAGGCTTGGAGAATCTGATAAAGGGCAAAAGAAACAGGGGAAAGCAGCAGAAAACATATTTGAAGGGCCTGAGCAGGTGAATGGCAGAGTGGGGTTTGGGTAGGGTAACAGGAGAAAGTGTGCTAAGAACCACCAGCGACAGGGAGCTGTGGAAAGTCATGACCGCCTACGTCCTGAAGGGAGATACATAGTTGAGGGGGAGAAGGAGTGGATTTACATCATTCTCAATGTGCATTTTGCATGAAAGTGAATATAATGAACAACAAGAATTGGAATTATATCACCCACACATCCAAGCTTCCAGCATTTAGTATTCCCAAGTAATCCCTTGTCTAGTTATTGACCAAGCTTAATGTTGCTTAATTTCAGTGATTGTATGGGAACTGGTGTTTCAACATGATGTAGCCATTAGCCTGCACTCATTGAAGTAAGTATTATTTCACTTTATAAAAAACTGATAAATTATATATGTCATTTGAAAAAAAACCCCAAAAAACTATGTAATGAGCCCTAGTATTTTGCAAAAACAAATGTATATAGAAGAATAAGCAGAAATCAGTATTTGAGAGATACAATGACAAAATCTTAAGATCACATATTGAAAGGTAAGCCTTATTGCTCGGTTTCCAGGTTGGAAATCTAGATATACAACTGATACTGTCCTACTTATGGTGACATGTTCATTGAAAAACGGTTTTCTTGTCACCTAGCTTGAATTAATTTTTGACATACCTTTTGAAAACACAAATCAGTTACGCATGGTCAGAGACCACAACTGAACTGCCAGAAACCAGTCACCATAAACTTAATTGTTAGTTAAAATGACTTCTCTTCTGGCAGATGTGTGACATTTTTAATTATATTTCTTCCAGATGATACACTATCTGATTAAGGAAAAAATGGGCAGATTTTTAAGTGAAAAATAGTTTTGCTTAAAAAAAAAAAAAAAAAAATTGTTTTTTATAGTTCTATTTTTTTTTTTTTTACATTATTTAATACCACGTTTCTTTTAATTTCATACTTTAATGACAATAACATTGTTATGTAGGCAGAGTTATGAGGCCAATTTTTCACTGGCAAAATGAGCAATTTCCTAATGTTGTGCTTTTAAACTGTAAAAGAAAAAAAAAATTGACTGAAAGCGACCATATCTTTGTCTTTAATCACTATTTTCAAAAAGAATTTAATTACTATTAAGCTTGTATGTAAAATATCAACTCAAATAATCTTTAGTAAAGTAATAAACATCTAAAAAGTGTTTGTTTCTCGGGACAGCCTTTGGTTTCAATTATTTACAAGTGCCCAACAGGATCTTAAAACAACATAACAATACAATTTAAGTTCAGATTTTAAAAAAAAAATGAATGTCAACAATAAATGTTAAACAATTATCGCTTGTTAATCAAATCTCTTGAGATGAAACAGATGAAGGTTAGCCACAACCGTACACATGAACACAAATTGACTCCACCTCTTTATCTTTAACCCTCAGTTAGTGCCATAGAGCATTGTCATAATACGGGTATTGTGGTGTGGGATCAAACATTCCATTTATAGATCATTTTCAGCTCTTAATTTTCTTATATACTGCTTTCTAGTTTTTGTGTGATAAATAAAGACAAAAAAAAAGTTTTTTTTTTTTCTAAAAAGTCGGTATTAAAAAAATGAATTGGTAATTTTAAGAAAATTCAAATATACAAAAATAGGTTTATTGTCAGTAAATAGATAAAATTGCTTTTAATTCACACAAAAGTATTATGACTTTTAATGAGTTCTTGGGACATGTAATGAGGAAGGAAGGCTTGGAGAATCTGATAAAGGGCAAAAGAAACAGGGGAAAGCAGCAGAAAACATATTTGAAGGGCCTGAGCAGGTGAATGGCAGAGACTTTTAACTACATGTAGTTACTTGACAGAGGTAATTCAGAAAGCTACTTGAAACTTTAACAACCATGCAGGTTTGACTTGGCACTTGCTAAATATTAAGGACAAACATCTTGTGAGAGTTTAAACATCCAATGGGACTAATGGAGGGTTAAATATTCATTGGGTAATGAGTGTTATGTCATGTGTTACCATACACACACACACACTGAATATTTGAAAATCTATGACACATTAGGTAAGGTATTACTGCAACTCACCCAAGCACCGGAGTTATATCATTTCTGATTTTAATGAAGAGTGAGGACATTTCCCAGTTAATTATAACACCACTGCATTGAATACAAGTTTTGTTTTTGTATGTCTATGTATTTTAGTGTCTTGGAAATAAAAATCAGTGAGCAGTGCTTCATAATGTAACAAACTCAAACATTCATAGTTTGTTGCATTCATTTTTGCACAAAGGAAAAACTATGTGTCTCCTCAGTTAAGGATCAAATAGCAAGGTAGACTGGTCTCTCTAGCCTTGGCTGGCAACCAGTCTAAGAGAAGGATAAGTGACTTCAAACCTAATCAGTTTTTTCTGAAAAGTGTTTCTAGCTCTATATAAGCCGTCACTAATACTATAATCAAATCATGTGTGTGGGTAGTCTGGTGGTCCAGTTCTAAAAATTGAATAATAGTGTTTTATGCCAGTTACTGGCTGGTGAGTGTAATACATAGTTATTAAAAACTTATAATGTATTATAACTATGCATTAAATAATTCCTTCTCTAAGACAATATTCTACTCACACATCTGATCATTGCGTTTTAATGTTTTTACAGATGTTAGTACAAACCAGTCGGTTTCCTTGACAAAACCTCATCATTGCAAAGAGTTGTGGCATCACTTAATATCTGGGGTTATTGGTGTGTTACAACAAAACATTTGATTATTTGAGGGGAAAAACCACCTCAGAATTACATTGTATTATAATCCTGAGTTGGTGAGATTAAAAAAAGATGATCACCGTGAGCCTTGAAGGCTTAAATTCCTTGATACTATAAACTTTGTTTAGACTCTTAGACAAACTAACATTATACACTTACTCTCTTTAGCAATATTGTACATGTAAGAAGGGAAATGTAAATTTATAACGTTCCAATATTTTTTTTTTAACTTTCAAATTCCATGCATACACTTATGCACAAATACCCTTGGGAAAGGTATTAATCAGTCTCTTTCCTCCACTTATTGGTTAAATAATAGGACAGATTGGATTCTATAGCCTTGGCTGGCAACCAGTCTACTGCAGTAAACAATGGCAACCTACAGCGAGATAATCTTCTGCCCAGTCAGTCATGTTTCGAAAAAGACATGATCGCCCAACGCGTGTATCCCATATGTCACTTAACTGACAATTCAATTGTATAGGCCCAATTGCCATGTTTTGCATTTACATTAAGAATGAAGTAAACTTTATTGAAAACCATTTTCGATTTGCATTTTTATATCTTTCTTTAAAATAAATGTATTATTAGCCATGAAATGGGAAATACAATTAAGTCTTTCCAGTAAATTCCTTAGGCGGTGGGTGAAAAGTCGTCTTCTTGTTACAGTGATTGATCGCCAGTAAAATGAAGAGATTTGCCGCCTTTTTTGTGAAATGCACATTAAAAGCTTCCCTCTCCTACTTTATCATACAATTGCAAATATTTCAGTTATGTCGACTAGCAGGAGGACCAGATTAAGCTTGTCCTTATCTGACTTTTTTCTTTTTTAAATAAAAAAGGTTATATGATTGTGTTTAACACACCATTAGAGAAACTACATTCTAAAATAAATGTTTCAACTGTCATGCTTATATGATGCCTGTACTTGAAAGGAACACGTTCTTTGTCCTGTTTACTTGATTACAATTTAATTGTTGTTGCTTAAAAAAAAATTATCAAAATATTTTTGAGGTGAAAAAAACTATATTGCCAAACGAGGGAATGTTCTTAACCCCCCCCCCCCCAGTAAACACTATTTGAATACGAAATTGTATTTTTCTTTTCATACAGGTTTTCCGTTTGCTTCATCATTTTATCTTTCAAAAAATCAATTTTTTTTTTACTAAAAAGAAGGCATATATAATATTTTTATCGTCTTTGCTAATATTTTTATTAAAATTACTTTTCTTCGACGAACAATATAAACAAAAAATTTAAAAATCCAACATTAGTCTCAGAGATGTTTCGAAATAAAATTACGCGTCAATGGATTTATGCTTTTTTGTTTCAAACATCATTAAATAAATGTTTATTTACGCCTGTGATGTCAGTAGTTTTATTGTCATCCCTGACTTTTTGAAGAAAAAGAATGTGAGAAATAAGGAATACTAGCGAAAAAAAAATTGATATTGTTTAAAGATCTCTAGTTGTTTATACACTTGAACCGCACTTCTGATTTTAAAAGTTCATAAACTACAGAAAGTCCTGGGAGGAGAGGGGGGGGGGGCTTAAAACAAAATAAATAGTAAAATATTCGAGAGGGAGGTAATTCAGAACTTCTTCCTATTTGATCTTCCATTCCAAAAAAAAAAAAATCTAACTTCTGAAAATAATAAAGTTCATTTTAAAAAATATTTCTCATGCCAAAATTGCATCAAACTTTTACTTTACATTTCAACAATCGGAAAAATTTTAAAATTATTGAATTATTTTTATAAGGTTTCAGGACAAATTTTCGGACTTGATATTACAAAAAAAATCCTTTTCACTGAAATATCTCGAGGGATTTCCTAATAAAAAATATTTGTCATCACCCAACTAAAATTATTCACGATGTATAGAAATAGGGGGTGATATACCGCCAAAAATGGATGCATATTTTTCTAAAATGAAAACAAAAAAATTGTTACCCTTGGCCTTGTTTTTAAAAAAATATCAAAATTCTGGGAATTATCCAATTTAAATTTTCAACCCTTAATGACCAAACTGTATAGAATTTTATTTTATTAGAAAACTTCGTAGAAATAAATAGTTGGGACAGGTTTACGCATTTTTTTTTACTTTTAGTTACTTGGGTCAAGTATTTGAATGAACACTTATTTTTTATTATGAAAAAATGACAAAAAAGAAACACATTCTCAATTATGAGTTGATTTCAGAAAAAAAAGCTTGAGTTGAGATGCATGGAAATATTTACAAAACTTTTAGTTACCCGTAAATGAAAACTTAAAACGTAAATATTTCCATCTCAAACTACTATACACACGTGATTTAACACGTGTGGTGGTGGTTAAAAAGATATCCGCGCACGGTTTTATTTTCATCAGCATTCTGAGTCTCATTTAAAATAACAGATTAAGGTAAAAAACAAAAACAGGTCATTATCGAGAGAGAGAGAGGACATAATAAACAACAGGTGAGAGAGCGCCATTTTACAATCACGAGAAAGTAATATAGTACTTCATGAATTTTAGTTACTAAAACTATCCTAAAATACGTCTCGTTTGGGGCTATTGGTAGAGTTTAACGACACTCCTTCAGTTCTCTCATGTTGGCAGTATTTAAATTAATGATGAAACTATGTAAACTGAAAAGTCGAAGGCCAGTTATTTACACGAGATCACTGTTTTTTTTCTTCATGCAAATAAAAAAGAGAAACAACGTTTATATTGTTTTTTTTTTTTGCGTTAAAAAGACGTGTTGATTAAAAAAGAAAATTCCACCTGCTTAATCTTGTTATTGTTCCTTAATAAATTTGAGGAAAATAAGTGATTCAGTATTCCACATTCAATGTCACTACCTAAACAAACGAACGAAAGTGGCATGATGACTCAAAGCAACAAAAAACTTCAAACAGAATAAATGAAGTGAAACACACACACACAAGATTAATAAAAAAAATGCTTGATAGATGAATAAAGTTTTGAATATTTATGCAGAAAAATAAAATGAAAACAATCAAGTATTTTTAATAGGCATTTTAATTTTTAGGTTTGTTTACTTTATTTTCTAAATTGGGGAATCATGACTTAAAAACTTCATAATATTCATTCTTGCTATAAAAACTTGTTGAATTTAATTTGTTTTATATAGTGACTTAGTGATTGTTCTTTATAAAGTTTTGTTAAGATGTGAAAACATGGTAAAAGTTGTCATTAAACAAACATTCCTTAACAACAAACTTTATGAGGAAATACTATTAAAAAGTTCTCTTTTCCACTAGTTAGTAAGAAGCTCTTTGGGGGGGAAAAAAAGTCTGATGTTTGGTCATTTCATATTTCTCGGGCCGGGAAATTTTCAATATCCCACATTTTGTTTGGATATACGATCGTAAAAACTCACCACTGAGACAGCCAGTAAAAGTGTTTTTAAACTAAAGAGGCATAATTCCACATTTTGTTCAGACATTTAAACTTTTACTTTTTGGTCATTTTTTTTTATATTCTCAGGTGTCATTTTTTTATATTCTCAGGTGTATCATTAAGAAAAGGAAAAGAAAAGTAAACTTAGTAACACAAAAGGAGTTCAATTGTCCGAACAAAATTTGCAATGTCAATGAATGACTCATCATCAGTTATGCAAATTTCAGAAAATACAAAAAAAAAAAAAAATAAATAAATTCTCGTTAGAAATTGACGAGCAAAAAGTTTAGTTTTTTTTAGTTAAATAGGCTTACAAGGGTTATTACTTCCTCATAGTGGATATCACAAATATGCACAAAAAGCGGATATATTACCTGTAGCTTGTATCAACGTTTGGCCAAACAAGGAATTGATAATCTCCATAACCATTTGAGTGTAAATCGTCGTCATCATCCATGATTTTAAACAAACAAAAAAAACAAAAACCACAAAAGCCTCTATCAACTGTTTAAGATAAACTTCAACTGCATGGTCTGATGAAAAGGTGAAAAAAAGTATTCCTGTTTGAAGACAGAGATACGGGTGAAAGGAACAACATCAATAGGAGGGAGTAGTGGTGATGGACTCTCACCAGGTCAGTTAACAACAAGTAGCCGTTTTTACAATTACTAATAACAGTCAGGTAAAAAGTCCGATATGCAAAGAAGGGAGAATTCAAGGTGTGAGCCTATGAAAAACTTGTAAAAGTATTAACTAAGATTTTTAAAAAATGTTGGAAAACATTTAATGACAGATTAAAGTGGAAATTATCTGGATCTTTTTTTCGTGAAAGTCACTAAAAAACTTTTTTGTAGGTGGACGAAATAATTCTTAACGCTTCTCGTTATGTTGGTGGTAAAAATAAAGACATTAAGTAAATGTGGGACAATTTTGCCTAGTTACTGAGAAAGTTACTAGCTTGATAACGAAAAAAACTGTAGTTGTCCTACAAGAGAGACACAGGTGGTTGACAGAACTATGCGGACACGAGTTGATTACCTTTCTCTACACAATTGTTTCCATATATGGAAAGTGTGCCACATAAACACTTGTTAATACTGTTTAGTGTTTACCGTGTGTGTGTATGTATGCATATGTGTGTCTCTAGTCACATTTACCTAAGCTTAAAATGTACATTAGGAGGGCTTTACAATTTGAAAGAAGGAGAGTAAGTGGTTAGAGAAAGACGGAGATAAGTGGTAATAGAGGACGAGACGTTAAGTTAAAGCCTGAGCTACCTGCTAGGCTACGAACCTGCCTGGAGTTAGTTATTTCCAGGCAAATCTTAACTGGAGAGAAACATGACTAATTCTGCACACACTCTTTTTTTCTTTTCGTTGTTTGTTGCTAGAAATGACGATTATTCACGTATGGATCAGGTACTACGTCTCTAGAGAAAAGAGTATCTGTGGTGCACTCTTTCTCGGATCAAAAAGTGATGCTCCCCGGTATTTCTACCTCAGATCAAGTTGTTTCTGTTCGCTTTGTGAAAATTGTTACACAGTGGATTATTAAAAAATGACTTTTTTACCAAATAAATCCTGGCAGAAAAAGCAAAGTGTCGAAGTAAAAAAAAAAAAAAAAAAATATCTAGAATTAGTAACTTGTAGGTTTAGTAGAGAGATTTTTAAATATTTTTTTAAATAGGCATAAATAGTTAAAGAAAGACTAAGTATCATAAAATGCTGTGAGTGTGACCCTTCGGGACGTGAGCGATCATGGCTCTCCACAACTTCTTATCCTTTAGAAATTCTTGTCTTTTTATTCTTCAGTTTTATCAGCAGACCTTCACTAAATTGCATAATATGAATAAAAATAAGGTCCCAAAACTTATTAAAAACGAACTTTTTCAATCAACAAAATGTTTGATCAAAGTAATTTTTAACTATTTTTTAAAAATGTTTTTTTTAATCACTCCTAACAAACATGTTCGAAATTTTGGCAGAAAATCTTGTTTTGATTTGAGTTAGCGGGTAACCAAAACGTTACGACTGTTTTACAATGGAAAAACGTAATGATTACAATACAATACATCATTTTTTCCGGTGACAAACACATTAGAAATTCTCGTAAAAAACAAAATTGTTTGATTTTAATGAAACTTTCACAAATGAATTAAATTATTTTTTAAATTATTATTTTTTTAAAAAAGTCTTGGTAAAAATATATATTTTTTACCTCTGTTACCCACCCTTGACGTAAATCCATGAAATTTTAATACATTTTTTTTTAAAGTTGTGACTTGTGGTCTATAATTTTATTAGTTAACGAAGAATATAGATTATCTATTTTTTTATTTTGCCTCTGTATCTGAAAATCTGCTCTGAAGAGTAAAATAACAAATGCAATAAAACTCTGATATTATTTAATTTGATTGTGGTGATACCGACCGAGCAAAGTGATGGACCGGATGTTTGCACTCTCACGACCAAAAAGCAAATGACCAAAACTAGTCGGTGCGCAGCGGGATCGTTCGGTTGAAAACTAAAAATTAATTAAATATTAAATTCCAGTTCGTGAGCCTACACGAATTTTATTTATCTAGGAAGCCCAGAATCAAATACAAGTGTGAATTCCCAAATGATCTGCTGTGATGCAAAAAGTCGAAATAAAAAGCTGATGCAGAAAGTATCGCCAGACAGACTGACCCAGACAGACTCAAGAGAGACGAGTGTAATTAGTATATCCTCTTGACTGATGTCAAGCGGCTTACTATGTTCGTCGCCCTTACCTCTCTTTTCCTTCTTCGCTGTCTCAAAACTACTTACTGACCAAAGGAGCAGATACATCAAAGACATTCCTTACTTACAGCACTTCCACATTCCTAAGCATTCTCTTTTCAGCATTTTATTGCCATGAACATTTTAACGTCCGTTGGACCCATATTTAAAGGATTACTTTAATTGTAAAAACCTTAATTGATATGTGTATATATAAAATGTTATTTCTCAACTCAATTTGCTTTTCTTGATTTATAATCTTTTTATGACTTATAGTGGGCTATCTACAACGAGGCCAAATTTCGTTAATCTGCAACAACATACTACTACCCTTCAAAAGAATGAACCCCCCACTATATGATAACCTTTTAATTGCTTGAATAAATAATAAAAATTAAGGACATTATAGTCTGAAGAAAAAAAAATTGATAACTAATGAAATTTTAAAAGAATTGTTTTCATTTTTGTTAATAATAAAGTTTTAAAAATACATATTTATAAATTTTTAAACATATGTTAAAAATCTTCAAAGAACTGTTGCAGTTAGATTTTTTAGTTAAGAATTGATGATTATATTGTCTATCGAAAATTGAAAAGTTTAAATCGTTCTGCCTCCATATTTTTAAAATAATTTAAACTGTTTTTTGTGCATTTGAAGTTTTTTTTTATGGTAATTTCTATGTGCAAATTAAAAAGTCAGAGTTTTCTCCCCTACCCGAAAAAAAATTTATACAATTTTGTCACTTCTATTCAAGTACCTGTCAACAAGTTCTTGATTTACGGCGCGGACATGTCAAAAAGTTCAAATATGTGATTAAGAAATAGTTTTATTCTAAATTTCACACCATAAATAATACTTGTGTAAATCAGATTAATTTAACATAAAATTTGTTAATTTTCAAAAAATAACGTCCCACAGATGTATATTTTATTTTTGCAAGATTTTTAAAATCCAGAATTAACTTTTGTTTACAAATGTGTCGATTGCTCAAAAATGGCGGCAAAATTCAATAATTGAAAAAAATCTCAAACTTTTATATTCTGATCAATATAAAGTGTTTGAAATAAACCAGAGAGTATTTTGCTTACTGGAAATAATAAATTTAATCATTTAGCTTTCAATTAAAATTAAAATAAAAGTTTCAAGAAAACTTTTTCATTTTTAAAAATTATGTTTAAAAGTATCTATGCAGTTGTTTTGCGATTTAGTGGAGATACCTTGAGTGTCATTCATTTTCACAGTTACTCGTTCTTTTTCCTCCATCCCTCTTTCACTATGTCGTGTGAATGACAAATTTTGAAAGTATTTTTCCTCATTGTGAGCCCCAGAAATTCTCACGGTTTTTAAGAGAATAGGTAGTGTAAAAAAAAAAATTCCTAAAACAAATAACCAGACAATATAAAACTGTGTAACGAACCTACCAAATATGTTAGGATTATCCACAAATATGTCAGAATGTTGTTAAGCAGTGTTCGTGCACATACTTTTTACTTTTAACACACACACGGCTCAATATTCATTATTTTGAGTAAGTAATCAAATGCTACAAAGACACTTCATTGTGAACTAAATTTACTAAAACCATTAGAGAATGAGCAGAGTTATCAAATATTAACATGCTGTGATTAAGAAATAAGGAATTTTATTAAAATTAAAAGAAAAACTGATTTTCTGTCCATTACGCACTGCCTGCGTAGGACTTTGCAAGTGTGTTGTGCATGGGGGGGGGGCATGTGCTTGCAACATTTAATGTACACACATGCACACAATTTTAGTTAATTTGAAATAGAATAATGCATTCTCTTCCCAGTCTCAACAATCCCTACATTAGGGAAGGAATCATAAAATGACTTCAAAAGGCCGTGCATTTTGGATTTGCCGCATGCGATACAAATATCCATTTCAGTTTCATTTGATAAAGATGGCGAACATTTTAAGACATCCTTAAATGTCCATTATTACGGCGACAAAGTGGATTTTGGTTAAACTAATGTGAAAAGTGAAATTAGACATAAAAAAAATTGCACGACTAATTTCTAGCTTAAAAATAAAAAGGACTAAGTTTATTGAACCTATCAGAAAATTTTTGGTAATGAATAAAATAATTTATTTTTTTTATGTAGAAATATTAATTTAATTTGCACACGCAAATGTACATATACACACAATTTGAATGAAATTGATATTTGTGTCACAAGTATTAATTTCCGTCTGGCAAAAAAAGACGTTCACGTTGTATCCATCAAGTAATTTTTACAGTTATGTACCCTTTATTGAAATTTGCCAAACATTAAGCTATCAATAAAATCTATCAACATCAGACCTCCCCCACCAATATTTCCACAAAATTTTATAAAATAAATGTATTTATTCATTAATGAATAAGTACTAAAAATTTCGTTATGATCAGAAAATTCCCTGATTTTTGGCAAATATTTTATTTAGTTAAATAACAAATCATTTTTTAAAAATTTCATTTTAATAAAAAAAACAAACAAAAAAAACACACCTGTTTTGATTTTTAGGTGGTACTTAGCATAAAAAACCACTCAACACATACAACAAAAGTAAACCAAAGAAAGATAAAAAATAAAGAATAAAGATAAAATTCTTCATTTTTTTTAACACTTCCAGGTCAAAAGTGGAATCGATCATAAATAGAAGATTTGAGTGATGAGCCTTAAATCAAGAACATGACTCATCTTTAAAGGTTAAAAAAGAAACCATTCACTTACCTTTTAGAAACCACAGATCGAACTAAGTTCCATTTATTTTTCAGCTGGTCTAACATTGCCTGCAAGTCGTTTTTGTCATTGTCAATCTTTGTACAGCGATCTTTTAGGTTACGACCAAGCCTCGTCGTCGAATAATAAGAAGGATGCTTCGCAGCCAATTGGTGTTGGAACAACTGTTTGAAGGAAGGAAGAAGAAAAGAAAGAAAGAAATGGTTAGAAAAAAAATTATAAAGTTTTATCATTCATAAAAGAGAGAGACAATGTAATTTGCCAAGTAACAAGTATAAAGTTTAATTAATTTGTGGCTTAATTATAAGCTTAAGACTTAAGAGATCAAGACTTAAGAGGTGTAAAAAAACTGCTAGTTTTATTATTAACACTTGCTCATTAACGAAGAAAAAAAGGGAGAAAAACAAAAACAAGCATGTAGACAAAAACAAAGTACATGAAAACGATCACGACAATTAAAAAAGTAAAATAAAATGCAAAAATAAATAAATAAACAAAATAAATAAAAGCAGCCATTAAAGAAATACAAGTTTTTATGTCCTACCTTGTTTGTTAGATAAAAAAAAAAAGTTTTTGCTTGTCCAAATAAAGACATACTTTTATCGTGCACTTGCACGTTGGATCAAAGCAGCTTCAATAAAAATAAAAAAGTTAGATACCTTCGACCAAATTAAAGAGGGGTTAAGTTTTATTATAAAATAATTGTATCAAATTTTTAAACCTTGCTGATATCTTCTCAAAAGATAGATTTGTACTAATTTTTTTCTATCTTATTTTTGATAATATATCCCAAGTGCAATTGCTAGCACATAATGAATATCAGGTCTTTTTCTTTATGTATGCAGAGAATAATCGAGAAATCTTAGAAAAATCTGCGTCCAGGATTGCATTTCTCAATTATTCAGGCCAGTAGATGTAAATAAATGTTGTTTAACTAATTAGAAAAAAAAAAAAGAGCATCTACCCAAATATGAGTATCCATTTAAAAATAACTAGCAGTATAGCCTGGCGTTGCTCAGGTGTAATGAAAGCTTTAAAACTAATACATGGTCCTGGAGCTCAGACTCAGCCTAAAGAATATTTGTGTGAAGTTTGGTGAGAATCGGATAAAAATTGTGGATTTGTATAAAGGACATACAGACAGATAAACAGACACACACATCTTGCCTTTTATATATATATATATATATATATATATATATATATATATATATTTTTAGATATTTTCTGCACTATTTTAAGAACTGCAACCTTGAAACTTCTGAATATCGTTTTATTATGTCTTTGTCTATGAGTGTAACAAATTTGATTAAAATCGGACCACTCCTATTACCCGATTTTTTCGATTATCAATTTTCAATAATTACCACGACACAAAACCTAGCTAAGAACACTTGCAGACGCTTATAGTACAATTGTGTAAATTTTCAAGAAAATCGGTTCAGCCCTTTCGAAGTCTATAGGTAATGGACACACACACACAAAGTTCCATTTATAAATAAGTTTAGATTAGATTAGATGTTTAAATGGATTAACTCCAACAGATTTTTAATTTTTATTTAAAAATTAAACATATGTTGGAGTTAATCCATTTTGATTGTGTATATAGAGTTCAATACTATTTGTGATTTTCAGCATCTGCTCTCAATGTGTTTATATAACCTTTCAGGACATAGGTGATCATGGCTCTCCACTGCTTCCTTCCTTATTGTTTTCAGTCATACTTCTTCCTTTACAACACCTCTTTATCTTTGATGCCTTTTGTGCATCCAAGAAATAACATGATGATAGGAACTTAACAGCATGTTTATTGTGGGACAAATTTCTTTTATGCTATTTCTTTTATTGAGCAGTTGGTTGAGTTGGCTATAGAACAATTGGATATGCACAGTGGCAGATTTTCCTATGTATTCTACCACAGTAGGGACTCCATTCTTGTCACAGGAAAGACGATGATGTGGCCTATCATTGTCTTCTCCAGGTTTCTGAATTCAGAGTTGTCCCTCTCTTAGTCTGGTTGCCCTTCCAAGGCTAAAGAGTTCAATCTGCTTAGCCATTTCATTCTTAGTTAGAGAGAGAAAATTATTTCCTGTTGTCTTCTGCACAGTTTCATTTCAGAGCTGTTCATTGCTTCTTAACACACAAAACATACTATGCTATGCATATTTGTTTCTATCCAAAAAAACTTAATACACCTTTCATATTTTGTATACATGATCCTAAAAGTAAAATGATATAATAGATCTGTTATTTCTTTCAGTTAGCTATGTACAAAAAATATTACAATTTGTAGCAATTATCATGGACTTTATTCTTAAATAAAAATTTTAAAAAATGTATTGCAATAATTTAAATTTTTTTGAAAAGTTTTAATTGAAAGAATACTATAAAATCAGTGGTTAAAAAAATAATTTAAAACAAAGAAAATCTGAAACTGTTTAATGTCAATTTTGATTTCCTAAAATTACTTTGCTTATGCTATAAGTGATATTTGCCAACAGGAAAAAGTCTACTAGAATGACTCATTAAAATTTCAAGGTTTTCCTATTTTAATTTTCTGATGAAGAATAATTCTTATGTCAATGATTGAATAAACTCATGGCAAGTTCTATGACAATAAAATAACCATAGAAATCTCCTATCACATTGTTAAATAATCAACTTTGATGGCTTAAAAACTTTAGCAAAATATTCCAATAACAATCATGAAAATGAATGCTGGTCATTAAAAAAGTACGAGAGAAAAGATTTGAAATTCACAACTTTTTCCATCTCACTGAAAAAAATGTTAAACACTTATATTTCCCCTCCTTTCTTTCATTTTTTTCATTGAAACCGAGTAGCATGTCTGATTGGTCTTTTCTGTCTTTCCATGTGATCAAAACCAAATAGTTCATTATTATGATGTATTGGCAGGACATAATGGTCATGCTAACTAATGGAGAGACAAACAGAATTATAAGATAATTAAAAATCTTTCAAAAATAGAGTAGCTGTTATACAAATAATAGTTTCAATGTAAAGTAGTTTATTAATTGAATTTTGAAAAAAAAAAAAAAAAAAGAAAAGAAAAAGATAATCAGTTTACTTAAAGTATAATGAATGATAAATTCTGTCTAAAGGTCAAATAGATACTGAATCGACTTTCATTACCCATACATGAAGAAAAGGTTTAAATTTATGAGTTTCTTATATAGCATCAGAAGTATGGATGACCAAAAATTATGAAATTCCTGTTATTACTCACAATAGCAAAAGTATACTCCCAATATTAAAACACTGTCATATGACGGGCAGTACTAGTAGCTATAATATTTAATTGATTGTCATTTCATAACAGTTTCTATATAACAATAACAGCTTTGTAGTCTGGCCAAACAACAGCTGTAAAAAGGAGAAACATTGTTTGCAAAATGCTAGTTTAGCTTACAATGCATTATACAGTGTGTGACAGAAATGCCTCCAACATTAAGTCATTAGAGGTAATGATGTCTTTATCTAGCTAATGTCTTACCATGTTGCGGGAGGTATATTTGGAAGATATTTCTGCCATACCATGTACAATTAGTTGCATATCTGTGCATCTGTTTAAAGTTGTTTTTTTTCTTCACATATTACTTACCCAATTACTTGCACTTTTTAAAAAAAATGCTCATGGGTCAGTCTTGGCCATTTACCATCATGTAGCCCAGTCCATTCTTGCTTTTGTAGGGAACAAGGCAAGAAAATTATGAGCAATTTTGAAAACTAAACATTCTGCAAACAGGCCTTTAAAGGGTAAAAATATCATTTTTAATTATCTAAATTTATTGCATTAATATATGAAAAGTAGGTCAAAATTAATTTTCATTTATTGCTATAATTTGACCGGTAAGTCACTCTTCTTAGATTATTAATTATTGAAAGTAGGCAATAAACCAACTAGTACTATTTCTATTTGGGTTCATAATGTTAACCGTTTGAATATAGTCTAAATCTAAGAAAATTTATTACATCTGGAAATACATTATAAAAGTAAGATTAGAATTATAATGCATGAGACAGGATTAAATATTATTGTTATCTTGTTTGGCATAATAATTGTGTAAATCATTAGCTAAAAGCCTTGATTTTTTTTAAATACTATTGTCTACCTAATACAAGGCCACTCAAGGAAGTGGGTTACTGAATGAAGTAGTTTTATTGCTGTAATGGAGGTTAGTAAGAAATGCAGATCATGAGGATATATAAAATAGAGTGGTTAATGGTTAACTCTGTACATGAAAGGTTTAAGATTTTAGTGACATGGGAACCATCTTCTTGGAAGTTTGTTCCACAAAGTAGTGACTCTTGAGAAGAATCTTTTCAAATGAAACTTCCTTCTTATCAATGAACACAAAGGGAATGAGGTTGGTTTTCCTCTCTATACATGACATGGCAGTTGTTAGCTGCAAGGGTTAGAACTGGTAGAACTAAAGAATGTAGGTCATTTGAGCATTTTCTGTGAAAATAACAATAAAAGAGTGAGAGGCTTGCGATATTTCATCTGTAGTAAAGGAGTTGTAGGGTAGAAAATAATTCATCACCTACAAGGCCATGTAAATGCTGTTAAACTCTGTCAAAGACAGAAAGGACAATGGTAGCAATACTCCATTCTACCTATGTCTATCTAGTTCTGTGTGTCTATAACACTTATAGTGCACAGATGCTACACTGATCCTAAACAGAAATGCCAGTGAATAACACATTAATTTTAAGCCGAGTGCCCAGAAACTGAATTCTGATCCAATAACACACACTAATTTAACACACATACATGTTGACAAAAACAAAAATTTCTGACTATCCACAACTGGTGTCATGAATACATCAGAATACACCAAAACTCCTCCTATAGTGCAATGGAGTGATGCCTGCAATCAGAATCCTCAAGACCAGGCTCATCTAATTTTTTACCATATTTTACTTGAAGATGAAAACATGGCTGAAGAGGAACAAATATTGTACAATAATTCTAACCCAAAAGCCAAGCAGCTAGACTTATCCAATGCAGAAAGCAAGGGATTGACATTTTAATTTAAGGTAGAGGAATGAGAAATTAATTTTGATCCATACTAGAATGCACAAATACTATACTGTTCTACAACAGAAGGCTGTGTCTCAGTATAGAGCACAGATATACAATACTGAACTTAGACAACTGGGAGGTGATACTCTAAATATATGCAGATGTGTTGATGTATGTAAATAATCCTGTCATATCTGACTGGGAGGATACTGGTCATTTTTATATATATATATATATATATATATATATATCCAACGTGGCATGACCGTTGGATACACCGGTTCCCGCTCGATCACCTAAGTTAAGCAACGTTGAGCCTGGTCAGTACTTAGGTGGATGACCACTTGGGAATACCAGGTGCTGTTAGCATTCACGGATGTGCGTTGGGGTGCGGTGGATGTCGGCTTGGAGGGGGAAATCGGTGAGCCGAGTTCCAATTTCAGTCGAGCACGCTGCATTCACTTGCGCACTGGTACCCTTGGGAAAGGTATTAATCCGTTCGTTCCCTCCAATTATGGGTTAAATAATTGAGGTCTGCTGTTCGTGCGATCTGTGGCAGTCATCTGCACCAATTGTTTGTTATCAGCAGTTCCAAGAAGTGTGGATGGTACTACACAATGCCTTCACCACTATAAACAAATCTCTGTGTGGTTGTCTTGCTGGAAAAAGGTTGGACCCTCATACGTTGAACGCGACGGGAAAATCCATTATTATCATTATATATATATATATATATATATATATATATATATAAGTTCTACTCCAGCAGCTTCTTTTCTTGAACTTCCCGCCTCTGGAATTCCCTTTCATTTATTGCTTCTCCAACAGCTACAATCTCCAAGAATTTAAATGTAAACAATATATATATATAAATAAAAACACACACACACACTAATATATATATATATATATATATATATATAAAAACACAGACACATACTAATATATATATATATAAAAACACAGACACATACTAATATATATATATATATAAACACACACATCCATATATATATATATATATAGATATATATATACACACACACACACACAAACACACACATCCATATATCTATATATATTTTTTTTTTACCTAGTGATGTCTTTATTTAGTTTAATTCAAATGACCTAATTTTTTTTAAATAATTTTATTTTAAATCCTATATCTTTTTATTCCCTTTAAAAATAATCATGCCTTTTTAAGTAAAGGCCTTTTTCTAATACTTCAACGTTTTTGGGAAGTTAGGTTTTTGAATATGTCCAGCGTAAGAAAAAAAATTTTTCTTTCTTTTCTTTTCTTTTTCCCTCCCTTCCTTCCTTCCTTTATCTCTCTTATCTCCCACCTTTTTTCCGTGTTGCTTAACCTTACGTCGATTTAACATGGCTGTCTGTTAATTTTTAGTTACAATTCTCTTTCCTTCTTTTGCGAACTCAGACGATGTCAATTTTTTCTTTTCTTGTTTATTTGATATTATTTTATTTTTATCTTTTTCTTTTTTTTTTCCTTTTTATTTTATTTTCTTTTTTAATTTCTTTGCAAATCTATTTAAAAAGGAAAAGTAGACTAATTTTTCTCCAGTTTCTGAAAGGATTTTTCTGTTGCTGAGGTGATGTGTTATCCCCCGTGGGGATCTTCATATCGAAATGTCCATTCAACATCATTGAATTAATCCTAAACACACACACACATCTTATATATATATATATATATATATATATATATACACACACACATATATATATAAACACACACATCTATATATATATATATATATATATATATACACACACACACAAAAATCTAGAGTGAGCCAAAACCTACCGCGGTTTCACACTACGGATCATCAGGGCCTTGGCCTTGGCCCTGATGATCCGTAGTGTGAAACTGCGGTAGGTTTTGGCTCACTCTAGATTTTTGTATGTTTTTGCTCTACTATTCTTTTGTACTTTGTATTGAGCACTTTTTCTTGTGTTTGGTTCCGTTTGGGGTTTTTCTTTACTGCGGAGTATTGAATGTTTTGTTCTTGTTCCGCGGGTTTCTTTCTTTTTCTCCCCATTTATCCGACGTCTTAGTACACCGGATTGTAACGGATTTAGGTTCTGTTTGTTAATGGTTTTTTCGGAGGTTTATTTTAGTATAAATTTATGGCCTGCATACTTACAGAGTCTATTTAGTTATTATATATATATATATGTAAAAACACACACACATCTATATATATATATATATATATATATATATATATATATAAAAAACAAACACACACATATATATACACACACACACACACATATATATATATAAACAAACACACACACACATACATATATAAACACACACACACATACATATATATATATATATATATATTGTACTCTCCCATCATTTTTGACATATGTGGATCAAGCAGTTCAGTTCAGTTCTTAGAACCAACATCCAGACTACTGCACATATCATTTGATTATAGTGTTGAAGCTTGTGCAGAACCAACCACATTTTTTGGGACAGCTGAATACAGTGAATAGGTGCACAGTATGCTACAAGGTCTCCAAATCACCCCTCCGTGGGTTTTGAATTTAGAGTTGTCCTCCTCCTCCTAGACCATTTGCCACTCAAGGTTATTTACCCATAGCCAGAGGGAGAAGAGATGGATTCATACTTTTCTCAAAGGTATTTGCACATAGGTGAATGTAATAAAATTGACTGGAATTCAAACTTGGCTCCTCGGTTACTTAATCCAAGCCACTATCTATATATAGAATTAATATAAGTATAAGTTTGTTACTTAGCTCATTGATTTTATCTTCAGCATTGCATGACAACCAGTTTTATATATGAACCTGTCCATCCACTCATCAGGCGGTTCTCAGGAATTTTATATATACACACACAACACAAAGGAATATTAAGCCTGATGCATTTGCAACAATCTGATCAAATGGCCAAATATCAGTGTTTCTCTTGAAAGTTCTTCTTGGTCAGAGTGAAACATTAACACAACTATCTATATGAATATTAACATATAAACGCACATACAAGATTAGAGAAAAGTCTAAAAAAATAAATAGATATAAAAAGTTATGATATACACCTTATTTTTATAAGTGCCTATGTATGAAAAACTGTTGAAAAATTCACAGATGATCAGCATTATAATTTTGGGAAGTGGGTTAATCTGAGAACCTTTTAGTACCCATTGTTGTATGCATGCAATTCAAAAGATTAGAGATTGAAGCCTCAATGATATAAAAAGAATAATTTTGTTTGACCTCTCACATCTATTTAACTGCTACATATGGCTATAGCACTGAACTAAACAAAAATAAAACAAAAAATCTTGATATTCAAGCAAATGCTATAGAATCTACAATTTTACATTGAAAATTAAGAAAAAAAATCATTAATCTCTCTTTTAGCATTGAGTCAAGGAGCAAGTGTTATATTTTACAATACAATAAAGTGTACATGTTAAAAGACAGTGAGAAAAGTGACCATATTTCTAGAAAAAATAATTAAGGAATAATAATAAAAATTCAATCTAAAACATGTTGATAAAATTAGCTGCATTTCTAGAAAAACATTTAATAATATTAAGGAAAATGAAATAAAAATTATCTAAATGTACATAAAAATACAGAATTGGATGTACATCTTTGAAGCTTATATATATATATATATATCTCCCCGAGTGAGTATAGAATGAGGAGAGAAAAAAGAAAAATTTTTTCCGTCCAAAACAATTTAAAACAGTGCCTGATATATGATGTATAGAGCTGTGAATATTTATTATAAATTATATTTTAGAACATGTACATAATTTCTTCTATATATGTCATCTCTACAATCATATGGCTGTTTCAGTGTTTGGACTCAAAGTTGAAACAGCCATATGATTGTAGAGGACATATATAGAAGAAATTATGTACATGTTCTAAAACATTATATATATATATATATATACACTCCTGATAAAAAATTTAAGACCACTTAAAAATCTTTAAAAATAAATCTTTTTTTTACAGATAGATATTAAACTCTGACCACTTAAGGTTACCAATACTACAATCTAAAAGGTTATGGAAACAAAAAGCTATATTCCAAACATTTTATTTAGAAATTTACATTTTTGTAAAATGAGGCGATTTACGCATGATCAAAATTATAAGACCAGGAGTATAAATTGTTAGATCTATGGTAATTCCAATGTTTTTAGTTTAGTTAGAGATTAGCAATCACTGCGTAAAGGTGTTACCATGCCTAAAGCAAGCAAACTTACCAAAGTTGAGCATTCTCAAATTCTAGAATTCCATAAGCAAGGTTTGTCACAGCAGGCAATCGCAGCTAAGATAAATTGCAGTAAAACTGTGATTTGCAACTTTCTAAAGAACAGTGAGAATTATGAAAAAGCAAAATCCTCTGGTAGGCCCCCCAAAATTTCTCCTGCATTGAGTAAGAGAATAAGATGGGTTGTTATGAAAGAGGCGGGACTTTCTTCTAGTCAAATTAAGGCAGTCACAGATGCTGATTGCAGTCCCGTAACCATCAGACGACACTTACAACAAAAAGGCATGGTAAATAAAAAGCGTAAACAAATTCCTCGGCTGCTTCCACATCACAAGGTGGACTACTTAAAGTTTGGTTGTGAATACCAAACATGGGACATTGAGAAGTGGATGAAAGTCCTGTTTTCTGATGAGAAAAAATTCAATCTAGATGGTCCTGATGGCTTCCAACAATATTGTTATAACAAAAACATGCCTCCTGAAATTTTCTCCACATGTCATAGTGGTGGAGGGTTCCTAATGGTATGGGGTGCCTTTTCTTACAGAGTGACGATGGAGCTCCAGGTGGTGCAGGGTTGTCAAACAGCGGCTGGTTATGTGAACATGCTACAAAAAGCATCATTGATGGTGGAGGGCCATCGCTTATGTGTGGATGGATGGTTATTCCAACAGAATAATGCTGCAATCCACACTGCAAGACAGACCTTGACCTTTTACAAGAAAATGGAGTCCATCTCTTGGGACATCCTCCATGCTCACCAGACTTGAACCCAATTGAAAATGTTTGAGGATGGATGACAAGAGATGTTTATCGAAATGGCAATCAATATTCAACAAAAAATGAACTTCATGAAGCCATCTTCAGAAGCTGGAGCAACATCAACCGCACCTTAATGGAAACGCTTATTTCTAGCATGCCCGACAGAATTTTTGAAGTCATCAAAAGCAGTGGAGGTAGAACTCATTATTAAATTTGGTTGTTGAATGTTTTCATACTTTCGTAGAATTTTTGTCTCTGGTCTTATAATTTTGATCATGTGTAAATCGCCTCATTTTATAAAAATGTAAATTTCTAAATAAAATGTTTGGAATATAGCTTTTTGTTTCCATAACCTTTTAGATTGTAGTATTGGTAACCTTAAGTGGGAGGAGTTTAAAATCTATCTGTAAAAAAAATATTTCTTTTTAAAGATTTTTAAGTGGTCTTAAAATTTTGATCAGGAGTGTATACATATACATATATATATATAAAAAATGCCTCTGCCCACTGAAAAGATCCTGGTTAGGATAGTAATATGTTACAAATAATTTAAAATAGTTGGTAAAAATGAAGATAATACATAGAACAACAACCTAATGTCTGCATTTGGAGGAGATTATACAAATTGGAAATAATGCAGCAAATTATGAATTCTGTTGGCAAAAGAGCATAAAAAGCTGAGTCTTTATGAGGCAAAATGTTTTCCATTTATTTACCATGTGTGTGTGTATAAGGAGCTGCAAAAGTAGGTATACAGAAATATTATATTATTATTGTAGTGGTTCTAGGATTAATTTAATCTTAAAATTCATTAAAATAATTTTTAATATTTTTTTTATGATACATTTATGATAATTTTTATTTGTAATAAATATCAATAATGAATATTTTGCAGGTATAGAGAAGTGTGGGAATGATGAGTGCAAATAGTTTGAACATTTCAGGGATTAATAAAATTATTATTGATATATTTCTATAATCAATGATACATTTTGTGTGCACATGGTTTTTCATTCATGTATACCTACTTTGTACTGTGTTATATCTATATATATATATATATATGTGTGTGTGTGTGTGAATCAAGACAAAAGGAAATTTTGAAAACTTTTTTTTAAATGCCATGAATGACAAAATTTTCATTACTTGGGGATGATATTTAAGTAGAGAATGCAAATAATAAATTTTACAAGGGGATAAATACAAAATAATTTGTACATAATTGTTGGATTAGACAAAGATAATGTTTAGCAAACTGAACATTTTCATGCTGTTTATTTTAGTTTTGTGTGCTTTAAAAGAGAAGGGCTCAAAAGAATGGCAAGTGTGATGGTTTCAGATATTTAATTTTAAAGATAACATTCAATAATGACATGTCAACATAAATATGAAAGTTTAAAGAATATGTGATGCTATCATGCGACAAGCAAAAGTGTCAGAAAGAGGTAAACATAATACAAAATGTTCATTTTTAGAAAAGGATTTCAAACAAAAATAAAAATTTCCTTAATCCTTAAATGAGGACAGGGGACAATTTGCATGAATGTGAAAGCCAAACATGTAAAAAAAAAAAAAAAAAATTTTTTTCTTAAAGGCAGATTTAATAAATGCTTATTTTTGCTTTAATTATGTACAAAAACTATAAAAATAATATTTTAACTCTAAAGAAAAAGTATAATAAAATAAATGTTTTCACATAACAGTATGATACTTGTTGAAGCTTTCCATACTCAATGGAGTTGTGCATTCTTTACACCAAATTGTCACCATTTTTCACCTGTTTGAGAAGTATGCATGCAGACAAAGCACTGTCTTTGGTATATTCCTGCAACTTAACTTGCAGGCAAATACTCCAAAAACTGAGCTAAGATTAGGAATCCTAAATTTGCCAATGAGCCATTTAGACTCAAATCTTGAATAAATATAGTTAGAAAAAGTTTGAATCATCAACTAATGACATGCACCAATTTCCAAGGAGACATCAGTTGATGATATCTATTGTTTAAGGGTAAAATATTAGACAAAAATTGTATTGATTTCAGAATTGTATTCCTAATCTGGTAAAAATGAGACAAAACTTCACTGATTTATCAAAATGTCCCAAAATTTAAACCAAATTTTTATCAGTATTTTTAATTTTATTGTTGCATTTTATCACAAAATTTTCAGTCAAATATGTGGTGACCCTTAAAGTAGTATCATATATAACAAAGAGAAAAACATTATTACTAAGACGTGATGCATATTTTAAGCTTTCCAAAATAGAAAGCCATTTGATTTTAGTCCCCAGTTCACACAAGTAATTGCATTTCTCAATATGGAAATGGATATTAAGAAAAACAAAATAAAACTGATGATTTATTAATACTACTTAATTATAACATACTTCTTCAGGAGGTAGGGTTCATAACCCCTAATTCCTTGTAACAGTTGAATAAATAGCTTGCAAAATCAACAAATCATTAATATTAAGAATTCTGATAGCTGAAAACCATAGCTCTGTTTTAAAGTCATTAAATAGGGTTATGTATAAAAAAAATGTTTAACTGTAAGCATACTGTATATGGTACTAAGTCAAAAACTTCAATTTATTTTAGTTTTTATTAGGGAAAAATTGTTAATTTATATCAAAATTACAGTTAAGTTTGTACAAAAACCAAAAGCAGCTTTTTAATAGTCCTTCAAAAATAACAAAATTTAAAAAAGCATAATGGAAGAAATCAATAAAATGATTGTTACATTAATAAAGGGGGATAATTCAAACTATTCATCTTGTTTAAGAAAATATATTCGGTTATGATTAATGAAATGAAATTTCTAAGTCACTATGACTTGTGTACAAGAAAAAAAAATGATAAAAAGTTTAAAAAAAAAAAAATAACCACAGAAACTATACAGAAACATACCATCTTTAGAATATTAAAAGTTTATCCATAAAAGCACTTTATCATATCACTGGGAATTTTAGCCATAAATATATGGTGATTTTTCTTTTATTCACTTTATGGAGACAAAAAAGTGGTTTCAGGGATAAGAGTTATAGAAAACTGCTGAGGAAGAATAGAAAACATTTTCCCCCACAAATATGAAAAAAAAAAAAGGATTATTGACAGAAAAGATTTGTGTAAGAAAAAAAAATTTAAGAATATGCCGACATTAAAGAGAAAATGAAATGAAGAATATTCAAGATTGAAGTCATAGCAAATGCAGTAAATGAAAAGATATACAAGTCTTGAAAACAAAATTTTGTCTTGTTGCAGGTGCATGCAAAAGAAAAATTGGTGAAAAGTGACAGATCTGCAGGACAAATAAAAATAGCTAACATTAAGATATAAAAAAAATTAACTTAAATATGGCAAGCAAAATGGAAATCATTGAAAAAAAAAAAAAAAAATTTTTTTATTCTTTTACAGTAATTTGCTAATTTGTTTCATTTTTCCAAATCTTTAAAAAGCTATCAAGAACAAATTTTCATCAAAAAAGTTTGTATTTATACTTTTAATTCAAGTAAACATTTTATCCTAATCATCCATATTCATCTGTGGAAAGAGATATATAAAATCAAACGTAATTGTACAGAGTTTGTTTTTTCAGTTAAGAAATTTTCAAAATTCTTTTCTGACATTCAAATTTTTTTTTTTAATTTCTTACAAAACCCTCAAAAGAAAGATTATTTCAGTAAGTGTCAATTATAATATGGTAGATTATTAAAAATGTTAGGTCTGAAATGGAGATACAGAATTTCAAATTTTTTTGAATTTGTATAAAATGTTTATTAAATTAAAAAATTTAGATACATAAATTATAAAACTCAAGATATTTAAATGCAAAGTCATATCAGATATTTGTTCTGGGGAGCATATTTTAATATAAATTTAATAATGTCATGAATATTGAATCTAAAGGTTCCAGTTTTAGTATTGCACAAAATCCTATTTTACAGCTGAAAAAGAAAATTAAATTAAATTCTGAATTTTTTCTACTTTTCAAAATTATTGTGTATCATACCAATGTGACACTTAAATCATTTTAAAAAAGATGAAAGTTTTCAAAAAATTGTTTAATTATTCAATATTTGAAAAATACTTTAAAATCAAATATAGTAATTAATGATGTAAAAAAATATGGCTGAATATTAAATTCTATGTTTTCCTATTTTTATCTCTTACAAGTTTTCAGGGTTCATTTTTTTTTTCTACCTAATTAACTATATTCTATAACCAACGCTCAAATCATTAAAAGCTAAAAAAAAGTAAATTTTGGTTCAAGGTGAACATTATTATACTACATGCTATTCTATTTAGATAGCATGCTCATCCTTATTGTTATTTTCATAGTCAGTTAAGTGCCATACGTGGTACATGCTTGGGTGATCATGTCTCGAAAGTGACATGACTGACTGGGCAGAAGACTTTTTCTACAGTAGGTTGCCATTACTTTCTGCGGTAGACGGGTTGTCAACCAAGGTTATAGAAGTCAATTTGTTCTGCTATTTAACTCATAGCTGGAGGGAGGAGCAATAGATTAATACCTTTCCAAAGGGTATTTGCGCATAAGTAAATGCAACAAATTCAATTAAAATTTAAACTCAGCTCTTAGATTTTTCATTCCAAGCTGGTATCCACTGCAACACAATGCATGTTCTCATAGTAATTGGACAAAAACCCAGTCTCATAAATAAGTTTTATATATAAAAATAAACAAATTTAACATTGATAATTCAAGAAACTTTTAATTCAAATTTTAATGTCAAACTGAAACAATATTAATAATATCAATATATACACTCTAATGTCAAATTGAAACAAACATAATATACAACATATAAATTTATTTCATGGTCAAACTTATGCTCAAAAGGTGTCTCACTCATAGATTTATTACAAGTCTTATTTTCCATCATTGCAGCCACTCTCCTCACCAGGTAAACCTGCTGGAGAAACACTTGATCAAGCAGTACTTGGTTACATAGTATCAGTATTATTAAGTTGTCTGAAACATGTTAACCTGCACTAAATTGCTATAAAAAAACAGCATAACATGAAGAAAAAAAGACCCCAAACTTAAAAAACAAAATTTTTCCATCAAAATGTTTTTTATCATTAAGAGGTAAGATTTTTTAATTATTTTTTTTAAATTTTGAATCTCTTCCAACGCATTCAAAATTTTGGTGAAAATCTTGTTCTGATTTTATTTAACAGGTCAACAAATTGTTACGAGAATTTACAATGGAAAACATAATATTACATAACTAATTTATTTCCAGTAACAAACACATTAATTTGGAAATTCTTGTAAAAATCAAATAATTTTAAAGAAATTTTCAGGATTTATTCATAAATGAAATTATTTTTTTAAATCATTATTTTTTAAAAATCTTGGTAAAAATATTTTTTAATTTTACATTTGTTACCCACCTTTCACATAAATTCATGAAATTTTTAAGAAATTAAATTTTGTTGTGCAAGGTGGTTTTATTAGTTAGACGCAGGACTCATTAGGGAATGTAAATCATGTATTATTTTTTTTTGAAAAATTTTGCCTCTATTTCCAAAAGTTTGCTCACAATTGTAAAATAAAAAATGCAATATAACTATGACAATATTTAATTGCTTGAATAAATAATAAAAAATAAGTACATTATAGTCTGAAGAAAAAAAATTGTTTTGATTAATAATGAAATTTTAAAAGAATTGTTTTCATTTTTTTATTATAATAATTTATAAAGTTTTAAAAATATTTTTAAAATACTTCAAAGATTTGTTAGGCTAGTTTAAAAAGTTATTAAGTAAAGATAATATTTAGTAATAAAAAATTAAAAGTTTAATACAAATTGTTCTGCCTCCCTAGTTTTAAAATAATTTTTATTTTATTCTTTTTGTGTATTTGAAGATATTTTTGTATGGTAATTTCTATGTGTAGATTAAAATGTCATGTTATTCAGAATTTCCTCTCCTTACTCAGAAAAGAAAAAAATTGTACAATTATGTCACTTGTGATTGCCATACATTTATCCTTAATCTGACAACACATTTGATATATGGCGGACAGGTAAAAGTTCAGCTCTGTGATTAAGAAATAGTTTTATTCTAAATTTCATGCTATAAATAAGTAAAACTTTTATAAATCAGATTAATTTAACATTAGATTTGCTAATTTTCTCACAAATGTATATTTTATTTTTGCAAGGTTTTTAAAACCAAGAATTAACTTTTGTTTAGAAATTTGTTGATCACTTAAAAATGGCCGAAAAATTAAAAAAAAAAAAAAAAAAAAAAAAAAAAAATCAAAATTTTACATTCCAATCAATATGATTTCTGTCTGAAATACACCAGAGTATTTTGCTTACTGGAAATAGTAAATTTAATCATTTAGCTTTCAATTAAAACTTAAAAAGTTTCAAGAAAACTTTTTTATTTTTAAAAATTCAATTTAAAAGTAAGTTATCAAAAATGAGTTGGGGTACCTACCTACATACATATATACATACATGGTACTCCCTGACAAGTGGGATGGAGTGATTACAGGATTTATCTACAAAACTTTTAAGTCTGAACGTTGAGGATAACACCAATTAGTTAATTGACAAACCTTTTACTTATATTAATTCTCTCTCTCTCTCTCTCTCTATATATATATATATGCATACACACACAATCGGTCAGTTAAAGTGTCATACGTGATACACGCTTGGGCGATCATGTATCGAAAGAGACAAGACTGATTGGGGGAGAAGATTATCCCGCAGGCCATTGCTTTTTGTGGTAGACTGGTTGCCGACCAAGGCTATAGAACCCAATCTGTCCTGCTATTTAACCCATAACTGGAAGGAAGAGATGGATTAATACCTTTCCCAAGGGTATTTGTGTGTAAGTGCAATAGTAAGAATAAAAGCTAAAGCTTAAAATATAAAATAATCTGAGTGTTTAAAGCCAAATTTGACAGAGCCTAAATTTATATTAATACAATATTAAAATCATCTACTCAGAATCTTGTGCAATAACAATCATCATCCATATATATATATATATATATATATATATATATATATATATATACCCAGTTTTTGATCATAATTAAATTAGACCTGTATACAGTTGTATTAAAAAATGCTCAATATGTATCTAATGTAGAGCCTTTGAATGTTTTTCATTTGGAAACCAGTTATTTATGCAACCTTGGTTTCAAACTTTCAGTATCTTCAGGCAATTTATAATAACTGATTTTTCAATGTTTTCAAATGTACAGCAGGGATTGTTTTTTATGAACGTGTGACTGGAAGTTTAAAATAACTGAAATTTTCAAAATTAGGGAAAAGATCTTTTAAGAATCTTAAACACTTTCATCCAGGTTTGTATAATTCTAAAATATACTTTCTGGTGTGATTACATCTGGACGTCACATTGGATCATTCATTTAGTCATGTTTTTTGTTCTGGAAATTACATTATGGGTAACTTTTTTTCTTGGCACAGTCTGCAAAATTCAGCACCATTGTAAAGTTTTGGCTTTTTAATAAAAAAAAAATGAATCTCTTAATTGAAAGTAATTATTCAAAGGTTTTAAAAAATAGATAAAAAATGATGATTAGGAAAGAAACCTTGACTCAAGTATTTAATTAGAATTTTATTATAATGACCATAAATATACAAATTCAAAAAATATTTATCTAATTAGTTTTAATTTTCTACTCAGTATATAAATTATAAGTATTTACTTATAGAAATAAAACATTTGACTTTTGCGGGTAATTTTCATCATTTAAATTTGAATCATTTGAATATCATAATTGTGGAAACATGTATCCCTTCTTTTTTGACATCCTTAAACATATTTAAATAATAATAATATTATCAGTACTTTTATAATCTGGGGATAAGGGAATATCCAGCATATCATTCATAATGTATTTCTCTTTCAAAATGTCATCTATTTAAACTTATTAAAAAGATGCTTTCAAAATTATTAACATTCATATATTGACATTAATTTTAAAACTGTCAGTAATTTTTATTATTTGTTAGAATGACTAGTTAAGTAATTTATTTGTGTACATGCATTTACCATAACTGAAAACTATCATAGAACTGTTATTAGATGCTTATTAATAGCACTTCATTCAGAATTAATAAAGAATTAAAAATATTGGGTAAGTTTATTTTTCAGTTTAAATTATTACTACTTCTGTCCTATAATTGTTGTTGATCCATGAAATATATATGCAAAGGTAACAATTATTATGGGACAGAGATATTATTTTTTAAATCATGCTTTGATATAAAATTGGAACTGAGCAGAACTTTATTTTTCTTGTGACTGACTGACCAACCATGCATTTTGGTAAAGAATCCAGCTTGAGGAAAAAAGAAAAGGAAACCTAAAGAGAAAGGAAATATTGCAAAGAAACTGAGAAGAAATGAAGACAATAAATAAGCCAAATTGATATTCATGCCCATATAGTTTTTTTGTTTTTTTTTTATATACATATATATAGTTATAGCTTATACCTTCACTCGCAGTAACTGGTTTATTTGAGTGTCCATGTCCACAGGTTTCTTCTGATGCAGCAAAAAGATAACAAACAACAATAAAAAATAAAAACAAATAAAATAGTTATTGGAGAAAGGAAAAAAGCGGCATCCCAGAAGCTAACTGAAAAAGGAATCAATGAACTTACAAGGCTCTTATAATATTATCAAGATTTTTTTTATTATTAAAAGATTTTTTGTCAATGATTATTAAACTGTCTGAAAGCAAGTAGAATTCAAGTGTAAAAAAAATGATACTATTCAAAACTTAATTGCCTATGTTGTTGCTTTCAAATTATTTCCAATAGTCTCTTAATAGAGAAAATGTTTAGTTTTACTTTTGTTAATTGGTTGTACTGATTTTTCAAAGTTAAAAGTATAATTGTTTGTAGATAGAATCATGCAGGATATTAAGTAACATTGCAGAATTATAAGAAAAATTTTGTCTGAAATTTTGAGTCAAGGAATTATCATTTTTATACATTGATTTGTTTGGATGTTAAACAAATCAGGTTACCTGGCAGTTGTAAGTTCAATGCATAGGTTGGGCAGTACAAAAAAAAATTAAGTTTTTAAGTTCAGTTAAAGAGATAACAACTATTATAAATCATATGGTATGAACAATGAGATGAGAACAATTTAACTCTATGGACTGAAGAGTATAATGATTAAGGTCACACACCCAAACAATGCATTAAAAAAAAGAAAAAAAAGAGGAGACAAGAAAGAGAAACCAGAGCCCCAATATAGTGGGGAGGGAGAGAAACTTCGGCCCAATGAAGTACTGAGAGTTTAAAAACAATTACTATAGTTTGATCAACCAATCAGAAAATTTTTGCAACCAGGATATAAGGTCACAGGCCAATGAGAATAAAGTGGTCTTTTCAATTCAAAGTGAATCTATGGACATGTATATAAACAGATGAAAAATCAATTAAAATCAGAATTGATAAATTAATTTTGTCCATTTCCTGATGCAGCAGTCATTATAACATAACCAGAAACAAAATATGACATTTCACAACTAGCTAGTGAACTTAGCTAACTCATTGTTGTTATATTGGGAAAAAACTTTCACCATGTGGTATAAGTAGCAGCTATTACATTTGGAGATTATATATATATATATATATATATATATATATATATATATATAACTTCCTCTGGATTCTTTCTGTCTATTTCTCATATGTACCAGGACTTTTACACTTGAACTCTTGAAACTTCAACTTTCACCTTATCCTTCTATATTATTATTTTGTATTTTTCCACACTTTTTACATTTCATTTAATCATTACACAAGGCCAATATGCATTCGAATCAAGTATACTTTATACATGGAGGTGACAGATGTCAGAAGATAACCTCATATCCCCCAGTCCATTAAATTTGGACTAATGTTTTCATCTTTGTTGTAATAGTTTTTGAATAATAACAAAGATTAGGATATTAGTGAGAATGTAAATAACAGCCACATTGTTTTAGTCATTTTTTGCAAAGTAATCTTGTATTTTATCCCCATGCTATGACCATAAAAAATACATAAATAAAAAAAATGAATTATACTATTATGATATCAGATCCATAAAAAGAATAAATAAAAATTAATTATAATTTCAAAATTAATTAAATAAAGTAATTATAATTATCATAATTATCATTAATTCACTCATTCTAAACCAATAAAAAGTGACAACTTTTCTCCTCTACACACAAATATGCGACATTCTCACTATTGAACAAGCAGTTCACACAGACATGTTGTTAGCACATATATCAATGAAAGTTTCATTTACTTTACCATTTTTAGGTCATAGTAGTGACATTTATCTTGACAAAAACTTGAGATAAAAAAAAACCCAGACACTTTTTGTATTTTCTAATTAAATTATCTGGACACTTATTAAACATCTATAAAAAAATCATACAAGAAAGACTGTATACAACTTGCTTATTATTTATCTTATTCTGTTAGATTAAAATCTACGTTTGATCCCAAACTCACAATTTTACTCGGTATTACTATCTCTCATTTCTTCAACACCATGTAATAAACAGATAATAAATAATATTTGTTTTGTTCTTTCCATGTCTTGCTGTTTCAGATATTTTTGTGTGTATAAATGCTAGGGAGTTTATAATTATTTACTTCCATATAACTCCCTTACAAGTATTAAACCCCTTCTGCACCAAACAATTTAATTAGTCTTCTGAATTTGTTTTTTGAAAATTAGCAGAAAAATATCTGGAGATGCAAATAGAACTGCAGAGAAGAGAACAAGTTTCTAACATTTTCTAAGAAAAATACAAACATACTTTGAGTTCTTCCATGTCTTCTTTCATTTTTGTAGATTGTCCATTTGATGCTGTTTGACTTTGGGGAGTCAAAAATGAGCTCAACATTTTTTCACTAGAATCAAGCCAGTCGCACAAATTCTTCCAGGATTCATAGAACTGAAAGAGAATTTAAGAGTCTTATTATCTATAAATGAAAAATGTAAAAAGTGAATATGAATAAAACTTATTCCAGAGCAAGTTATGAGAATGTTTTGCTTTGTTCTAATAAATTCTTTCTTAAATGTATTGGTTATTTGGTTTAAAAAATTCAGAAATTATTTTCATAAGAGTTTGTGTTGAGCCACTTTCAGTGTCAGATTAACTGAGACGAGAACCTAGCCTAACAATAGTGACCCCAGCATAACCAGTCAAATACACCACTGATGAGAGTCAAAATGAATGCTAGATACATATTAATCACGATGTTATATCATTTATATACTTAGCATTTTTGCAAGAATATCAGAGACAAAAAATATAAATAAAATTATGTTAAATAAAGTATTAGAAATGGAAAATGCTTAAAATGTTACATAAAATGATTTACTCAACTTACTCTTTTATCTTCACTGAATGCTTGATTTAGTAGGCGTCCTCTTTCATCCGTTCGTCGTAATAGTTTCTTCCAGCGCAGACGAATTCCAACCAGTAAATTCTTGATGTAAATAGTGTCTTGTTTCCGTCCAAAATATTTTAAGTAGGTACCCGTACGATCTAACTTGTGCATCTTCTCTGCATGGCTTTGTACATTATTTTTGAATACCTTAAAAAAAAGAGTAAATAATAAATGTATAGTTCTCTCTTGTGGTCTCTTATATAACTCCAACCAAGGCTGATCAGTTTAGAAGATAGAGTCATTGTAAACTCCATGAACCTTTCAGTAGCTGCATAGTATGTGTCTTGCTAGTGGTAAATATAGTTTTGAATTCAAAGTTTCCTTCTCTTAGACTAGTTGCTACTCAAGGCTGAAGAGCCCATTCTGTTCTACTATTCCCTCATAGCTGGAGATTTTGAATTTAGAGTTGTTCTTTTCCTAGTCTGGTTTCATCCTAAGGCTATAAGATCTAGTCTGTCTTGCTATTTACCCATAGCTAAGGGGAAAAGAGCTGTATTCATATCTTTTCCAAAGTTATTAGCACATAAGTGAATGTAATTTTGTGATTACTCTGATGTTTTTTTTTTATTATCTTGAATTAGTCAATAAATTAGATAAAGCATTGCACATTATAATGGTTATGTTATGTATCGTGCTTTGTATGAATCAATAAAAGGAATATTACACAATCATGAAATAAACATTCATCTGTACTTTATATATAGTAAAGTTCATAAAATTATGGAATAATTTATGTTTGTCATTAAACTGACTTAATTGGTTTAATCTGAAGAAAATCCAATTCAACTAATTCTTGAAAATACAGTTAGGATAATTTTGCAAAGTGTGGTTTATTTATAGTGAATTTTTACTTACACTTAAAATTTACTCTACCTTTTCTATATTACAATAAAATAATTGTGTTTGCAGTGTAAATTGGAATTGAAAATAATACTTTATGATTATATACCACAATTTTACTAGTGTTTTTACTATTAATTGATAATAATCAATTTTTGCAAAGCTGTGGTAATTAATAACCACGTTCCAATGTTTCTTGCCAACAGGCATTCTGGGCTAAAAATAGTGAGAAATATTGATTGCTAAGAGAAGTTACTAAAAGGTTACAACAGAGAGGATATTTATGCTTAACTTCTGATTTACTCAAAGAACCAAATGTAAGAAATATTCTGACTTGTTAATTGTTTAAATAATCTATGTGCTGACTTTAAAAAAAAAGGTCTTGCAGTGATTTCTTTTATAATTTTTGTTTGGATAATGTAGTTTCCATTCATTATACTAATCACCAACTGCTATCACATCTACCTTCCTTGCAGCTTACACAGCAACTGCTTTTTGTCAACATAGGACCTGTCATCATTCTCAGGCTGATGTTATTCACCGTCATCACATGACCTTCAAATATAGTCATGAGTCAATCTCTCCTTCTCAATCATATTACACCTTTGAATTACATGTCTGCCCACTTCATATAAGCTTCTTTGTCACATTCTGAGATAAGTGACAGTGGTTTCTTTAATGTCATCATCACTAGAGAACCACTATCCCAAATGCCAGCTTCATGACCTTAAATAAAAGAAAATCTGAGGGTGCCATGTCAGGACTTCAGAAATTCTTAAGAAACAACAACCCTCTGCTATTTCATAAGGACCGATTTTATACAGACTTTTAAATAGTTAAGAAACTGCACTAAACTGCAGCCATTTTGAAAGAAGGTAGGAAAAGAGAAGATATTATATTGTTTATAGCTGCAAAATCACAAGGAATTCTAACAAAAGATTTTAAAATTAGAGCAAGCATTCTTTCTTGACTGACCTTCATATTTAAGTTACCCCAAAAGTGAATAGTTGAATATTAACTGTCAGAAAATTTGTTGTGTTAATTTCATATTCATTTTTCTACTTCTTGTGTCTTGTTGAACCAATTATCAACTTCAATAAAATGTAAACATTCCTCAGTTTAATTTTACAAGCAAATTTGTGTAAAATATATAAATGGCACTTACATTGTGCTCTTCAATTTGAACCTGAACTTTTCCCACTATTTTGCTTGGATATTTAAAAGTTCTCATTGTTGTCTCTGCATTATTTAGCCAATCAGTGAACTCCTTCAGAGTGCTATGAAAGTCCTCTACATTTTTCAGATGACTCTGCATCTTATCCTGGGGGGAAAAAAAAGATAGTTTGCAATTATTCATTTCAAGCCAATGATTTAAAAATCAAAGAATGTGCAAAGGTTTAATGAACAAGATAAGAGAACAAAGAAAATTAAGACAAAAAGATAATTTTAATTATGAATACAGGATTAAGAAAGATTTCTAAAGTATACATTCAGTTAGTTACATGCCATATGTGATACACGCTAGGACAATCATGTCTCAAAAGACATGAACTAGAGGGAGAAGTGACAGATTATTACTTTTTCCAAGGGCATTTGCCACGTACATGAATGCAATGAATTCAACTGGAATTCAAACTCAGCTGTCTAATTTCTCGTTCTGAGATGATATCCACTGTACCAGAAGGCACATCCAGGAGGATGTGTGCAGTAGATATATTTTTTTTTATTATCATCTCACCCTAAGCAAGGCAGTACTGCCACTGGTGTGCAGGGGGGGGTTACATAATAGAAGAGTGAAGAGAAAGGAGAACAGATTACAGTAGGTGTCTGAGAATGGGTAAATGAAGGACGGGAAAACTGGTGTGAACAAAGCTGCATGAGAGTAAAGTGTGAAGAACAAGGTATGGGGGGTGCCAGGGAACAGATAGGAGTCAAGGAGATAGGCGATGGCTGTTGACATTGCATTTAAACTCTTGGAAATTGTAGCTGTCAGGGAAGCAAGTAGATAGAAAGGAGTTCCACAGGCAGGAAGTGCAAGAAAAGAAGCTGATAGAGTAGAAGTTGTGATTACATCTAATTGTTTTCATCGTAAAAGGGTGGGACCCTGTTGCTAGTTTAGTAGCTCAAGTAAATTTGTGCAGAAGAAGCATGAGAGAGCGAAGCTTGTTGGAGCAGAAGTGGTGAAAGTATTTGTAGAAGAGAAAGAGGGAAGCCACATCTCACTGATGAGAAAGCAACTGGATTCAAGCTGCCAAGTTGAAATCAACTACATTGCAGATGTTCCTTTGGATTTTGTTAAGAACCCCAAGATGAATAGCAGGGGTGCCCGACCAGATATGACATCAGTATTCAATGCACAGGTAGATAGTAGATTTGTATGTGTGCATGATGGATTCAGAAGAGAAAATTTTCCAAGTCTGACAAAGGGACCTGATCTTTCTAGCAGTAGATTTAGCTATTAATTTAATGTAGTCATTCAATTTGAGGTCAGCTAAGAGAGTGAGGCTGAGGAAGCACAGTGTATTGCTTTTAGGGAGACTAGGATGATCCATGCTGATGGTGGGTGGGGGGAGAGATTCTCTATGTTGGTTAAAAGATGATAGCTTTGTTTCGGAAGCATTACAATTTTCAAGCCATTTCTTACCCCAGTCTACTACTGACTGGAGGTCCTTTTTGAAAACAGCAGCCAGATTTGCTTTGTTAGCATTAGCAGATTTCTTATTGAGGTGGGAGTAAATGGTGATATCATCAGCATAGATGCCTACTTGAAATCTGATTACAGCAGAGAAATCATTGATGAAAATCAGAAAAAGTGTAGGACTTAGGATAGAGCCTTCAGGGACACCCAAAAGCTTCAATTCTTATTGAGAGCCTGGTATATGTATTCTGTGATGTTTGTTAGCATGTCAGCGATGGACCTGGCAAAGCTGAAGCCATACTGTCTGTTGGAGAATAGGCAGTGGGCTATATACCACTTCAGCATTGATAGCCTCAAACACTTTGTCAAAAATTGGTAAGAGGCTGATAGGGTAATTGGAGAGTTCTGAGGGTTCTCCAGAGTTCTTAAAAACAGAAACCACAGAAGAGAACTTCCATCAAGCAAAAAAGCAAGAAGCAGAGAGACAGTAGTTGTAGAGTTTGAAAAAAAACAGAGGAGAGTTCAGGGGGCTACATTTCTTTAAGATAATGACTGGGATTCCATCACCTTTGCTCACCTTATAGGGGTCAAGCTTCAAAATAATGTTAGAGACCAGTGAAGGGTTAATATAAACATCACTCAGTTGAACCTCAGTTCTTAGTGGAAAATAGGGTGCAGATACTCCAGATGAATTAAGTGAGGAGTTGGGAGAGAATCTGCTGTAGCTACGAGGACCTCAAATTTATTCATTAAAAGAGGGATGGAAAGTTTGCTGCTGCTTAACACACTTTTGCAGAGCCATCAGTAGTCATTGGAGCCAAACTTGCAGGCTGCTATATGCTGCTACATTCTGTCAGCAAACAACAGGTTCATGTCATTGAGGATCCTCTTGCACTCATTATGAGCTGAGGCAAAAAAGCGCCTATTATGGTCAGACATGTGACTCCAATAAAGTTGAAAGAAGTGACTCCTGTGGGTTATGATGGCTGAGCAAGCAGGAGAGAACCTGGGGTAAGAATGGGGCTTAAGATAGAAATTCCTGGCTGGGATAAAAACATTGATACCAGCTCTCATCCAGGAGGAGACCTCAGAGGCACAGTCTTCAATGGGAAGACTACGCACTTTTTTAAGGGAGGTTACGTAGAAAATCGCGGAGCACCTCCCTTTGTTAGCAGTAAGAGATTCTGCTGGTTGGAGGTTCATGAGGACAAAGGGTAGTGGAGGAAGATATTAACAGAAAACACATCGTGATCAGAGTTGCCAAGAGAGCAAAACTGCATGGCATTGCAAGAGTCAGAGATTGAAGTGAAGCATAGAAGCTTGTCCTTCAGGCATACTAGGGAAATGTGTGGGAAAGTTCACTACTTGCATGAGAGACTGAGTGATTGCAAAGTTTAATGGATTACTATGGGTTAAATAGCAGGACAGATTAGATATATAGCCTTGGTTGACAATGAATCTACCACAGAAAGTAATGCCAACCTACTGCAGGAAAATCTACTGTTTAGTCAGTCATGTCTTTTTCAAGACATGATCACCCAAATGTGTAATCACATTGCACTTAACTGACTGAGACACACATTTGCTGCATATAAAATAAATAGTCTAGCAGTTGATTATTTGGGATATATTTTGTTTTGATTGATTATGTTTGAATGAGTGAAAGTTATAAGTATAGGAGTTAGAATTCATTTATACAAAGAGAATGAAAAAATAATTAGCTGATAATATTATATCATTAATTTTCCCCCTCTGACTATATTAGTGAGTCTTGATCACTGGTAGTTGAATCATTACCATTTGTGTTAATAACATGAATTCTATATTTGTGGCTGAGTGGGATATCCATGAAATCAGCTGTTATGATTCCAGTTTTCTTATATTTTGTTTTAGTAAATGTTAATTCCTTGAAGATAATTATTTTCTAATTATGTTGCTTTTTGAATGTGTTATATGAATTTTATGTCAAGAGTTTGTCACTTGTTCTCAGTGCTGATTATCCCCAACTTATGCTTATCAATAGCTGATAGGTAATTCTCAGAGAATAGGCTTCTTACTATTTTACCACTTAAAAAAACAAAATACATATTATATAAAGGTGCTAAGAGAGTGGTACCAGCAGTAGTAGTAGTTATAAAATAGTAATCCAAATATACTAGTAGTAGTTATAGAATAGCAACTCAACTATTCAGTGTATAGCAATTTGGAAAACTTTCCAGCTTAGCTTTATATATCAAAATATTTAAAAAATTATAATTATTGCTACCCTCTCATCAGAGTTGAATGAAACTATTAAAATAGTGTGCACATCGACTAAAATAAAAGAAATGGTACTTGTGTACGTTTTATCCTTACTTCCATGACCACCTTTGTTTTACTTGGTGTGCACAGTGTTTTAATCTTTTGATAAAGCTCTGATAAGAGAGGAACGGAAGATTCTATAATCTGTTTTCTTTTCTTTTTGTATTGCTATTTACTGTGGGTTTAATTTCTTTTCTTTCACTTTTCTGGTTTCCTTTTCTGCTATTTTAACAGCATTGATTAAAAAGAAAAAAAAACAAAACAAAAAACATCAGACTTTAGAAGTATTTATCAAGTAGTTACTTTTTATTTTTCAGTCAACTTTGATCTTGAAAAATTTAAATGCAATGTCAGTTGTTATCTTCTAGTGTTCTGTTATTATATTTTTTCTCCTTAGTTTTTTTTCCCCCCCTCACACTCAGTAACTACTTTATTGCTTTATTTGGGGGGAAATGATAAAAAAATTATAAACTTTGAACTTACTGAATTCAAATGTAAGTTTAATACTTATGGTTATTAAAAATATGTAAATTTCATCTTCATATTAGATTTGAGTGTGACATTGTTTTTAATTGCTGAAGGAAGAAATGATTGTAGGCAGAGCTGTTAAAGAAATTTCATATCAATAAGTCTAAAGTTTTGTTTTGTGACTCTTAAATATCTTAATTTTATTGTATCTGGTTCTTATATTAAACAAGTTTGGCCACCCCCAGTTTAAATTGTCAGTCCAGAAGCACCTTCACCTATCAAGATTTTCTCTTAATACAAGTAGAAAGAATGTATCCACTGCTGGCTTGCTAAGCGTTTCACAGAGCTTACAGCATTTGGCATTCTCTAGCAATTACCCACCTGAGTACTGACTAGGCTCAGCATTGCTTAGCTTGTGTTTTATACTATTAGTCCTATATGATAACAGTAAGAGTCATAATATAAGAATAATTTCTTGAAAATGTGCTGAAAAGGTTTTGGTCGGATCCATTTCAAAAAATCTGATCAATTGATTAGGAATCAGAGCTGGTTTTCAAATCCTTTCTTGGTTGGGCTGAAAACTTTTCAAGACTTTCACATAATTAAGGTCTTGGGAAATAGGCAGAGTTAGAGGGGGAAAATACTTACTCTCCTTCGAAGAGCTCTATTTTTTGTTTCATACCACCTGTCCTTCAATTTCCTTAACTTTTCACTAAGCTGTCTCACATCCTCTGGCCGACATCGATCAATCATATCCTGTCCATTCAGCAGTAATGACTTTACTCCATCTTCTTTCATCTCAACCTCAATGCAGCGTTTCTAAAATTAAAAAAAAACAAAAACAAACAAAAAGCATGCTTTCATAAATCCGACTATATATATATATATATATATATATATATATATATATACAAGTGAATAAAGGAACAAAGAAAATATTAACAACGTTCAAAACATTAATTTAAAACAGTGTTCAATATAAAAATAGAGCTATGAATATTTATTATAAATTATAGTTTAGAACATTGCTCTTTCAATGTCGAAACAAAATGTACACTTTGTAGTAGATGATAATTTGTACATGTTCTAAACTATAATTTATAATAAATAAAATATTATATATGTGGATTAACGGATCTGTAGTAACAGGAAGAGATGATTCAACTTACTTGGAAACTTTCCAGTTGGGCCTTGGCTGCTTCTGGAAGAGCTCCAAATGGAGATTTTGATTTCAACTCCATTCTGAGATCATTTATCCAGTGCAACATGTCATCAACATCACCTGTAAACTTTTTCACCTGAAAGAATAAAGTATATTACTAATTGTAAAAATAAATTTTTATAGTTCACAAAAATATAAAAGATGTGGAATTAGCAATACATATTTTGTTCAACTTGTAAAACCTCAGTAAAATGGAAATTGATTAGAAATAAAATTTTAAGTGACGAAAAGAAAAATTTGAAATTTTTAAACTAAGATGCTAAGCAGTATTAATAAAAGCCACAAGATAATGAATTAATAAATGTATTTGTATGAAAATATATTTCAACCAAACTTTGTTATTAGTTAATTGCAAAAATATTTGATAAAATTTGATAAGAATAAAAGATTAAGAATTTTTAATGTGTTCATCATATTTGGAATTTGTCAAATTAACGTTGGCTGTAGAAGATATGTGGTTTTTTGAGGGCTTTTTTTCAAATGTCCTACCTTCTCACAAGAATATAATGGGTTCTATACCCATCTTTTCTGCACACAGGTTGTGTGTTTATATAACTTTCTGTCATCCAGTTGTCTTGTGTTTGTTTCTCTTAAGTTCACCTGGGTTAACTTCCTGTTTCTGGTTATGAAACCCCTGACATCATTTGAAGCCCAATTTTTCATTTGTTGGTGAGGGGGATCACCTAAGTCAATCCATTAAAGCACCTAGTTCTTTTAACATTCTGTTGTGACACTGAGTACAAACCTTTCAGACATTTTGTGTTTCCTGGTATGAATCATATACTAGACATTAAGGCATCACTTGAAATTTTCTGCATTATTTTATAGAAATTCTTAAGAATTTGATGTAGAAATTTAACCAGTCTGTAGAAAAAAATTCCAAAGATCAATGCAGAGATAAGAAAAGAAAAAAAAAAAAAGGAAGTTGAACTATACTGCCATGATGGTCATATTCTTTTCTTCAAAACGAATGTCAAAAACCAACATTAAGTTGAGGAAAAAAAAAATAATTGCCATATTTATTTGTATTTTAAAAAGCTTGATTAAATTTTTAGAGGGAAGGGAACAAACTCTGGTTGGTTTAAACTATGTGATGTGTTATAGCACTAGTATGCTTGAGAGGACGAACATCAGAAAAATTCAATAGAAATTTACATTAACATTTGTTAAATATGTTAACAGTTTTATGAAGAATGTGTAAAGCTAATTTTCTTATTTCTTACCATGAAATTTAGCATGCAAAAATGGGCTTTTCAAATTTTGAACATTAAATCCCAAAAACAGTAGCGTTTCATTGTAAGATAAGTTAATGCCTAGTAAAGAAATATACTGACCTCTCTCAGTGTTTCTTGTAGTTTGTTTTCATGGTCCCTGGCACTGACCTGGACCTCTCGAAGTAACTTATTCATAGCCAGTGTTTTGTCTTGCAGTGATGAATTTGATTCTTCTTGAGTCGTAGATGTTAAGTTTGACACTGTTTTATTCAGTTTGGAAACACTTGAGCTTTGGTTCTTCAGGTCATCTTGAATCAACTGAGGTAAAAAAGACATACTATAATATCATGAAGCAAAAATGTTTAATGCCTTTTTCAAGTGAACTTTGACTCATCAAAATTTTACCCATATCATAACTGCAATGGATATTTAGTTTAGTTTGACACAGGGGCACACATGCAGAGCATCCAGTAGGGATCAAACTTATTATACTAAGCAATCTCATTAACCATTACCTGACATTGCAATATTTTTATTTATAGTTTGATAACTTCATTGCAGATACTTAATTTATAAATTTGTTAACTAAAAAAGTTAAAAGTCCATAATGGAAAGAAAAATCATTCAGATTTGTATAATAGCTTAGTGTATCACAAAACTACAAGTTGTAATGGTCTGCAAGATTAGTGCATTTGACCATTACCATAATTTCAAATACAAATATATTAATATTACAAAGAAAAGGCTTTCAAGGGAAAAAAAAACATTTCCCTTACTGACTTATTTTTAAATAAAATCCATGTATTTATTACCTTCAGTCATGATCATTTTGAAGGATCACTTGAAAGAATTACTGTTAAGAACAACTTGGTCAATAGAAATTAACTGATGACCAATTGTAATCAATCTAATCAACTAAAACAACTAAATTTGAAGCTCTTACCTGTAATTTTTTCATTTGAGTCTCAATGCATTTTGGATCACCAATGATGTTATCTAAAGTGCTCAAGTCTTTCTTGGAATTTTCTAAGTTACTCATAATACTTTCAATGGCATGCTCCAATTCTCCGACTTTCACTTGAGTCTGATGAAGGCATGCCTGTTTAAGTAACACACAAAAAAAAAAACAACCATTTAGCAATTTGATTTCTGACAAACAGAAAATGTAAGAATCTTGTTTTTTTTTTATATGTACTGAAAAATAAAAAAAAATCAATTTAAAGCCTAGCTAAGTTCCAAAGAAGAGCAAAAAGTTGAATTTAACTTACCATTTTGTTGAGTATGATTAGAGATTTTTAAAAATTTAAACAAAAATGTTCAAATATTTTCCCAAATGAACAAGAAAATTGTTTAAATAAAGAAAAACACAGAAAAATTGTTTAAATAAAGAAAAATACAGAAAAATTGATTTGTTGCTTATTGAACCTTCTGTATTAACATTAGTATTAGGTTTTTCCTTTTCAACAGACTTAAAAATGATCAGGTTGAGTTCTTCAGCAAAACAGTTTTCCTTAATTAAAGAAGTTTCTGTAAATTTACAAGGTTGATGATAACAGTTTTACATATTATGCAGAGTCAAATCTTTGGAATATTTTTCTAGAAAAATCAGATAAAGGAAACAAAAGTAAAAATGATTAAAATTTCTTTCTAAATTTACAAATTCATTGAAAATATAAATAGCTTTAATATATATATATATATATATATATATACACACACACACACACACGTGTGTGTGAGTGTGTGTGCATCAAATGAATTTATAAATATTTAATAATTACCTATATTGCAGTTTCGTCAATGAGAGAATGAAGACAATTTAGGGTGACTCGTACAAGTTCATCTTTGCTTCCTTGCCTTGTAAAATTTTGCGAAGTAATAATAACAAAAGAACCATTCTGTTTTCATTTGGCAATAAATACTAAAAAGTAGTATGAAATACTTCATTTTTTAAAAAAAAACTGGGGTGGCCTAATAATGATGGCTGGTAGTGTGTGTGTGTGTGTATATATATATATATATATATATATATGTGTGTGTGTGTGTGTAACTTAATATTAGACATTCTAGAAATGAAGCAACTGGTTTTTATATATATATATATATATATATATATATATATATATACATACACACACACAGAATTAAAAGTAATTTTGAAAAAAATGATTGTAGATAATATTTGGATAACAAATATGGCTGATGTTTCAATTGTTCATTGCATTATCATATTAAGTTTGGCAGATTAAAATAAATCTGAATGAAATTTCTAACATCAACTAAAGAACTATTAATTAAACCAGTTTGTTTTTCATAGATACTTTCATCACATTGTCTTTTTAAACTGACTTATAAACAAAAGTTTTTGTTGAAAAAAAATATTAGATAATATATTTACCAACTTTCAAATTGTAGGGCTGTCTAAACACCAGGGGCCTAATGTTAAGACACACAAGTTATTCTTTGTCTAGGCCAGCCAGCCACCATGTGGTGCAGCTTACAAGACCATGATGTAGTTTTTTTATGGAAATATATCTTCACCAGATATGGTAACTATCTCTGGATTGCAATCCTCATGGCTTGCCATTTCCCCAATTGAGAAGAATATGTCCTCACTAGTGGTACAGCAGATAAACCCGACCCACTCAAATCTGGAATCCTTAATATGGCTTCCACAGGAAAACAAAAGAATTTCCAGCAGCTCCAATTCTGGTTGGGAATTATTACAAGTAAGACTCTTTTTGTACCTTTCACTCTGCTTGTTGTTGCATATATGTTATGATTATGGGGAAAATGTAAATATGTATATATAACTTTGTATATGATTTAACAGTATAAAACTGAAAAAAAAAAAAACCATGTTTGGTATTTCTTTCCTTTCAGCTATTCTATTCATAAAATAAGAGGTTATTATATCTTATATCATGGATATAATAATATCAATAATGGAGAAATGTAATAGGAGAATATTCAGTTCTTTCATAGGTTACCCATTACAATGGGCAAAATGCTTGCCAATTTAAAAATTTCAGGGTACAAAAGTGGAGGATATAGAAGGAATGATAAGTATATAAATTGGCAGGGTGTGAAAACATTGAAATTTTGGTGGCCAACGCAAAAATCGTGCTTGAAAAGTGACATTGAAATACAAGGTGATTTAATGCACATGAAGGATTTTAACATATTTAAACTTTCTGGATTAATAACTGTAACTAAATATTATTTTTAATAAATTAAATCTATAAGTAGAAATAGTGCAATTCAATAATATTTTCTGAATTGAATTATTTCTAGTGAGGAGTTTAAAAACTAGATAATAAGCTCATAAAAAAATCTTCCCAAATTTACATTGAATCAAAAAATATTTGTGATAAATAGGATTTTTATTTACATTTTTTTGTACGAAATAAATATATACATGATTGAGTTTTGAGGCATGCTATATTTATGGGTAAAAGTGGTCAATATCAGGGATAAAGCATGTGTAAATATAAGAATGGACACTAAGGTCAGTATCAATTGATGAGACTATTTTATGTTTGAATGCAATCTTTTTACCATGATGATTATGTTCAAGCATGAAACAGATGTGGTATTGACTTAAATGTTCACTTTCTCTTTATTTATATATATATATATATATATAAAAAAACATTTAGCATGTTAATTTGTAGTTATTAATGCAGACAGCATTTTCTTCCAGAATTAAATTAGTCAACCTCACTGTGTGTATTTCTCAAGGGTATTTACATGTAAGTTAATATAATGAACCCAATAAGAATTGGAATTCAGCTCTCTGATTAACAATTCTGTGCCATTATTCAGTACACCAACTGGTATTCCCAAGGCGTCACCCAACTAGACATTGATCAGGTTTGATGTTGCTTAACTTCAGAGATCATAAGGCAAATTGTGTGGCGTTTCATGATGTGGTCATACACCTATTTGTTTGGATTAATATGCATAGATGATGATGATTTATTTGGACTATTAAGTATAGAGAATGATGATTTGCATCATCCAAATCCTCTGAAATGTGTGTAGTGGATCTTCTGGTGCGAATGATAAGCAGTACTCTATACTGTTTTCAAATTTCTGGTGACGTGAATTATGTCAGGGTGCTCTTTTTCTCATAGATGGTGCCCAACTGACCGTACTCTAATTGCACTTTATATATTTCTATTGTCTTTATTTTCATCTAATTTCATCGTGAAACAAGATTATTCCTCTTCAAACATGAATGCTGTATTCAGTTGCCTCAAAAATAAGATTTGATGACAATAGACAATTAAAAAAAGTAGGCAAAGTTTCAATATTTCCTTTCATTACATAATAAATCAATATTTCATAAGTTCTTGCTGAAAACTCATACATTTGTAACTGGTCAAAGAGTCTAAAACTAGACTATTCTTCTGAAATAATTTTGTTGTTGGAGGTGTTTTATTGAAATATATACAGGGTAGATTGTAATATTCTAACTTTAATAGAAAAGCATTGTGCAAGAAAGAGGGAATGGTCATGACAACATTGGTGTTGATATGGTTACCTGTTCCTCCTTTAAACAGCAGCAGCATCAACCAGAGATGAAGAGCAGTTTAGAAGGTAGTTAGATTAAAGATGACGACGATGAATCAAGGATTGAAGGAGACAAAATAAAATGAAGAATTATGGGAAGTTAATGCTGAAGTTTTCATATAAGCAGCATATGGTAAATAAAAATTATGCAATAAAAAAAAAATAAAAAGTTAAACCTCTTTACCAAATAACACTATTTGAAAGCATATAAAACCCCCAATATTACAATTCCATAAATTTGAAAAATGTTTAAGAAACTTACTGTTTATATAAATATATATATATATATACATATATATATATATATATATATATATATATTCAGTATTAATTATGAACAAATAATTATAAAATAAAATTATAATAATAATTATAAAAAAAAAAAAAAATTAATTATATGTTCATAAAAAAATCCAGCATTATTTGCAGCTTCTTAAAAAGAAAATTTCAGTCTTAATTATAGGTTAAAAAAGAAGACAACAAAAGAAGAAAACAGTATTAGGTATTAATTTGGTTTCTATTTATAAATCAATTAATGCCTTCTGTTCATACTATGGAATGTGGTTTTTAATGGGTTAATATACCCCGCTGAAATGTTATGGAGACTCAGAGGTCTAAACATCACCAAATACAGTACAAAAGATATCTAAATGTTTAAACTAATTCATACATATTTAATGCATCGTGTTTGAGTGGAATTGGTTTGTTTGCAATCATCCTTATGAATTTATCTAAGCTCTTTTATAAAATGAATTAAACCATTTCATTTATCAAAACTGAAATTAAAACTTTTCTTTGATGATTGATTTCTCTGCTCTTGTTATACATTAATTTAGATAAAAGACTAAGGGAGATAACTTGCCTCACGGTCAGCAATTCCACGAAGGAGGTCTTTCCATCTTTCATTTACGTCATCAACAGGTTTGAGCAGAGACTCAGCAGCTACAGGAGACAGATCGTTGAGTGCTGTCATGTGTTGATTTAAGCTGTCAACATCTGTCACATGGGGATGAGTTTGCATCTTGAAGAGCTGAGGTTAATAAAAAAAATATATAAATGGACAGGTATTTAAAAAATGAAAAGTTAATGAAAAATACTTACATGTTCAAATTGTTACATTGTCTCATTGAACTTATGATTTACAATTGTTTTTAATTAATTGAAGTGGCAACACATGATTTGCATGCAAACCTTAAAAGTTTGTTCAAAATTGAACAAATTTATCTCAAATTTGATTAAAAAAAAAAAACAACAACAACAAAAGCATTTTCTGGAGAAATTGTGAATATTTTATGATGGGATAAATTCTTTTTGTGGTATTTTTTGATAATTCTACAACTCAGAATACTGTAATTTAGAAAAATATACTCAATATTAATTATTCAGAAATGTAAAAATAAGTAATTTTTAAAAAAATTTTTTAAAATCCCCAGAGATTGAAGTAAACGGTTTGGTTAAAAATTCCAATCCTCTGAAGAAGCCTGGAGTGTACAATGATCAAAATATTGTGAATATAAATATGGCAATAAATCTGAAGATAACAGTTCAAACAATGTAAATACGACCTCATCTCATAATAATAAATTATTTTTAGATAAAAATACAAACTGCATTTTCATATTATGTTAAGTAAAATTATATACATAATGTTTTGGTTGGATTTGTTATTTTGCAAAGCTGTCATGTTCCCGTCAGGAAAGCAAGAATACGGGAACGAGTTCCACAGGCGGGAAGTGCGAGAGAAGAAGCTGCAGGAGTAGAATTGTCGTCTGCATTTGGCTAACCTGACTGAATGGGTGGGACCCAGTTACCAGTCTGGTTGCACGAGTAAACACCTGTTGAGGAGGCATCAGTGACTTAAGTTCATATGAGCAGAAGCCATGAAAGTATTTATAGAACAGACAAAGGGAGGCCACATTTCGACGATGGGGAAGTGGCTGCAGTCGAGCCACCAGATCAGTACCTATCACATTACAGACTCTCCTTTGGAGCCTGTCAAGAACACTGAGGAGAACGGCAGGGGCACCTGACCATAAATGTCAGCAGTACTCCATGCACGGACGGATGGTTGACTTGTATATATGCAGGATGGATTCAGGTGGAAAAAACATCCTGGATCGACATAGTGACCCAACCTTCTTAGCAGTAGATTTTGCTATGGATTCAATATAGTGGTTCCATTTGAGGTCTGTGGACAGGGTAAGTCCGAGGAGGCATAGTGTATTACTCTCCGGGAGAATCGCTTGGTCCATGCTTATGGGAGGCAAGAGAGGTTGCCTGTAATGGTTGACAGACAACAGCTTGGTCTTAGATGAATTGAAGTTGACAAGCCACTTCTTGCCCCAGTTCATCACAGAGTGTAGATCCCGTTCAAGGCCAGCAGCGGGATTATGTCTGTCTGCCACGACAGGTTTCTTACTGGTGCGGGAGTATATTGTAGTGTCATCTGCGTAGATGCCTACTTGGGACTTGATCTCATCTGGGAGGTTGTTGATGAAAATAAGGAAGAGCATCGGGCCCAGGATAGAGCCCTGTGTGACACCAGCATTCGTGCTGTAGGACGATATCTGCTTCAGTCAAGAAAGATTAAACTTTTTTTTATACAGTTTGCTTTCATTTAGAACTTACCTTCAGTTCTTCTATTTGATCTTTTAATACACTTTTATCTGTTGAAGGAGATTTCATTGTAGAAAGCTTATGTTGTGAAACTGGCAGCCAAGACATAATTGCCTAGGAAAAAAAAATACCTTGATAAGAAATCATGGAAGACAAAATGATTTTTAAAAATGTGACTACAGACAAAAATCTCAGTTAATTTTATAAGTAAAATTAGAATTTCCTTAAATCTAAAAAACAAAGAAAGAAATAAAAAAAACTCTTCTAAGCATTATCATTTACTAAACGTAGCTATTTGTTTATATTTCTGAGATAAGGTAGTATTTACACTATTTACATCATTCGGACTATTGTCCTCATCTTTGTTACCATTTGTACAGCATTTTGTCTGGTGTATGCTCTGGCCTTCTTCAGGTGCTAGGAAATTTCTAGCACCTGAAGAAGGCTGAAGTGTACAATGGCTGAAATATTGTACAAATGGTAACAAAGATGAGGACAATAGTCCGAATGATGTAAATAGTATAAACCTAGCTTAGTTTATCACAAGGCCACAAATATGGGACATCCAATGGAGATTGAATTCACTACTTAATAGTTAACCAGAGTAGATCACTGAGCATTAGTTCATACTAAGGGATCTCTTCCTTCCAAGAGTTATTTGTACATTTAAGCTCATTCTTTGTGCTGCTTATAAGGTTACCACAATGTTTCAACTAATCTACTTTACAGCCATCTTCAAATATAAAATCTGTTTAGAAGACCTGGGATTTTGAGAAGTTTCATGATAATTGAAACGATTGTTCAAATAATTAAACTTTTTGTGTTGCTCATGCTTTTACAAGACTTCAGCCAATCAGGTCTACATTATTATTATACTTTTATATGTCATGTTAATTTAGGATATGTGTTATCATGGCTCTCCACAACTTCCTGATTTTTGCTGATCTATCTATTGCTTCATTACCACCCCTCTTTGTTTTTATGATTTTTGTTCCCCTATCCATTTATACAAACTTGTTAAGTTACTTGTTGCTTTTCTGACCTTCAGTATACCCCATGAGTGTTAAATTCTATGAACCTTCTTTCCTCACTATATGTCCCAAAAATTTTAGCTGTCTATTTCTGATTGTTAGTACCTATTCTTAAAACATTGTTTCTCACATGATTTGTCTACAGCAGGTGGCATTAGAACTGATGCTTCAAGTTTCTTCTGCAAGGAAATTACCCAATATTCAGTTACATAAAAGTTCAGCACTATTTTCTTTGTTTTCAATAATATTTTCTGACTCATTAATTCTTTGCTTAGTTTCTGAAAGACAACTTTTACTATGTTACTTCAGATTTTTGTTTACCTTCTGTCATCTTAATACTCAGTTAAAAATCATGCTGATAGAAAAAATTAATTTTCTTTGATAAATCATGCAAAACTTCATAACAGAGTTCTGTTCTTATGATGAGTTATACTGTGATTGTTTTTGTGTAAGTTAGGATACATCTGTGATTTTCCATGAATGAGCACATGCCACTCACCTATGCTAACACAATAATAAAGTCATGATCTAAGATATAACAACACATTCTTATATGTCAACATAATTAGGACTAAAAAAAAAACAAAAAAAAACAATAGTGACATAAATATAATACGTATGATGAAATGAAAATAATACATATAATAAAATTAAGTTGTTTTAAGCTGCTTGTATATCTATTGCCATTAATGTCATTGCCTCTTAGTAGATGGATGATGAAGTATAAGATCTTGTCTTTCTTGCAGTACTCAGAAAACAACAGCAAATCTGAGGAAGAAAGAAAAACAATCGGCTTCTTTTGCTGTGCTGTTTGCTTCATATGTGCAAGGAAAATGGCAGAAGTTGAAACAAGATTAATAGAGATTGAATCATAACCACAAATTGTTATAGGTTGAGACTGTTGGAATCTGATGACTTGCTTTATAGTGAACAGAAAAATCTCATTTGTAGACTGTTTTTTTTTGTCACTTTTCTTTCTTGCCCTGAAATCGTTCTATATATATGATCAGTTTTTATATTAAAAATATAAACTTACGACAATTTAATCAGTACATGTTGTATATGACCATTTCACTTTCCTGTCTTGATAGAGCCCAAGACTCCCTGTATCCCAGTGATTGATGTATTATTTTCCATCCTGCAACCCCTTTCCTACAGATGAAATGTTGCAAACCTATCGCTGCTCTATCACTATTCCCATGGAAAGTGTTTAAACAAACTGTATTCCTTAGTTCCACCAGTTCTAAACCATCACAACTAAAATTAACTATGTCATGATCATTGCAGCAAACCACCTTCATGCCCTTCATATTCCATTTGTGAGATGTAAGTTTCACTTGAGCAGCTTCTTCCCATGAAGTGCTGTTTTATGAAAAGAACTCACAAGAGGATGCTTCTCTGATCACTACAATCTTAACATGTTTAAGTCTAGGGTTAATCATAGTCTTCCCCACAAATCTTCATAAACTGTGTCTCTTAGTCTGTGACTATCTTGAGTGGCTCTTAGACCTTGTACAGAGTAAAGCTCATTGTATCAAAAAAAATTCGACATAGTAAGAGATATATCAGAGATGCTGTTTGGTTTCATAGAGAAAGAGAATGAATATAGAGAAGGTGATAACATGTGTTTAATGTCTGCTTCTCTGAAATAAAAAAAGAAACTTGTCAATTTCAAATGTTTTCACTAGTAGCTCCTTACTTCATAATTATGATTGTTATTGCAATATTTTGTTAAAGTTAAGCTCAAATATTTAACAAAGCAATAAGGTTTTATAGTTATAGAATATGTGAAAAGCTTATTCAATCATTAAATTAGGATTAATCACAAACCTCAAATAGAAAAACCATGACATTTTCACAGGTATTTCTAGTTAAATGTAAATAAGAAAACAGCTATAATCTATCAAATATTATAATCTCCTTTCTTGTCAATGGTGAATATTAATCACATAAATCAGACATCAGAAAATGCCTGTAATGTACATAATCATTTATTTGTCAAACTGTCAGGCTTCTTCTACTATCAATGTTTACAGGTTACTTATTTTTTATGTATTTATTTATCTTTTACAAAGAGAGTTCTTTCAAAATAAAATCAAACTCACATCAAGAACAACTTGGAATTGGTAAGCATGACCCAGAGCAAGGTTTAGTTCTTCAGTTCGTTCTCTAACAACATCATTAAGGTCTTCTGCCATATTGTCAAGATCTTCTAATTGCTTTTGAACCTCAATTTTGCCTGGATCTCCACAGAGCGCTGATAGCTTTTCTCCAAATCGATGACAATCCTTGATTGAAGAGACTGCTTTATCTTGCTGCTGATTGATTTCCTGCAAATAAAAAACAACATGTTTTAGAGTATAGCAAATAAGAAAAAAGAAAATCCTAGAGATAAAAATTATTCCCTGAGTATTCTTACCCTGGCAGTGAATCCAGCAGTGATTCTTAATGTCAATTTCTAGATAGTGAAGAAGGCAGTGAAAGCAATGGATTCTCCTAGAGTGGCTGATGGGATATTTCACAAATAGTATACATTTTTTTTAGCACTATATGAAACTGCATATATTGTTACATTGTATTATTTGTATTACGGGTTAACACAAAAGCTAAAGGATAATTGACTGTAAGCAATAGGTTTTGAGGTGATTGATTTTAGTTCTTCAAATCTAATTCCCTATTCTTTGGTAATAAAAACAAAGAACACATCAAAATAAGATGCCATGAAATCTCAAAAGCAAATTTATTGCTAAGTGCAATATTTTCTTGGATAAAGCCTCTCAAGTGGAATATATATTACGTCTTAATGCAGAAAAGGAGTCTTAATACAATATTTCTTGGTAGAAGATTCTGCAGAGTAATGATTAGTGGCTTTGATTGAGGAATCAGAATGCTGAGTTCAAATTCCAGTCAAGTTCATTACATTATAATACCCATTGGGAAAGGTATGAATCCATCACTTCTCCCTCCAGCTATGGGTAAAATAGCAGAACAGACAGGGTTCTATAGTCTTGGGTGGCAACCAGTCTAAAAGAAGGAAACTGAATTCAAACCAGACTGCACTATCCTAAAAGTGCGGCTGGGGATTGCTTGTGAATCCAAATTCCCACTGAAACTTTTACTGTGGATTTGCATGTCTGAATGAATATGACCTCTGCTACACATGGTCAGCTTTTGTCAAATGTACTGGGTCTGTATAATGGAGTCAGCTCAACTGATCAGGTGAATGCTGCAATGAGTACAGGTATATTTCTTGGTATATAATACATGCCTATAATTTCACAAGGAATATTTAAGAAAAAATATTCAGTAATACAGACTTTTTATATTTTAACATTTTGATTTGTAATTAATGTCTGGTCAGGCTTAGGCTTGCTACTGTTAACTTGTGGCTCAGTATAACCTACTCCATGGATGGATGGTTAGCATCTAAACCAGTACCCGCACTAAGTTTTCTGTTGGTGAGGAGGGTAGAATGTTACTTAACAGAACAAAAACATGATCTGGCAAAGGGTGAATAAGTTTCTTATAAAAACTGTCAACATATATACATTATATATATGGGTTGGGGGATAGGATGAGGTCTAAAGACTTGAATGGTAAACTTTGTGGAGATAGTGTCTCAATAAAAACATTCAGTATCCGAGTTGGAAATTAGGCAGACCATTTGGCCTTGTAAAACCTTGCTTCAAATCTTTTGTCAAACAGGACTCACCTTGCTCTTTATGAGATTAATCCTGGTCTTGCTTCAATAAAATAACACTACTCTATTTGCATATATGTATTCACTGTTTTTCTAAAAGTTTTATTAGAGTCTTATAAAAATAAACTTCTACAAAATTTGTCAGGACTTATTGAAGACCATTTAAATAAGAACAGTTGTGGTCACCAGTGATAATCAATACAGAGGTTTAAAAGATGACAAAATGATGTGTGTAGGGGTATCTATGATATTCTAAAATTTAGTATGTATTTGTCACTCCAGGGAGGTAAAATGTAACATGTAGGTTTTTATATGTGGGTGAGCTTTATACCCACCAAATAGTACACAGCTTAAGCCTGCTTAGTTTCTTTAGCTATTCCTGCAGATAGCAGGCAGTATTAATGACTACCCCTTTTCCTTGGGAAATTAATTTTCAGTTACTGTATTTCCAGTTGAGTTTGGTTTGCCACTAAGATGGGCTTGATTTCTGAAACAGTCATTTAGAAAGTGAAATTACTTACTGTTAGTTCTTTTTGCTGTTCTTTGATAGTTGGTGCATCAATTCCTGGTGGTTCTTGAGAATAAAGATTTTCTTTGAGGTCCCTTATGCTACAACCAACTTCCGTGCATAGGTCATAAAATCTCGTGGACATTTTCCTTGCCTGGTTTAATTGACGATCCCGTTCAAGAGCTGCTGAAGAGACATCTTCAGACAGTGTACAAATCTCCATTACTTTGTTCTTCATCTCTTCTACTGCAAGAAAGAAAGGATTGAAAATGCAAAACAGTTTTGACTTCAATCATTTTTTTATAGAAAAGAATGTTTAGCAAACTTGGACGTTTGTGCCTGCAACTCCACCCCCCAACCCCAAAAAATGAGAAATTGTCAAAAGGGCAGTTTTCCATTAACACCACTTATTTTAACTATTTTCACCCCCTTGGCAATGTTTATTGTTTTAAAGAGAGATGATTGAACTTGTAATAAAAACTAAACATATCAAATGGAATTTATACAGTTTCTTTGTTCTCAAGTATTTACAAAGATAATAAACACTATTTATTAGATAGTTTATTTACACTATTTATTTATGAGATTGTTTATGGGAATGGTTGGGAAAGCATTGGCTCAGTGTCAATTGATTCAATCTTTATAAAATGGTAAAGAATTTTGTTATAATTGTTCATATATTTTAATAATTTATTAAATTTTTATAAACTGATTTGTAAATATAAAATTATTCTTGCAAATAAACAATCTAATAAATAAATAGTATTTGACTTTCTGGGAAGAGAAGTTATTATTTATACTATTTACATTTGGGCTTTTGTTTTTATCATTGCTGTTATCACATTTTGGCCATCGTGTATATCAATCTGAATTCTGAACTGAAATAAATGGTAATTAATGTTTTTGTTATAAACTATCAAGAACAAAAAAAATGTAAAAATATACTTTCATGTTTTAGTTTTATTACAATTCTAAGTGACACTTTTTAAAACAACATATTTCTGAGGATGGAAGGTAGATAAAATAACAGCATTGTCAATAGTTTTATTTATTTATTTTACAATGATATTCACCTTGTACAATACCCAAGGGCCAATTGAGGTAGAGGGTTACAGAGAATTGCTCCTTTATGGAACAAGCTCCCAAGATGATGCTTCCCTAATCACTACAATCTAAATCTCTTCACATTTAGGGTCAACCATTATATATCCTACATATCTTCCTAATTTTCACTTGTCCTCTTATAACCATACAACAACCTCATTTGGTAACTCACTACCTTCAATGACTCTTAGGCCTTGTATCGCACAAACTTTTAGTAAAAAAAAATAAAAACAGAAACAAAAAAACAGAAACAAAAAAAAGAAAAAAAAAGAAACAAAATAACATACATATGATGTCCCTGTAATCTGGACATGTGTTATGCGATTTAGAAGAAAAAATTATCTTAAATTATTCCAAATTCTCATCATTTGGATGACCTCCCAAATCTTAAAATTTGAAAGTTATAGATGATTTTTGTTTTTTTCAGGGCTCTTGTCAGGTTAAGTAACGTTGAGTCTGGTAAGTACCTAGATAGTTGACTGTTTGGGAATATCAGGTGCTGTAAGGTAGGATGTGCTAGTGGTATAATGGAAAATGGCTAGTAATTAAAAATCAGAGAACTAAATTCAATTCCATTTGGATTTGGATTTGTTATATTTAAAATGTAACCCAGCTATCAATTAAATAGTAGGATCTGTATTACTAAAATTATTGACTCCAAAAGCTGTTCTGACAATTTGGAAATATGTTCTGGCTTTAAATAACTTGCAAAAGGTTGATAAGCTGTAAAAATCAAATCAGTCAATATGTTCTTTCATTTGAAAGAAATATATTAAAATGTATTAAAAATTATATAAAAATAATGTAGTTATTTACACTATTTAAGCTAAAATTATTAAAAGTTATGAAAAACTATAAAGTGAGGAGAGAGAAATAAAGTTAGGCAATAGAAATATTGTAAAAGAAAAATTCCAGATGGATGTAGAGAGGGCTATTGATATGAAGGTGGCTATAGCGTAAAAAATAACCACTTACTTTCATCTTCATCTTCCACTCCCCTGGCTGACAATCCCGGCAACTGATTCCCGAGCATTATCTACATGGGGGCTGTGTTTGTGGAGCCGCTCCATTATTCTCTGATAAAATACAAGTTAATAAAACATTTGAAAATATTCTCAGGCAAAAACAAGTAAAAAGTAAAATAAATTACTGTGAATGTGTGCCATCATAAAAATCAAGGAACTTTCACTGCCCCCTCAAAGAATCAACACAATTTCACCATCCCTTTGAAATCAAGAAGCAACAAGAATAATTAATGCTATTCAGTAATTACAGAATATATTTTTTCTTTAATAAATATTTTTACTGTTTAATATCAAGGTTTAAATATACTAAGTATAGTGGATAATGAAAATCAGAAGATAGAAAATATCTTGGCTATTTACTAAATATGCAAACAATTTTTCTATAGAAAATAAAATAAATTAGAAATGAATGAATGCAATTTTGTCAAAAAGATTTAATTTTGATAAATGCTTATTATAAAAATTTTAGACTTGGACATTTTATCTCTTCTTACACAATATGATTTTGTATCAAACTTTCATTTTTAATTGTTTTAAATTTAGGCTATTTCATTTTGTAACAATAAATTTAGAAAAGTTTCAATTCATCTTTTTATCTGAAACATTAAGATTAAGAATTATTATTACACACTGATTTATTCTGACTAGTATCTTCATTTTAGTTGCTCTAGTTATGTTTTAACTATTGTATCCTCTGTCCTTCTGGAGTCATTAATACTTGATAACTTTCAAATCAAACTCTTTATTGAATTCACAAATGACTATTCTTATTATGCTGTCTGTTCCAAGAGATTTGTGATGTTGCTTGTCTCTTCCATTGAACACAAGCACATGACTTTTGGCACAACCTTATCCAAGGATAAAAACAGTCTATTTTTGTTCCCTGAAAGAGACACAATGTCACAAGTACAATTTAATGAAGAAAATTAATTAAGAGATATCCCATCACATGAATACCAGATGGAAAATCATTTACTTCTGGGAATCAAATAAAGGATTTGGTTGGGGAAAGTTTAGCAATTATGAATGACATCTGAAGAACAAAGGAGGATATAATGACTAAAATGTTGTAATGACCAAAATTGGTATCGATTAATCTTTATTGGTTTGAAATATTTTCAGCTATATAAAAAAAAGTTCAGGATTGAGTTCAAGTTTTCTTTTATTTTTGTTACTTTATTTACTTTTTGATTTATTATTTACTTAAAAAGTACAAAGTGCTAGCAAATTTTGTATTTACTTTATTAATCAGAACAGGTTATTCTGTTCAGTTTTTCAAAATATAAAATTAATTTCTGATAACTAATAAATAGTAAAAAGTCAAACCAAATTTCAGTTCTCTTAAAATCATCTAATAATCTTAACAACAACAAAGAAAAATAAATCCTAATTCAGTCAATTAAGTGCCATGCGTGATACACGCTTGGGTGATCATGTCTTGAAAGAGACATGACTGACTGGGCAGAATATTATCCCGCAGTAGGTTGCCATTGCTTTCTGTGATAGACTGGTTGCCGACCAAGGCTATAGAACCCAATCTGTCCTGTTATTTAACCCATAACTGGAAGAAAGATGGATTAATACCTTTCCCAAGGGTATTTGCGCATAAGTGAATGCAATGAATTCAGCTGGAATTCAAACTCGGCTCCCCAATTTCTCATTCCGAGCTGATATCCAATGCACCACAATGCACACCAACAAAGCCTAATTACAAATAAAGAAAATCTGAAATCTTTCCTGCAACCAAAATATGATAAAATAAGAAAATAAATTGGGAAAAGAGGAAAACTTACTTTATTCTCATCGATTTCATCACGCAATTTTTCTGGCAAAGCTGGGATCGGATCAGCATTCATTACTGACTGTTCCATTTCAGCAAGATCTTCTAAAAGATTCTCCAAAGTATCCGATACCTAAAAAATTAAAAAAAAATCTAACAATAAGTTGAAGTTAAAAAAACAACAACAACAAAAAACTAAACATTTTCACTGTTTTGTTGTTTGCACTAAATTATTCCTTTGTTAAACATTTCTCATATCGATATTCAGATATAAATAAAAATGTCATAACTGTCAGAAAGTATAAATTTATATATCTCTTTGATGGAATTAATTCAGATATGTTTTTTGTCTCAAAAGTCATCTTCATTGGGAGCTATTAATTTTAAAAACTTAGCACGAGTCAAGTATAATTTCATTGCAAATAGCTAGGAATGCTTACTAAAAATGAAGGAGTATTGTCAAACTAAAACCATAGTTTTTGTTATCCAAAATATATGAAAAAAAAAAAATCTTTTTCATACTTCTTGGGTCATTAATTTTCGGTTTTCATTCAGGTCATGGGCCTTTTCTCTGGCTTGAGTCTTGAGTGAATCATAACGAGTGCTGATACTGGACAATTTTCCTTGCAAGTCCTCTGCATCTTCCACACCACACAACTCTATCAGCTCCATTCCAGTATCCCTTAGATCCTCAACAAATGGTTTGTGGTCCTCAATAATTTGTTGAGTCACCTTTGAAAATTAAAAATATTTGAAATTAATTTTTATTTTAAAAATTTGAATAAAAAAAATTAGTAAAATTAGATATTTTTGCTTTTAGTTGCAACTATTCAGATTAAAATGATAGAAATATCAAAATTAATAATGAGTGACAGTGCTTCATATAACAAAAAGTAAAAATATAATATTATTGTTAATAAATGTACATAAAAACAACAATAATACTGAGCAATCAAGAGAAAGTTCAAGTCTATATGATCTTCTGCCAGCTATAGAACTCTTGTAGCTCAAATGATAGAGCAGCTGATTCAGTTAATCAAGTTTCTTAGGTAAAGGAGCATGAATTTGAGTCTCACAGGAGACTATTATCAGTCGTTTACTGATGGTCTTAAATTGTTTGAATATTTGTGATAAAAACAATGAAAATTTATTTTCAGTTATTCTACCGAACCACATTTGTACAATACAGAAAATCAAATAGAAAGTGAAAAGACATGAATCTTCAGTCAAAATAGTTTTAATGTTTCAAACTGTGGCCCTTGTACAGATTTGCAGTTGATTTCTAACATTAAGCAGAAATCAACTAGGTTATCAAATGAGTAACCACATGAGAATATGTAGTTTTGATAAAAGAAAGCTTGTATCTTAATATTACTTTTGTTCCAGATAAATTCTAAAGGCTATGTATATAACAGGATATATATAACAGGATGTATCACACCAATTGGCTAGAGATGAAATTAGTCAGGTTGAAAAGAGAATTGAATATGCTTTAGTCTGTTACTACTGCTGATTGGCAAGATATCAAAATAGCAGGCAAGATCTCAGAATTAACTGACAAGAAAAAGCAAAGAAAAGGCTATTTATTTGGTTAAACTAGTTTAAAGCCTAGTAAAGATACAGTGAAAGCTTGTCATATATGCATTTCCTTACTATTCACCCTATTATCAATTGTGTGCTAAAACAAAAACAAAAAAAAAAGAAGCAAAGCAAATAAGAACAAAAAACAACAGATCAAGAAACAAAAAAACAAAAACAAAAAACAGAAATCAAAAAACAGAAATCAAAAAAATGATAGGAGCTTTTGAATAACAAAAAAAAAAAAAAAAAAAAAAAATTGTTTATACAATCTTGTATCCACAGCTTTTAAACATGGATTTTTTGTGCCAGTTTTCATTGTTTTGGCTGCACTTGAATCTCTAAGAAGCTGTCTACTGAAGACAAGAGTGGGCTCAATTTGGAGCTTATCCAATGACAATTATTATGTAACATGCAGAATGTAGCTGGGAACTCTATATGAGCCTTCAATAAAAAAAAAAAAATACCATACAAAGCACTTATTTTTTTAAGCAGCAGTTTTAGTTTAGTATAAAAACATTCTTTTAAAACAGTTGAATTTATAAAATAAAATAAAAATGATGTTTTTTTTTTGTTTAAAAGGATTTAATAGTCAATTAATATAGTTAATAGATTTATACATTACAGATTTGGTTACCTGAAAATGGTGCGATGCAAAATAAATATTAACAACTGCAGTAAATACAAGAAATAACTGGATTTTTATTTCAAAAAGGCTATTCAGTTATACTTCTTTAATTTGAAATTCTTGCAACCTGGCTATTAGTACAGCATGAAATACTAGAAAACAATTGATTTGTAAGACTGATTCAAATTTTGTACATCAGCTGAGATGCTCCTCTTTAAATATTCTTTAATTTTAGTGAGAGAGTGAATGCAAATCAACGAATTGCCAAAATTACATTTTGATCAAATTTAGCCAAAAGGAGAAAATTTAATTGAAACAATTATAATTAGTTTTCAAATTTGATAATCTAATATTGATTGTTCGAAATTTGAAGGAAGCAAGGATAAAAGTCTGTTTAATCCAAAAAAAGATTAATGATGATGTCTACTCTTTTAATGAAAATGATTAGAGATAATCAGTTATTATTGAAGATAATGCTCAAATTGTATTATTCTTTACAGGTTTGTCAAGTCAGTTAATAAAAGCATTTAATTCGAAAAGATGTGTACTTAAAAGGTCATGATATTGTAATATGATTCCACTTGGGTTGTATATGGTTAAAGTTGATAAATTGCTTAAAAATTTTGGAGAGGAAGATGAAGTTCAGATAAAACAATAAGAAATTATCATAATTTCTGTAATGATATGAAATGGTTTCAAATTAAAACAAGAATTTTACACTTTCAATTGGGAAGTATTTATAAAAATTCAAATTAAACTCTAGGATAAACATCTTAGAACTTTGATCTTCCTTTAAGTTGGGGTGTTAAAAGTGGAACAGGCAGATTAATATATATATATATATTTGTTTACTCCAAACAAAAATTTGTACAATAAGAAAGATGAACAGAAATGGTTGTCTAATAAATTAAACCCCCACAAAAATCTACATTAGCATTGAATAGCATTCAGATTGTCTTCAAGATGTGAGATACCGTACTTTATATATTTTTTTAACTTTTCTGATTGTTAAAATGAATGCTCATAAAAGAAAAAAAAATCTTTTCCTAAATTTGATTTTGTTTCTAATATCAAAAGTAATATTTTTAAACCTAACTTACTACAACAAGCTTCAAATTTAATACACTTTAAATTCACACAAAATGAATTCTATAAAATCAAATAATACTTTCAAAATATTTTAATAAATACTTTTTTGTTAAGATATTTACTTCCATTTAATCAACAGAATGAGATTTAGAGAACGTATATATGTTTTTCAATCTATATCTGTTATATGATTAACATAGTACTCATAAAAAATTACAACATCAACCATGGATTAGCACTTCTGCTTACAATCAGTGTAGAATATGCACTTTGTCTAAATTAGTGTTTTGAAAATAATTTTGCTATACTGTTCAAACAGCAGAATACTGGTATAATGAATATAATGCTTGCTTATTTTTTTGTTCAAGTCAGAATTTATTTATTAATTTTATATAAACACACAGAAAAAGTCAGTCATTATTGTATATGTGGAAAAATTAAATAAATTTGATAAATAAAATAATAATAATAATGAACAAAATAAATACATAAAAAAAATTTTTTTTTTCCCAGGATAAGTAAAGGAACTGGAAATATGATTATCTCACTTGGTTTTGCCTAATGTTATTAGGTGGTGGTGTTGAAGTTTATAGGAATGCAAACATTTCTTGGCTAATCCTCTTTCTTCGAGGTGCAAATCACATGGTAATTACATTCATACTGGGGGATGTTAGTTTCCACAGTCCATTAATGACTGAACCCTCTTCACGCTTTTCAACTCATGGCATTTGTGTATTTCTTCCAAAACATCAGCCTATAAAGTAAGTTTTGATTTGGCACAAAGCTGATTTGAACTTGGCCATTTTATCCATTGCTATCCTAACCTATTTCTGAACCAAAAGGGAAAAAAAAGGGCATACTCAAGAAACATTCAGAACTTTTTTTTTTTCACTACAGTCAGTTAATTGCCATACATGATACATGCTTGAGTGATGACGTCTCTTTTTAGACATGCTTGAGCAGAAGATTTTCCTGCAGTAAGTTGCCATTACTTTCTGTGATGGATTGGTTGCCAACCAAGGCTATAGAACCCAATCTGTTCTTCTATTCAACCCACAGCTAAAAGAAGAGATGGATTAATACCTTTCTCAGGGCTATTTGTGCATAAGTGAATGAAACGAATTTGACTGGAATTTGAACTCTGCTCTTGATTTCTCATTCTGAGCCAATACCCATTGCACCACAATGCACAAACAGTCATCATAAAAAAATATATGTCCACAGCAGAAACTCAAGTTTTCTATGCCACTATCTTCTTTGTTGAACACAGATCTTCAGCTAAAATACACACAACCTTTTAAGTTTATATATATATATATATATAAAATTGTTCCAGAATTTTTAGTTCTTGCATTGTTCATGGTAGTTGTATATTATAGTGATGAGATGCTATTTTTTAATCTTATAATTAAATAATTTTAACCAAAAATTAAACATGAAATTGTAAAGAAAATCTCAAAAGTTAGATTAATAGGTAGAATATTTTTAGAGCAGAGTATATATACTTAATAGCTCCCTTATATTACATTGAGCACTGTTTTAATAACACCAGAAAAATATTTGTGTGTGTGTGTGTGTGTGTGTATATATATATATATATATATATTGTTCATTATATATGATTCAGCAGAGCCAGTTATAAAATATTCATATTCTGTCCAAATTGATCTATTCAGGGATATTTCATCAGTAAAAAGATAGATTTAGTCTTTTTAAAACAACCATGAATAAAGATAAAACTCAAACAGGTAGTTATCTAAAAAATAAAAATTTAAAATAAAGAAAGTCATCCCAAACAAACCTAAATAAATATTCTGTAAATTGTCACTTTTGTTAAATTTACAATGTAAATATCTTGTAATGGTTGGATGCATGTACACACATGGCCATTTTTTTGTAATATGTGTAATAATTATGACAGACAAAATGAATTTTAAAGAGAATACATCTCTGTTCCAAAATTAACCAAAGAATTTAATTTTAACAAATGTTAGAAAGAACAAAAACAGTGGCCAAAACTTTTTCATATTTTTTTCATATATATATATATATATATATATATATATATATATATATATATATATATACCTGAAAGATAGCCTCATAATGATGATCAAGTGTAAATTCACATTGTGGCAATGTGAAAGCATGGATGTATGAAGTTAATTGTGTAACAATAAACTAACCTTGAATGAAACTGCTGTTGGCTGTTTGACATAGTGACTTGAATTCAAAATGGTAAATCATTCTGAAAACTTGGTTCAGAAAGAGAAAGACTGGACTAGATGACTTGTTGTTTACGAGATTTGTTCAACATTTCTTAGTGATTAAGTTGAAAAAATTACTATTAAAAATTGTTGCTGGCTAATCGGATTATTATCTTTAGAATCATCTTGTAAGTTGTTTTGTTGTGCATTGATTAGTTCTTTTTGGCAACCAGTGACTGCATTTGATAAGAGGAAACTCCCTTTCATTTTGTTCAAATGGAAGTAAAATATTGTTTTGTTCTTATGTGAAGTTGAGCTATCTGGCAGGAGAAGGTTTATTATAAAATACCAGTACTTGTACCTATTTTGACTCCATAATATTGTGATATTAAAGGTAAATAGTTATAGATCTTGTAAACCAACAAATATGGTAGTTATTTGACAAAAGTTCTTATCTTTTTGGAGACAAGTAACTCACGGAGATTAGAATACAGGTGAGTAATTTGGACATGATCCATCTTATCTTAGAGACACTTTGGAAAACTAAAGTGTGTAGCATGAAAATGAATGTATATGAGTTTGTATTAAAAATTTCTCAGCTTGATCACGTATGGATGAAAAAAATATCTGCTCATTTGGTCAGATTTTGTAAAATGAGTCAAGCTGAAAAATTTTCAGCAAACCTTGTTTCTGTCAGTTTGGGGAGGCCTCAAAGATGGATTTTGAAATGAAATCTATTAAAGGAATTAACAAAGAGTTTAGTTTAAAATTCTCCAAAAAGAGCCAGAGAGAACAGTTGTGAAACGTTATAACAAATGTAAATAATGATAACTCCTCATCCCAGAAATTCAAACAAAAATTATAGAAGAGAAGAATGTTGACATTAAGATTAAGTTCCTTGCATTTTCTCTTTGATATAATCCTGTTGCTGGGTTAACTTTTCTTTCTTTTCCCATCAATGCGCATACACCATGCTTGTCCAGTCACATGAAACCTAAACAGCCAATTAACAGAACAGGACAGTCTTCCAAGAGATGCTGCCAAGAGAAAATGCATTCCTCACACATGGATAGATACAGCCTCTTGCCACATAACAAACTTGTGAGTAAAGACAGCTTTCATTAAAATCATTAGCTTTCTTTTTTCAGGGTGGAGAGAAGGCATTCAACATATCTATACTTTGTTAGCAGGTTCTCTTTATAGAAAAAAAAAAAGAAAAAGAAACTAAAAACGGTAAATTTTCTTTTTAGGTCCCGAAGTTCAATTTTTTTCTGGACGTTCAGATCAATAAAGGTAGGTTTCTTCAATAATTAATTGTTGATTTGAGTTCAGCATATACATTTGCACAGAAATAATGCTATTTTGGATAAATTTGAAGGGGGAAAAGCCTTCGGGACCTAAAATGGAAATTTACCCTAAAAACAAACTTCATTTATGTTCTTTTGATTTCTCCTGAGTTGTCTTGATTTTTTTTTTTTTTATAGTAAATGTCTGACTAATTATCTACTTTCAATAGCCAGATGCCACCAAGGCCACCCAATATATATTTGGTAACCCAATACTATATCAAAGCTATGAAATTGGTATATAGCTATATAATTACCAAATAATCCAACTTTAATTATATACATTTGTGAAGGCATATGCTATTTCCAAAACAAAACAATAGTCAATCCTCAATGAATGGGTTCTGTTCCAGCAAGCTGATTGCTGAGAAGTTTTACCTGACTACTATTTCATATATATTTAATGTGTAATAGGTTTGTATCAATCATTGATTGCTTGTTTAGCTTTTTATGGCTTATCAACCCTTTTAAGGTTATTTAAATCCCAAATATTTTTTATAGCTGAATGTAAGTTTGGGGATGTGTGCATTAAACAAATTGCTAAGTGGGGAGTGGTTGTATAAAGGTGATGCTATTTTAAAATAGCTTCTAAAAAAGATTTAAATTTTAACTAGTTTTTCTATTATTTTATTTTCATTATTTTACTCAACAAAAAAATAAAAATTGATAATACTTTATCCAAGAAATTTAAACAACTCTACCTTAAACTTTTAGTATAAAAATAAATCAGGCAATGAATAAGATATAATAAACACCTTGAGATTGTCAAGTTGTTTCTTGACTTGATCCAGATTTTCCCCAGATGTGCCCTGCGCCTTGAGTTCAGCTTCCATTTCATCTAACCAAGCAATGATCTCAGCCTGGTTTTCACTGAAGTGTGATGATAAGGGTAGGGCACTCTCTAAGTGCTGCAGGCGGTCAGAACTTAGTTGGCATACAATGTCTGCTTGTGTCTGGATGCTGTCAAGACGAGATTTGATTGCTTCTGTCTGAGTATTTGTAGTTTCACGTAGCATCCGGTTGCACTTATTGATGATGTCTTTTACTGAGTTCCGCTTGCTGTTCAAGTCATTATGAAACACCTGTAAATAAATAAAAAAAAAAACAAAGAATTATATACTGTAATGATTAAAGTGCTTATGAATGATGAGGTAAAGGAGACAACATCCGGATATTAAGGTTTAGGCTTTTATGTATTGGTTCTCTTTTAGTGCAAACACTTTCATCTGGTATTGAACTCTTAGTTTTAACTTTGAATAATGAAATAAACTAGAAAAAAATTAATTAAAATGAACCAACTATTCTGAAAAAATAGATAATAGTCAGTTACTTGTTTCTGAACACACCTTTCTAATAGGGTGGCTAGCCAATATGTTGTACCTGTATATGTTGCACTTGTGTGGCTTATACAGTAACTGTGCTGAGTAGACCTTAGTAACAGTTTCTGGGAGAGAGAGCACATAATCTGGTATGATCAACAGCTTAAACAAAGCCAGTATGCTGAAACCCTCAATCACAATGACTTGTGACTTCATGTTATCATGATCAAAAGTTTTTAAACAATTCAATCTATCCAATTCCACTGACAAGGCTTGGGTTAACCTGTCATTTAGTTTTTAAGCCCTTTTCAACAGTATTGTATGCTAAAATAACAACATCAATTTTTCACCTTATTGACAAATTGACCATAGTGAGATTTAAATTCAGGTCTCATGGTTAGAAAGTGAATATTCTATCTACTCAGGTATGTGCCCATTATATAGACAGACAGACAGACAGACAGCTGTCATATTTTATAAGTACAGATGTTTCCTAACTTACTGAGTTACAAATGAGCCTGTCTATAAATTCAAATTTTGAACATCATACCAGTTTAAAAGTAAACCATCATGCAACAAATGACATTACTGTAACAACTTAGTATCAACCTCTAATCAAAATGTAATTGTTTGTTTTTGTCTGTGATGTCATTTTTGTTTATCTATAGTTTTCATTATATATATATATATATATATATATATATATATATATATATATACACACACACAGTGGTATTCAAGCTTGGAGTGCAGCTTCCTAAAAAAGGATCATCATTGTAAAAGAATCATAAATATTTGCTACTATTCTTTTGAAACCTTGTTAAATTTTGACAGCTGTAAAATACAATGCTGTAACTTCTAAGGCTGTAAACTGTCTTTAAGTTCTATCTCCTTAACAGGCTGTAGCAATGTAAATTATATAGACCAAATGTCAAAACTTTAAAAGGAATAAAAGAGTGGTTTGGTATATGAACATGTAAGAAACAAACCAAACTTTATTGGCGAGAGACACCACCAATGTACAAACATTTTTTTTATATTTACTGGGGAAAAAAATGCAGACAATGTCAGGAATAAATTCACTCCTGTAACATTATAAATCCTTATATATTTTTGAACATTTGCAGTTACAAATATAGGAAATGTATCTGCTGCTAGAAAAGTTAGTTCACTGAATTGTGCTAGACATTTTTTTCTCGACAGGATCTCACACATTTATAAATCTACCATTCATCTATGCATTGAATTTTACTGCCACATCGGATCTGGTGCTTCTGCTATATAGAGATTTTAATAAAAACAAAGAATTTGCAGTGATATTGATCCTGAGCTGACATCTTGGCTTCAGTCAGTTTCCCACTGCCATGATGTAGATTCCTTGTGCTTTTTATAAGAATACTTTCATGGTAATGGATGTGATGAACTTTCCTCTATGGTACCTAGACTTTATGAGTTTAAGCGCAGTACTAGATTGGTTGCAAGGTCTAATCATTTTACAGTTGAAATTGCTAGATCCCAGTGGATATAGATGTTGGTTAGTTCCTGTGACTTGACCCAAAGAGTTGTGAGTTCAGTACCAGGCTACAGCAGTGGTGAACAAGTAACTTACAAGGTTAGAGGGAGATAACTCATGACTACCAGAAGAGGCTCTACTACTCAAGGAATGGAGATCATATACCCCAGTGATTGTAATAAAGTGTTCAGTTCAAAATTCCTAGCACCTGAAGAAGGCTGGAATGTACAATGGTCGTAATGTCGTACAAATGGCAACAAAGATGAGGACAATAGCCTGAATACTGCAATGCTAATTGTTATCTTCTGTCTTAATTCCTGTTCTTATATTGTTTTCTAAATTTTTTTTTCCTCACATTCTCTCACATGCAGTAATCTTTTAATGTCTTAGTGGTTTTATTGCTTTACTTAGGGTAAAATGATTTAAACAAACAAAGAAAAACAATGTAGAGAAGCTTGCAGTCACAAAATAGTAATTTTTACATTATAGTGAATGTTTTTTGTGACAGGTTTAAATTTTGATAACTTCAGCTGTTACCAACCACTAATGTTTTTTATTAAAAAAATCCTGATTAAGGATTAACTGGTTGACATAAAATGCCACTGTGTTCTTTTAGCTTTCCAAAACTTTTGCTTACTTGAATGTTGCAATAAGAAGAGATACCTGAAAATTTGGAAAATATGAACAAGTCACTGTTAATGTAAGACAAACTACTACTGCTGCAACCCTTTGGGTTTAAAACATTTAAACAGTAAAGAAATATTTCAAAGAAAACTGGAAACTGTATGTTAGGGAAAGTCATTTTTTATATTCATTTGCTAAACTTCTAGTTAGCATCTTGTAGTTTATTTTTTCTTTGTTTTAATTTTAGTAAAAATCCCAAATTACTTGTAACCAAATATAAAAATATGTAAGTATATCCATATATATAACCTTTTGTTGCATATTGGTTACAATTGTAACCAATATGCAACAAAGGGTTAAATTCTTTTTCCATTAAATGAATACTGAATTTAATAGAATTAGCTTCTTTTAATGTATGCACTGGATGTGCATTGGATAGCGGCTCGGAACGAGAAATCGGAGGAGCCGAGTTTGAATTCCAGCTGAATTCATTGCATTCACTTATGCGCAAATACCCTTGGGAAAGGTATTAATCCATCTATTCCTTCCAGTTATGGACGAAATAACAGGACAGATTGGGTTCTATAGCCTTGGTTGGCAACCGATCTACCACAGAAAGCAATGGCAACCTACTGCGGGATAATCTTCTGCCCAGTCAGTCATGTCTCTTGCGAGACATGATCACCCAAGCATGTATCATGTATGGCACTTAACTGACTGAATGTATGCACAACCATATAAAAAGAAAAATCAGTTAAATTCTGAGAAATTAATCTTTATCATCAAGCTAGAATTTACCTACAATCTTACAAAAAAGTAAATATTTAGTGGTTGATTTAAAAAAAAAAAAAAAAAAAAAAAAGGACAAAATAATTATATTCTACTTAAATCTTAATAATTCAGATTACTTACTTTGTGGTCTCTTAACTGGATGGCGAGTGTTTCTGGATCTGAGCTGACAGGCTCTGCAGTATTGATCTCATTCTCTGCCTTGTCCATGTATCTTAGCATACTTTCGATTTCAGAAAGGGCCTAAAATTGAAAAATAAAGCAGTTATAAATATTTTCAAATAAAAGTTAAAACCATTACATAAAATAAAATTGATTAAAATTGATCCTTGCAGCTTCAGAGTTGAACCTCATAAAATTTTGATAGAAATAAGAGATTCAGATATGAAAAGAAAAATATGAGTTAAAACAGAAATACAATGTAAATTTATCACTGTTGTTAGATTTTAACTGAAAATTCTTCATTTTTCAGGATTTATATTGAAAATTTATTGAATTAAAAGCAATTGGGTTTACTTTTAAATGAATATAAAAAAAAAAATTACCCTAGCTATCCAACTGTATTTCTAGCTTGGAAAGTTTTAAAATTATAGTAATATTCTTTAAGTTTCAAAATTAATAATTTTTTATAAAGTTTTAGATTTATATTTCTTTTTATATAAAAGAATTGCTTAAAATTAAAAACTGTCTGGATAAGAAAAGAACTTTAGATTCTTGTTAGTTCATTGAAAATTTATCTGATAAGATTTATAATAACTTTAGCATTGAAAGCCAAAGTTATTAAATACATTTTCAATGAATTAACAGGAATCCAGACTTATGCAACAACTTTGCATTAAACTGTTAGCAATGAAACACAGGGAATTAACTTTATTAATGATATATTTCTTTTGTTTCACTTTCTGACACTTATAAATTTTTCTTATTGGGGTTTTACTTTTTTAGTGAAAATACTGATATTATTCATTACATATGGTTTGTGATACGGACTAATTTTTTCTACTTTGTTGACATTTTGTGTTTTGATTGTGCACATCTTGGCTTTCCTCAGGTATCCATTATGTTCTGGGACATTGTCTAATCTTGTGCTGAGGTGGCATGTATGTTACTTCTCATAAAAATCAAGAATACATGAACACAAGCATTAGATGTGGTATGTTTTAGAAAGGATATGCATGTTTCTCCAGACAATATTCTATGACATCCACAGTCTTTTAAACAGGGATAGAGGTTTACCCCTTGTTTTTTGCTTAAGATTGTGTTTTCACTTCCTTCAAAATTTTATTTCAAATCTTTACTTCTAACACCTTTACCTAAACTTTGAAATTTATATTATTATTATTATTATTGTTGAGTTTCTGAATTCTTCTAAAGTTTTTTCCTTCTCGTTCACTTCCAGTAACCCCTTATGTCTTAGTGACATTATCACTTTGCTTGGGGTGAATTGATTAAAAAGAAAATACAACAAACATCTGACAAATGCTGGAAAGTTGAAAGTGTGTCATAGGAAAAATAAAGAGAGGAAATAAAGATTAAAAAAAAAAAAACTAAGCTAAGCCAAACACATCAAAATATCTAATCTAACAAAATTCAAACAAGAAATCATCATATTCATTCAATCAGTCTCTTATGAGCTAACATAAGTTTTTGTGCTGTGGAAGTTGGCACAGAATGTTTTTTTTTTACATTTAAAATGAATGAATGAATGCTGAGTGAATGTCATTTTGGAAGTTTTTTTAAAAAAATTTTTATACAAATATAAATATTATATTCTTGTGCAACAGAGTTTGTAGTGCATGATACAAAGAGAGGGAGAAATAGATGTAGAGACCTCTCCTTTTTTCAAAAAGGCAGTCATCCTGATTAGTTCTTTGGTAGTTATAGGAGTGGACCAGCCTATTCTGCTTTCTAGCAAAAGAGCAGAAAGAACTGAACTCAAAGCTCTCTTTTTCTGAGTTTGTACTGATGACTTTAATCTAAACCTAGGAAAAGAGGGCTTTTGCTAGAAAGTATTTCAGAGAGTGCATATGGGATTGTCCTTTGCTTTGGTACAAAGTCTGATCTTTTGCTTTGCTTATTCAAGTATCTAGTTTCAGAAATTAAGTTAGCTGATTGACCTGTCTTTAAGAATGCTAGTGTTAATGTTAATGAGGTGTTATAGAGATAATTAGATAACAATTTCATGGGTATTTTAGAAATATTTTTATTTATTAAACTTTGACTACTACTATTACTACTACAATGTAAACCTTCACTTTTCTTTGGATGAAAGCATTTAATCGGATTTAGTTACCTGGCAGTTATTTCAATCCCTGGGTCAGATAATGCAAAAAGACACATTCTGATTCAGTGGAAGAGGTAAGTGATATAAGAATGAATAGAAACAAAATAACTGATATGAAGTATTCCCTGGCATGGACAGTGGAATGAACAGTCTAACCCATAGACTGAATAAAGTATTTAGTTAAAAATTTCTAGAATGTTACCAATTATGAGAGACACCTGGAATACTGTACTGATAACAACCAAGATGAAAACACTTATCTAAGTAAATAAGTATATTAATAACCTGAAAAAAATGTTTCAGGTGCCAATAATTTACACATTTATTATGTCTGTCACTTACTGGCAAAAAAGAAAAAAAAAAGGTATATTCTTCCATTTGTTTAAAATACTATTCTTTACAGTAACATTAAATATATGCACACATTCAAATTTAGAAATATTTGGGTTAATAAATACTTCAATATATGAAAATAAGAGATAGATTTTAATTAACACTTCCACTCAGGATCAGAATATCTGTGTCCTTTGAAAACGGATCAAAGTATAACATCTGTACACTATGTGAAAGTGTTACATACACACAAGAAAATATATATGGCTGCACATTGCCTTTTATATATGTGGATAGTTGTATAATTTGTCTATATTTTCAACTAGTTTACCCACGAAAAAAAAAAGAAAAAGTTATTTTGTTACTGAATTGAACTGATAAAATATCAAAAGTTTTATGTTGCTCTACATAATCATGTTAAATATTTTCTGAATATTAAACTAAACAAAATATTCTATGAGAAAGAAAGCTTTGCAAGTGACACCATAATGGAAGATCTCATTATTAACACTACTGCTTATTTAAATACTTATACATTTTTGTGAAAGTTACATTACCCGCTGTCAACATATGTAAGAGCGGACACTGAAGTCAACACCAAGTGGCAACAGTGTTTCATGTTGTAGGGGCCTGAAAATTTAATTCAAGCATAAAACAGTGTTGCCACTTGGTCTCCACTGTTATATTTAGACATACTATATCACTGATGTCGAATACTTTTACCCATAAACATAGCGTTCCTTAAAACTATGCTTTTATCGTTATATGCCTTCAACATCATGAAATTCCAGTCTCTGGTATCGGTATTATAAACTAACTAGTGCTTAATGTTATTTCCAAACTAACAGATATATAGTAGCATACAATATGACCTGTTTTTTTATACATTTATTGTGTGTTGTTCATGTCATTTATCCTTGCATGTACTGCTGCATATATGGTTGGATTCAAAATGGTAGTGCCCATGAGATATTGCTGTCAGTGTCTTTATTGTCATTCATTTCCTCTAAATGTCAATTTTTTTATTATTCTCCAAATGTCCACAGCCAGGCAACAGCAATAAGAATGCATCAGTGAAAGGGTCATGTAGGGGAGATCAGATTTCCTAACCAATAAATATCTAAAGTTACATTGTCTTTATATTATAGAATAGATGATAATGAAAGTGATTCATTTGTTAAAGCTTTTTAATTGGTTGCATTAGAAAATCATAAGATTCAGGAAAAAATAATTAATACATGTGTAATTTTATACTAAGATAAACATCAAAAGTTGTCAAGTATAGAGTTCATTTGATTAAATTGAAAGCTGTAGTTTGGTTTTCACACATTTAACAAGTTAGTTTAAATATGATGAAATCATGGTTCAAAGTGGGATTTGGAATTGGATTGAAGAATCTGGTTGCAAAATCAACAGATACCACACAATGGAAATTGCTGGACTGTGGAGCAATGGCTAACAGAAGTACAGTTAGATTATTTTGTGGGTGGGTAAAGAAGGATGTAAAGAGCTGAAGTAGCTTTTATAAATATCTATCTCCAAGTGATCACATCAAATGGTTTTCCCAAATTATATATTTATATCATTCATTGAGTAATGAATTTGAACACTCTCGGCTACTGGCGTGTGTTTACATTGCATATAACATGCTAAAGTTCACCTTCCTCTAACAAGTGCCCATAGCTCAGAGTTAGAATTGATGACTGATGTCAATTTGGTTGGGTTTCAATCCTGGCTAGAAGCAATCAGATGTCTAACTGTACTGGTGAGCTGTGATACAGCGAAACAGATCTGTCTGCAGATGACTATATATATATATATATATTTATTTTTAAAATGTTAATAAAAAACTTGACCAAATTTCCTAATAATTTCATAAATGATAATTAAATTTTTTTTTGTCTTTCATTGAAAGTATTTTTGTTGTCTTCAAGATTTTGTTGATAGAAACAGTGTCGCCACTTAGTCTCCACTATTATAATTACACATTCTCTATCCGTGATATTGAATACTTTTACCCATAAACATAGAATTCTTTAAAACTATGCTTTTATCATTATATACCTTCAACATCATTAAATTCCAGTCTCTGGTATCAGTATTATAAACTAACTAGCGCTTAATGTTATTTCCAAACTAACAAACATATAACAATGTACAATATGACCTGTTTATTGTGCATTGATCATGTCATTTATAAATGTAAGACTGATAATTTAAATATTTGTAATTTGCATTCTACCTTTAGGTAAACATCTGACAAAACATTGGATGAAAATTTAGAAAAATTATTTGATTATATCTAAGATCAAAATGATGAAGACACAATCATCTTTTTGAGCCAAAATATTTCTTATTAAAATTATGAAAATATTTCCTTTTTATTAGTATTAAATGTTTTTTGCTTAAACATGTTTTATTTTTCTTTCATTTCTTGCAAAAAGCATTATCAATTATTATTTACTTTTGATTATGTTTCAAGATCAGCGTGCTCTAAGCACTAGTAGTATTCATCATTCCACTTACAGTAAAGTGTTATAAAGAGCAATACTAATGTATTGTTAAATTAATCAGAGAAGATAATTTTTACTCAAGGACACAACAAAAACTTAGATAAGCAGTTTAAATAAATAAGCCACTGGGCAGGGAAATCCTTGACTCAATGTAAACAGCGAGGATAAAGTAATAATCATAGAAGAGACAAAGCATTTAAAGAGTTACCAATCAACACATTTTATCAGAGGCTCTCTCAAAATCCATTACCATAAAAAATAATTAAAATTAAATCAATGTACATGGTGTTATATACACACACCTATATAGATACATAATGAGTTGAATATATGGATTCGAAATCTGACATGATGATAGAATAAAGAAAAAAGAACAAATAGGAAATGTATTTCAATCTAACAAGTTTCACTTTTATTAAAGCTTCTTCAGAGATCAAAAGAAAAATGAAAAAGCAGTGAGACAGTATACGGGTATGGGTTAGGGTTTTGGGTGAGTTCTTATTGGTCAGATACATGCCACATGTATCAAAGCAATAGATAATTTTTTAATATATGTGTGGGGAATATTTTAGATGGTAAAGTGTTTAATAGTGTTTAATAATAGTGTATGTGTGTGTTCATGTCTAGGTGTGTGCTGGACAGTAATGTCAGTTAATATAAGTGTACAAGAAAAAGTTTGTAGATGCCATTTCCATACATAAATACATATACGTAAATAAATTCACACATCTCACACACACACATGCTAAATAGCAGAACAGGCAAAGTCCTATAGCCTTGGGTAGTAAACAGTCTAAGAAAGACAACTCTAAATTCAAAACCTGAGGAGGGTCATTTGGGAATTCTGGGGCATGCTGTACACCAGTTCTTTGTATTTGGCTCTTCCAAAAAGAGTGGTAGGTTCTGCATAAGCCATCCCCACTATAATCAAATCTCGAGTGGATAACTTAGCTGTGTTTCTAAGAATTGAACTGCTGGACACTCATGCATTGAAGAACAATGGGGGGAGAGTTTATATATATATATATATATATATAAAGGAAAACTCAACCCATCTTTCTTTTAGATTGGTTATAAATTATAATTCATTTCAGTGATCTAAATTAGCTCATTTTATCAGACCACACTATATTTGTTCCATTTGGGACAAAAAGTTTTTACTGGAATAAGCATTTCTTTAATGAAGAAGAAAACAAGTAAAAAGATTTAAATACAGAGACATTAGCATTATCTTAGTTGGGGATCTCTAGATCAGTCGTGAAGAGGTTGTTTTTCTTGGATGGTGATCATAAAGTCATTATATGCCCACTCCTAATCTCATGCATATGTATATATGTGTAATCCCACTTATTAACACATTTATGTATGCTTATATATATATATATATATATATATATATTACACACACTAGTGTATTTAGTTTTAATTTAGACACACTAACAGTCTAAGAATTAAAAGAAATGCCTTTTCAAGCTAGTATTTTTATGCATAATATTAAAAAATCAAAAACAAATTAAAGGAAAATGATTAACTCATGGCTTAAACCTTCTTACCAAAAAATAAAATTATTCACTTTTGTTTAAAATGTCAGAAATTTACATCAATTATATCCTCTGTTTCTTTTTCTTAATGTTGATAAATTGTTTAATATTCTTGAATGTTTTTAGATTTCAAATTTGAATGTAGCACTGTATTCCTCAATTATACTTTTTTTCTGAGTATAAATACAGATTCCTCACTAAAATGTCTACATTTACTTTAGATGAAGTTCCTTAATGAACAAAATGCATTTGCCATAAAAGGTTTTCCTCTTTGCAGGTATATATATTTACACCTGAATTTTTAGGAAGAAAAAAGAATTAGTAATGGCATTGTACTTATAAAAATATATAAAAATCTTTATTATCTTATCTATTTTTTTTGTTCTCTTGATAAGGCTGCTTATCTTCACTTAGAAAAGGCATGCATCTATTTCTCCTTGTATTTTTTTGAATTGCAAGATTTGTAGTCTAAATCTGTTGTTACTAGTATACCACAGTAGTTAAAAGAGAAGAAAATGAATGAAAGGGCACTAGGGAAAAACCCTTTTCCCATAACTACCCAGATATGAGTGCCTCTTGAAGAAAAAGTAAAATTATATTTTTGGCCAGATTTAATAATAATTTTAATATTAATGATGGCAAGTCAACCAATTATATTAAATAATGGATTTATCTCCTAAATCTGTTTAATCTTTTGCATTTGATTGTTAACCAATAATAATTATTTTTCTTTTAAAGATTCTGCCTCTTGTCAGATTAAATAAGATAAAAAATTATCTTGCGACTTAATTGCTTTCATAGTGTTCATGATTCTTTATTGAAGTTATTATAATTGCAGCTGCTAAGATTCACCTTGTATAGTCCAAAGCTCTAACAATGTTGCATCCACAATTGCATTGGGTATAACCATCAATAATGTTTCAAGAAAAAAACTATTTTATAAGCAAAAACACTTTATAAATCTTAACTAAAATGAAAAAATTCAAGTGAGTTTGGAAGATGGAACATAAAAAAAATTAATAGTGAGAAAATAAAAGCAATTTCAGATTGTGGAATGATGAGCAAACCAATTTACTAATGTAGTGAGTTTGATCATCCCTGGGTGTTTAACAACTCAAGTAGACTACTCTCAGCTTAGTAAATCTTATCACACTAGATCTAATGTAAAGTTCTGTTGTTACATTAAGGGAAAAAGAAAGAGAAGAAACGATACTACAAGCAGATACAAAATGAGCTCTACTGTGATTGTGTGTTCGTTGAAAGTAGGCAACAACTGCTACTAACATCCCTACTGTTACTACTACAGCTGCTGATATAATCTCAGTTTGATTGCTATAAATTCTAAATTCTTAAAAAACAAAGTTGTAGAAGACTGTCACAAAGAGCAAATGTTGTTTAACAAATAAAATCTTTGACAAGAAATAATTTATCCATTTGCAAATCATTATTAATAATCTATAACAAATAATCTATTCTATAAAGACTATATATTTTTAAATGCTAAAATATCTCCAATACAAGGCTCGAGATTTACTCAAGATAGAGGGTTATTTTTAAAGTGATTATGAAGAATGAGATGCGTGATATCAACGAAGGAAGTGAATATTGTAAGGATGGGGGATAGATAACGACTGAGCCTTGACTTGAAGAGGTTAAGATTGTAGTGTTCAAGGAAGAATACATATGAGAGTATATTCCATAAAATTACTAAAATGAAAGTTTAATTACCTCTAACGATACTTCCTGGACCAATAACTCGGTCAGTTCATGCCACTGTTCTTGCACTCCAGCCACGGCTTCTTTTAACTGATATCCATTGGATACATTCTTCGTCTGCATAATCTGTTTGGCCAGTTGTTTAATGCTGTCCATATCAGATTCTTTACCTTTCTTTTCTGCGTAGAGAGCATCAATCTTTGCTTTAAACAGGTGTGGATTATGGGAAGTACCTTTGGGTTTTTTGTGAATAGAATCGATGGAAGTTGTAAGCCAACTTTTCAAGTCGTTCATCTGGTCTTCCAGGTCTTCGATATTGCCAATGACACCTTCCAGTTCCAAGATGCGATTGTTGGACAACTTTTCCAGGTTTTCCATGCGTTCGTCTAGGACAGTGAGCTTTTCTTCTGCTCCATCCATATCATGAGCCTCCTTGGAAAGGTTTTCTAACAGCGCCCGGTAGCTGCCAACGTCTCCATGGATTCGTCTTTGTTCATGAAGGTGTTCTTCCAGCTTCTCTTTGTCAAGACATATCGGAGACTTAGACGACAGTAATTCCTCGGTTACTGACACCCATGAATTCAGATTATCCAACTTTTTGATAACGCTTTTAGATTCTGTGAGGGCGGAAGATAAGAAGCCCTCTTTACTCTCTACTTTCTGATAGAGATTTTTGTGTGTTGCCTTTTGGTCTTCCATAGTCTTTTTCACTTCTCCCGCCAAGGGCTTCATATTTAAGTCTGTGAGTTCATCCACTAGTTTGTTTCCAACATGTTGTAAGTCCCGAACACGTTTCTCCTGGTTTAATAAATTAGCCTTGAGATATTTGAGATTTTCTAGGTCACGAGTCATGTCTTTGGGACTTTTGGCAGACGATTCCTCGTCGATTACGCTAATCTTGGAGTCAAGGTCAGGGTAAATGGAGGCCAGCTTGTTCGCAAGTTCGGTGAAACCCTTGCGATGTTTCACCACCGAGAACAATTTTTCCAGATATCGCGTGCATTTCTGTGTTATGTCCCGGAATTTCTCCTCCAAGGCTTCGATTTCGTCGTCAATCATAGCTGATTCTTCAGTCTCTTCTTTGATTGTTGGGAGAATGTGCACGTGTTTCCGGTATCGATCCACTCCATTCATAAATTCCTATGAAGGAAAAAAGAGGAATAAATATTAATAGATTTCAAGTAGTTCATGAAGAGATGTAAGACCAATAATATTTAAACAAAAATCTTAGACAATCCTGTCCTATTAGCATGAAAGTAAAAAATCTATAAACTCTGTGTTAGAAAGCTTACAGGAATCATTTGAATTTGGAATTATTTTGCTGTCATTGTAGACCAGATTAGGATAACAATTATATATTAGAAATACAAAAGCCAAAACACGTTTGAATTTACCTCCGTTTTGATGTTAAACATTAAACAAACATTCGCTCACAAAGCTTTAAAAATTATTTTGTCATATTTTATAAAATGGAAAACTTTCTTTATAAAATAGTAGGATACGCCAAAAACTGAATTGTTATGTGCAAACATGCCGGAATTTGATGTGCGAATTACAAGCAGGGACTTATCCAATATTTAAAAAACAAAAAAACCAGTTACCGTACATTTAACCCGTTGAACCAGGAGACTTGAACATTCATCACTACATTATCCCTGGATATTTTAGATAAATTTCACTATTTTAGAACTGTTGTATAAGGATGTGCGTTGTGGAGCATTGGATATCGGCTCGGAACGAGAACTCGGGGGGCAGAGTTCGAATTCCAGCCGAATTCATTGCATTCACTTACGCGCAAATACCCTTGGGAAAGGTATTAATCCGTCTATTCCTTCCAGTTATTGGTTAAATAACAGGACAGATTGCTTTGTCGGCAACTAGTCTACCGCAGAAAGAAATGGCAACCTACTGCGGGATAATCTTCTGCCTAGTCAGTCATGTTTGTTTCGAGACATGATCGCCCAAGCGTGTATCACGTATGGCACTTAACTGACTGACTGTATAAAAGAACAAATCAGCAAATGAGAACAGAAAGTGGCTAGTACGCAGTTGTCTTATACTAACGTTTGGCGGTCTAGCCTTAAAACACAAGCCCACATGTCGATACACTATCTCTAGATATTTTTTATTAAATTTCACAATTTCAGAACTGCCTAGGTAACAAAGCAAATCAGCAAATGGATGAAACAAAGTTGTTAATCTTAAATGCCGGATTTCTTTATACATATCAAGTTTTTGCAACTCTTTTCAGTGGCTATACGCGAGAGCTTTGTACCAGTAAATCGGTTCAACGGGTTAATTGTTGAACTTCTTTTATACCCTGGATATATCTCTTCCAGTTTATCCACCAACATTTTTTCGGGTTTAAAAGAAGAAAATGATACTTATGAATTTGTATACTCACCGTTATTGTTCGGTGCGATATGCTTATGCATGAAGATTTAAATCTATAACCTGGCCACATGGCCTATGAAAGAGGCAAGCGTGAATGAATAAGATTTTGATAGTGTTATGCTTTTTCTCAACAATTCACACCTGTGTGTAATATGCATATATCAGATATAGTGGGCTAAAAACTGCCGAGTCCGGTATAAGATTAGCGATTACATAAAATAAGGCAATTTCTCAAGTGATTTATTTTAACAGGACAGGAAGAAATTGTATAATATTGTTTTTTAGTTGTAATAAGAAATGCCATTTTAGGAAAATATTTTTAAAATTGTCTGCTTGGTACTGGCTATCTCTCAATGATTACCGAATGTCTCCATATAAAGAAACGTCTAACGATTGTAAGAAAAATATGACTGCGAACATTTCTAGAAGTATTTTGTTTCTTTCTAAATAAGTAGCATAAATTCTTCGATGCGTAATGTTTTTCTGAGGGATTCCACTATATATATATATATATATATATATATATATATATATAGTGATGATCCACGTATACTGTCTTAATATGTATAGGAAAAACTACTAAAAAGTTGTAAGTTTAAAAATGTATTTTTCTTGACAGTATTTGTTTAATAGAAATAACAAATACTGTCAAAAAATACATTTTTAAACTTATAACTTTTTAGTAGTTTTTCCTATATATATATATATATATATAAAACGAGTATTATAAAAAAATTTGAACAAAGAATATAAGATAGAATATGTAAAATCTATTGAGTGTTTGAGAAAAGATTTTCTTATATAACCCTTGATAGCACAGGGCATAAACAATTTGAATAGGCAAGAAAGCATTTTTTCTTAAAGAATCCTTTTGGGCAAACACAGCATCAGAAGGAACCATTGACAAAATCTTTGACGAAACAAAATAACTTTTCACACAAAAATAGTGAATGAGAGCAAAGTTTGGGACACGATTAAAACAATTTATTGGTAAAGCAAAGGCTTCAATAAAGTATAAAAATCAATCAAAATTATATATATATATATATATATATATATATATATATATATATATATATATATATATTCAATTAGAAATTAGTTATTTCGCGACCTAAGTTTCTACCTTTCGGCGTCTTCAGGCGCTTTACAAGAAATGTTATTGTAAATCGTCTGAAGACACCGAAAAGTAGAAACTGAGGTTGCGAAATAACCAGTTTCCAATTGAAAAATATTTGAAAGTTCTACAATATAATTATATTGAACACTTTTTAATACAACTGTGTACTTGCTTAATTTAATCATGAGCAAAAACCAATTATGTATCAAGAGGGATTGTGGACAGTGTCACCATCTTCATCAAAGATACATTTCAATTTATTATAATCTAATTTCTTACTAAAATCATTGTTTAAGTTTGACTATAGTTTTAAGCTATTTTGATGTTAGCTTAATATCAATGTAAACAGTCAAATTATATCCATGTAAAGACTCTTCTATGAAGAAAAAAATATTCTAAAGCTTATAGAATATATAAGACATACACACAATCAGCACTTGAGTTAAGACTTATATGCAAATTATAAGAGTCTCATCAAGCAGTGTCTCTGGAAGATGGCCAGAGCGAAAGCAACAAAGGAAAAAACAATTGGATGACAAAAGAATTGAGTCCGCTAATAAATTGTCATTATTTGTATTCTTGCTTTTAAGTATTTTTCTCCACTAATTTTCTTGTTGTCTTAATGCATGTTAAATTCACATTTAAATTTAAGTTTGTATTTATAAGATTACGTAGAAAACATTGCCTTAGAGAAGCTTAGCCGTTTAGCCTTGAAAGCGGTTGCTTGCGAGTTCGGTCTTTGCTAGGTTCCTTATGAATATAGACCCTGTGTCGAACTAAATCAAACTTAGTAAATACAAATGGTTACGATATTTTCAGAGAAACTGTAATAGCAGAGTACATTTGAAGAATATCTTAACACTTTCGGTCCTGATGGTATATATTTAGACTTTTGTCCTTGTTTTGCTATAAATGATCTGCCCGCAAAGTTTGTAAAAGTATTTTTAAAATACCCTATATATATATATATATATATATATATATATATATATAGGCAGCATATCTTCATTCAAGGATGTTTCATTACATAATATAGACATATATCTATTTTTATATAATCCTTTCTAGTTCTCTAGTTACCTTCTTGATGTTAAGTTGAAATTCATGAAAGGCGCCGCCGTAATTCTTGTTAACTCAAGTACTTTCGATCTCCTTCGCGATCGGAGTGAATTGCGAAGGCAAATTTAATATGAAGGTGATTTTGTGAACTCGCTGTTATAATTATTTTTAAATTAACCGTTGTAGCTACGATGCTTTTTGTAAACAATCGTCCACGACGTAAGAAAGGAAACCAGAGATGGTAAAATACAACATGGCATTAAATGTTAGTGAAATCAAATTAATTTAAAAATATTGCTACTAAACCCGTAATAAATTTTGTTCAGTATATATGTGGGGGTGGGGGTCTGTGTCCCAAGATGACATCTATGAATTACCGCATTTACCTAATATTAATTTCTCCAATTTCTATAAAAACTTACACGGTGTTTAAAACACATTGGATCTAAAGACTAGTGTTTATTGAAGATAAATCTGATAAAATCATTAATAATAATATTAATGAGAAAGAAAATACCAGAAATTGGTATGAACATCACCCAAACCCAGTTGCAGACATAGGACTTGTAACAATTTTATGGGACTTTACAATTCACACAGGCAGAACAATCAAAAATAGTTGCCCAGACAGTGATGAAATACCACAAAAGCAAATGTGCTTTCTTGTTGCTCTGGTAGTTCCTGCAGACTGTCATGTATCTTTGAAGAACTTTTAAGAAAAATCCATCAAAATACAAGAATCTTGAAGTGAAAATCTAAAAATTGCGACATATGGAGATATCAGTACTTTCTATTGTGATTGGAGCTCTAAGCTTAATTGGAAAAAAGGTCTGGTAGCGTCATTGAAGAAATTTCTGGCAGACCATGCCTTAAATAAATACAATTTGTTTTTCTCACAAGCACAGTTCACACTTTACGAAAAGCTTTATCTATGTTTGTGATCTTAGACTCTTATTTTTATTTTTTGACAAAAATGTTCAGTGGAAAATATCATAATGCCATTTCTAACTAAGTTTTTGTTTGGGCCCCGAAAGGAAACGAGTATGTAACAAAAATTAAAGGAAATAATAATAATAATAATGAATGGCCGTTGGTATACAAGGATATCTATTAAGGCGGATAACCAATCCATGTTGCAGACGCTTGCTCAGATACATTCGTGTTTGTTCAACAACAAAGCCCACTTGTGGCTTATACTACAATTATGCTGAACGGAAATTAGTTACAGTTTCTGAGAGAACGTGATCAATAGTCTGAACAAGGCCAGTATGCTCAAACCCTCAGTGACGATGTCTTGTGACTTTCTAGTAGCATAAACCTCGGCGGACCCCAAATAAATCCGCCTATCAATTGCACTCACAAGGCTTGGGTCAATTCGTGGTATGGTTTACAGACACTTTCCAAAGATGCCTACACACCAGGATTACCTTCCGCAGGTGGTGGTCATAATGATAATAATAATAATAATAAACCTAAAAAATAATTTTTTCAAAAGCCGGATCTAAAGAGTTAAAACATCGAAGTAAATAAATCATAAAAGACAAGCTCAATGACTGTCTAAATAAACCAACATTCATTAAAAGCCTTTTCTTAGAAAAAAAAAGAACCTGTAACAAGTCTATCATAAGTAGCCAGTGGAAATGACAATAGAAGTTTGTCAAAAGAAATTGGCAAGGAGACTACTTGGTAAATGAGACGTTGTATAATAGCCAGATTTTGGTCTCTACTCGAGAGATTTCTGTCAACGAATAGCTTGCCAACAGAAACATACTTTTTAACCAAATGCTTAATTTAACGTACTTTCGATGAGTGACAGAAAAATAGATGAAGTGTTGAGTGAATAAAGCTGAACATAACACCAATCAAAACTGAATTTAAAAAAATAATCATTCAGCGTTCATCTTGTATTTGAGTACCAATGAGAAAAATGTATAATTCGTCGTATTGGTTTGACGTAAATAACATTTAACTAAAATTTAAAACATTTCAAATGATAAATACAACAAGAATGTAAAGAAAATAAAGACTATGAAAGATCTTTGTGCACAATTTCTCAAAAAAATTTAGTCTCCGAATGTTTGGAAGCAATTTAACTTTAATAGCGACTTTCCTATAAAGCAACGTAAGCCCACGAGTAAATTAAATTCAAATATTTATATGTATATATATTTTTCCTTATCTGGCCAATGCTTCTTGCTTAACGATGATGAAATGTTAAAACGACATGATCATTGCGATAACAAGCGACGAAAATAAAAGGAAAAGACAAATATTTCAATTTAATAATAATGGACTACGAGAATGTGCGTTGTGGTGCAGTGGATATCGGCTCGGAACGAGAAATCGGGGAGCCGAGTTCGAATTTCAGTTGGATTCATTGCATTCACTTACGCACATATTAATCCGGTTGTAGGTTAAATAACAGGACAGATTGACTGGCTAACCAGTCTACCACAGAAAGTAATGGCAACCTACTGCGGGATAATTTTCTGCCCAGTCAGTCATGTCTCTTTCGAGACATGATCGCCCAAGCATGTTACGGCTCGGACTACGTATTCGAATTCCAGGTGATTTCATTACATTCACTTATGTGCTAATACCCTTGAGAAAATTATTAATTCATCTATTTTCCCCACAGTTATGGGTAAATAGCAGGAAAGACTGGTTTCTATAGCCTTGGGTAGCAACTGATCTTGGAAAAGGAAAATTCTGAATTCAAAACTGTATATAACCCTGGCAAAGCACATACTTTACAGCTAATGAAAGGATCGTTCCTATTGATTCAATAATTCCGACTACAATCGGCTCCTTTATTTTATTTTTTCTTCTTATTATTTTAAGACATTCGAACATTCCAGAATATTGGCGAGTGGACTGAACGATTAGAAAAAGGTTCGTCTATGAAACGCTGGAGTCGGCGCGCTGATTATAACATCAATCAGCTAAGTGATATATTTTATATTTCTATTGAATTCTAAATTGATTATAATAAAGACTTAGGGATTAATTTATACACTGTTGACATTGTGAATTTTAAAGTGATAAAAAGAAAGAAAGAAAACATTACTTTTGATTTTGACACGTTGATTACCAGAGATCAATTACGAAATCTGATTTCTAACGCCAACTTTATAATAACCAGCTTAGGTAATAACATTTATTATGAGTTGATTTATAGATTCAACTTAAGTCATAACATTGTTTTTACACTAAAAGTATCACTGCCAACAAATGAAAGATGAAAATATAGAAAATACCAAGTACGAGATAACTCGTAGTCAGCGTCATAATAAAAACATGTACGTGTTCTCGGTTATAGCAGTCATTGTGTTGAATTAAACTAGAGTGTTTAACAACTTGCATTAAAATTCAGCTAATGTATCTAAATGCTTGTAGTCTTACGTATTTCTACTAATTCACAATGGAAAAATTAAATATGAATATGGATTTTCCTGCTTGAATCTAATGGATTTAAAAGAAATTAAAAAAGATACCGCAATATTTAAAAGAGAGATTATCCTTAATCAATTTCTAGGTCGGCATCAACACGAAATTTGAATTTGCACACGTTATATCCAAATAAGTTGATATACTGACTTGAGAAGGAAAGATTAAAAAGAAATCTTACCTGGGTATCATCTCGGAATTTATCAGCAAGTTTCACCAGTTCAGAAATTTCGTTTTCTTTTGCCTTCAGCTCTTCAACGTGTTTCTTAAAAGAAGAAAAAACATTAATAAAAATCAATTTAAATCACTGACTCTTAAAAACCCAAAGTCTTGCTAAATTGCTTATTGTTTTCTTTGGTAAATTTAGTCAATAATATATTAGCTGAATTGATTTTTCATTTATTAATTCAACAAATTTTATTACTTATTTTTCTAACAAGATTTCTTTACTATTCAAGACCAGTAAATGATAATATAATGTTTAATAAACAAACAGAGAATCTACTCAAATATAGGTATCCACTAAAAATAATTTTTGAGTTTATATAGGTCACACTATCGCCCGGTCCATACTCCTCCCACGTCTATTGAACTGGAGTAGAGCCTTGCCCCTTGTTTCCGGCTTTCTCTTCTCTCTCTTCAGACCTTGGTATTGGTGCTTCCGTGAGTTTCCTGCGATCTGGCCGGTTGGTGGCAACGGCTCATCACTGTGAGGGTACCGGGTTGGCAGTTTCCTGGTTGCTGCTTCCGACTGGTAATTAGGAGCCCTAACTCTTGCGTAGCGTCAAGAGCGGCTGCTCTGATCAACAATTGTATAATATCGGGGTTCTTGTAGTGCCATGTCGCGCATGGATAGGTGTCCCTGCAAGCACTTTCGGTGGGCAACCCCGAGGCCACACCTTGTTGCAGCCCTAGCCAGTTTCCCTCCCAGCACAGATCGTGGATAATGACCGCCTGTATCCTCTACTATAGGTCCCTTTCTACAAACAGAATCATGACTAAACAAACCAGAAATGACCCTAAACCAGTTAAATCCAAACCACCTAAACCCATTAACCTTTCCTTTACTAATATCCGGGGCATTCGTACTAACTTTCCTAGTGTAGAAGCGTTCCTGCATGAAAAGTCTCCTGACATCCTTGCGCTCTGCGAAACTAACCTCAACTCAGCTATTCCCTCCTCTGACCTCTTCATCCTTGGTTATCTTCCCCTTTTAAGGAAGGATTCCACTGTCCACATGCATGGGCTGGGTGTCTATGTCAGCGAACACCTCCCCATAGCTTGGGTGACTTCACTCGAATCTACTGACCACCAATACATATGTCTCCACCTGTCTCTCCTCAGTTCAGTTAGTTACCTATTCTTTCTTTACCGTTCTCCCTCCTCTCCTGGCTGCTCCCTACTAGATAGCATTGCTGATGACATAGATAAGGCTATTTCCTATCACCCATTCGCCCACATATTTGTATTTGGAGACTTCAATGCCCATCACTCTGAGTGGCTTGAAAACGCCGTTACTGATCCAGCGGGCATTCACGCCATGAACTTTGCTATTTCCCAATCCCTTACGCAAGTGGTGGACTTCCCCATTCGCTTCCCAAGCACTCCCTCGGGTCATTCCTCACTACTAGATATATGTTTCACCTCTGCGCCTGACAAGTCTCGCAGCTTTGCCCTCTCGGCAACTCCGACCACGCTGTAGTCTCTCTCAGTATTTCTTTTCCAATCTCACTCCCCCCAGGAGCCCCCTACCTATAGGACCTCCTACCTCTACCAAAAAGCTGACTGGGATGCCTTTCGCGATTTCCTCTGCGACGTCCCTTGGGGAAAAGTGTTCGACCTATCAGTTGATGACTGTGCCTCTGAGGTCTCGTCATGGGTAAAAGCTGGCATTGATGCCTTCATACCCACCAGGAAGTATTGCTTAAAACCTCATTCCTCTCCGTGGTTCTCTCCGGCCTGCTCAGCCGCCATTTGCCCACAGGAACCATTACTTCCGTCTATTCCGGAGACAGTCAACTGATCACAACAGGCGCCTGTTCATATCTGCTCGCAATGAGTGCAAGAGAACCCTAAATAACGCCAAACAGTTGTTTGCTGAGAGAATGCGACAGCAAATAGCTGACTGCAAGTTCGGCTCCGAGGACTATTGGAGGATTTGCAAACGAGTGCTCAACAATAGGAAATCCTCAATATCTGCTTTAATCCATGGATTTAAGGTTCTCACGTCATCTGCGGACAAAGCTGAGTGCTTTGCCCACAGATTCTCATCCAACTCCACATTCGACTCGTCCGGAGTACACCCACCAGACTTCCCTATTAGAACTGAGGCCAAACTGCACGACGTATATATTACCCCGACAGTAGTATCCAGAGTAATTTCAAAACTCGACCCCCATAAGGCGTGTGGAGACGATGGAATCCCGGTGATAGTCCTTAAGAGGTGTGCTCCTGAACTTTCCCCTGTCCTCTCTAAACTATTTAACTACTGCCTTTCTGCTTCCCTACATGCTGGAAGTTCTCTTCAGTCGTTCCTGTATTTAAGAATTGTGGTGAACCCTCGGACCCATCCAACTATCGCCCTATCAGTCTTCTACCGATATTCGGGAAAGTATTCGAGGCTATAATCAATGCTGAAATAGTTCATCATCTCACCGCCCACAAACTGTTCTCCGACAGGCAATATGGATTCCGCTTTGCCAGGTCCACGGCCGTAACGGAGTACATGCTACAGGCCCTTGATGAGTCTGACGAGGCTCGCGCGGTTGCTCTGGACATCTCCAAGGTTTTCGACAGGGTTTGGCACTCTGGCCTCCTATGCAAACTACGTGGTTATGGTATTACCGGTCGCCTGCTTGACCTAATCCAATCTAAATAACCGCAAAATGAAGGTCGTTCTGAATGGGCGTGCCTCTTCGTCCTACAGCACGAATGCTGGTGTCACACAGGGCTCTATCCTGGGCCCGACGCTCTTTCTTATTTTCATCAACGACCTCCCAGATGAGATCAAGTCCCAAGTAGGCATCTACGCAGATGACACTACAATATACTCCCGCACTAGTAAGAAACCTGTCGTGGCGGACAGACATAATCTCGCTGCTGACCTTGAACGGGATCTACACTCTGTGGTGAACTGGGGCAAGAAGTGGCTTGTCAACTTCAATTCATCTAAGACCAAGCTGTTGTCTGTCAACCATTATAGGCAACCTCTCCTGCCTCTCATATGCATGGACCAAGCGATTCTCCCGGAGAGTAATATACTACGCCTCCTCGGACTTACCCTGTCCTCAGACCTCAAATGGAACCACTATATTGAATCCATAGCAAAATCTACTGCTAAGAAGGTTGGGTCACTATGTCGATCCAGGATGTTTTTTCCACCTGAATCCATCCTGCATATATACAAGTCAACCATCCGTCCGTGCATGGAGTACTGCTGCCTTTTATGGTCAGGTGCCCCTGCCGTTCCCCTCAGTGTTCTTGACAGGCTCCAAAGGAAAGTCTGTAATGTGATAGGTACTGATCTGGTGGCTCGACTGCAGCCACTTCCCCATCGTCGAAATGTGGCCTCCCTTTGTCTGTTCTATAAATACTTTCATGGCTTCTGCTCAGACGAACTTAAGTCACTGATGTCTCCTCAACAGGTGTTTACTCGCGCAACCAGACTGGCAACTGGGTCCCACCCATTCACAGTCAGGTTAGCCAAATGCAGACGACAATTCTACTCCTGCAGCTTCTTCTCTCGCACTTCCCGCCTGTGGAACTCGCTCCCGTATTCTTGCTTTCCTGACGGCTACAACCTCCAGAAATTTAAATGCAAAGTCAATACTCATGTACTAACCACTGGACTCTAGCTCTCTCCCCACCCCCGTATAACCTTCCCTTTCTCTCCACCTATGTATCTGTCATCGCACCTGCTTTCTCGGCTTTCTATTGTTCCTTTCTAACTAGTTTGTACTCCTCACTCTTTTCTAATTTATCTTTTTACATTTATGTAGCCCCCTGCACACCAGTGGCGTTTCTGCCTTGCTCGGGGTGAAATGATTATATATATATATATATATATATATATATATATATATATAGTTATGTATCAATTTTACATTGCGACATGGAAATTTCTGTTTCGAGATAGGTTCTCATCCTCAGGCAATGTTGATGTAGTTGGATGATGAGAACCTATCTCGAAACATAGAAATTTCCATGTCGCAATGTAAAATTGATACATAACTATATAATTATATTAAGCGCTATAATACTCATTATAATAAATGCCAGAGTACTCAAAAAACAAAAAAAAAACAAACAAAAAAAAACCTTGAGTTCTCTTCACTTGGAATTATATATATATATATATATATATATATATGGAAAAATGATAAATAATACTCTTAATATAATTAAACCTGGAAAAGTAAAGGACAAGATATTCTAGTAAAGTAAAAAATAAGAAATTTCTTAAAATATTGCATTCAAATTTTATTTTTAGTCGCAATGTTTTAAGTCAAAATTTCTTATTTTGTACTTCACTAGAATATCTTGTCCTTTACTTTTCCAGGTTTAATAACGTGTCCTGTTCTTTTCCAGGTTTTATATAATCTTAAGAATATTACTTTTCATGGGCACATTTTACCATGTAATCCATGATATTTTCCAGACATTGCTATTAAATTAATATAAATTTAATGCTGAAAACCTCATTCAAAAATATTAAAAGGAAAAGAATTATATGCAAATGATTAAAAAAAAGTTGATTATTTATAATTTTATTCTGATAAAATGATAAGTGATAAGCAAAATTTTATTGACAAAATTAATAAAATATATCATCAGAATTTAAGTGTTGAAAACCGCATGCAAAAATATTAAATAGAAAAAGAAATTATAAAGAATAAGATTTATATTATTAAAAGCATTAGTCACTTATGTAGTTAGTCTCCCTTTTCGGACTTCACATATTTTGATGTAATTTTTCTTCTACTGAACCAAATTTAATTATTTTTTCAAAATTTAGCTAAGAAGGTGTCCTATTTAACTCTGTAAACTGTTTGAAATTTAGTTGAGAACTGAATAAGGGGTAAAGCTTGAAAGCTGCGTAGATTCACTCAATGTTGGATTTAAGAATATATTCAACCACTGCCGTGGTTAAATTATATATATATATATATATATATATATAATTATTAACGAGTTATTGGCTAGAATTAAATTAGATCAGTATGCAGTTGTATTAAAAAGTGCTATAAGTTGATATAAAACGCCGGAAGATACCGAAAGGTTGAAACCGAGGTTGTGTAGTCAACTGACTTCCAAATAAGGTGTGTGTGTGTGCGCGCGCGAAAGTCGGAGGGAGAGAGAAAATTTTGGATGAGAATCCGATCAAATGATTAATATATAAAACAAATAGGAAAAGTTTTGTTTTGACATCTTTCGTTGATGGATCGGCTTCATTATAAAAAAATTATTTCAACAAAAAATTGACATGAGCAAGTTAAAATAGGATTCACATTAAGAAGAGGGACGTTTGATTATTACTGTACCATTTTAGAAATTATATTTTTTACTAATTTCAACTTAGATTTTATTCTAAGGTTTTGAAGTTCACATTGTTTCACTATTGATTTAGTAAGAGCCAGATAAACTGAAAGTCTGGTTGTATATTAATCAGGGAAGATTTGGAAATCATAGCACTTTCAATGCAAATTGTATTTACTTTTTAATATTCTATTAAAACGGTGTTTTTTTCTGGTCAAAATTAGATTACAAAGTTTCAGGTGGTACAAAATTGCGTATAGTGCGTTGTTTAGCTTAAGTGCTTTTTTATGTTTGTAACGAAAGAGGAGAAAAATGGATCCAATGGTGCTCAGCCAATGACCAGGTCATTACTAACACCTGGTTCCAAGAACACCCACGACGTTTATGGACATGGAGAAGCCCAGGAGGAGACACGAAGAACCAAATAGATTATATAACTATAAACAAGAGATTCAAGAACGCAGTAGTCCAATGCAAAACATACCCAGGTGCCGACTGCGGAAGTGACCACGTCCCAGTCATCTGCAAACTAAAAGTGAAACTCCGAAGACTGAAGAAGCCCAGCATATCACCAAGACTGCAATACGACACACTAGAGGACGATCTCACCCGGCAGAAAGAATATAATAACAGCGCGAGAAAGAAATATTAGGAACAAATTGGAAAAGGATACTCAAAATGGGATTCACTAAAAGAAGCAATGGTGACCTCAGCGAACAACATAGCCCCAAAGGAAATCAGACGCAGAAGAAAAAATGAGTGGATGACCGAAGAGATCCTCCACATGATGCAAAGGAGACAAAAAGTAACGCCAAGACACGGAGCAGAGTACAAAAAACTTCACAGGGAGATAAGGAACAAATGCAGACAAGCCAAAGAGGAATGGCTCAACAACAAATGTGCAGAAGTAGAGAGACTGAGCAGGAACAACAAAGCAGAGATGCACAAAGAGATAAGAGAACTGACAGGACAAAAAACCTGTTCCTCAACAGGATGCATAAAATCCAAGGAAGGGACAATCATATTAGAGAAAGAGGAAATACTCCAGCGATGGGAAGAATACATAAAGGATCTCTTTTGCGACAAGAGAGAACAACCGAGAATACACAAGGAGATGGATGGACCGGAAATACTAAAATCCGAAGTGGAAGCTGCAATGGCCAAAATGAACAGAAACAAAGCACCTGGCCCAGATGGCATAGTGATAGAGCTGCTGACAGCCTTAGAAGAATATGGCATAGAAAAGATTACCGACATAATAAACGAAATTTATAGCAGCGGAATAATACCAGACGACCTATGCAAGTCGATATTTATAGCGCTGCCGAAAAAACCTGGAGCAAACGAGTGCGAACTACACAGAACTATCAGCTTAATGAGTCACATTACAAAACTGATTGTCAGAATCCTGATGAATAGAGCGAGAAGCAGAATCAGGCCAGAGATAAGGGCAGGAACAGTGCGGGTTCGTCAAGGACACTGGAACAGGGAACGCCATATTCATGATTAGGATTCTCTCTGAAAGGGCATTACAAATGAAGAAAGACTTGTACCTATGCTTCATTGATTACGCGAAAGCATTCGACAAAATACGACACAAAGAATTGATGGAAATGCTAGGCAACCTCGACATTTTCGACAAAGACATAAGAATAATCAAGAATCTCTACTGGCAGCAAACGGCCTGCATACGGACAGGTAACGACCTCAGTAGATACACAAAGATAGAAAAAGGCGTAAGACAAGGATGTGTCTTTTCACCGTATTTGTTCAACCTATACAGCGAGAATATTTTGAGGACCCTAGATGATACAACAGGATTTGTTATTGGAGGCCACAACCTGAAGCAACATAAGATACGCGGACGATACAGTACTGATTGCGGACACGGAATGGAAACTGCAAGATCTCATACAGAAAGTAGCAGTGGAGAGTGACAAGAAGGGACTACAAATAAACTTTAAGAAAACTGAGTGCATGGTCATTAGCAAAAGATACAACCCAAAATGCCAAATACAGGTGGGGGATAACAGAATCAAACAAGTCCAAGAATTTAAGTACCTAGGAAGTGTTCTAACAGGAGATGGAAAGTGCGACACGGAGATCCGAAGGCGAATTGGCATGGCAAAGGACGCGTTCCAGAAGATGAGCAAAATACTAACACACAGGAAAATCTCAATAGAAACGAAGAAAAGAGTGCTAGACTGTTACGTGATGTCAGTTCTTCAATACGGCTGTGAATGCTGGACAATATCATCGAAAATGAGGACAAAACTAAAAGCGGCCGAAATGTGGTTCTACAGAAGGATGCTACGGATATCGTGGACTGAGCATACAAGCAACGACGAAGTGTTAGAAAGAATGGCAACAAAAAGGAAATTGATGCTGAGCATCAGGAAGAGACAACTGAAGTTCCTGGGACATGCAATGAGGAAGGAGAGCCTGGAGAACCTGATACTGACTGGACAGATAAAAGGAAGGAGAGACAGAGGAAGGCAACGGATAACATATTTGCAGGGTCTGATCAGGTGGATGACGGAACGGGGGTTGCCAGGAGCAACAAGAGCAAACATACTAAGAGCCACAAGGGATAGGGAGACGTGGAGATCCATGATCGCCTACGTCCTGAAGGGACAAGGCACATAGAAGAAGAAGATACATTGTTTAAAGGTTTACATTCTATTTGATGGCTGTTTTCAAATCATTTAAATGTTTAACTGTTTTTGAATTGTTAACGATTTTTATATTAAGATTAACTCGATTTTTTTCGAATTCACTAGTTATGGTTGTACAAAAGATTTTTGCGCACAATTTATTCACCTTTCGCCTCTGAAAGTTTGGAAGTCGATTCGACTTTAATAGCGACTTTCCGATAAAGCAACACAAGCCCATCAGCAGACGTAATTCAAATATTGATAGGTAGCTATATTCTTCCTTATCTATCCAATGCTGCTTGCTTAACGATCGTGAAATTTTAAAACGATTGAACTGTTTTTGAAACGTCAGTGATGGAATGTTATTGTTGTATTCAATTTCTTTGAAGTTTACTAATTATGGAGTTTTGTAAGTAATGCCGAGTTTATACTTTCTTTTTTGGTTTTGTGGATTATATAAATTTTTCGCTTGGTATTATTATTTCATATAAAATAACCAGAGTGGTGGAATATTTCAAATAATTTTTCCACATATTTCTTTTCATCAGGTTTATATTTGCAGCTGTAAACTTAGACTAAACTATCGCCCGGTTCACACTCCACCCACATCTATTGAACAGGTGAAGAGGCTCATCCTTGTTTCCTGTTTAGAATGCGGTTTCCGGTTTTCTCTTTTCCAATCTCTTCACTCTTATGTAGCCCCCTGCACATCAGTGGCGTTACCGCCTTGCTCGGAGTGATATGATTAAAAAAAAAAATCCGTGAGTAAAAAATTATGAGGTTGTTTTTAGTCGCTGATTTACAGTAATCACTTCAAATTAATAATATAACATCAAAGTTTCTTTTTCATATATGAATTCAATTATCAACAGCAGATTTTATTTTGTTTAGTTGGTTTATGAGATCTGGCAAATTATTCAAATGTTGTGTGCGCGTGCGTGTGCGCACGCGCGTATACATATCAAATATTCAAAATTATTAAATCAGCATTTTGAGGGATAAGATATTTTGAAATAGGCTGGTTTATAACATGAGAGTCTACAACACTGTAAATCGGAAAACTATGTGAGTCGGAATTTTTAAAACTATTAAAAAAGTTTCTATAACGTCGATACTTTTTTAAATTACATTTTTTTTATTGGTAGGAAGAAGTTTTCGATTTCGTGAAAGAATCCTTTAAAAGATTTTAAATATTTGTCAATTATTTAAGCAGCAAGAACTCATTTAAACAAGTCTTATTAAACAGACAGACCTTGTCAATTGAATTTAACTTTTATATTATTTTTTGTTCAATTTTCGAATATGACATGCATCCCAACTAAAATTATGGATAAGTTGTTCAAAGTTTTGTTCCATTTTTGTCTGCGTACTTTCAACCGTTCCCATCTTTATCAAAAACTGGATGTTATCAGTATGGAAGGTAAGGTTTTGTTGACTGCTTCCGATCTCTTGAACGCTAGAATTCAAATTAATTCAAATATATGCGTATCGTAAAAGTGGCTCAATGTGTAAAACTGTTTTGCGACTGCACAGGAAAAGAATGTTATCAAATATTTAATACGTAGCAGTGAACTTTCCCGTCGATTTCGATGCATGAGAGCCTAATGGTTCCGGTTTTAGAAGTAAACCACCAGATCTCACTCCTATGATTTGAATACGATGCTGAAGAAATACAATGCAGTCGAAAGAACTGTTAACAGAAAAATGGCATAAAGTGTACCATGAAATCTCTAAACAACCCTCCTTAATTTGAATCCAGAGTTGTTTTTACAGTCCTGATTGTCAGCTAAGGCTAGACAGCCAAGTCTTCTCTGCTATTTAACCAGGGAGATATATGGATACATACCCTGCCTAAGGGTATTTGTGCATAAGTAAATGAAAACCGACTAGTATTTGAACAGAAGTCGGTGATTTCTCTAACCGCTACACTACTTGCACATTCAATACATTTTTGGTTTGGTTTGGTTTAAGTTTAACGACCCATCAACCATTTTGGTCATTTAAGGGTCAGTTTTAACATTTTTCATTCAATAAAGTTTTGTTGGTAACGTTTTTCATTCAGTAAAGTTTTGTTGGTAAGTACTTTCATAGCATTTTGACACCGATTTGGGGGTCAACTATTTACCCATAGCTGGAACCCAAACAGGTGCTACTACTCCGGGTCAAGGTGGACCTGGGAACAACAGCAATTAAGAGGTGGTTCCATGCTCCTCACAACCTCCTAATTAGAGGCCTTGCTGCCGGATGCAGTTTACCGTCACACTCAGGACCAATACATATTTTAATCAAGCAAAGCGGTAATGTCAGTAAGATGCAAAAGGGCTACCTATAGTAAAAAGAGATGGGACTGGAAATCCAATCCTTAACAAGAAACAAGGAATAAATCTCTATTCCTGTTCAAAAGACCGAAAACCGAGCTTTAGTCAATTTCCCATCGCCGTAACGTAGTTTTTCTGTCCCTTTTCTTTAGCTACTGTCAGGCTAATTGTTCTGGTGAATTTGTCTCTAGAATTTATGAATTTAAGCACAGGACAAGATTGTTACCAAGTTCATAATTTTACAGTTAAACTGACTAGATGTAACCGTAAGTTCTATGCTAATAATTTCTTCTAGCACACTTCTCGCTTGTGGAACTCTTCAATCTTCTTGTTTCCGGTTAGCTTAAAAATAATTGATGCAATATCAATCATTATCTTTTGTCTTTTTAATTCTTGTTCTTTTGTTCTCTCACCTTAACAGAACTTTTTCTCATATTCTCTAACACTCGGTAATCCCCCCCCCCGCGTCTTAGTGGCTTTATTGCCTTAATTGCGGTGAAATGATTAAAAACTACTCACACATACATATATCGTTAAATATATTATTAAAGATTTGGAGATTTTAATCTTAAGAGCGGATTTAAGATAGAGATTTGTCAAAAGTTTTAGCTTGGGTATGGATTATCGACATTAAATCTCAGTTAAACAATATTGGTGTTCGTCTTGTATGATTAAATACAACAAAGTTGTGATTAAAAGCTTAAGTGGATTTATATAATTAAAAACCAGATAATATTTTCTTTCCCAACCTTTACGCGTATAAAAAAAAAGTGACAAAGTCATAAAAGGACACGCTGATAAGAAAAATGTTGACAAGTCAAATCGGATTTCATATTTTGTTTATTTAGTTAACCTATCAATGAGGTTTATTAAAATCTCACAGAAAACATTTGAGCGTTATGTCAATTTATTTAGTACATCAGTAAACCATCTGCATTTCCACAAAATGTAGATACTTGAAATCTTTTTTGAAACCTCCACTACATATTTAAATGTAATCAGGATTACCGCGATTATCATTTTTTTGAACAATAATGTTCACTATATACAAGGCCCGAGGGCCACTCGAGGTAGAGATTTTCAAGTGAGATATGATTGTAAATACTTAGTTCAAATCCATGATTTCCCGTTGAGAGCAAAATACCGATGTAGGATTTTCCACAAAAACTAACTTAATATCCGTCTTTAGGGCAGATTTCTATCTCGTAATATTAACATTGTCTTCCATGACTACTTTCCACGGCAACTATTTCAATTTATTTGATACTTATTTCGTATTTAAAACAGGGCTGTTCTTTCTAGGCGACGTTGTCGTAATCATATTTTTCATTTAATCTTCAAGAAAACTTAATCATCTAGTATTTAAGAACAATTTGCTAATTAATTGATTCTTAAAAATGCTACGATTAATTAAATGGAAAAAAACCTGAAATGAATGTAACACCCTCTGCGACACGCCCGTAACACAAGTCAATTATTTTCTGCGCTTCTAATATGTTGATATTTGGGATACTTTGTCGTAGTGTAATGATTAACAAGTTGTTACTATATCAATTACGACTGAGTAGTGAGTTCGATCCTCGCCTGATCTTAGATGTAACCAGGGCCACATCTAAGTTGTGCTTAATAGTCCACTAAAATGACAATGGGTTTTTTTTTTATGCTCAAAGTGAAAGCGAAAATATCTCTCGATGTGGGATTTTGCAATTTTAAAATAACCGGAAGGATAATGACTTCAGTTAATTTTTGTAAATTTTAAACAGATTGTTTCGTTTTGTATGGCTTATCAACTCTTTGCAGTTAACTTAAATCCAGAAAATATTTTTAGACTGTAAGAATCTTTTGAGATAATAATGGTTTAGTAATACAAGTCATACCCATAGTTCGAGGATAAGAGAATTTCCCAAAGATATTTGCATGTGAACCTAATGTAATAAATCTAACTAGAATTGAACTTGACTCTTCGATTAACAATTTCGAGCCATTATCCATTACACCACCCGCACATTCAAGTTTATAGCACATGGTATTCCCAAGCGGTTACCCATCTAGGTACTGATAAGGCTCAATATTACTTAACTTCGGTGATCGAACAGAAACCAGTGTTTCTAAGTGATGTAGCCGTAAGACTATCGGATTGATCGATTTGTGGGTTATTTAAAGCCGAAACATATTTCAAGTTGTATAAGGTTGCTTACAGTACCCAGTGTTCTCAAGCGTTCCCCATTTAAGTACTGATCAGGTTCAGTATTGCTTAACTTTTGTGATCGGTCAAGAACTTTCTATACTGGAAAAATATGACTGATCAGCAACAAGGACTATTTAAATACAAAATTATAAATGGAGATTACACAGTGTATGAATATGCACATTTATATGCTTGTAACATCTTTTGATTTTTGATAATCCCATTCTTCCTGAATTCTAGTCTTGAGTATAATAAAATCATTAGAACTGCATTTATATCATAAATATAAGAGCCCTATGTTGTGAGTAATAATTCAGTTCCTGACCACTAGCAATACGACACGATTTCATATGCTTAAAACGCAATCTTCAGGCCATTTTATATCTGGTATATATTTAGAAAATTACTTTGTTTACGTTTGGAAACGAATCTGAGCAGAGATGAAAATTTCGAGGAATTTAATACGAGAGGGATTTTGCTTAAAAGCCCATATCAAATTTTGCTTGATCGGCAAGTATGCTCCGTAACCGAATGGTTAAAGCACGTCGAATCTAACGATGGTTTCTTTTATAAGATACAAATCCTCTATGATCCAACAGAAACGCAAAAAGTAAAATTGCACACCTGCAAAATCGGATCAGAATAACTGAAAACATTTTGGAAAAACCAGCCAAGGCAAATTTCACAAGCCGGTGTGAAAATTAAAATTCTGGATTCTGAATTCTGATTAGATGGGAAATAGCAAATTGAACTATGAGCCCGGTCAAATTTTTTCTTAACACCTAGAAAATGGGTAGGCTGTTCGATCCGATCACGTGACTGGATTTCACTACTTATCCACGTCTCTTAACCGGCCAAAGACAGTTCGATAGGAGCAGAAATCTGATAAGGACCTCATCACAAAGTAAGGGAGAACTTTCAAAACGTCGCAACTGACATGTCTCATCGATATACATTCGTTCTTTCTCCCCTTCCAATTTTCCTTTCTTTGTCTTCACTCACACGCCGTCAACGAAACAAGATACTTCAACTGACTCCTAAAAATTAACGTCCGATAAGTACAATTTCCTTTATTGCTTCAGCTTCCTTTTCACTTTCTCGCTGCCCATAAAAAGGAAAGAAACAGGCTTTATTAGTAACCTGTTAATCTTTTTACATGCACACATTCTGCTCCTTACTACTATTTCTCTGGAACATTTAACTACGTATATTTTCTATTTGAACATTTTACTTCTTACAAATTAATTATTCTGTTAATAAAATTTCACTTATTTTAGAAACAAAACACTTTTATTCTTCCAACCTGATATTTTAAATGTGAGGATTGTCGGTTATGTTTTGAAGTGGCTTTGTACCAGATATAATCGAGGCCACTACAGAATGGTGATCCCGCAAAGAACACGCATCCTACACCTTCTGCCCAGAAAGATGCAGGTCCGAATACTGCCGGAGAGCGAATATTTTTTTTAATAATATTTCTCAAATATTTAGGCCGGTAGGCGAAAATAAATAAATATACCGTTTAATATATAAATAGGACATATCCTATAAAAGTAACGTTTAAGTAATAGAAATCTGAAGGATTAATAATTAAAAAAAAAATCATCCCTTTTTTAGAAATTGCTTTCTTTACGTTAGGATACGAAGCTGAGCAAATATGTCTGTTTCGAGAGTCAGAGAAAAGATTGAAGTTTAAATGCACTATTCAAGTTTGTGCATCGACGCACTCCATAGCCGAGAGGTGCAATGTACGTTAGATCTATGACGGTTTTCCCTAGGGAAAAGCGGGTTCGATCCTGCAGGAGTGCGCATATTTTTTTAAAATCTAATATGAATATTCAGGTCGGTAGACGAGAATAAATGCATATACTGTATAATAAACGGAACGTCTACTCAAATACAATTATCCACTAAAAATAACGTTTAAGTAATATATAATTTGAACTCTTCTGGAGAAATCCTGCCTCATTGACCATTTCTTGTTTGCATCGTTGAAAACATTTCGCTTCACCCTCCGATAGGAAGTCGCATTCTTAAAATCGATTGACTGCCAAAGATGATAAATTTTCTTAACTGTTGAATTAATTTGTGTAGTCCGTCCTAAGAAGCAGCCACAATCATCATGGAAAGAAAAGCGACCGCGCCAGTCTTAAACAGTGAGACTTGTAGTATTTGTAAGTGCGTGCGTATCTTTTTGATATTTTATAGTAAAAGATGAAAATCGAACCCCCCGCCCCCAAAAACTAGGTAATGCAAAACAGGTTAATCTCCAGGTAAAAATCGATTTATGTCAGTTAACTGTAAACAATTAGGAGTGAATAAGTAGATAGTATTATTGATGATACAATGATGTTCTTTACAATAATGTTCATATCTACACAAGGCCAAAGAGCCACTCAATGTAGAGGGTGACAGTAATCGGCACATTGTTTTTTAATTGATTCACCCCAAAGAAGGTGACTATACGACAATGCGACCACAACGCAAGGGTCTATTGGAAGTGAAAGAGAATGAAAAGATTTTAGAAGGAACCAGAAACCTAATCCTAAATAGGAAATAAGGAATAAGCCTCTACTCTTATTCAAAAAACCAGGGAGGAGTATGAACTGGACGATAGGCGAACTTATTTACTCCTATTAAAAAAAAAATAAAAATAGTAAATAAAATTTCAGATTTCAGACGGAGACGTTAAAAGTATAAAATAGACTTTAGTAGGAACCAGAAACCCAATCCTAAACAGGAAACAAGAAACCTCCATTCTTAGCCCTAGAGATGCGCATATTACAGAAAAATTGAAAAGGTTATGGGGTTCGCAGTTAATTGCGGTAAGAGATTGTGAATTAAGATCTTGACTGATGCTGAAAAAAAAAAAAAGAAAAAAAAAAAGAAAGCAAAACATATCTACCATTCATGGGGGCGTAATCTTTGCCACACTGATTCATGACGTGTTGTTAAGAGCTTTGAATTCAGGATTGTCTATCTTTTGTATTGGTTGCCCTATTAAGGCTAAATGACCTAGTTTGTCTTACTATCTTACCTATAGTTGTCGTGAGGAAAGGTTACCACAAGCTTTCTGCGAACGCATAACGGCCATAATTAGAACTGCTTGCTGATTCCATTTTTTGAGTCGATAACCATCATGCTACTCGTACACCAACTTAAATTAGTCGTGTATAAATATTTTACGTATCATGTCATTTTTTTTTTTTAAAGATATTTTTTCCACTTTCTAGTGTGGAAAAATATGAAAGATGTACAAATAACAGTAATTTAATTTCTGAAAGACTTTTTATGAATATGCCATTTAACCTCTGGTTTTAAACAAAGACACGCATCAAAGATTTTTCCCAAGTTAGTAACCGATTATTACGAAACAGATAAAGCGACTGCTTAAATGTAATTCAAAGTTTAGCACGTGTTTCATCAGATTTAGGCTGTAATTTGTTGCTGTTAATAATAGTAGTAATTATTATTACTTCTCCAAACTCTTTCATGTCAGTTAGTCATTCAAGATGCACAATTCGTTATCCAAAATCAATATTAAGCAGTGTTGAATTACCAAAAGGTAAAAATGTCGAGGTCAAATTAACTTCATTAAGCTGTAAGATTACTGATTAAAATTATCCTGATGAAAACGTCTTCGATTTATTAAAAAACAGCGACTGTAATTAATCGGTTTTAGGGTCATAACAGAAAGAAAAACACATTTGCTTATGTTACCAAGGCTTGAATACTGTAACCAAATAAATTAAAGAAATTAAACATAAATAATTTTTAGGCTGTTCTTGGTCACTAATAATCAATTTCTTCTGGATTTTCAATGCTCTTTTGTTTTACCTTGATTTATTGTCAGCAAAGCTCGCATTATTTTCATAAATTCTGAAAAAGAACCTTTTTTCAACTAGCAACGAACAAATCTAATGTTGAAATTTGTTAAACATTTAGTTTTAAAAAAATTCAATAATTTTTCCTAATATCAAAAATTCTTAATACAAAAGTTGACTAAAGTTAAGTTTGCTGGAGAGAGTGGGATGAAAATAGTAACATTCGTGGACAAAGATTAAAAAAATTCTTGCATACATATATGAAGTTTAAATGTAGTCGACGCTAAATTCAAACGTGATCATACTTTTATTTTTCTTCTTTCCATCAAAATTGGTGGTAATATGCTAACATGAGCAATTAAAGATTGATTACTTGATTCGCTGTTTACGATTTATCAACTTTTTATGGGTTATTTAAATCAGAAACATTTTGAATTGTAAGAATTATAATTTTTTGAGTGTGAATATTTTATTAACAGTTTTTGTGAACAATAATGATTTTTACAGACCTATTATTTAACCAATAGCTAGGGAGAGGAGAGATGGATTCATACTTTGTACAAGGTATGAAAAATAAATGTAACGAAGCCGACTGAAATCCGAACTCTGGTTCTCATTCCAACATGCTATTCGTGGCTGTTTGAGATCAAAACTAGGAAAAGTGATTACTGTTATCTTTGAAGTAAATTAAATTGATTCTGATGTCCTCCTGACAATTCTATTCTAAAGCTGCCTCCATGTTTTAAGATTTTTAAATTACGGAAGTTACAACAACAATTGTTGTAATATAAAAATGCTTATGTCAATTTGTGCAGCCACAATAAATTAAAATGTACGTGGGAGCTTGATGTTAGTTTTTTTCCAAATCGTTGAAAATTACGGAGTAATGTTAAAACGGTAAAATTCTAGAAAGTACACAGCTTGATGTTTTGAATTCGATTGATTGCTCAAAAGTTTAAATTAAATTCTTTTTTTAGAATAGGCAATGATACTATTTTCATAACACAACTTAAGCTGCAAGATGAAAGTGGAAACTGCATGATTTTCCAAACATCCACAGAAAAAAAAGTATTCGAAACTATTTTTAGTCTGGTTATATTTCGTCAAAATGCAAATAAATTTGCACATTTTATTTAAAAATGAAAGAGAAATATAAAACCACTAACCTGGAATAATTCGTATTGAACCTCTGGATCTTGTTCTGAAACCTTGATACTGTGCCCCTTCTCGATAGCTGTGTCCATCCATTGGTCAAGCTCTTCCACCGTGTTGTAGAAATCTTCGAGATCCTCATAAAGGTCATCGAATTTCTTAGTCCGCGTCTCGGCTTCATTGGATGCCTGAATGGTGATGTAGAATGGTAATGACACAACCATTATAGAAAAATTTCAAGGTAAGTTTAATGAATGTAAAAATACAAACTCTTGCGGAAGAAAACCCCTCAGAAACATAATTCCTCTAAATTCTCAAAGGTTTTAGTGAAAAATATCGAAATAGTTTAACTTTGTTTTGAGAAAAACAAAACGAGTAAACAAAAAAACAATGTTAGTCATCAGGGGATTTTCGTTGGGATTGTAATTTGTTTTATATGAAAATTCTGACAATGTAAGCTTAAAATCCGATATTTCGCGCCACCGTTTTGTTTAACGTTTCTTCTAAAGTCTTCCTTTCAAAATAGCGCTTTCAGAACAATAAAATCAGCAAAAGGAAATAAATTGTTTAAAAACAGCTGTTATTAACAAGAATCAGCTTAATATTTGTTAAATGTAAGCAGGTGTGTATGCTTCATTTTAAAATAAAAAAGACGAAAGTGAGAAGGGACAGGCAAGTAAGGAATGACTGCCGTAAGATTAAGTGGTTTGAATTTATGGCAACAAAGCAAAGCAACAAGCTATGTCGACTCGTGAAAGGAGGAGCAGGTAAAAAATCAGTTGTAATAATGGCGGGCGACAGAAGTGAAATTTGTATCTGGCTTTTGGCCGTCAGCGGTAGTAGGTTGGACTGGTCTTTCTCTAATTTCACATTCACGTAAAACAAAACAAAAAACGTGTAAATAGTTTTAAGCCAAATACGTAACCACCGGAAAAGAAAAGTCAGTAGTATCCTTTGTTATTTTAAGAGAAAGAGAAAAATATACGTGCGCTCTTAACTTATTCCTCATGAAGAGGAGTAAGCAAGCAGAATCAAGTAGTAATTAAAAGCGAGTAAATCTTCTTAAATAGTCATTCATATACAATGCAACCCTTGGCTTCCCTCATGTATTTGCCTCTTCTTGGTCGGGGTAGAGTCTACGCAGGCCGGATCGTACAGAAGGATAATCCCGCTTAGCAAAACAACATGCACATTCTGATTTTCTCTTTACACTTACAATACGAAGCCGCAAATCACTAATTATAATGCTTGGCTTATAGATTTATCTTACATAAAGTTATTCTTTTGTTAGTGTTATCTACATTTAATTTTTATGATGAACTGACAGGGCAAAGAGTATTTGATGAAAGGGGAACCTTTTTGAAAGGTGCTCTGTTACTAAAGACTCATTTTTATTAAGTTGGAGGAAAATTATTAAACATACATCTCCAATGGTTCTTGAAAATCTGAAAATTTTAAGCTATGTCAGGAAATATCAAAGTAGTTGCTCTAAATTTACAACATCCGCCCAAGAATAAAGTAAATGAGAAGCAGTATTTGATTTGAATATTTAAATATTAACTGAGTTTACGCGGTGTAAGTCGACAGGTTTTATTGTATCAAACTTTTTAGTAATGAAAGCCTGTTTGTATTGAAAATTAGGTTTCAAACATCTAAGTTTGGACATCGATCAGAGAAAAATGCGTTCAAAAGTGAGGGTCGAAATATTACATTTATTGATCAGAGCTAATAATAATAATAATAATAATAATAATAATAATAATAACAATGAGATTTCATAATTATATCATCCAAACATACTAACGAGTAGCGACTCAGATTGAGGAATCCGAAAGCCCAGTTTGAATTCCAGTCAATTTCATACCCTTATGAAAATTATGAATTAATCTCTTCCCCCCTATCTATGGGTAAATAGCAGCATAGGTTGGGCCCTTAGAAAAACTCTGAATTCAAACAATCTGCTGCCTTGTAGGTTCCATCTCTTTAACTTCTCCGACAAGCCATTATACTATTCTGACTTAACAATTGTGGGTTGGATGGGAGTGGTAACCACAGCGGCGCAATATCCGGAAACAATAAATGAGGAATGATAATCCAATTAAATTTACCGTATATACTCTAGTCTTGCAAAATAGGGAGCGCACTATACACATGAATATGAAGTAAATGAACTTCTTATGATTGCAGAAGAACAATCTAATGGCAGCGATCATCATCATTTATCCATCACACCCAGTTGGTGTATAGGGCAGCAACGTTTTGTTGTTGTTTCTGTAACAAACTGTTGTTTTTACGGGGTAGGGTTGTTAGCCCTGCGCTCAACCCCTAAGCCTGAAGGACCTGTGGACCATTCTTGGTCCTTACGTTTACAGCACCTGATATTCCCAAATGGTCACACATTTTAGTACTGACCAGGCTCGATGTTGCTTAAATTCGGTGATCGGACGGGAACCGGTGCATTCAACACGATATAGCCGTAGACTTTTTTTTCTTTTTATTATACAGGATCTCTTCCCCAAAGAGGCATTACTATATCAATACACGATATAGCCGTAGACTTTTTTTTCTTTTTTATTATACAGGATCTCTTCCCCAAAGAGGCATTACTATATCAATACACGATATAGCCGTAGACTTTTTTTCTTTTTATTATACAGGATCTCTTCCCCAAAGAGGCATTACTATATCAATACACGATATAGCCGTAGACTTTTTTTCTTTTTATTATACAGGATCTCTTCCCCAAAGAGGCATTACTATATCAATACACGATATAGCCGTAGACTTTTTTTCTTTTTATTATACAGGATCTCTTCCCCAAAGAGGCATTACTATATCAATACACGATATAGCCGTAGACTTTTTTTCTTTTTATTATACAGGATCTCTTCCCCAAAGAGGCATTACTATATCAATACACGATATAGCCGTAGACTTTTTTTCTTTTTATTATACAGGATCTCTTCCCCAGAGAGGCATTACTTAGTTCTGCACAGCTCGACACTTATTTAGCTGACTTACCCTGCCACGAGGCGGCTGAAGCGAAGGTGTTATCACGGAGGAGGAAGTCTGGGAAGCGCTGAAGTCGGTCGATGATCGAGACAAGATTCCGGCGATAGATGGCCTACTCTATGAATTATGTTAGTATTTGACCCCCACTAGCTCCTCCAAAAGAAACTGAGTTGTCTGTATTTGTTCCTCTGGTGGCACTGATGTTCATCCATTGATTGAAGAATGGGGATATACCCAAACGCTTCAGAGATGTCATCAAGTTGCGCAACAGCAAAAATGGTACGTACGGGATAAGTAATTTTCTCCCTTTAACTATGCTTTGAGTTGAAGATTTAGGCAAAGTTCACAGCAAACTTCTTGCAGCTTGTCCTATCTAGTTTGATTAGTTCCTAGCAGACTTGTTTTGTGAAGGGTTGGACTAAAATCAACAGCGATAAATCTGTTGGCGTTCGGTTGTTTGAGTGGAAGGTAGTTTCTCTTCCTGAGATTTTCGGTTGAACGCATGGGCCAGTCAGACTACTTTGTGTCTGGTTCGGTCCCGACCTACAGCTAGAGATGAACTGGTTAAAATTTTGGAAGAAGGTTAAAGAAGTAGTTCGTCTGTGAACACACAGGAATCTTTTCTTGAAGAGGAAGGCGGAAGTTTGTGCTTCGCACATCTACCCAATTCTCCTTTACCGACTCTCCGTTCTCCCCCTTCCATATGCCAAACTACTGAAGTTTGAGACTTTTTTGGCGTCTTCTGGAGTTCCAAGTCTTCTATGGCATGTCGAGAGATATGCAGCCTCTATCCTGCCAAAGGCGGGCTGGGAATCCCCAGCGTTGAGATTCGTGAACATACGCTCCGCAAAAGGATAAAAATGGTGAATTCTGGAAGAAAGACGCCAGCCGAGCTTCTGTCCCTTGAAAGTATGCCTACGGACGTGGAAGAGCTTCACCCTGACATTCTCGAGCCAAATGCTCCTTTTATCGAGAGTACTGAAATGCGTAGCGCTATCTCCTACTGATGAAGGATTGCCTCGCAGACATCAGAGAGTTATCTCAGAGACTATTATATCAAGTATTAGTAAAAGGGGCTGCTAAAGATGGTCAGATTGACGAGCTCGGTGTTACGAAACAAGTCTCCTTGAACGCCGGGTTGAAATACCTTAATAACGAGGAATCATCACTCATCTAGTTGGTGTTGCGAGGGGCCCTCTGAGTCAGCAAGAAGCTGTATGCAGCTTGGCTGGCAGTTTCGTGGTGATTGGGAGGAGTCCATTGAACATGCCCTCTTTTACTGCAGTGTCGTGCATCCGCTGAGTTGAATGAAAGCTACATGATCCGCATTTTGAACGGAAAGTTCTTTGGATGAGAAACCAGTTCAATTTGCACCAATGTGGTACCTTCGTTGAAAAAGGATCATCACTATGTGCTCTTTTGTTTGCTCGGTATTATAGGAGTCGTACTGTGTACGACGAGACAGAAGGGGTTTTATGGAAGTGAGAAGTTCTCTTCTTTAAGTATCAGCTGAAAGTTAAAATTAGAGCTGAAAGAGTGCGACTTTCTTCATCAGACTTAGACGAAAAGAGGGTGAGAGTTTCGCGCTTTGTGTGAGTGAGGGGTGGGGGCTGACCCAAAGTGATTGATAAATGCTTCTTAGTAAGAGAATATAGAGCGTTTAGCTTAAGGCATTAATCATACCTGCCCGTTTTAGGATAGTTTAAGAAAGTTTCTTTTTTAAGTTTAGCTTTTTAGGCCATTTCAGGTTAACTTAGCTAGGGCATGTAAGCGCATAGGCCCGTTTATTTTTGTCTTTTCATTTTTGTTTTATACACCATCTCACCTCTATTATGTGAATCTTGCATTGTTTTGCCTGGTTAAGAGATTTTCTATCGTAGTTAGTTTTTGGAGTGGTGGTGGGGGTCAAATACTAATATAATTTTGTTTAGTTTCTTAGCTCCCTCAACAATTGTATATTAAAATATTGTAGAAAGAAGTATTAATTTTAAACGAGGAATTTCATTGAGTAAATGAAGCTTTTTGGTGCGGTTAGTAAGAATAAAACGTGATATTTTGGTGAATGGAATATTATATATATATATATATATATATATATATATAGATATGTACTGGTGAGTTAATAAGCGAAATTAGCTAGCTTAATTAGGACTAGTGAAGACCACCCTTATCCCATCCCTCTTTAGCCTTGTGCCACACTTGTACTTTTCTGTACAATAGATAATACTTTCCGCTATGCTACCTAGACTTTATGAATTTTAGCGCAGTAATTGATTGCAATAATGAGATTGTACCGCCAAAGTTGAAATAGCTAGATGTAACCGTAAGTTCTGTGCTAACAGTTTCTTCTATCGCGCTTCTCGTTTACCAATATCTTCTCAGGCTTTTTAATTCCCTGTCAACTATGTTAAAAAAAATGCAATATCAATCGTTATCGGTAATCTTAATTCTTGTTCTTTTATTGTTCTCTCTCCTTAATAGTATATCTTTCTGTAATATTCAGTAACACCCTTGCGTCTTGGTGGTTTTATTGCTTTGCTTGGTGTGAAATGATATATATATAAAAAAAAAACCTCCAGCAATATACACTCTTATTATTGCTGCATGAATACAACTTCTTAACCTGCTAATAGATTTCGATTATTTAGACAAACATTACCAAATAGTCGATAAGTAATCTTCTGTATGTGCCGTGTCCCCTCAGAATGTAGGCGATCATAGCTACCACAACTTCCTGTCCTTTGTAGCCCTTAACAAACTTATTTCTAAGTCCTGTTCCGCTATCACCTCGAGGTGGTGTAATGGTTAGCAAGCTTGTCGTCTCGCTAGAATCATTACAGTTGAGTAGGGAGTTCGATCCTCGCTGGGTGTCCCATACTTTCGGCTTTGTGCCACATCTGAGCTACGCTTAGAAAAATCACCATTTATTCAAGCTCATTAAGCATGCTATGTGTTGTCTTCCGCTGTTCCTCTTGTCCTCAGTCTGCCCCAGATTTCCCCATCCCTACTTCCTCAATATATGCCCAGAAACCTCAAAGTATCAGTTACCAGCCTGTAAAACTTGGTGATCTCAATCTGATTTAATTTCATTGACTGATGACCCCGGGTCAACGTCGATAAGTTGTTACGACATCTGATACGATAACGTTTCATAGAGATCTCATTTTTTATGACCAGTTTGACTGACCTTGGATCTTTTCTTTAACAATCGAAAACTGTCAAAACAATTTGTGGACAATACTTGTTAAAAAAGAAACCTACTCTCATTTATACTAATGTTACCTGTTACAAGGGTCGATAGTCAAACTTTCTGTTAAAATGGTTATGATGAATGAAAAAGTAGGTGGAACTAAGTGAAGATTATGAGGATAGGAATGGTAGATAACTATTGACTTGAAGAGGTTAAGATTGTAGTACCCACGCAGGAATCTGTTACTTAAAGAAGCAGTTCTTTTGAAAAAAAAAAAAACTGTCTTAGTGAAACCTTTTTACATTTGAAAGAAGGGGAAAATGAGGCTGATTTGACTTCTTGTATGTAGCATGGCGTGTCTGAACTGGTGGAACTAAAGAATCGAGCTTATCTAAATGTTTGTCATGAATATATCAATAGATATACTAATAGATTATCGATACACTTACGATTTTCTATCTATTAGAAAGAGGCTGCAGAGAGGAGAATGTCATCAAATAGAAAACCGCGTAAATGATTTTGTAATATGTCAAGGCTGGAAAGTGAGTATTGAGTATCCCCAGCCCAGATCTGGTAGTAATAGTTCATTTAAAAATCTAGTTCTTTCCTTTTAATTGTACACCTGAAGAAAGACGAAGGTTATAGTCGAAGCGTTAGGGTAATAAGAATGAAATCAATTATAAAAAAATCTTGAAATTATAGCTAATCTCAAAATTACAGAATGTATATTTGAAGGTCTCGATGTTTGAATAACGTTAGTGTATTCTGGTTAATTGGTTGTACAATGGAAACTGCAACCAGAGATCATTTTTCCTATTGCTATGGTTTAAGGACTACAGATCACGAACAGTCCATTGTAAATTGATTCCTTTACGGAAGCAAAAACAAAGTATGTTCATACGACGTGGTTCCTTATAATTAAAAAAAAAAAAAACAACCCCTAATCCGTGGTGCTTAATTGATAGTCATACAATCAGTTAAGTGTCATACGTGAAACACGCTTCGACGATCATGTCACTTTCGAGTATGATTGACCAGGCAGAAGATTTTTCCCGCAGAAGATTGGTTGCAAACCAAGGCTATAGAACACAATCTGTCCTGCTATTCAGCCCATAGCTGGGAGACACCAGGCTGGTTTAGAATACAGATTTGTTTTTCTTTCTCCTGGCCCTGTTGCCACCAGAGTCAATATAGAGAACCCAGTTTATCCTGCTATTTACCCATAACTAGGGTGTGGGGGGAAAGAGATGGATTTATACCTTTCCTCAGGGTATTAGCACGTAAGTGAATGTAATAAATTCGACTAAAATTCGAACTCTGCTCTCCGATTCCTCAATCCGAGCCACTATCCATTACTCCATTAATTGATAATAATACTTAAAAAAAAAATAAAATAAAATAATAAAAATTATCCAGGTAGCGATTTTTTTTAAAAAGAAATTTGCTTCTTTCATCGGGGCAATTAATTTACAATGAATTTGCATAGCAAACTGGACCCTCTATTTTTGTAAATTTATTTTTTTTTTATATTTGTGATTTGGCGTGCTTAATCTGTAGTAATAATATAAAAAGCAAGGAAAGATTATTCCTAGTGGCAGTGCTGATTGTACAAATTCACAATATTTCTAAAAATATTCATTATCTTGAAATATTCCAGAATTTATTCCTTCCAACTTCACGCATTATCTGTAAAAAGATAAGAACTAGTCCAGTAGCAGCAAGAGTAGATTAGACTTTTTCTAATGAAATAAAACGCAAAATGTAAAAATGGACCCACATACATGTGGAAAGATCAGAAACACTTTGGTGCTTATTATTGTACATGTTTGCAATGAATTTCTCGTCTCTATAGATAGGTGTGCATATCCACTTGAAAGTGTATCATTCTAAGTTTTTCTCAGAAAATAATTTTCCGACTATAACCTTATAATGTTGTAAAAATATGTACAAGTTATTGCCTTATCTATAGTAACCTCGCTTTGAATATATTTGTTTATGTTTTGATAAAGTATCAAACTGAATTAGGAATGTTAATGTTTATTAAGCTTATCTTAGTACGACACAAAGCCATAGTAATAAGACAGCCAGTGAAAATTAATTAATTAATTAATAAATTAATGAATTCGCCTGCGAAATGAAATTGTTAACCGTCGCAATGTAGAAATTTTTTTTTTTAATCATATCACCCCAAGCAAGGCGAAAACGCCACTGATGCGCAGGGGGCTACGTGAGAGTGAACAGATTGGAAAAGAGAAAACCGGAAATCACATCCTAAACAGGAAACAAGGGATGAGCCTCTTCACCTGTTTAATAGACGTGGGTGGAGTGTGAACCGGGCGATAGTTTAGTCTATCTACACCAATTGAAAAAAATGAAATAAAATAAAAAAAGAGTGAAAAGATTGGAAAAGAGAAAACCGGAAACCACATCCTAAACAGGAAACAAGGGATGAGCCTCTTCACCTGTTCAATAGACGAGGGTGGAGTGTGAACCGGGCGATAGTTTAGTCTACTCCAATTGAAAAAAATAAATAAAAAAAGAGTGAAAAGATTGGAAAAGAGAAAACCGGAAACCACATCCTAAACAGGAAACAAGGGATGAGCCTCTTCTCCTGTTCAATAGACGTGAAAATAAAAAAGAAAGAATGGACATTGCGAAACTCTAAAGCGGAGAGAGCGTACTAGTCTTGAATATCAGCATCCGTATTCCTGACTTTTACTTGGGTTTGAGTTTTGTTTAACGGCATATCAACCTCTGTGAGTTATTTAATGCCCAAAAGGTGGGGTTTTAAGGTAGTTTCTTTTAAATGTTCAGTTATACTTAGAAGGCTGATTTAGTCAGATTTTGCTGAAAAATTTTTTTCATATATATTTTTTTATTTTAGAAAACTGAAGATATCTTCTAGTTTTGTATTCAAAAATGTATTGCTGGTAATATTTTTCCTTAAAAAATGTATATTAGTCTATATTTATGCATGTATTTCTATAAAAGTCTATATTTATTCTTTCATAGTGTTTTGGCCCTAGTTTAAGGATTAACTACTTGCCCATAGCTGAGACCCTAACAGGTGCTACCACTCCGGGTCAAGTGGACCTGGGAACAACAGCAAGCAATTAAACCTCCCAATCAGAGGTCTTGCTGCTGGATGCCGTTTATTCAAATCCAGCTAAGGGTATAACGGTAATGTCTTCTAACACTGGTGGGAGATACGCAGTTGCCTCGGCCATAATGCAAATCCAAGTCAATGTCATTGTAAAATCTTAATCTATCTCTTCTAATTGACTGTGGTCTGACGATTTACTGGAACAAAATAAGAGCCTTCTTTTTTTCCTACGCAAAATCGATTTATGTGCCCTGGATACCTTGAAATCCAAATATATTTGCGAGTTTTCTTTATGTTAATGCCATTTTAAAAGTAATCAACCATCCGACCATGCATAAAATACTGTTGTCATATCTGATCAAGCGCCACTGCTGTTCATCTCAGTGTTCTCGACAGGCTCCAAAGGACGATCTGTAATGTGATAGGTTCCGACCTGGCAGCTCGACTCCAGCCACTTTCTCACTGGCGGGATGTCTCTTCTACAAATATTTTCAGGGCTTCTGCTTCGACGAACTTCACTCGTGCAACCAGACTGGCAACAATGTCCCACCCAGTTACAGTTAGATCAACCAAATACAGCCGACAATTCTACATCATCAGCTTCTTTTCTCGCACTTCCCGCCTGTGGAACTCCCTTCCGTATACTTGCTTTCCTTACGGCTACAACCACCAGAAATTTAAATGCAGTGTTTATTCCCATCTCTCATCCACTTGACTCCAGTTCTTTCTACATCACCCCTATATATTGTTCTTTTCCTTTCTCTCTACCCTCGCACCTGTGTCCCCATCCTTCTCTTGCCCTTTCTCTAACATCCCCTATAACTAGATCGTCATTCTTTTCACTCTCCTCCTGCCTTTTACTCTCTTATGTAGCCCCCTGCGCATCAGTGGCGATACCACCTTGCTTGGGGTGAAATGATTTTTAAAAAAATTGTATTTGTTAATCTGGAAATGTTAACTCCGATGCAATACTAACTTTAACAAAGGGAAAATATCAAACAATTTTCCTTTTTGGTTTAAGAAGATTTTACAAGTATCAGATACACTGCCTTTTACTCTGTGTGTGTGTGTGTGTATATATATATATATATATATATATATATATATAGTGTGTGTTTATAAGCAATTTTCTCTTTCCACGACGATGTTCATTAATCTAGCGCTTGTGACAGAACCATGAAACTGTCCACTGTGCAGGCGAACATCAAATACATTTAATTTTTTGCTGTCTAGAGAAGTCTCAAGATCTAACTGAAATTTTTTTTTTTAAATACTATTATTTCGTAAGAGAAAAGACATTCATATTTAATGGCTACTCCCACAACTGAAAATAGTTGTTAAGAAGGCATTTAGAACTTACACTTATGGTGCAGCGGGTAACAAAAGTCGTTATGACGATTGATTCTGAGCCGAGATGGAGATGATGAAAAAACGCAACACAAGTATAAAACGGGCAAGATAAAAATATCAATCGGTACATCTGATTCCAAAACGGGAACCATCCGTGAAATCGATAATTTGCTTGGTTTTCTGATCACTCAGTAATAGAAAACATTTTTCTTTTGATACACCAAATATTGGAGATTCATGACGATAGGAATCAAATGTGTTTGATCTGTATGAATCATTCTCTATTTTAATAAATGATCGATCTCTGTTATTTATATCGTTATTATTCCAGGATAATTATTAAGTAAAGTTTCTTTTCTTGCATAATAATAATATCAAGCAAATATTTCCAAGACGAACGCAAAAGAACCAGAGTAAAATATTTCAGGGAAAGTTTGTGAAAATTGATGCAATTAAGACTGAAAAGTAGGAAGTTATGAAACTTAAAATTCAATGTATGGAATTTTAATTCAGTAAATTATAGATGGGAAAAATATATAAATTTTGATATACCAGAACAATGTTAGGAAAATCAATGACAAAGTGGAAAAAAGCCTTTCGTGTATAGAAAGTGCTTTAATCGCTAGATCATCCACAGTAAGTTTTCATCCAGTTTCCTACATTTTTCTTCGTAGATCTATTATTCCAACGTCGGATATTTAATAACAAAAGTGTAAAAACACTGTGGGACACTGGCTAATAGACTAGTTTCGCAGAGCGCTTGCTTGTGTATCGGGTCAGATTCGGACAGACAACCAATCTGGTAAACCCCTGTAGCTTATTCTAGTTTTGTAAATAGCCACCTTTTAATGTTTTATATATTATAACAAATGCGGCCTGAAAAAGAACCTTTAAGTTACAACCCAAGTAACGATTTAACGAAGAAAAGAAAAGAAAAAAATTGTAATAAGCTCACAGTAGAATCCGATAATTGTAGCAGATGTACGGAAATATATTGATTGCAGTTTGGTATCAGAAGAACCTCGAATGAAAAATCGAAGGCTTCATTATGAGTGATTAATGCCTATTAACACATTACCGGAATGACTATTATAAAGACAAGGTAAATTACCTTTTATTGCGATTAAATGAAGTTGAAGAAATGAGAGCGTATCATTAAGAAAATATCAAATATGCAAAAAAAAAAAGAAAAAAAAAGGACAGCTGTTAGTGATAACATGTCGTTTAATCTGTTAATAGTGAATTTGCCTTTCACCGTCATCACGAGAGTTGTTCCAAATTGAAGGCAAACTGCAAATCAGTGTTTTCTGATCTTCAGCAATTTTTTTAAATAACTAATTACTCCTCCCCAAGCACACCTGATAACTCACCAAAGTGCTGCAGGTCTTCCAATCTCTTCAAAGTATGATAACGAATTATTGAATACTTTTAATAGTTCTTCCACTGTGTCTTTTCAATGTGTGTAATTGTTATTCCTCCATTTAGTATTGAGGAGAAAAGCATTTCCATAGTATTTACCGTTTCCACAGGTATTAATTTTTGTTGTCTAATTTTGATGTTAATCAACTCCTTTGATTACAGTTTGTTGGAAACAACATACAGGATGTGATCGGTAAATTGTCGCCATTTTATATTTTTAATTTAGCGCTTACGTCTTGTTTCTGATTTTGCCCCCTGTACATTATAGGGGGGGGATCAGATGGTTACCGTCTGACGCAATTCACTCAGCCAGAAATTTCGAAACAGCATGCTGTACTGCTTGGCATTGGCGAAAAAAAAAAAAATCTCCAATACGAACAAATCAAAGTGTACGGGTGTCAATCTGAGGACAGTGCAGAGGATCGGGAAAAGAGTTGGATCGTATATCCAGCCAACATCATTATGTGTGGCATGATCACGAGTAATGGCGACGATATACCACCAATCACCTTCAGAATGTAGAGCTTTCCTCGGTCAAGAGAATGGCTAGAAGACTATGTTTTTCAACAAGACTCTGCACCATGCCACACAAGCAGGAGAACCCAGTCATGGCTGTCAGGCAATTTTTGCGACCACATCAACCATTACATCCGGTCACTTAACTTTCCAGACTGTAACCCCCTTGATTATTATGTGTGGGGCGCAGTTGAGCGAGAGACCAACAAAACTCTTTGTAACGCCAAAATTGAACTGAAGACAAAGATTATGCCAGTATTCACCTATTTAAACAAAGAGACTGTCAAGAAGAGTTGCAAGAGATTCCAAAGTCGTCTGGAGGCCGTGATTGAAGCCAATAGCGATTTTATTAAATAAATTTACTCTTTAGGGTTTCAAAATATTTTTTGTATAATTTTCGTAAATGTTAAAAAGAGAATTCAGTGTTATTTTCATTTTTGCCTAATTTAGACGACAAATTATCCATCGTACCCTGTACATCAATGTTATAACTATCAACGTCTCTTCCTGGTTTTCAATACCTTTCACGAATCCTCTTCTTTCGCATTAAAATGTCCGTATGGTAGAATGTTTATAGCAATTGGAGGCATTTACAAAATTTATGTAAGTAGCCAACACGTAACAGGTAACAACCGGAGAGTCATTACCTAATCTGCCAAGAATTTCTGGTCATTCCTGCTACAAGTTCAACATAGATCGAACCAATTTTTCAAAGCAATGACAGAAATAAGCTCCTCGAAAATGATAAAGACAAAAAACAAAAAAAAACAAAAAAACAAAACAAAAAAAAAACTGTTACATCAAAAAATTATTTTATAGTGATTATACTGAAAAAAAAATTCTTTAAATATTTTAAAACATATGTGCAACACCAACACCTAATTTTTTAAAACGTTTCTGTCTTTGTCTCAAGAACTAGTTTTTGATCTTTTATACATTCAAGCGACTATTCTTTCGTTTTTGAAGACCAAAACAAAAAAGCTGTGTACCAATAATAGAAACTGGCAATATTCCCTGGCAGCTTTTCAGAGCCAACTTAAAATCATTAGCTCTCCACGACGGTACCATTAGGATGTCCCACGTTTGTGTACAGACAGGTAAAAAGAACGAACACATGCCGGCTGGACGACTCCTAAAATATAAACGGGCCAACTATCATTCACTCGTCGATAGAGCGCAGAGAAACCCGACCAAAATATTCAGGTTTGGGTCAATATCAGCTGTTGTAAGGAAGGGTTTATATTTATCTATCATCAATCATTTTCATATCATTATCTTTACACTGTGCGTATATTTTAAGCCACTTGGGAATTGTTGATATTTTTTAGAAACAGAAAAAGCAACGAAGAGAATATAATATGGAAGATCTAAAATGCTACCGTAGTACCTTGTAGAGATTACCCCTGCTTGACTTGCCAAGACACCGATAGGTAGCGCTATTTAAGTACTATAAGATAAAGAAAAGATTTCTCTTTATATCTATTTTTCGAAAATAACACACGAGCTTACATCTACACTGGGAAGGACTTCTTTCTCCCGGGTAACTGAACTCATACACACAGACAGAGACACACCCACACAAAAAAACAAACTTCAAGCACATACAAACATCCCCCCATACAAACTTTCCACAAAAATTGTAATTTTTGAGAAAATACATTGATGCTATTTTAAACAATATTTTATTATTTGTCATTTACACGTGAACATTTTGATTACCACTGCTTTTAGGTTAGCTTTGTGGTTCAGTAAATATCGGCTCGAAATGAGAAATCGGTGAGCTGGGTTCGAATTCCACTTGAATTCGTTGCATTCACTTAAAGCGCAAAAACTCTTGCTATGGGTTAAATAGCGGGACAGTTTGGGTTCTATCGCTTTGGTTGGCAACCAGTCAACCGCAGAAAGTAATGGCAACATACTGCCTGAAAACATTCTACCCAGTAAGTCATGTCTCTTGAGACATGATCGTCCTAGCGTGTATCACGTATGACACTTAACAGTGACCGCAACAACATTCAGCAACTTATGAAATATTAACACAAAATAGCATCAACGTAATACGAAATGTTTTTTTTATGTCTATTCTACCTGATAGATTTTTTTGTATTTTAATGCCTTTTACTTTTATAATTTCGAAGCTAACAATTTAAGATGGTACGTCAAGAAAGAAAAAAAATACCGGATTTCATTGTTTTTCCTCACCTTCCCTTAAAACAGCTCAAAAATATGTTTCAAATATTCTATACGAAGTCAGGGTATCTGGTAATTTAATATTAACCCAGACGCCGTAGCCTACCAGTAGTCTTATCTAGCTTAACAGTAAATGTAGGGTTTTGTATTTTGTTCTGAAATTTTCACTTTAAAATGAGTCGACCATAGTCGGAATGACTGAGTCAGTGTAAATGCTCTTTAGCTGCATAGTATGTGCTTTGCCAGGGATATCTACAAATAATGTGTTTATTATTCTCCATTTAAGTAAGTTAATAAATTAAGAAATAAATTAAGTAGAAAAAAAGTACTTGATGCGGAAAATTTTTTTTTTTTTCATAATCAAGTTAAGGATTTATTGATGTACCTGTGTAAACACACACACATATAGTTTTAAGGTATTCTGTATAAGGAGTTAAAGTGCTCAATATAGGGAATAGAGCGTATGTAAATATAAAAATGGACATTGAAGTCAATACCCAACGGTGACAGTGTTTCATGGTTATACGCATTCATCGTCAGGCCATGAAACATTGTCACCGCTGGGTGTTGACTTGATTTCAAGGTTCACTTATATATAACTGTAAGCGATTTGGGACGAGAAATCGACGAGCCAAGTTTGAATTTCAGTTAAATTTCCTGCAAAAACATTTGGTAAAGAGATGAATCCGTTTCCTCTCGGCGATGGGTTAAATAGTAGAGCAGACTGGGGTCAAAACATTTGGTGGCAACCAGTCTAAAGATAAGGACAGCTATGAATTAAACAAAAAGTGGGCATGCTATAAATAGAGTAAACAATCATCATTCTTGGATACGAGATAAAAACGATGATGACGTGTATATTCTTTAAAATTTAAAGCATTAAAATATCTGAACGGGGGTTTAACGTTACTTAACTGGAAATTCAAAGTTTTAAACGAAAACAAAAATTTTGTCAAATTTTTCAGTACAAATAAATCAAGACATTTACACTTGAAACGCTACTTGCTGTAGACGGGGATGGACTTTATTTTTAATTTTCTGACCGACTCACACCCACGAGCTAATTAAGATCACCCCATTTATTAATTTCACAATTGTAACTCTTTAAATCCTTTTCTGGCCTCACTTTTATTTCATATTGAAAAAATTCCGCTCCTTGTATTAAGCACTTTACTGTTACTGCATTAAATATGAAATGCAATAATTTTTTCACTTGGAATAAAAACTAGAAATTGTTATTTAAATTGTTTGCTCTTAATCGTTTCATTTATCTTTTATCTTCTGTCGTAATGAAATGACACAAATTAAAATGTTAGTGATGTAATGAACAAACATTTTGACATCATATTCTACAAACATATGAACGAATAAATGTTTGTATGACTTTGCAAATTTCTGAGAAGAATCTTATATAAACAAACTAGCAGTATAGCCCGGCGTTGCTCGAGTGTAATGAAAGCTTTAAAACTAATCCATGGTCCTGGAGATCAGACTCTTTGGAAGTGGGCACGAAAGACTAAAAAGCAATAGTTGTTTCCAGTTAAAGTGAAACCGTAGACTGAAAGAAAAATGAATGAATGTAAGTCAGATTTTGGTTTCCTGGTATCGATATCAAATTTTCGGCAATGTTGTAAGAACTGCAACCATGAAACTTCTGAATATCGTTTCTTATGCCTTTGTCTATGAGTGTATCAAATTTGATTAAAATCGGACCACTCCTTCTATAACCCGATTTTTTCAATTATCGATTTTCGATATTTATCGGGGGTACCTCAATACAAAACGTAGCTAAGAACACTAGCAGACGCTTATAGTACAACTGTGTAAACTTTCAAGAAAATTGGTTCAGCCGTTTCGGAGTCTATAGGTAACGGATACACACACAAAGTTCCATTTATAAATAAGTTTAGATTTAGATAATTAATTAACAGAAATATATTTCATGTTCATTTAGTATTGTTATTAATACTGTCTTTTAAGGAATTCTAACTTAATTTTATAGTACAGTTTTAATCAATACGTTAATCAGTGCACAAATATCTACACATGGTGTCGGCTAACGCCAAACTCTTCTGATTTTTTTTAACAACCCAGTGATGGTATTTTTTCTCCGGGCTCTTCTAATTAAATACGGTTCATGAGAAGTGCTGTCACTCAGCCAAATAAAATAAATAAACAGACTTTAGACAATTTTTCTACTGAACTAACGTTATCTTATCTTAATTATTAAACTATAACCTACCCTATGGCTAAGTTGTATATTTCCTATTAGTGGCCGGTATTCCAGCCCGGGTCAAAGACAGAGATTAAAATAAAGAGCTTCAAAGCAGGTTTGCTTATTCTGGGAAAAAGGCGCGCAATATACTTTTCCTACATAAAATTTGGCATTGTGCACCCCCCCCCATATATATATATATATATATATATATATATATATATATATATATCTGATATTCACTGACAAGAACAATTGCTGATGGTAGCATCAATCAGCTAAGTTACAAATTTTACATTTGCATTAAGTGTGTGCGATTTTTTTTTAAAATCATAACTTTTTGAGAACTAAGATTTCGTAGATATGACACCTCAGCCTAGTGGAGTTGTTAGCGAGCTACTCTGGTTAATCATTACTATTGAATAATGAATTTGATCCTCACCAAACCTTTATACGCTCACTTGGAACTGACTTTGGGGAAAGGCATGAATTGATTTGCTCCTGCGTTGTCTCATGTGATGGTGGCTAACGGACAAAAAGAACAGTTAAGTGAACACTTAAATAAACTACTCTACCACAACTATTTGTCATGTTCAGGCAGTAAAAGCAAGAAGCAGTTAGCCCAAAAGTCAATCTTGATCTGATATTTTCGAGGTTTTAAAAAGGAACATTTCGTTAGAAATAAAGAAAAGAGTGCTAAACTGCACATGTATCAATTCTGTCACATGGTAGTGAATGTTGTAAATTTTCCTCAAAGATGAAAAAACAGATGTAGTTCTACAGAAGGATGCTGAGATTGACATGGACAGAAAATGTGAGCAGAAGTTTTAAGGAAACTGGGAAAAAATACTTATAATTAGAGCTAGAAACATTTGACATTTCTGGGACGCATGATGAGGAAAGACGACTTAGAGGATTTCACACTCAAAGTATTGATTGGGCAGAGGGGAAAAAGCGATTTTTTCTTTTTAATGAGCTTGTGTAAATGGATGACAGAATAGAGTGTGAGAGGTATATTAAGGAGAAAACAGATGTAGTTCTACAGAAGGATGCTGAGATTGACATGGACAGAAAATGTGAGCAGAAGTTTTAAGGAAACTGGGAAAAAATACTTATAATTAGAGCTAGAAACATTTGACATTTCTGGGACGCATGATGAGGAAAGACGACTTAGAGGATTTCACACTCAAAGTATTGATTGGGCAGAGGGGAAAAAGCGATTTTTTCTTTTTAATGAGCTTGTGTAAATGGATGACAGAATAGAGTGTGAGAGGTATATTAAGGAGAAAACGATTCCTTAAAGCTACAAAGAATACAAAGTTGTGGAGAGTCATGATTGTCCAGGTCTTGAAGAGGCACACCACAAAAGCTGCTGCTCCGTTCTTAATGTCAGAATTGTTAAAAAAAGATTATAATCAAGAAAGATTTTTAGCCCAAGGCTAAAAAAATGACTTACCGTTTTTTTTTTCTAACCAAGTTCTGAACTGATGTTAGTATTCACTCATCATAATTTGGCACAAGGCCACAAATTGGGGTTTTTTTGTGAGTAACAAACAAGCAATTGATCTAGTGAGATTAGCTAGTATTGAGTGCAGAAGAGAGCGTATACATATTTGTTGGCACTCGATACTGGCTCACTGAGAAATAAGTACTCCCACGATCAAATAAACAGACAGTGTATCTTTTGTCTTTTTGGCAGGCACATCTGTAACTAAATAGCTGCACACTATTGTTTGGTGAGTGAAAAACTTGCATGCTTTAATGCATGTCTGACTCAGCGGCCAATGAAGAATATCTTTCTTTAGTTATGAGTAAAAGTCTAACCGATTGAATTGTTCTGGACAATTGTAAAATTTTGTCTTTCCTATGAGACACCAAAAAGACAAAATGTCCCAAAAGATAATTTTTTAAAATCGAACAAAACATTCTAAATGCAGCAATTATGCGAATGTATCAATGCTGGATATTAACATTTTTGAATTGGAATAAACAGCGGGATTTTGCTTTAACTTTAATTTGGAGAAACGTTTTTTTGAAATAAATACAGCCAGTTCGATTCCAGGTCGAGTAGAAGGAATGTTTAGTAAGACAATTTGTTTGTACAGCTATAGACATACATTATTATTATTATTTTTTTTTTGAGGGAGGAGGAACTAAACACATCAAAGTAAGCAGACATGGGTACAAGTTAATGAATGTTTTTAATCATTCAGTCTAAGCAAGGCGATGATACCGTTAAGACGCAAGGGGTTTGTGGGTAAAATAGAATGGGAAATTTTTCGTGAGGAGAAGACAATAAAAAAGAATTACGTTCAGGTAGATAAAAAAAACTGACGCTTGGCGTCGCGTTTAAAGTTTTGAACATTTTAGGTGGCAAGGAAGCAAGAAATGTGAGAAAAGAAACTATTAGAATAGAACTCTACTGTTGCATGCAGCTAGTTCAACAGTAAAACGATGAAATCTCGTAGCCAGTCTGAGATCACGCTTACATTCATGCAATCGAGGCTCATCAGATGAATTTCCATTAAAGTATTTATAGAAAAGCAGAGGAAAGCCACGTGACATCGATATTGGGAAAGTGAATGAAACCGAGATGCCAGTCCGATAACATTACATATCGTTCTTTGCACTTTGTCAAGAATCTTGAGATTTACGATAGAAAAAACCAGACCAGCTATGGCAGCCTTATTCAATGCACGACAAGACAAGTAATTTAGCAATTTAAACAACAATTTTTGTCATCATCAAAACTACTTCCATTGGCATTTTTTGATTTTTTACTAGTTTTTCCTTCAGTCCGTTTTTATCACTTTCTATTGCAACTATCAGGCCGTTACTCTACGACTGTTAAGCAAGACTCATCAAATATGAATAATGATTAATTTAACAAATTTATAAACTACGAATGTGTATATGTGCGTGTGTGTATGTGGAGGGGGCAGTCTGCCTGAAAGTTTTCTAGCCGACCCACTTCCCAAAATCAGAGAAAGCAAACATTCCTCGTCGACCTGACAACATTTCAGCGCATCCTCGTATTATTTATGATTATTACTATAATTTTTCACGCTGTGACCTATCTTGTTGTTCTATGTGCTACGACCCTTCAGGATACAGGGAGATCCTGGGTCTCCGCAACTTCCTGTTCCTTATGTATCTTAGCAGTTTTTCTCTCTTTGGTAAGGATCCTGTCTACCACGTTCTGCCAACCATTCACATAAGCTCGCTAGGTAAGTGTCTCATTACCTGACAATCTTTCTTGTCCTCAATTTGTCTCATGCGGTTTAAGTTTTCTAAGTCCTCCATCCTCGCTATGAGACAAAGGAATTTCAGCTGTCATTTCTGGATTCTGAGTGGAAGTGTTCTTTCTATTGCCATAACGTCAAATAAACAAACGGGGTTCTAATTTTGCAATTGCACTGATTTTATGCAAAGGTAGTCTCAATTTTTTATCTGTTGTTAACTATTATCGTAGATAAGAACAAATAATTTTAAATCATTGAAATAAAATATTACAATAAAATTATAATGGTATGTAAATTAGCATATCTAAAGCATAGACTATATAAATACCCAAGCAGTAAGGGTAGACTAGCTCTTGGTATGTTAGTATCATTTGTTGGCTGGCAGAAGGGTTCACTGAAGACCCAGAAGAGAGGCCATCACCTAAGATTATCTCTCGGGGTTGGGTTTATTGTCCTGTGCTTGTAGCGTCTCCAAAATGGGCAAGTACTGAAGGAGAGGGTGATCATTTTTCTGTAGCATTGCCGATAAACCCCCTAAGTTCGACCTTGTGTCACATTCAGTAAGCGCATTGAAAAATCAATCTCTCGATATGCGAGGTAAACGACTACCGCTGGACTGATAAGATACGAAGGAAATCACACTCCATAACAAAAACTAACACGAGACAATAAATAAATAAAAAAACATCATCATCTTATTTACTAGAGAGATATTTCATTGTTTTATTTTTGATAGGAGGCATGTCTATTAACTAGTGTAAATTAATACCTTCTATTCAGTCAGTAAGTACCATACATGATACACGCTTGGGCGATCATGTCTCGAAAGAAACATGACTGACTAGGCAAAAGATTTTCCCGCAATAGGTTACCATTACTTTCTGCGGTAGACTGATTGCCAAACAAGGTTATAGAACCAAGACTATCCTGCTATTTTACCCCTATCTGTAGAGAAGAGATGGATTAATACATTTTCCTAAGGTGTTTGCGCGTAAGTGAATGCAATGAATTCAACCGGAATTTGAACTCGGCTCTGTTACTATAACTAAATATCTGTCTCAAAAATAGCAAGATGAGAATGTGCAATCGATAAGTATATAAAGTCACAGAATAAATGATCAAAATATCACGAAGAAGTAAAGTTAAACAGAAAAGAGTCGATAAGAGCAAATAGATCGGGAAATCAGAAAAAAATCAGAAAAAAAAAACAAATTTCTGACGAGATTTGAACACGTATATCAGATTTCGGAAGTCAGCCTTTCACAATTCATCGCCTTGATTGAAATGATTCTGTAAGCCTTTCCCTCCGTTTCTCTATACCGTCTCTTTGCCGTGTTGTCTCGTAAGAATTAATTCCGGATTAAATTTGTTAAGGCGACGTCTACGAAAAGACTGGTTTTTGAAGAGTGAGTTGCGGGTTCAAGTCGCGGATAAATTTTTATTTTTAATTTCATGTTGTTTGTTCGAGTGGTCGTTGAGTTTCGACCTAAATTGTTGGGATAATAAGATAGTAAACGAATAATTGAACACTTCCAATGTTCTGAAAAAAATGTTATCACTCAGGAAATTAAAGACATTAGAATTTTAATTGGTTAGCAATTTCTACAAAAGACTTACTGTAGAAACATACGAACAAAACCCATTAAATTTATTTAGTTTGCTGTTAGTTCTTGTTTCTTTCCCATCATTTTCAGCTAGTCTATAATTTGCTAAGTGTAAACTAATTTGGACATGAGATCAAAGTATGAGGGCGCTCAGTAAGGATCAAACTCCTAGCTTAATGGTAATGATCTACGAGACCAATTACGAGACAGCCATGACGAAGCTCTCAAATTAATTTACTAAAAAATTCTCGGCCCGACTCCTTTCTCAAAATCTAACTAAATAAGAAACCATCAAATTTTATTTAAAGGGCTTCTTGGTAAGGTTGAGAATTTTTCAACATTATCTCGGATTTGGAAAAAACTTCTGTAGTATCAATAACTTTACTTCACAGTTACTTATCTAGCTTGCACAGGCGACGCCAGGTGGTAGTGTCTTATGTCAATTATGGACTGTTCAAAGATATGAAAGATATTTACGAAGCAGAGAGATAGAAAAGATTGAAAGAGAAGGGTATAACAATGATAAGTAGAAAAAAAAGTAATAACAAAAAGTGATTATAAAAGAAAAAATACGCGGTTATTTTTTATGGCCTAGGTAAACTACTGGAACCTAAATAGTAATTTGCTCTCTTTTTTACACTGTAACAACCTGTAATTTATTTCTTCTTATTTTTTATATGCCATTGTTACGACTTTTCTAACTAGGATCAGAGCGCCAACCATTCTAAGTTAAAATCACTTACACTTTCTGACCAAGAAACCTATACAATATTAAACCGGAAGGAATTGTGATAAGAGGAGGAAGAAAAAGTCGGAAAGAGAAAACTTAGATAAAAACAAAGTTAAATATAAAGAGAAAGGATAGAATCGAGATTTTGTTTTGCTGATATAAAGAGACAATTAACGAAAGGTTGACAGATAAGTGGAAAAATAATAAATAAAAATAAAATATAGACAAAGCAAAAGTAATATAAAAAGAATGCAGTAGGAAATATGCGTGATTTCCTCATTGCTTTTCGCATTAAAAGGAACCAAAGCTTGTATAACATTTATATAATAAAAAAACTGAACGTAAAACGTACATTGAAAAGAATAAGGGAGAAAATGAGAAGATACTGAAAAAGTTGCAGAAATATAAGGATGCCTTAGTATTGGTCAAAACATGTTTCCTTGTGAGTTCAGTTCATAAGTCTGGAGTTTATAAAAGTCATATACCTCCGTTTCAACGGAAAAAACGGATAAGCGACACAGGGTTGTATAAGTCTAGTAAATTTTAATTTATATGTACCGTAAACCTGGAAAATGGCATGATAATCTATCTTCGTGGATTGAATAAGAGGTTTGGTTCAAACGCCCGAGATGTTTAAGTAGTACGATAAACCGGAAGAAACCCGGAGAGAACAACGACTGAAACGTCATGGATATGATAATGATAATATCAACTGTTTCCTTATAAGGATACATTTGACACTCATTGACCGAGCAGCCAGTACTACTGTGGGTTGAAATCTACAGAATTTTTCTCTTAAAAAGATTTTTCAGGAAAATAGGTTTATCAAGTTCAGTTGCAGTTATCGCTCTTTCCACTAACCTCTTAACCGTTTATTACGTCTCCCCGGTCTTTTGAACAGGTATAGAAGTTTATCCCTTGTTCCCTGTTTAGAAGAAACCGGAAATGAAATCCTAAAGTCTTTTCATTTTCTTTTACTAACAGTAAACTTTTTCGTTTTAGTAACATTGTTTGTAGTGAATTGATTAAAAAGATATAGTACGTAATTATTTACTTAGAAAGTCAAATTGCAGTTGGTAGAGGGTCGTCTATCGTGGCTGTAGAGATCCACACGGAAATATTGGTCCAATTTGCAACAACTACATCTGAAGGTTCTGTCCTCTGGTATTGTCTTTGTGCTGTTTTGGTCGACAAGTGCGTATTTCATTGGCAGCGTGACGAAGTCACTATTTTTCTTTCTTTAGACAACTGCGTAGTTTCAGCTTCCAGTGAGAGCGATCGCATGCAATGTCTTTCCATATCTCGATGTTCATGTTTATCGATTGCATCCCCTTTCAGCCATCTTCGAATCGAAAACGAGGCCGCCTTTAAGTTTTTTTTTTTTTTTTTTTTTGTCGGTGAACAGATCTCTTGTACACCTTTACCTTGGGAAACCCTTCTGCCTAATATGCATTTCTCGTGGTCCAATAATCTGCGTATTAATAGAAATATTGGCATTTTTAGTTTTATTCTTAGATCTAAAACTAAAGTGAATAAATATTCGACTGTTACTTTGTATTCTTAATAATACAAAACATTTTCGTTATTTAGATAGATGGGCACTCTACTGAAGAAAGCTAAAACTGAGTCTACATCGTTTCATTTAGGTATAAGAAAAATTGAAAAGCTGGTATTAAATTTTAAGGACACTTCCAAAGAGCCACCCCAGCTCCAGCTCTCACATCTTTATTGTACTTAAGAGTCAACGATCCTGATGTTTGAAACGTCTTAAAATAGAAATGCCGATGAAATTAAACAATTCCTGGTACTATCTGCATATACGCAGTGTTAAACGAGATATTGTGTTGTACTTACCATCCTGCTGAGGGTAGACAAGTAAATCTCAAAGTCATGAAGCTCATCATTCTCAGTTCATACTGACCACCAAAAGAAATTCCCAGACGGACAATGAGTGGGTGAGGTTTTTTTCGTTGTAGTAAAATTAAATAGAGTTTTTCAAATAATTTACCGTTTTGTTTAATTTTAGTTTCAGAAATCGATATAAAATCGATTTAATAATGATTACCCACAGACATGCGCCACGTGTTGGAAATACGAAATATAATTTTATTCATAAACATCAGTTCTTTTATACCTGCTTCGTAAAGTGGGTTGTAATTTTAAGTAGTCAAGTAATCTATATTCTCGTAAAACTTTCCGAAATTCAAACAGATTTCATGTCTGCTTTACGCTCTTGTCTTCGTTGTTATTCTCATAACGTTTCGGTTTATGGGACTTTCTTGGGAATCTTCATAATCGGTATTCAACTCTGAAAGGTGGACTGTTTCTATTCCGCTTTTTGTTTAGTGACTGTTAATCGATATGAAATATTTCCTAGTCTTATTCAGGTTTGTGCTTATAGTCACTTTTTTCCATTGAACCAGAGTATGAGATTTTCTTGTACTACCAAACTCGAAGACTGAATTTATTACAAGGAACCAGATGTATTTTAACGAACACTTTACTTCACTATGCTGTGTCTCTTGGAAAGATGGAAAGTGGAATAAGAACATTTTACCCCTGTAAACTGAAAGTGTTCCCTTCGAAATTCCAAAAAGGTTACCGAAAACAGAGACACTCCTGAAAAAGTCTGGAGGATACAATAGTCAAAACGTTGTGATTATAAAAACCAAGATGAGCATGCTGGTCCCAATAGCGAGGCCTATAATGATGATTCTACATCTCAAAAGTTCTAACGAAAGGTTTCGTGTCTGTTTCCTTATTTTGTCTTACACTTTCTTGACATCATTAATTGCTTCACGCCCTATTTGATTTAAAGGAAATAAAAGGTTTGACTAAGATATTAAATGAATAACTGGCCTTTTAAACAATATCGCACTGATCTGAAAACCGCATTAACCCTGTAGAATATAAAACGAATATATCATATTTGGAAGAACTAATATACAAATGAACGAGTATTTATTTATTTTTTTTTTACAGTGAGGTTCACCCTGTACAAGGCCCGGGCACCACTCGATGTAGAAGGGTACAGAGTAAGAGGCATAATTTATGCGTATAGGTGTGGAAGATAACGGTAAACCCTAAACTTGAACCGGTTAAGATTGTATTGATCGGGGAAGCATGCATTTGTGAGTCGGTTCCACAGAGCAGTGGTTCGCGGGAAGAAGCTTCCCAAGTGGAATTTAATTTCACCAGTGGAATACAGAGCGAACGATAAGCGAATTTCTTATAACGTGAACGGCATCGCGAGTCCTAGCCGTGAAGGTTAGAACTAGCGGAACCAAGAAATGTAGTTCGTCTGAAAGACTTGCCACATCCCGTCTGTGTGAGAGAGGTTGCATAGCGGAAAGTGATTTGTCATCTACAAGGAAGCAGAGGCGCTTTTCGATTATTGACACTGGAAAGTGAGGACTGGTCAGTTCCTAACCAAATATGATAGCAGTACTCCATTTTAGGCCTCTTGTAAAAGTAGAGGATAGCATGAAGAAGTCAGGAAACTAATTGGAGCGATTCAAGGAACCGAACACTTTTCTTGCAACTTTAGCAATGGATCGTGTGTACGAGTTTCACGAGATCTGGGATGAGTTTAAGGCCCAATAGTCGCTGAATGTGCGTTGTGGTGCATTGGATATCGGCTCGGAACGAGAAATCGGGGAGCCGAGTTCGAATTCTAGCTGAATTCATTGCATTCACTTACGCGCAAATACCCTCGGGAAAAGGTCTTAATCCGTCTATTCCTACCAGTTATGGGTTAAATAATAGGACAGATTGGGTTCTATAGCCTTGGTCGGCAACCAGTCTACCACAGAAAGCAATGGCAACCTACTGCGGGATAATAATCTGCCCAGTCAGTCATGTCTCTTTCGAGACATGATCGCCCAAGCGTGTATCACGTATGATACTTAACTGACTGACTGAGTCGCTGAAATGCACAGATCCTTCCCGAGGAGACACACATTTGTGACTTGTGATTGTTCAAGATCTGATCAGCCCCCGACTCCCTATTGAGATGCTGAGGCTAGATCGGATGAGAAATCAGTTGCTAATCTCTTGTCATTACGAGTTTTGGAGATGTACCCATCACAAGTTTCTGTTGATTTGCTAAAGGTAAATTACATTCTACCACAAGGAACTATACAATGTCCTACATACAATTTTAAAAAAAATTTATAAGCAAATGATTTTCTCTTTGGACAATCCATTGTATTAATCAACCATACGAAGGTTGGTAAATGTGAAACTGTATTTCAGGTAATTTATCAGATATCGATAATCTCTCCGCTGGTTAGATTTACGCTATACAATGATTGCTAAGATCGTCTTTTAGGCCAATTTGCTTCACTGATGTGTGTCAAACAAATATGAGCCTAGTCAATAATTTTTAAAGTGTCTCACTAAAGAGCAGTCCTGAGCAATGTAGTCTCGCATTTACTGTTTCCCAGAGTTCGATACTTGCTGTCTAATTTATACTTACTGCCTTGTTTTAGACAAAGTTCGCTTAATTACCGACAAGCAATTCTCTTGTCAGAATTCGTTTATGTCTGGTGCTCTCGAAAAGCGGAAATTTGCAGAATTGAAATTATGACGACAGAAACTCGACACAGTTCGTAATTTCCAGAATAGTTACTGTTTTACGAATACAAATAGTCGTGTCATGGAACAAAATGTGTTTCTCCCTTAGTGATTTAATAAATACAAGACTAAGAGTTTTAGAAATGTTATTTAGGATATGATCACAATCATAATTTCCACTGATTTTTCTCTATTTTTAAATTAAATTATCATTTATGATATGATGCAAACTGAGACCAACGTTTTTTTTATATCAGTTACCGTAACACTAAGTCCTAAGAAACGGTGATCAAATTCACTTCGCAAATCTATATGCTTGTTCTTTGAATTAGAAGCATTAAATGAAAACAGTTATTTTAAGCAAGATTGATTTTTTATGGCTTAACTTTGTATAGACTATTTAAAGGCGAGACATTTTTGGATTGTAAACTATTTTTTTTTCTCAGTGAATATTGTATTAAGAATTTTAGAGCGATAGTAATAATGTTCAGGTAGAAGCCCTTACTATTTAACCCATTGATGGAGTAAAGAAGTGGATTCATACAATTTTCCAGGGGTATCTGCGCGTAACTACATGCAACGAACCGGACTGGAATCTTCAATTTCTCATTCCGAGCCGCTATCTATTACATCGCCCACACAGCCAAGCTTACAACATCTGTTATTCCAAGAAGTCACCCATCTAAGTGCTAACCAAGCTCGGTGTTGCTTAACTTCGGTGATTGAACGAGAACCGGTGTTTCAAATAAGCTTCTTCGGTGGGTGCGTTGTATTCAATAACCTCCTGGAATTTTAAACTAAATCCTTTATTCAATCCATGGATATTGTTTTTTTCTTATTCTGTTGTTCATCTAAAGGCATATCTAATTTCAGATTTCAGTTCTATCTAAATCAAACTCATGATGAACTGAATATTAAACGTATGACTGCCAGGAAGTGTTAAATGAGTGTTAAGTGTCAGAAAAGAACAAAAAATATAATTCTGTTTGTCCCTACCTTAGCACAATCGATACCTCATATATAAAGGACTATTCCGTTTCAATTGTGTGGAAAGACGGAAAATATATATCAGAAAAAAATCTCAAATCACCACAAAGATTCTATAAAATTTGGCAGAGAAATGTATGTAACAGTCCAAGTAAGTAATTTCTCGTCTCCAATTAGAAATGTTTTTGGAAAACAGTAGACTGAAAGATTACATAAGAGTTACGAAAAACTAAAAAGTGAGTCAAATTTGTTATCGTAAAATCTTTGCTATTGTTAGCATACAGATTATTAATAATAACTGCCAATAATTAGATTGTAGCATCCTTTGTATCTGAGCGTACTTCTCAGTGATACTAATTGCAGAGTTTAAAGTCTTGGGTGCTATAATATTTAGTAGTGGTACTATTGCCATTTCATGCATTATAATAAGATACTAAAACAGAAAAATCTTTATATTCTTCCGGAAATATAGCGTTTGTAAACTATAGCGGTCATATGGTAACGAACTACTAATGTGTGGTTACTTCTTTTTTTTCTTCTTTTCAAAGAAAATTTAGAGCTATTTTTCACATGTGTACCGAAAACTAAGTAGTAAAAAAAAAAAAAAAAAAATGAAAAGATCTACGCTCCATGTGCCACGCAGACCTATAGTCAGAGTGTTTTTATTTGGGTGAAGCTTTGTCAGCAGCGGGAGTTACCGCGCGAGTAAGAATCTGTGCAATAAAATTAGTTCATGCCATTTTCACCCCAACCATACCACATGCCTCACCTTGGGGACGGGCTAAATGCCACACGAGTTAAGAATTAAACATTTTTTGAACCTCTCCGCTTGGCGGTCAGTTAAATAATTGTAGAATTCATGAGCCTTTCGACAGATAAGTATTATTTTAATTTATTTACATAAAAAATGTAGATGAGGTATTTCTGAAAGTTGGAGGACGATGCAATTTGTGATAAATCAAGAATCGATAAACTTTGGTGGTGGCATGTGGTTGAATATCTTGTTTAATCAATCATCATCATAGTAAACAACTTGTAAACATAAGTTATGAAAGAATTCTCTTGGAGACAAACAAAAAGGTCATGCAAGAGACCCCTTAAAAATCACCATTAAGGAAACCTATTCATGTAATGTTTTCTTGTTGATTTGTATTAAACTGTATAACAAAGAGACTATCTAAAAAGAAATGTTCATACCCTGAATTTGAAGATTCGAAATATTTTGGAATGCAATACACAATAATAATATCAATGAATATGTACTACAAGATCGTGTCTGCGTGCATCCCATAAAAACAGTCGTGGTTGATGTTTTAATGTTTTTTTTATTATCTAATAATTATTTTTTAAACAGTTTTATAATAATTTAAAACAAACTGTTTTACCTTATTTACCTACAATCTCCACTTATTTTGCTTTTATCTTCATTCTTTCCTTCGTTTGTTTTTAAGACTATCTTTTACTTCTACGTTCCAGTCAAAATACACATCGTGCGTTATGGACACAACGATTCACGAAATTTGAGGTTCCTTAAATTTTTCATTAATCCAGAGACTTTGCTTCAATCAAATCAATTTATAAGATTAAAACATTCATGATATTCAGAAAAAAGTATGTTAGAAAACGCTGACCATAAACAAGGTTAATGAGGTTAAAAAAAATAAATAAAAATTCATATAGACACATTTAAAAAAGAATATTTATAAATCTTCAAATTTTTTTTTACCATAATAATTTGATTTAAAATATGGTTGTATATTTCTTGACTAACATTTAAAAAAATGCATTTATAATAAACTATAAAGGTAATATAAAAAACTATGAAGAAAAGGGATATATATATATATATATATATATATATCAATAAGTCTGTAACTTCAAAGTTATCTGAAGTTTTCATTATATAATATTCTATCCAAGTAATGAATATTGCATTAAGTGCACTGACAAGGAAAGAATTCACGTCGAAAAATACATAATTGTTGTGTAAAATCATCAGGTAACAGACTTATTGACTTATGTGTGTGTGAAAAAACATTAAGGAGTACAATACGAGAAAAGGAAAATACCTTATTCTTTATGTATTTATGTAACATTAAAAATAAATTTAAAAACAAAAAGCTTTTTTACCACAACGAAAAAAAAAAAAAAAAAAAAACATGTAACTTGTATATATTTTCTACTTGTAACACGAACGTAACAGACAGCATATAAAAAATGAAGATTAGCATTTACCGTGTTTAAGTTTACAGCAATTGTAATCCAACTAACAATATTTTTTGACAATAATGCAGACAGTGTTTACGACTGCCCAGCAGCAAGTTTTCGAATCAGCTGAAGAACTCTCTGGAACGTAGCGAACATTTTTCGGAGCACATCAGTTAAAATTATTATTATTATTATTGTTATTATGACACACATGCACGTGTCGATGTGGTCACAGGTGGAATCATTCGGCCAGTGTTGCTTTCGTACAAGTAATACCAATGATGGCTGATGGGAAGGATATTGTATTTTTTTTTTGCATGATGTAATAAGATTTATAAATGCTGTTTACACACCTCTGTGTGTTATAGCAACGGGTATGCATCTCTGTGCATTTCCGCATCTGTATACAAAATAAGTTATGTATACAAATTAATATGCGTGCGCCCTCACCGGTTTATATTTCTGTGCATGTCATTTTGTGAAATACGTGTGTTTTTAAGTAGCGAAATGCCGGTAAACTGATATGTGTGCTTAATATGTGTATTATGCGTGTATTTTATACCTAAATACAAGCATATACGTATACTGTATAGACCATTACATCGTGGTGCCAACCGGGGTAGGATTTTATGTGTGCATAAAAACAATAATCAATCTGCTTGCGGGCGTGCATTCGTTCGCATGCACGCATTTGCGACGATGGTCATCCAAATACATCTGCGAGTTTACCTGTTTTCTCGTAGTTAACTTTACGGATTATTTCTTTTTTCTTTTTTAATTTTAAATTATATTAGAATAACTTAAAAATATCTTACAGCAGTAAATTAAAAGAAGTCTGTAAAAGTAATTGTTTTGAGAAACTTTGTTTTTTTTTTTAAATTAAAATTTCAGAAGCAGATATAAATTATTGACATAAAAACAAGTTCGTAGTTATTTGTTGATCCAAGAAAATAACTACAAGCCCGCTCTCCAACTGCCAGACGCAGAGTTTTAGTCTTGAGACACCAGTTGAAGGTCGAACGCCTAGCATTAAGAGACTTGCTTTCTAGCCATCGTTCTAGAGCAAGCGTCTGGTTCAGGTGTGTCCGAATGCGTACGAGACGACACACTGCATGCTCACTAAAATATATATGTTTGATTGGTCAATAACCTTTTTGTTTGAAGCTTGTTAGAGGGAAATAAATGCTTTATTTTCTTCAAATCTTCCCTTGTGAGAGTTAAACTGTTTTCAGTAGGATTTCAGTTTTTTTTTTAATAGATTAAAAAAAAAATCTACAGAACAGGAGAAAATAAATAGAAAGTATCAGTAAAATCCCAAAATGAAGCCATGATTTACATTCATAACAACCCAGTAACCCCTTGTAGCTTTACTACCTTATATGGGGTAAATTCAATTAAAAAAAACAAAAAACAAAGACAAAAAAAAAAAACAAAGACAAAAAAAAATCACAACCCCCCCCCCACACACACACACAACAAAAAAACAAAACAAATAACCGCAGAGATTTTCGCGACTTTGTGTTTAATACTGAAACACATGTGGATCTGCGCAGTGTCTGCAAATTGTTTATACTGTAAAACGGCAACACGAAAATACTTTTTGTATGTATAATTAATATGCCATAAAAATTCATTAAAATGAGAGCAGAGCATAAGAAATTAAAGTATACTCACAGCATCAAATCGAACTTTCAAATCAGAAGTGTTGTATCTCAGTTTCTGGTACTGTTGATCCTTTTCTACCTTCTTGGACTGGTTGGACGTACCGAGTAGTTCTTCCGCGTGAGCAAGAGTTGACTTTACAACAGGTTCCTCCTTCTCTAAATCTTTATGGATAGTCTGCAAATAGGTAACATCAACGTTTAGCATAGCAAGTCCACCAAAGATGCCGCATACTTTGAATTGGCACCAGTTCAATATAAACATCACCACCATCAACAGCTGCAGCTAGGGTCATGACATCCAAAAGTAAACCTTCCCACCCCCATGTCAGTCCAGTTTCTTTGTTTTTATGTAAACAATTTTAAAATGATGTATTACGTATTTACTTTTCTTTCTTAAATATATTTATAAGTATTAATAACTCTCCGTTAGAATTATATTTGTTAATGTTATCTATATGCCTATAAAATTTAGTCATCTGTATTTTCTGCCCACCTTAGTTCTCGGTCTTTCATTTACGCATTAAGATTTGATTATATTTTACTTCTTGTCACGATTCATAATTGCTCCATACGTTTGCCCTGCCACTTGGGAATTGTTTATCTACGTTACGTCTACATTCACTACCAGATGGGGTGAATAGATTTATTCAAACACACAGAAGTCAATGACAAGTGATTTTTTCCATCGAATCATATATATATATATATATATATATATATATATATATATAGAGAGAGAGAGAGAGAGAGAGAGAAGGAAGGAAGAAATTGCATACATGGACGGTAGACGCTCAAAGGACGTATATATAAACAATGTATAATTACGTCAGGAAATGTAGTTCGCGTACTTTATTTTTGGTAAAAAGTACACACGAAAGTAAACAGATTTTTTTTCAGTATCTAATGAGTAAATAAATTATGAATAACACATTTATAAATAAATTGAAACAAGTGCCAGCAACAGATAGCAAAATCAATGAATTTGCAGATTGCTAAATCAATGTCGCCCTAAGCAGACGATAAATTGTACGGTAACTTCATGAGTAGCATTTGTGAAGTGAACGCGAGGAAACAATGACCACACTTCATTTGAGCATCATTCATTTCACGATACTACTAATAAAATCGTTACAGTGAATAGAGAGTATAAGGTATATATCCGTTAAAGAAACTGTTCAAGAATTATTGGAAAAAAAAAAAAAAAATCTGTTTTCCCTAACTCAGCTACAGTCCTTATTCCTACGTCGAGATGCCGAAAGATAGAAGAGCAGTTTATTATTATTATTCACAATTCTTTTACTTTTATGCTTACTATTAAATTAAATAATTAATCGGGATTTTCATGTTCAACACATCAAAAAGTAAATAAATTATCAAACGTGCAAAATAAATTGTTCAATTGGTAATTTGTGGAAGCTTCTAAATTTGCGTTTTATTATAAAGATCAATTGAAATAGCAATGCCATTCCCCTAGTATCAATTCGTGCTGAACATATAGTAACAGTCACTAGAAAGCACAACTACTGCTACTTCTACTACGATAGATATCGCTTTTACAATAACTGCAACGAGTGAACGAAACAAAGAAAAGGACGAGAGTGCCTGGTGCGTCTGATATGCAGGCGGAGTCTTTCAACAAGCTGGACGAACTTAATGACAAGGTCAATAGAGAAACTCGTCTGCAGGCAATGAAAAATGACTCACTCTATACACATTTTTAAAAAGTAGGATTTTAAAATTTTCAATAAATGTAATTAAGCTAAGTCAAAGTTAATTGTGAGAAAAATAAAAACGATTGTATGAAAACTTTCTAATAGTTTATGTCCAACTTATCTAATAACAACAGGTGTAAAACTTAATAGTTTATCAAAACATTAATATTATAAACTGAAAATACAATAAACAATTACTTGCGGTTTGAACTTACTAAATAACAAAAACTTCCTGTCAAATTCGTAAAATGTCGTCACAATTAAATGTGAATAATTCGTACAAACAGGTGAAAGGTTAAAAAAAAAAAAAAAAAAAAATATAGGTAACCTCCACTTTTGCGCTGAAGAAAAAACCCCAAAAAACAAAAACAAAACAGCACAGCGTGATGAAAAACGTCCCAAACTTAATAAAAAAAAAAAGTTTTATCAACAAAATGTTTGTTTTTAAGAGGAAAGACAAAAACGGATTTTCCTATTTCATTTAATCTTTTCTAGCACGTTCGAAATTTTGGTTATTTTTTTTTTTTTTTTTCGTCAACGGTCAACGTAATTTTTTACGATTAGTGTTTTAGCGCTTTTTATTCCAGGTGAAAAACACATTGTTTGGAAATTCTTGCAAAAATCAAATAATTGACAGATTTTCATGAAACTTTCAGAACTTATCAAAATATTAAATTATTTAAAAAATTTTTTGTGGGGAAAATTTTCACATTTTTTATTTTTTTATTTTACATATGTTACCTCTTCATTACTTGATTTAATGAAATTTTGATACATTTTCAATTCGAATTTTTTTCTATTTTTTTTAGTTAAAAGCAGAACTCCTTGGAGAATGTAAAACATTTTTGTAAACTACTGCTCATTTCCCGAAAATCTGTTCCGAATCGTAAAATAAAAAATGCAGTAAATCTATGACATTATTTATTTAGGAAAAACTTTTAATTACTTTTATAAAGAAGACTTATTAAGGACGCTTATTGTCTGTCTATAGTTCTCAGATGAGTTATGGCAATTATTCACACTATGACATATGTTCAAACTGTTGTCCTCGTTTTTGTTGCCACGACGTTCTACGCTCCAGCCTTTTTTCGAGTGTTTGGAATTTCGAACCGAACCTTTCATTTCGTCCACTGGAGTAGATTGTTCTAGTTCCACGTGCCATACACCTCTTCCGGATAATATCAGTTATTTTCCTTTTAACTCAATATTTCAAGTTTTGTTCCCATCTACTGTAGCCAGGTATTGAACTCACAACTCTTTGGGTCAAGTCACTGGATCTAAACAATGCTTTTATCTACTGGCTCATGTGTCTTTGAGGATGTTTCCCAGCGTTGGTTAAAAGCGTTGGTTAAATCCTATGACTTGACCTAAATAGTTGTGAGTTCAATACCTGGCTACAGCAGAGGTGTAAAAAAAAGTTAAAGGGAGATAACTAATACAAATGAAGAGGTATGACTCATAGAACTAGAGCAATTTACCCCGGTGAATGAAAAAGTTTCAGTTCGAAATATCAAACACCTGAAGAAGGCCGGAGCGTACAACGGTCGAAACGTCGTGAATAGGACAACCGCCCGAACAATGTAATTAGTCTTATTGTCTTAATAAAAAATGTTCGATGAATTATGAATTTTTACAAGAATTGTTGTAAATTTTAAAAATTTTAATTATAATATATATTTTTTTAAAATTCTGCATTACTTTCATTCGGTTAAGTCAAAGTGATATTAAATGAAAAGCTGTATCTACTAATCAAAATCTGTAAAGCTTAGTACAAATCATTTTGCACCAAGATTTAAAAAAATAATTTAATTTTTTTGTGTACATAAATTACTACGTAGTGTACCCATTTTTGGGAGTATGGTCGATCATACGCATCATTTCAGAGTTTAATCGTTTAAAAGTTAGTACCGTGACATTAGAAATAAGGTCCAAAAGTAAACTATCATCGCCTATCAATTATGATGATTCAAAACGTAAATTTGAGAAGAAATCGACTACCAGCAATCAAAAACGTTTAAAAGAAAACAACGATCACCGAATGCTTCTTTATAAAGAGAACATTACAAAAACTTAGAAAGAAAAACCAACAAAATAAAAAAGGAATAGTGGCGGAAATACTTTTTACAAACACCTCTAGAGTTATATTTCAGTTTGTGATTCCATCATTTTGCGTGACCAAGTTCACTTAATGAAAAATTTGGGAAAGACTTGGAACTTTTAAAAAACAAACAAACAAACAAAAAACAAAAAAGAACGAATGAAGTCAGAATCATTCGAAATGCAGTGTAAAAAAAAAACAAAACAAAAAAACGCACTCATTAATAAATGTTAGATGATAAACTTTTTCTGGGCTACTTTGCTTACTATCTGTAAATTTTTTACGCAGTTTGGAAGTAGGCTTATCTAAACTTATTGATAAATGGAACATTGTCTGGGTGTGTCCGTTACCTATAGACTCGGAAACGGCTGAACCGATTTTCTTGAAAATTTACACATTGTACAATAAGCATCTGCGAGTGTTCTTAGTTAGGTTTTGTGTCGAGGTACCCCCGATAAATTTCGAAAATCAATAATCGAAAAAATCGGGTTATAGAAGGAATGGTCCGATTTTAATCAAATTTGATGCACTCATAGACAAAGACATAAGAAACGATATTCAGAAGTTTCAAGGCTGCAGTTCTTACAATAATGCAGAAAATCGATTATATATATATATATATATATATAAGCTTTCATTACACCCAAGAAACGCCGGGCTATACAGCTAGTAATTATAAAGATTTAATGCAACAAATTTACCATTTTCTATCAATCGACCTATCTACACAAAATATGACATCTGTTTTACCGTTTCGAAATATTGTACCTGGTTTCAAGGATTTCTGATAAAATACTCTGTACATTTCTATAATCAAAATTCAATTCAAACCCACCTCCCTTTTTACTTAAGCAAATTAATTATATCCGGAGTCACAGGTCATCCTCGTGTCAGTTTAATTCATCTGTATGTAATATAGGAGTTTATATATTAATCATATCACCCCAAGCAAGGCGGTAACGCCACTGATGTGCAGGGGGCTACATAAGATTGAAGAGATTGGAAAAGAGAAAACCGGAAACCGCATCCTAAACAGGAAACAAGGGATGAGCCTCTTCACCTGTTCAATAGACGTGGATGGAGTGTGAACCGGGCGATAGTTTAGTCTATCTACTCCAATTGAAAAAAAAAAAGAGTGAGAAGATTGGAAAAGAGAAAACCGGAAACCTATATATATATATATATATATATATATATATATATATATATATATATAAAGAATGTACAAATTTGTTTAGACTCAAGACGCACTCATAAACACTAACCTTAATATTAACTAAATCGTCAGTAATGTTACCTAAGATGAACCCGACCACACTACTAACAATACAACCTGTAGCTAATATAGTAGCGTTGTGTAAGAAGTCAGTCAGTTAAGTGCCATACGTGATACACGCTTTGGGCGATCATGTCTCGAAAGAGACATAACTAACTGGGCAGAAGATTATCCCGCAGTAGGTTGCCATTGCTTTCTGCGGTAGACTGGTTGCCGACCAAGGCTATAGAACCCAATCTGTCCTGTTATTTAACCCATAACTGGAAGGAAGAGACGGATTAATACCTTTCCCAAGCGTATTTGTGCCTAAGTGAATGCAATGAATTCAACTGGAACTCAAACTCGGCTCCCCAATTTGTCGTTCGGAGTCGACATCCACTGCACCACAACGCACATCCTAGAAGTGTAAGAAGTACTTTACCTTAAAGCAAGCTAAAGTAACTCTTCACGTTTCTCCGTTCAAATCTCAAAAAAGAAAATACAAAAAGCTTGCATTACCGGAAGCCGCCCTGTTTCTTCGTCCATATGCTAAAGGCTACTAGCGAAATATATTGTAGAATCGTCGTGCACATAGCCAAAAGAAGAACTTTTGCTTGGCTTCACAACTCTATAGTTCGTAAAAACACCCAGCGCTGTACACATATGCAGCACGGGCAGATTAGAGCGCCGAGAGAACAGAATGTAATAAATAAAAGTTGGCAGGGGAACAGGTTTAATCTAAGGATTATCTGATTTACGTTTGAATAGAACGAAGTTTTTAAAAAGCTGCATGAAGCCACTTTATTGTCAACAAATGATGCAAAAAAAAAAAAAAGAAAAGAAAAAATACATAACACTAATGTCAAATCTCACTGAATTAGTCAATGAGAAATTAATTAGATTGATTTTTTTCTGTTACTGTTAAAAAAGGAAAATTTAATTCAAATTTATTTCTTAACTAATTCACTGGGATTTGTCAATACTGTGAAGTAATTATTTTTAAAATAAGAGAGTAAAAATTCATTGGAAACAAAAAAATGAGTAGTGAACTTATCTAATATAAGCACACATATATGGCAGTGAATAGATATTCTCTATACAGATGATGAAACAACATGGAAAATGAAATGTAATTCTACAGAAGAATACTAATAACACATCACTCAATAAGTCCCGGGCCTGTCCCATAGAAGGCGCCACAAAATGAAAAATCCATATGATTTTTTGGAAGTACTACCCTTCAAATGGCACGTGACAAAATTTGGGCCCAATCAGATAATTAATTCGCAAATTAGTTTTGTTTAAGTGAAGTGACTGTTGCAAATTTTCAAAACAATGGAAAAATCTGAATTTCGTGTGTTGATAAAGCATTGCTTTCTGATGGGGAAAATACTGCTCAAGCAAAGCAATGGCTTGATAAGTGATATTCGGACTCTGCTCCGTTGGAAACAACGGTTAAAAGGTGGTATGCTGACTTAAACGCGGTCGTACAGACACAAATGGTGCTGAACGCTCAGGTCACCTAAAATCGGCAATTGTTCCGGAAAACACCAAAGAAATTCACAAACTTGTTTTGGCCGATCGTAAATTGAAGTTGCATGAGATAGCAGAGCAGTTGAACATATCAGAAGGCAGTGTATTCACCATTTTTGTATAAACATTTGTCAATGAGAAAGCTTTGTTCAAAGTGGGTGCCGCGTTTGTTACAGTCGATCAAAAACAACAAGGCATCAACGATTCAGAACGTTTTTTGAAACTGTTTCAACGCAACAAGGAGTTTTTACATAAATATGTGACAATGGATAAAACATGGATCCACCACTTCACTTCGACATCAAATCGGTAGTCAGGTGAGTGGACAGCAACAGGTGAAAGCCGTCCAAAGTCACCAAAGACGCAAACACCAGCAGGCAAGGTTTTGGTCTTCGTATTTTGGGATGCGCAAGATATTTTGTTCATCGATTACCTTAAGAAAGAATGGACCATCAATAGCGATATATTATATAGCATTATTAATGCGTTTGAAAAAAGAAATCGAAAAAAAAAAAAACAGCCACTGATGAAGAAAAAAGTAATCTTTCACCAAGACAACGCACAGTGCCACAAGTCGCTAGCAACGATGACAAAACTACAGGAATTGCACTTCGAATTACTTCCTCATCCACCCTATTCTTCAGATCTGCCTTCCAGCGACTACTGGCTGTTTGTATACCCCAAAAGAATGTTCCAGAGAAAGAGATTTGACTCCAATGAAGTGATATCAGAAACTGAGCCGTATTTTGAGGCCAAAGACAAATCGTTCTATAAAAAAAAGGCATCGAATTGTTAAAGTAGCGTTGGAATCAGTGTATCATCGGAAAAAGAGACTATGTTGATGAATAAAATGGAATTTTACCTAAAAGGTGTTGTTTTATTAGTTAGCCCGGGATTTATTGAGTGATGTGTTAATGCCATGGGACTGTTTTATGGAAGTTGGAAACAAAAAGGACACTTACACACAAAATCAGAAAAAATACAGTTGAAATTACTAAAGCAAAGAGGGCTTGGAAAATTTGAAACCCACAGGGCATGTTGCAGGGACAGAAGAAAGCAGCGAATAACCTACCTAACGAGCTTGCGTAAATGGTTGAGAGTGATAGTAAAAAGACAAACTTTTCTTTATTATTCTAGGAAGTTGTGGATATCTCTGATCGTCCACAACTTGACGGAACACGGTACAATTTTTTTATTCGTTTCACCCTAAGCAAGGCGGTACCACCACTAATACGTAGGGGGCTACATAAGAGAGTAAAAGTTTAGGCAGGAGAAGAGTAAAGGGAAGAGAAAGTTACAGGGGGTGTCACAAAAAGGGCAAGAGAAGCATGGGAACACAGGTGTGATGACAGTTGCGAAGGTAGAGTGAGAAAAGAAAGAAGATACACGGGGTGATGCAGAAAGGACGATGGAAAGACTGGAGTTAAGTGAATAAGAGATGGGAATTGTCATTGGATATAAATTCCTGGAGGTTGTAGCTGTCAGGAAAGCAAGTAAGGAGTTCCACAGACGGGAAGTTCGAGAAAAGAAGCTGTGGAGTAGAATTGTCGGCTGCATTTGGTGGATTTAACTGTAAAAGGGTGGGACTTTGTTGCCAGTCTGGTTGCTCGACTAAATACTTGTGGAGGGGGCGCCAGTGACCTAAGTTCATCAGAGCAGAAGCTATGAAAATATTTGCAGAAGAGACCTTCCGCCGGTAAGAAAGTGGCTGGAGTCGAGCTGCCAGGTCTAGACCGATCACATTACAGATTATCCTTGGGAGCCTGTCGAGAAGACCGAAATGAACAGCGGGGGTGGGGGGCCGCCTGACCAGATATGACAACGGTATTCTATGCACGGCCGGATGGTTGATTTGTATATGTGCAAGATGGATCTAGGCGGAAAAACTTCCTGGTCAGACATAGTGACTCAACCTTCCTAGCAGCGGGTTTAGCTATGACAATTTGGTACTGATAGGCAACTGGTAGAAATAGTCAAAGTGACTGAATTTGGTATCTTTAAAACTTGTTTGATTTAGACTCCACTCCCGAACTTTTATTTTGCGGCACTGGAACTGAATCGCAGTCATTTTTGACAGCATTAGTAAAACAGCAGTTGTGTAGTAATATATAAATTTAACAATGTTAATATACTAAAAATATTCTACCTTTACATATATAAAATAAAAAAGCAGCAATATACTGAACATTATCTACGAAATTCCTACTCTGGCCGCCGTATTGAAAATCATTCTACGTTACCCGATATTAGATCTAGTCAAAAAAAGCCATTTAGGAATTCTCTACATAAATTTATAGACTTATTTATCAATTCCAATGTAAGTACTACAATTATTCTACATCGTGCAAATTGTATCTAATGTGTTTCACCAAAAACATGTGACTAACTCATTCCCACTGACCTACAAAACGAATTACCCGTCTATGAAAAAGTTGACAAAACTTCAAGCCATAATGAAAAGGTCAACCTCTTAACTTGTAGTTGAATGGCGTTGAAATCCCTTTGCAGTCTCATGGGAATTAAGGGTCATTACTTGTTGGGTGCATAAGTAGGGCTAGATTAGTGAAGAGCATTATATGAACGCTGTGACCGATGCTGTGAAGTATAAAACGGAGAATTTGAGCATCGTTTTTACTTTTGGGTGGCCTAAAACACTTTTAGGACCACGGAATAAGTGAAAGAAGTTTTGAAAGAGCATGAAGTTCCGCGTATATAAGCGTAAACATTTAATCATTCTTCAGACATTTTCCCCAAGTTTATGTCAGTATTCACATTTGTAAAACTTATTGGTAGCATTTGATTCTAGTTTTATATAAAACAAGACGAATACTAATATTTATGAAAAAAATCTGTTGAATTTGACCCTTCACTTTACATGGTAAATTGTAAGCGGAGATAGAGAAGGTGTGTAAAAAGAGATGGAGGGGAGAGAGAAAGATGGGGAGATAGAGATGGAGGGGAGAGAGAAAGATGGGGAGATAGAGATGGAGGGGAGAGAGAAAGATGGGGAGATAGAGATGGAGGGGAGAGAGAAAGATGGAGAGATAGAGATGGAGGGGAGAGAGAAAGATGGAGAGATAGAGATGGAGGGGAGAGAGAAAGATGGAGAGATAGAGATGGAGGGGGAGAGAGAAAGATGGAGAGATAGAGATGGAGGGGAGAGAGAAAGATGGAGAGATAGAGAGGAGAGAGAAAGATGGAGAGATAGAGATGGAGGGGAGAGAGAAAGATGGGGAGATAGAGATGGAGGGGAGAGAGAAAGATGGGGAGATAGAGATGGAGGGAGAGAGAAAGATGGGGAGATAGAGATGGAGGGGAGAGAGAAAGATGGGGAGATAGAGATGGAGGGGAGAGAGAAAGATGGGGAGATAGAGATGGAGGGGAGAGAGAAAGATGGGGAGATAGAGATGGAGGGGAGAGAGAAAGATGGGGAGATAGAGATGGAGGGGAGAGAGAAAGATGGGGAGAGAGAGATGGAGGGGAGAGAGAAAGATGGGGAGATAGAGATGATGGGGAGAGAGAAAGATGGGGAGATAGAGATGATGGGGAGAGAGAAAGATGGGGAGATAGAGATGATGGGGAGAGAGATGGGAGAGTGGGTGGGTAAAGAGAGAGGGGAGGGGAGAAGAGAAACATTTTTTTACTTTTGAAAGCGAATTTTTTAGAATAATTTATTTGGATAATTCTAAAAAAATTGCTTTTAAAACAGTACTGATTTTGATAAATGTCAATAATAGGAAGTTTAATAAATAAACAAGTACGCAGTTCGGAACTTTTCAGTTATAAAACTACATATAATGCAAGTGAGGAGTTGTGCAATTTTAAACGACTTTGTTTTAATAAATATTAATCTTAAAATCGTAATTATTCTATACTAACAGATACAATATTCCCATGATCAATTTTCTACAGCTGGCTTCTGTATATTATATAGGGTTAGGTTTCGTTTAAAATATGTTGTAGTCGTATAACTGAAAAGGGATCACTGTACTAAATTCTAGACATCCGTTTACAATTGCTTTTTGTAAAAAAATATCACAAATGTCTTTGTTGTTGGAAGTTAAACAGGATCAAATATGAAAACGATTAGGCTGACCAAATGAAGCGTATCTATTTATTTTAGCTCCTCTTTACTGATTGTTTCACACCGTTCATCGCCTGCCGATAAACTCGCTCTGGTTTCGTTGTTTCCATTTTCTAGTTGATAATAAAAGCCACAAAAAAAAGACGATAAGCAAAAAGTAGACGATAGGCTCGCGTTGAAATAAAAGATAAAAATAGAATCTAAGGGCGTTTGCTTCAAGAGGTAGTTTTGCAGACTTCTTATGCTCCTTGAGTAATTTCCCTCTTGACGTACACAGCTTAAAAGAATTTCTGATGAAATGAGACAATGCACTCGCGTTGAAAATACAATCAGAAAACAAAATAATTATAATGTTTAAAAAGAGACACCAGTGTTTTCAAAGAGTTGTTTTATACAATTAGGTTGAAAAATTGATTATTTATTAGAAAAACAAGACCAGTAAATAAAAGCCGTATTTGCTAAAATAAATTTAAAAAAAAAAGAAGAAATTTCGATTATGCAAGTCAATCACTGAGATGGCTGGTCCACGATTTTTTTGTATCGACAATTGACAACTTTTAAAATTTCAAGAATCAGGAAAAATCGTGCACACACACACACACACACGTGTTTGTGTGTGACTTTGGCTTGTTATCTACAAAGAAAAAGTATCTACACCGTACAAATTTTATTTTGAAATCATATCTACATAGTAAAACACACACACACACTTATATAACAGAAAATGTAATTAAAATATTTAGAAAAGTTCTTTTAATTATATTCTAGCGATAAACAGCACGTACATCGGTTAAAAATGCTAAATAATGTTCAGGAACTTTGCATACCAAAGTAGATTCATGACACGTAAAAAAAAAAGCCAAAGTTGTGTGTGTGTATATATATGTATATATATATATATATACTAGGGTGAGTAAAAAAGTCATACAATTTGTTTTATTATATAAGAAACACAATCATATCAAGATGTAGTGATATATCACAGGTTCACATCACTACTTCTCAAAATTGCCATCGAAAGTGGTGGTGGCCGTGTTCAAACTACGAATGACGGCATGTATCCTAATTTTGTAATACTCAGCTGACTATTGATGTAGCTAATTCTTCACAGCAGTTTCACTTCTTAATCACTCCCATAACGTTTGACTTCTTTCATAGGACTAAAATGATGGAAGTGTAAAGTCACGTGTTGATGAATAATAATTATATATATATATATATATATATATATATATATATATATATATAAACATTATATATAATAAATTGAATTGCAATATTATTTTTCCTCTTTTTACTTTCACACTATTATTATTTCTTATTTACCAGGATATCTAATTCTTTCTGATACTAGCATGTCATTTTCCCCTATTTTGCTAGGATATCTAATTTTGTCCTAGAATGTCTATTTTTTCAGTTTCATTTTAACTGAGACGATTACTTCCTTGATATAATGCACAAACACGCGATGAAAATAGCAGATCGGCTCGATAATGAACGGTTTTTGTCTGGACGCCCACTGACAAAGAGTATATGGAACAATATCGTTTAAAGTGGGAGTTCCACATGTACATAAGATTGTTAAAAAAAAAAAAAATAGTGATCAGTTTTTTCGGTATTTCTAATTTCTATTTTGTGGTGAATACACCTCTGAAATCAGGGCCTTAGATACCCTCAGAAAATAACACTCCTACTGCATAAATATGCAGTCGGTGAGTTATTGTCTGAGTATGGACTTTGAAACAGAAGATTTTTCTCTTGAAATCAAATCCAATACGAATGGTTAGGGCGGATTATAAGAGCACTTTTTGACAGTTGCTTGATAATTACCATTCGTAAACGTTTATTTTTTTATTTTTATTTTTATTTTTAACCAAGTGTTGTCAAAAGTAGTTTCAGACTCACAAAAACGTCTCTTTATGGATGATTATTTTATTTTCGTGCTAGGTCTCCAATGCAGACATATTGTCTCATTTTACCAAGAACTTGGATATCGCTTTTAATAACAGACAAGACATCAAATTACGTTCTCACTACACAGTACCATATTTAACCTTTATTCTTTTGGCGTCAATTTAAACCGACGCCACATTTTTCATATATGTACGCATCAATTATAAATATAATCTAAACTTATTTATAAATGGAACTTTGTGTGTCCCCATTACCTATAGACTCCGAAACGGTTGAACCAATTTTCTTGAAAATTGGTACAGTTGTACTATAAGCGTCTGCGAGTGTTCTTAGCTAGGTTTTGTGTCGAGGTACCCCCGATAAATATGGAAAATTGATAATCGAAAAAAAAAAAATCGGCTTATAGAAGAAGTGATCCGATTTTAATCAAATTTGATACACCAATAGACAAAGACATAAGAAACGATATTCAGAAGTTTCAAGGTTGCAGTTCTTACAATAGTGCAGAAAATTGATAATATATATATAAAAGGCAAGATGTTTTGTGTGTGTGTGTGTGTGTGTGTCTTTGTTTATCTGTCCGTATGTCCTTTATACAAATCCACAATTCTTATCCGATTCTCACCAAACTTCACACAAATATTCTTTATGCTGAGACTGAGCTCCAGGAACATGGGTTAGTTTTAAAGCTTTCATTGCACCCGAGCAACGCTGGGCTACACTGCTAGTTATATATAATTATAATTTTGTAAAATGAAAATGTAACTGAAATGTTGAAAGATTTCTAAACTTATCATCTGACAACAAAAACTGCGAAAGTGGTAAAAAAGGTTTGGTAAGAAAAGAGAATGACAATTTAAACTGATGCCAGGAGGACATAGGTTAATATTACAATATTATGGAGCTGGGCTAGCAACAAATACGAGGAGTTGCATTGATAAACATTAGCCTATCAGAAACTTCAATTTTGAATATAAAGCCTGGACATATTTTGAGCCCTCTTTTTTTAGGAAAAAGAGGGTTTAATATAGCACCAAATATGGTAATTATGATAAAATATCGAGGAGATGATAAATAAACGGTGTCCAGTTACCAAACAACATTTATCATCAATTATTCAAGCATTTCGAGAATTAGTATGAATTGTTTTTATGACTGAAAGGAGAATAAAACTTATTACTTTAGTCGGCTATATTCCACTAAAAGACTGAAAAGGGAATAAGTAGGAAATACGAAGGGATACTGTTGCATGAATATCATTTTGTCTGGTGTTAATCATAAATAGATGATGAGTAAAAATCATTAGGCTATGCAAATTTATAAATGCATTTCATAGGAGTAGATACGTTCGCCTATCGCCTGGTTCACAATCCTTCCTTGTCTATTAAACAGGAGTAGATGTTTATCTCTTGTTTCCTGTGTAGAAGGAACCGGAAACCCAGTCCTAAAGTCTTCTTATAGTCATTCATTTCAAGTAACCTTACGTCAACGTTGCTTTATCACATTGCTGTGGTGAAATAATTAAAAAAAAGTCTATTTGAGACTGCTTTATTTTTGTAAGTGGTGATTTGATACCTGATCACTTATTGGTACTGATTTTAGGAAATAGCCTCTCATGTATATATATATAAAATGAGCAAAATTTGCATTTGCTCAGTTTTAGCTGAGAGATATGCTGTTGATAGTTCACAGGCCACGTCACGTTGAAACACCGGTTTTCGTACGATCACCGAAGTTAAGCAGTAGCAACCTGGTCAGTACCTGCATGGGTGACGCTTGGTAATACCAGCTGCCGTAAACTTGGATGTACGCGTAGTGTAACGAGTAATGGCTCGGAATTGTTAATCGGAGAGTCAAGTTCTAATTTCAGTTGTGTTCGTTATATTCACTTACGCACAAATACCCTTGGGAAAGGCAGGAGTCAATTTCAACCCCCTCCATATGGGTTACTTAGTAAGATTTGTATCAGTAAATCATTATTATATATGAAAAAAAAGTTACAATCTAAAAATATTTTCTGGCTTTAAATAACTTTCAAAGTGCCGATAATTTGTAGAAATCGAATCAACCAATCATTGCTGATGAGAGAGAGAGAGAGAGAGAATAAAAAAAAATTCCGATAGAACAATAGACATGATTTCTGAGTTTAATTTACTGGAAGCGTTACCATGTTTTGTCTTGGGGAATTAAAATGCACTGCAGTAAATATCTTCTTCAGCACCACAAATCTGATGGTCATTTACTTGACCTTAGCCAATATATCCTTAGGAGCTGACGTATTGTTTATGGACAGGTGTAGATAGTTTTTTTTTTTTTGTAGTGTAATGAAATCGGAGAGCTGAGTTCGAATTCCAGTTGAATTCGTTTCGTTAACTTACGCATAAATACTTTTGGGAAAGGTATTAATCTACCTTTTTTCCTCCATCTATGGGTTGAATAGCAGGACAGAGTGGGTTCTGTAGCCTTGGTTATCAACCGATCTACCGCAAAAAGTAGCAGCAGCCTACTGCGGAAAAAGTTTGCTAGTCAGTCATGTCTCTTTCGAGACATGATCGCTCAAGTATCACTTATGGCACTTAACTGACTGACTGATCAAGTCAAGAATATTGGTCCAACCTCGAGAAAGCCTGGGCTTGTCTAACATTTTTTCTAAATACAACGGGTATTAAACCCCCACATCTCCCGCAAAATATTTACAAGTTGCCATTGAAAGTTAAGAACATTCGCCATTTTAATCCCTGTCAATCTGATATTACGTATCTTTGATCGCCACGTTTCCCAGCTGTAAACTTTTCTCATCTTCAAAGAAATTTCGTTCAAAATGGAATCAAGTAATACGCATTAACTCTTATTTTAGGAAGAGGCGTTTCCAGATAAGAGAAGTTTGAAATTTAGATCATCCGTCACAACCTTGGTAGTAACATTTACAACCACAATTTATTCAGACTTTTACAAAGTTTTTGTACGAAAATGTGAGCATAAATTAATTTTCTGTTGATGTATATTTTGTAGTAAACAGTTTTATTATTGGAAACGATCGTTGGATAGACATGTGCCCGATTCGTGAAACGTTCATACATTCTTCGCAGCTTTTAGGAGAAAAAAAGTACAAAGTGTATTGAGTTCGAAAAGCTGGCAGTTTTTCTGTCCTATTGTAACCTTGAAACTTCTGAATATCGTTTTATTACGTCTTTGTCTATGAGTGTATCAAATTTGATTAAAATCGGACCACTCTTTCTATAACCCGATCTTTTCGATTACCGATTTTCGATATTTATCGAGGGTACCTCGACACAAAACCTAGCTAACAACACTCGCAGACGCTCGCTTACAGTACAACTGTGTAAATTTTCAAGAAAATCGGTTCAGCCGTTTCGGAGTCTATAGGTTACGGCTACACACACACACAAAGTTCCATTTATAAATAAGTTTAGATTTAGATTAAAACGACTAAGAGAAGTAATCACAATTTAACCTCGATTTCGAAGCTGCTGAAGCTTCTTAAAAAATTGCTTGATTTCTATGGTCTGTCAAGGTTATTTCAAGCCAGGAAATATCTTTATATTTTTAGATTGTTTGGGAGATAGTAATGATTTAGTGATTCAATAATAATTAACGTGTAACTGTGGGAGAAGAGGTAGATTCATACCTCCTCCAAGAGTATTTGCACGTAAGTGAATATAAAAATTGGAATTGAAACTTGGCTCTCCAATTCTGAAACGTTATCCATTACATCACTTGCACATCCATGCTTACAACATTGCTTAATTTCAATGATCGTACGGGAACCGGTGTTTCAACATATGGCCATAAGCTTATTGAAAAATGGGAGGAAATGAAATTATCTGAGCTTGTCACCCAAAATTGGCTTAAGCATTTTAAAGTGGCGATTTAAAATAAAGCCCAGAATCGTAAGGCCATCACATGCCGATTCTTATTCTTCTATGTGTCGTGTCCCTGAAGGACGTTAACAATCATGGCTTTCCACATTTTCCTGTCATTTCTAACTTTTAATAATTTTTTTATTTTGCTATCTCTTCTAAATTTTGTTCTTCATTTACTGATGTTCGCTAAGTAGGTTATGCATTGGTTTGCCTCTGTTTCTATTGCCTTCAATCTGTCCTGTGAGTATCAGATTTTCCAAGCCTGCTTTCCTCGTTACGTACCATAGAAATTTCAACTGTCTCTTCCTGATCTTAAGTATAAGTGTCCTTCTTGTTTCCATTTTCTCTAAAATGTTGTCGTTGCTCACATGCTTGGCCCATGGTATTCTCAGCATCCCTTTGTAGAACTATATTTCTGTTGTTTCAGGTCTCTTTTTCATCTGTGAGCAGATTGTCCAGTAATTAACTGCCATATAGGGGGACAGGTGTTACATAACAGTTCAGTATTGTTTTCTTTGTTTCTAAAGAAATCTTTCAAACGTAAGATTGAAGAGAACACGACCATCAGTGCTCAGAAACTTTCAGAAGATCTAGAATCAGCGAAAGATATATAAGTAGAGCATTATATGAACTTTAAAAGGATACAGGAAATTTTGAAAAAGAGCCAAATATTTGATAAATTTCAGAATTTAAAAAATGCGCAGCAGCGATTGTTACCTAATGCAAGCATTGTGTTATAATTACTTTGAAAAGCTTATGCTTAAACGGGAAAATTGCTTATACGAGAAAACATGCCAATGTTAACTACCCCGAGAACTTGACATTTTGGTCTGGAAAAGCAATTTCTTACGATTAGAATAATAACTATGAATGAGGTTATGTTATGAATGAAAGTGTAGATTATAAGAAAAAAGAGGAAAGATAACGACTGATTCTTAACTTGATGATGTCAAGATTGTATTATTTAGAGTAGCACTCACGCGGGGGTTTGTTCCTTTTAAACATCCTCCCAGCTATAATAAAGACCGTTATGTGTGTATGCGTGTGTGAATATTTTCCTCCTGTCACGGTTAGAGCGAGAAAGAGAAAAAATAGCGAGACAGCGTCGGCTCAGTTCAGTCTCGTTACTACAAATTAAATTTTACTACCGGTTATAAAAGCTCTTTAACGGAGCCTTATTTTATTTGCCAATAATTATGCCGTCAAATAGTGAATATATGAAAGAGAGAGATGGGGGGAACTCAGCACAAAATTAAACGGTTATAAATTCAGAATTTATTTCAGCAGTGTCAAAAAAAAAAAATACAATTACCACATTCAGACAGTTGATAAATAAATAAATGTTAATTTAACTCAGAATATAAAAAAAAAGGGTTTATAACGTCTAATAAAGTAAGGTCTGTAATTTGTTATCGGTCATGACCTGGCATCTCGACTTCAGTCACTTTCCCACCGCTGTGTCTTTTTTATAAATATTTTCATGGTAATTGTTCTAATGAGTTCTCCTCTCTGACACATTAACTACATGAATTTAAGCGCACTACATGTGCGTTGTGGTGCATTGGATATCGGCTCGGAACGAGAAATCGGGGAGCCGAGTTCGAATTCCAGCTGAATTCATTGCATTCACTTACGCGCAAGTACCCTTGAGAAAGGTATTAATCCATCTCTTCCCTTAAGTTATGGGTTAAATAATAGGATAGATTGGGTTCTATAGCCTTGGCTAGCAACCAGTCTACCGCAGAAAGTAATGGCAACCTACTGCGGGATAATCTTCTGCCCAGTCAGTCATGTCTCTTTCAAGACATGAGACCCCAAGCATGTATCACATATGGCACTTAACTGACTGACTAGAACAACAACAACTCGGTCTCACAGTTTTCCTGTTGAAATGGCTAGATGTAACTGTAAGTTCGGTTCTAATAGTTTCTCACGTACTTCTCGTCCGTGGAAATCTCTTCCGGTTTCTTACTTCCCTGGTACATCTTCTATGCGCCATGTCTCTTCAGGACGTAGGCGATCATGGCCTTCCAAACCTCCCTACCCTTAGTTTTTCTTAGCACGCTTTCTCCTGTTACCCCACCAAAACCCCGCTCTGCCGTCCACTGGCTCAAGTCCATAAAGTGTTGCTTTCCCCTGTCTCTCTTTCCCTCTATCTGTCCTGTGAGTATCAGATTCTCCAAACCCTCTTTCCTCATACAATCTTCACAAAATTAAATGCAACATCAATCGCTATTTTTTCTGGGGTTCCTGTTCATTTGTTCTTTCTCCTCACATAGTTTCTTTCGCTCTCGGGTGAATTAAAAACAACAAAACAAAAACAACAAAACAAAGAACATCGTCATGACGTGTAAGAAGTGAGACATAATTGTTTCTTTTTCATTGAATACATATTCTGTGCGAAAGATATTACCTGGTAAGAATTGAAGTGCTCCTTATGATTTTGAAAAAGTTAAAGTTTTTACGTGTTTGAAGTATGTCCTCAAGCAGTCACGCTTAAATCTTATTTGTTGAAGTGATGACCTTACATTCAAGGTCATTAAGGGCCCTTCTAATTGGGGTTGAAAGTTACCCTTTTCAACTCCATGATGAGGTTAGCAAAATACAAAAATCACTTGACTATAAGTGCTTTGCAACGAAACAAAATGATATCAACGGTTTGGTAAATATATGGAGCTGGAATTACTTGAAGGTCAGCCGGATCTACAAGTGACTGGTGAATGCCGGAGGGCACAATGACCGAAACAAACAAATAATAAAAATGACAACAGTAATCAGAGTAAATGATAACTTATTCCAGAAATTCAGACAGAAATTATGTGAAGCCGAATCGTGAAAATAGAAAACATCGAGTAACAGAAAAAAAAACCCCCGCAAAAATGCTATTTTCCTATAGCAATTTTTTTCAGAAAATATTTCTATTAATGTTAATCTGACCCAGGTTTCATTTACAAAGCAAGAGTAGAATTCATTTATTTTATTTTAGGAACGGGTACTTTTTCTTTACACGAACAATTTATCTTCCTCCCTTTATATTTTTCTTCTTTTTTATTTTTTACATTTTTTAATTCTTTTTATTTTTACATCTCTATTTTTTGACGATACAAAGCATAAAACAAGTAAACAAACACGTAACGACGGCCTTTATAGAAGATAATTTTAGAGTAAATTGTTCGCGCGAACCGTTAAACCCACACTGTACAAACATAATCGTACCTCAACACAGACATTACGCTCATCTTTATTTGTATTTGTCTACATATTTAACGATCCACAACTAAAAACAGAACAAAGCAAGTTAATAAGCTGATATAAGAGGAAGCAGCCGGAGAGAGAATGCTGTTTGATGCTCGTTGAGTCGTTAAGCAAACTTTTTCAAAACTGGTTTTGAGCCTCCATGTTTAATATCCGGTAAACAAAATTCTAATAAATAGATTGTTTAAAAAAAAGTGCAATGAATAAAAGAGGAAGTTGTTAAGTTAAAATTATTATAAATTATCTGTTTAAACGCAGAACCCCAACCCGAAATTTCTTCATTTAAAGAATATCAAGCCGAATATTCCAAATGTCAAAAGGTCATTTCGCAGTGTCAAAAGATCGGCAAGTCTTTTACATTCGTTTCGGCCGCTGATTATGTTTCCCGCACCTTTGGGTAGCACCTTGCGTGTGTTTGGAATTTATTTTTCTGTAAGTAATTATCTGGTAACTAAACTAAATGCCCTTTTTGATGACAACCAAATGCCACATATTTACTTTTGAAAACATTTTTAAGTTAAAATAGAAATTGTCTTTCAAAAGTTGTTGTTACAAAAAAAAACACACAGGGTCATTTTGTTTAGTTGGTTGGTAATTACTCAAAGAAAATAAAACCAACAGACACGTAAAATTTTTAAATTTTGACATGGTTAAAAAATTTTAAATTAAAAAAAAAATCTTTCCTTATTCTATCAACGATTTCTTTTTTTGTGGGGTGGGGGGTATGCTGGTTTTAAAGAATTTAATATGAAGAATGAAACCGAGCGGGTTTTCGCGATTATATGGTTAAAAAAAAAAACAAAAAAAAAAAACAACAAAAAAAAAAACAAAAAAAAAAAAACAAAAAAAAAAAAAAACGAAAAACAAAATAAAAAAAAACATCGAACATATATCCGACTCCGTCTCAGAACGAAGTAACTATGTATGTAGTATCGATAAAATTGTAGCTTGAGGGGGTCTCGCAACAAGCCTGTGAAACGGGTGCAAAGATAATCCACTCAGTACGACATGAGGAATTTTATACTATTTATACTGGCTGAATATTTATTACTACTGAAATACATGCAGTCGAAAACTACGCATTTGTTTGATTGAAAAAGAAAACGGTTTATTTAAGTACGAAATTTGAAAATGTTAAGTGGAAAACATTTACTGCGTGAAAATAACATTAAGTTTTAAAAAGTTCAAAGCAATTACTAAAGACAAAAACTAAAGAAATAAGCAAACGCTCCTTAAAAATATGATTTCGCTATCCTCATCAAATAAACATGATGCAATGGGTGGGAACACATTTGAAGGCTCGGCTCTTCCCGGTCAACATTCACACGCAGAGAAAAGCAAAAACAAAAATCAAACAAAAAAACAAATTTAAAATCAGCTTACCATTCAAGCGATACTTTCGTTAGGTGGTAAATATAATTGATTTAAATCCGTAAGTTGAGTAATATACTTGTTTTATAAATAATAACTAGATTCGTGAACTTTTACACTTCTTCGACTTTATCGCATAGTATTGTTTCTACTACTGATATCATAAAAGCCAAAGTAAACAAGGCGTATAAGGGTGTAGGAAACGTTATACGATAGATAAACAAGAGAAAAGAGTTTTGCGATGAAGCGGTAGAGTTGGGTAGGTGGGGAACTGGTCGACTATTTGCAACTGGGGGTCAGGCGGAGGCAGCAACTTGAAACTGGTGAGGGTTAGGTGGTGTGCTGGCAAATCTGCTAGGAGTAAAACATGGAATACCGATCATCAGAACTAATATGATGGTGTAAAGTAAACGAGACACTGGCGGTGTGAGTGAGTGCGCATACACGTGGCCGTATAATGAAAACGAAGACAGAAGTGGGAACATAGTTCCATTGTGAAGAACTGTTATTTGCAAACATTCGGTAGTTTATGCACTGTGGTCACATGAAACTTTTGTCTGCTCATGATAACCCAATAAAAAATAGTTAAAATACAATCTCACCACCCGCGGAATCGTTCACTCAGTTTTCACTTATCCGCGACTGTTCAAAGCAGGAAGACTTATTAAACTACTTTCTGGTAAAATACATTTATTACAATACGAGCAATATATATATATATATATATATATATATATATATTGTAAGAAAGTGACAGAACACGTAAATTTTAAAGCCACTGTTCAAGCATTTATTTTTATAAAGCGTGCTCGATAAGTATTCAGTTATGTATGTATGATGGAATGAAAACCAACGAAAGTTCTTTAAGACATACTTTTTTACATTTTTGCTAAGGTTCGGACTATTTTCATGGTTTCGTGGAAAATTCTAACAAATTATTCAATGTCTTCTCAACACTTTTGGCTTTCCCAAGGACCGATATAGCTGTGTCAATGGGTATGAATTGTATTTTGTTTTCGAGTCTTGCGTCTGCATGCGAAGACAATAGTCGTGACATCAGTCTTAGAACAAAACGTGTCACTAAGATTTTGGATTTTTTCTGGTAATTCACCCCAAAATAATAAGAATTTATAATTTCTAAAATTAACTTCAAATTCTACCAGAGCGAATTCCTTCCATTCCACTCCGGTTAAGTTGACCTTTGCGATCACGAACTTCCGCTTGCTCCTGTCCCTTGTCGCTCTTAATATTTTCTTAATATATCCCCAAAACTCCGCTCCCTCATCTATTTGCTCAAGCCCATCAAGCACGTCTCTCGTTGCTTCCCCCTATCTTTTTCTCTCTATCCGTCCCGTGAGTATCAGATTCTTTAAGCCCTCCTTTCTCATTACGTGTCACAGAAACCTCATCTCTCCCTGATGCTAAATATAAGTTTCCTTTTCATTTGCATCCTCTCCAGATCCTCTTCGTTGCTCACATATTCAGCACATGGTATCTTCAGCATCCTTCTGTAGAACCCCATTTCTGTTACTTCGAGTCTATCTTTGAGGAGATCGTCCAGTATTCGCTGTCATATATGAGGATAGATAGCCAGTACTCTTTTCTTTGTTTCCAACGAAATCTCCCTGTCTCTCAATACTCTGCTTAGCTTTTGAAACACGTCCTTGTTCATGCCAATGCGCCATCAGATCTCAGTGTCGCACTTTCCTCTGTCAGAACACTTCCCACGTATTTAAATTTTTGCACATTTGTTTTTAGTGTTCCCGACCTGTAGTTGGCATTTTGGGGACGTTTTTTTGGCTGATGACCATGCATTCGGATTTTTAAAAAGTTTATGTTTAGCCTTTTCTTCTCACTTTCCTTTGCTACTTTCTGTGGGAGGTTCTGTATTTCCCTGTCCGTGTCTGCTATCATCGCTGTATCGTCTGCGTATCTTAGACTGTTCGGATTGTGGCCGCCAATGACGAGTCTTGTCAGGACTTCTAGCTGTCTCAGAACTGTTTTGCGGTACCAGTTAAATAGATCCGGTAAGACACATCCTTGTCGTACACCCCTTTCCATTTCCTGTCCGTATGCAGGCGGTTTGTTGCCAGTATAGGTTCTCAATGATTCTAATCTCTTTTTCAAATATGTTGAAGTTGCTGTGCATATATAACAAGTTTATATGACGTACTTTGTCGAACACCTTTGCGTAGTCTATAAAAAACAGGCACAGATCCTTCTGCATGTGTATTGCCCTTTCTGATAACATTCTGATCATAAATATCACTTTCCTTATTTGCTAATACTTTTCAAGGACACATCGCACAGTGGATATAGGCGTTGGTTAGTTCTAGTGACTTGACTCAAAGAGTTGTGAATTCAATACCTGGTTACAGCAGTGGTGAACGAATAACTTAGTGAATTGAGTTAAAAGGAGAAAACTATATGGTATCCGGAAGTTGCATCGCACATAGAACGAGAACAATCTACCCCAGTGTTCGAAACAAAGAATTCAGTTTAAAATTCCTTGAACCTGAAGAAGGCCGAAACGTTGTAAACGTAGCATTATAGATGTGGATAACAGTCCGTACAATATAAATAATTGCGTTTCTTGTTCCGGTCTCTTTGACGAACCCGCACAGTTCTTGTTCAAATTCTGCTGCGTGTTCTGTTCATCAGAATCCCCGATGAACAAGCCAAAAACAGATTTTTTGTAAAAATTCTTTGTACCACGAATATCATCTGCATTTAGAAAATGAGAAGAACTCCCTGGTTTTTGGTAATTTTTCATTTTGAGGGTTGCGAGGCATGCTAAATCAATTTTGATTTAAAATTTATTTCAAAAGTGCCATAAAAACTTAATAAAAACAAAACAAAGAACCCTCAACAAAATTTTAACCCCCCCCCCAAAAAAAAAACAAAAACAAAACACAAATAACAAGCAAACAAACAAACAAACAAACAAAAAACACTACCCCTTACTAATAATCAATTGAAATTACCTAGATTATCTTGTGAGGGTTACCAGACGATGATCTCACAATACCAAGGATTTGTTGAAGGCTACTATTGTGGATGTAATGGCGAACACGAACAAATAACACAATTGATCCGAGCCTGCAATCGTTTCCGAATGTGCATTGAGACTTGAAAATGGGGCTGTGTTTTTTTTTTCAGAAAATGTTTTCATTAATGCTTGATTTTAAATACACGATTTTATTTCTCTTTTTGCTTGTACTCATTTTCTATAATGAAACGTACAGAATTTTCTTTACATATGTGACTTGTATAAAAATGTTCTACAAGCTAATGTTTCTGCAAAAAAGCAGAAAAAAATCTCATTTTTAGTTATTTTGAAAATTAAATGGTATAGTAAGAATAATTTTAGACAAATTAGACAACTGAGCTTTATAACATCAAATTAAAAAATTTTCTTCGTACCCGATTTAAAAAAAAAGAACTTGTGTCGAAAGGACAGTTATTCTCTTGACACCAATTTTACTGTATATACTGTCCGTCAACAATGCTTATTGTTTGAATAAACGATGATTAGAAGTTTACTAAAACTCAAACATATGAAACTGAATTAATATATTTTCTTTATTTTTGAGAATTAACAAAGATAGTAGACACTGTTTATTAGATTGATTATTTACAAGATTATAACTGGGAACCAAGTATAATGAAATATTATTTACCATTTTATAAATAAATAAATTCATAAATTATCTTTGTGAACATGAACATTTTATAATGTTGAAAGTCTAAAATTATTCTTGTAAATAAGTAATTTAGTAAATAAACAGTGTTTAATATCTTTGTTTCAGTTCTCAAAAATAAAGAGAATGTATAAATCCACGTTAATATGTTCATATTTAATTCTAATCATTGCTTTTTAAAACAAACATTGTCAAGGGAATAAAAATCGTATACAGTAATAGCGGTGTCAAAGAAACAACCGTTTTTTTAATACAATGTCCTTTTACGGGGACAAATGTTAAACATTACCGAAAATTTAATCCGTTTAGTTATCAGTTTCAATGACATGGATTTTATAAAATTTAATTTTCACTACAGAAATATGGGTGCCAAAATAGATTCTTATGTCTACGATAACTAAACAAGCAGATCCTTTTTCATATACATTAACTTCGCCTGTCGCCGCGAGCATATTATCTGAAGTTACATAACCCTTCACAAGAAATTCTATGCATGTAAATTCTTTGCACTTTGAACCAAGTCGACAATTTTTTTTAACTCGAAAAATGAAAGTGTAACTGTTGATAGAGACAGTTGTCTTTCCTCCATGAAGTGAATCATCAACGACTGAAATTAATTAGGAAAGAATGCCATGAATGCCTATCGTGTGTGAAGTTCCTGAACAAATAAATAAAGGCAGTTATTGCAGTATAAACTCACCAATCCCACGATTACTGTTGCTCAGATAAGAGTCTGTGATATTTACATTTACAATGAAGATACACTGATGACTAATCGCTAACTACAAAACTTAGATAAATTGAAAGTTATTTCATTTTTTAAAACCATAAAAAAAAAGAACGCAGTGTATATGTGTTGTGTTAGATCGTACTCACTACTTAATTTTATGCAGCCATAAATGTTTAAATTGTTGTAAGAAATTAAAAATAATAAGGCGCAACAAATGATGAAATCCAAGCTAGCATTAATTATGCAATAATTTGATAGAACAGGCTTACCCGCAAGAGAAAACATGACCAAGTCATCCTGGAAACCAAGTAAGGATTGTACATAACCTCATTGGGGATCTGGTGATAGTATGGTAGACATTAATTCTTTCGGTACTCCAAAAGTCCCTCTTTTATAAGAAAATGTAAATCTCCCGCCACTTGGTTTGAAATTCGCTTATGGCGAAAATATCCTCAAATATCTTGTCACAACATTTTTTTCATTAAAGTTTAAAGCATTTTACCTCATAAAAAATTGAAGAGACGCAAGTTTAAACTGGTAATCAAGAGTTTTCATGTTTAAATTAACAATTTTTGAGCTCAATTAGCAACCTGACTGGAACGTTTATTTTTTAGTTAACAGGTAAAAATTAAAACTGAAATCAAAGCACACTCAAAGACTGTAGTTTGATTACAATCGGATGCACAGTTTGAAAATTTTTTCTTTTTCCAATCACTTTTTTTTTGTTTTTAAAAAAGATCATTAAATTCTTTAGACGATCCGTATAATCCAATACTGCTTTTTACCCCATCACTGGTAATAAATTTACTTTTGCCTGAAAACATTTGTTTCAACAATAGAGAACATAAGTTGTCTCATTTGTCGCAAACGGACTTACTTTCTTCAGCTGAAGCAAATGCATGTATTTACAAGGCAAAGGCGTAATTTTCTATAATTAAACGCCGCCATATTGTCATTGCCATTGGGCGGGACACTGATGTTTCCCTCCTCCACTCAAAACATTCGTACGTTTTCTTGTTGCTTACAATTAGTAATGACGTGTGCAGACATTCTGTACCCCTATTCACAATTGATTTAACTACAAGAAGAAAGATGAATAAAGAGAGAAAATTGATTGTGACGAGGAAGGTTTCAGGGGTCAGTAATGTGAACTTCCGTCCAAAACCTCGGTCAGGTGTAAGTGAATAAGAGGGGGACGAAAATTTAAGTATTTGTTCGCCAGGTGAACTTGTGTTGACGACCAGGTATGAGCGTCTTACTTTTCAGAATAATTATTTTTCTTCTTTTTTTTCTTCTTAAAGCAGAGAACTGTCGTTATTGACATGTAAGTATTTGAAAGTATGTATACAATATGGCGAGTTGTCTGGAAATATTGAGATCAGTTCAACAGAATTAAAGTAGATTTTATAAGTACTACTGAACTTAGGGAAGATAGATCTTTGCTGCAATGTGAAATACCGCATATTCTGGCGTTGCATGAAACAAAACCATAATTCTTAAATTTTAATATTTAGCCAGAACTAAGAATTTGAGATGTGCCTTGGGGTGCAATGGGTATCGACTCGGAACGAGAAATCGGAGAGCCGAGTTCGAATTCCAGTCAAATTAGTTGCATTCACTTACGCGCAAATACCCTTGGGAAAGGTATTAATTCATCTCTTCCCTCCAGTTATGGGCTAAATAATAGAACAGATTGGGTTCTACAGCCTTGGTTGGCAACCAATCTACCGCAGAAAGTAATGACAACCTACTGCGGGATAATCTTCTGCCCGGTCAGTCATGTCTCTTTCGAGACATGATCGCCCAAGCGTGTATCACGTACGGCACTCAACTGACTGACTGAAGAATTTGGTGAATTTAGTTTTATCTGCTTTAAGACAACAATGTTTATCAAAATAAATGAACTGCTTAAGACATCCCACGAAACATTATAGGATGCCTGAACCTTCCACATGAGAGAGAAATACACAGACAATAGGGTAATTGAACACATTTTGCTTAAGCTCAAAGCTAGAGTGAGATTTGAAGACGATTATAAATTTCATTAGGTTATCACAGATTCAATATTGGATAAAAAATCTACTTCATTAGACAGATTTTTCATTTGCTTACAACCATACACTGTCTTAAAATTGACCTTTCATCCTTCTCGCTTTCGTTTACTACTTTATGTAGGATTTCTTGTAGTTTCCTTTCTATGTCTGCTGTCAACACTGTGTCATCTGCATATCTGATGATGATCTGATGATTGTCACCCTCAATAAGGAATCCTCGTTCGACTTTTAATTCTCTCAGAATTACATCCTTAACTTACTTACCTTTTTATCTTTGCCTATTTACTGAAATCATTTTTATTCGTATGCAAACGGTTTGCTCCCAGTATAAGATCTGGATTTATTCTTAATAAAATCCATACAAATCTTAAATAGCAGTTCCAATAGTTTCTTGTGTTGTACCTTGTCAAAAGCTTTTAGATTATCTATAAAACACAGGAATGCTTCTGTCTGCACTTGTATTACTCTCTCTGATATTCTGAGCATTAATATCACATCCCTTGTCCCAGTATCTATAATAAAACCACAAAGTTCTTGCTATATTTTTGCTAAAATTTTGCTGCGCGCGCTATTCATTAGAATTCGGATGATAAGTTTTGTTATGTGGCTCATTAGATTGATTGTCCGATACAGTTAGCATTCGGTTGCATATGGCTTCTTAGGCAGCACTATGAAAAAGGATCTACTTATGTCTTCTGGTATATCTGCTATAGTTAATTTATTAAACTGCGTCTAGAGATTATATGCAAAAGAGGTATTGTCAAATATTTTTATGTAAAATTCATACATATGTGTTATCCAATGAAAATATTTGTACTATTATGTATAGCGAGTAAGCATAAAAGCAATTAAGTCCCAATTTTCAATTTCAGATTGATATTTAGTATTTTTACAGTAATTATAGCAATTTACAGTGTCACTTGATTATTTGCAAGAACTAGAATTTAGTATTATGGCTCGTAAAAAGGAACTAACAATGAATGAAAAGAACTATATAATCAAAGCAATTAGCAAAGGAAAGTTTTTGCTTCAAATTTCTAAGGATTTGAAAAGGGATCATCGAACAATCAAGAAAATGTCAAATGGGATTTCAACCAAAGAAAAAAAGTCCCAGGCTGAATTCAGGAATTTAACAAAGCGAGATCTATTACATATCCGAAGAGAATTAATAAGAAATCCAAATGCATCAAGTGCGTTCATATTTGACGTGGCTGGAGCTCCTATGTTGTCAAGGGAAACATGGTGTAAAGCACTGAAGAAGTTTGCTGAGGTAAAAAATTCAAATAAACCCATTTTAACAAAACAACATATGGAAAGAAGATTGTAGTGGGCAAAAATATATACGAAAACGGATTTCAGTAAAGTGCTTTTTACAGATAAATCAAGGATCACTCTCGATGTGTCCGATGGATGGGCTCGAGGATGGGTTTGCAAGCAACATGACTCAAGAAAATTTTTTAAACGCCAACAATTATGATATGGGCTGGGATTATTGTGGGTCCATTTAAATTAAAAGACGGGGTTAAAATGAATTCCAAAAGTTACTGTGATTTTCTAGAGCAATATTTCTTTGAATGGCTTGATAAACAGTCTTTATCCAAGCGTCGATGTGTGATCTTTATGCAAGACAACGCACCAAGTCATGCATCAAAGTTTACTAAATCCTGGTTGGAAGAAAAGGGATTTGTTGAAGTTTCTCTTATGGACTGGCCTTCAAATAGCTGTGACTTGAATCCCATTGAGAACCTGTGGAGCATCCTCAAGAGAGATATTTATTCCAATGTAAGGTAATTCAACAGCAAGTTTGACCTCTGGGAGGTCAACTTACCAGCAGCTAAAATTGCAAATCTAACATCAGATGTTGACAATAGGCTGCTAAAAGTTATTGAAAAGACCGGAGCATTTGTGCAATAAATTTTAGGAGGTGCTTGTTATTTTTTGTTAATATATCTTATTTTTAAAATAAAATGTTTTTTTTAATGTTTTTTGCTTCAAGAAATTGACAGATTTGTTCTAAAATCTTTTCATATTATTTTTTACATTAGTTTTACAAGGTATAATCATGTAAAAGCATAACAAATAGTTGCAAATAAACTACTGACAGTCAAATTAGTCTGTTTTGTTAACTTAGTAAAAATTTTTCCAATAAAAAAACAATAGTTTTTCTCTATCACTATATATCTAAGTTAATATATTGAGTAGAATCTAAACAACATCATAATAGGATTTTAACATTAAAGACGCAACTCTTTATGCCAATTCATAACTTGCATATAATCTCTAGACGCAGTTTATATCTGTAATTTTGTCAATGCTGAAATCAAAATCACCTACATTTCTATTACAATTCTATCTAGTCCAGCTGCTTTGTCCTTGATCAATTTGTTCAGTGCTGATTGTACTTCAGTCTGTAATATTTCTGGTCCTTCGATATTTCTGTGTATTGCAGGTTTTCCTTTTTCGTCGTGGAAGTGTTTTCCAATGGATTCGCTCCAACTTTAAATCATTTTCCTTTCGCTATTATCAATGTTCCTTCTTTGAGTTTTATGCATCCTGTTGACGATTATTATTTTTTTTTTTTTTTGTCCTTTTCGTTCTTTTATTCTATGGAAATCTGCTTTATCTGTAATACTCATTCTTCCTATTTCTGAACCCTCGATTAATTCCTATTTTACCTTCACACACTTGTTCCTAATTCCTTTGTACAATGTCCTATAATATTTTAGCCCTTTTTGCTGTCTCGTTTTTATCATGTCAAGTATTTCATCAGTCATTCATTCTTTTTCTCTTTGGGATAGTCTCATTTACTGGTATTAGTAAAGCTTATTTTAGTGTTTTACTTCGAATTTCCATTCTCATTTTGTTCATTGTATTTTTTAACTTTTAATGCTGCCCGTATAATTCTCCTTCAAATTCGGATATGATATATCGGTTATCCATTAATACACAATTGTTTGTATAAAGAGAAAATAATAAAGTGTCTCAAAGATGAGTCGTCTCCTAAATATCCTAAACAATATTTGTCAAATTTAGGAGACGAAAAATAAAACGAACTTTACTGAATTTTAAGATCGAACAATGGGTCTCAAAGCTCAATGTTAACAAATTTGGCTAAGTAAACAATATTAGAAAATATCTAAACCAAATCTGCTGCTATGAAAGTGGGCTCCCTGTGCAGGGCCCGGAAATTTTTCCCACCTGAATCTATTCTGCACATATACAAATCTACCATCCGCCCGTGTACTGAATATTGCTGCCATATCTGGTCGGGTGCCCCTGCTGCTCTCCTTGGGCTTCTTGACAAAATACAAAGGAGGATCTGTAACGTGGTTGATACTGACTTGGCAGACCGGCTGCAGCCGCTCTCACACCGGCGTGATGTGGCTTCCCTGTGCCTCTTCTACAAGTACTTTCATGGCTTCTGCTCCGATGAGCTTAGATCACTGGTGCCGCCTAAGCACGAATTTACACGAGATACTAGATTAGCAACTAGGTCCCACCCTTTTACAGTTAAACAAATAAGATGTAACCGTAAATTCTACTCCAACAGCTTCTTTTCTCGCACTTCCCGCCTGTGGAACTCCCTTCCACAAGTCTGCTTTCCCGACAGTTACAATCTCCAGGTGTTTAAATGTAGGGTCAATAGACACCTCCTATCACACTAACTCCCAACTATTCTCACAACACTCATCTACCCAACCCTCATTCTCGGTATCCTTATCCGCCTATCACCCACCCTCTGTCATTTCCTATATTTAATCAGCCTTTCTCCACTCTACGTAGCCCCCTGCACAGTAGTGGCAGTGACATGCTTTGCTCGGGGTGAAATGCTTATATATAAAAAAAAAAAAATAAGTGTAATTATTCTCAGTTTATCTTTTCATATTTCAGTTGATCAATCCTTTAATTTGATCGCCATTTCTTTTATGTCTGGCTGTTTTTGCCAGTTTTTTGCCATGCTCTTAGCAGCCTCACAAGTAACGAACTGCCATCTAAGTCCGGCTTGTAGGCTATTGACTATCTTTTTTTCCCCATTCTTAGCTATTATTCAAACTACGTGCTGACCAGGACGTCAATAGTTTGTTTTATTTTAGCTAACCTTGAGCCTAGGGACTTGGCAATAAATCATCAATATTCACTTAACAGTACTTTTGTGTCCTGTTGGTTGTAAGGATAAAATGATTTTATCGCTCAATATAAAATATGCGGATTTAGAGAATACAATTTATTTCACTTATATATTGATAAATACATGGCGACCATTAGTGGCTATGATACTGTCTGATGGGATCAGCTCCATTGACAAAATCAAGGTAAATCCCTGATGTTTGAAGTGTCTCAAAGGGTATTTTTTTTCCTTTAACACAATGCACGCATCATGGTTGAGGGCTTATATTAAACCAACCCTGTGTTGAATTTGCTTTCTCAGAGCAAATATATAACTACTTTTGAGTTCTAAATAAATGGGTAGAGATTATGTTTTTGAGCAACAAATCCACCCTCGACATCCTTATTCCAATTACTCCTTTTAATAAATATTCAGGAAATTTTCGTCCAACCGTTAATATAGGCTGCAAAAATTTAAGGACAAAGCGTTTCATTTGCATATTTAATAAAATAGGAATAATTATATAAATTAGATTTCTCTTAACATTTATACATAAGGGTAGATAAATACATCATGATAAAATGATATCGTTCCAGTCCGTTTATTTGAAGCTCAAATGTACTGACAATTTTCACGTATTAATAGAGTTAAAAAAATTTCAGCAGACAAGCTATTTTCAAATTTTCGCAAGTACCACCGAGCTTCATCAATCCAGCTGTGAAACTTGAAACTATTTTACAAGCGCTACGTAATCTGCTTTTACTTAAAGGAAATGTTTATAGCAAACGCTAACAACCGACTTGCTAAATATTTCAATCTCATACTCCGAGTGAAAAATATATCATCGAAACATATGCTACACAAATGATCGACGTAAATCGGTAATGCTAATCCTTGCTTCTGATTGGACGCTACAAATATCCAATTAAATCATCGTCTCTCTATTTATGGCCATTTGAACGAATTCTCAGTTTTCAGTGTGTTTTGTAATATACCCCATTTCGCGCCTTCCACTTACTTTAGGGTCCCTGGTTGTTAACACCTTAAAGTGCATAATGGTATATAAACAGTTTTGAATTAAACAATTATCCTGGCTGCTAACAGAGCACTTCGAAGTGATGTAACGGTTAGCAAGCTAAATCAGTTACGACTGAGTAGTGAGTGCGATCCTCACTTGTGCTACCTCTAAGCTACGCTTAGTAAATCATTATTCCGACTGCTAATATCTAGCAACGTCCCAGAATAAGGCTTATAACGTTATCTAACATCAGCAACTGTGACACATTGGGACCTGTCCTAGGTATGACAATGAATTACATCAAAACCTCTGATCGGGAGGTTTTGAGAGCGTGGGATCCCCTCTTAATTGGTATTGTTCTCAGATCCAACCTGACGTGGGGGTGGTAGCACCTGTTAAGGTACCAGCTATAAGCAAATAGTTAACCTTCCCAACTAGGGTCAAAACACTCTGAAAGTATAAAAAGTTTCATAGTAAAAAGTACTAGCAATGCATAAGAAAAATATTTTTACTATGTATTGCTGGTATTTTTATTATTTTATCAGCAATATATTTTTTGTGTTACAGCACATGTAACTTGAAGAGAAAATGACATAAAATGATGACATTCCACACTACTTCGAATAAATGTTTAGGAAGGAAACCGCCTGTCGATACTGGAAAGAGCGATAACAGCTACTGGACTTGAGAAAACTATTTTCATGAAAAATTATTCTAAGAGAAAGATTTTATAAATTGTAACCGAAAGCTGTACATGCGAGTCAATCAATGAATGTCAAATGTTTCCTTATACGCAAACGTCTAATTCATTTTCTCGCATACTACTTTCTCTGTATTATGCGAAAAAAATAATTTTTGCGGCCCGGATTTTTTAAAAACTCATACATATATATATATATATATATATATATATATATATAATAAGTAATAACTGACTCCTCATATCCAATTATGTTTATTTACTAGAGTGGCTAGTCTGTCTCTATTGCAAACATTTGCTCTGGCACATATGTGGTTGGTCACCACTCACAGACCACCTGTGGTTTATACCGCAACTATGTTGAGCAGACCTTAGTTACAGTTTCTGGGAGAGACCGCAACATTGGGCGTGATCAACTATCTGAATAAGGTCAGTGCAGCTCAAACCTTTGGTCACGATGACTTGCGACTTCGTGCTAGTACAACCATCGACGGCTTTCAAATAGTTCCATCTACCCAATTTCAAGCGCAAGGTTTGGGTCAAACCGTAAAATGGTTCTCAGGAACCTTTCAAAAGGTGCCACACGCTGAAATCGCTTCCCCAATCCGATAACATCAAATGTCACCTTCGTGACAAATTGACCATGATGAGATTAGAACCCGGGTTTCATGGCCGGAAAGCGAACGTTCTAACTACTCGTTCACATGCCAACGAAAAAAAAAAGAAAGAAACGGAATAATACTGTATAATTAGCATTTAATAGTTACTTCTCTTGCAAACTTGTATTCCCGACCCAGTTGAGTTGGAATTCAGACGACACAAATCACCCAGACATTTTACATTCTTAAAATTACTGTATTTTAGAGATATTCGGCACTTGTAACCATAATGCGCCTTCCCTGCAACTTCAAGGTTACAGTCAGACATACAGAAATCAATTTTACTATGATATAAATGTTCATAATTTTAAGAGAATAAATATGATTTTTCAGATTTTTTTAGTCTTTAATGTACTCCACTCATTCTCGATACCTAAATTCTAAATTTAATTTTAAAAAATAAGTTTTCTTGAAAGTTTTATCTTAGTTTTAACTGAAAGCTAAATAATTCATTTTACTATTTCCAGCAAACAAAATACGTTGGTGTATTTCAAACATAAATTATATGGCTTAGAATATAAAATTTTGAGATTTAAATTTTTAAAAAAATTTGGCCATTTTTGAGCGATCGACACATTTATAAACAAAATACTCGGTTTTAAAACCTTTGCAAAAGTTAACTATACATCTGTGACACGTCAGTAAATTTAATGTTAAACTAATTTGATTTACACACGTATTACTTATTCAGAGAATAAAATTTAGAATAAAACTATTTCTTAAACACAGTGCGTTCATCTTTTAGACCTTTTCCACGTATATTTGGCATGTAATGACAGCCAGACAGATACGAGATAAGTGTTTGGTGATCGGAATTGACAAAATTGTCCAAATTTTTTCTTGTAAGAAGAAGAAACCGTGAAACATGACCTTTTAATGTACACATAGAACTTCAAATACACACAAACATTATTTAAGAAATACGAAAGCACGACGATTTGTATTAAACTTTTCAATTTTCGATTAGTAAATATAGTCCTCACTTAATAACTTAACCTAACGCTAACACATCTTTGAATTATTTTAAAATATTTTTGAAACTTAATAAATTATTATAAAAAATGGAAACATTGTTTTTTTTTTAAATTTTATTATTAGATTCCCCAATGAGTCCTGCGTTTAACTAATAAAACCAAATTTTCCCAACAGAATTTAATTTAAAATTTCATAAATCTTCGTGAAGGTGGGGGGGGGGGGGTAACAGATGTAAAAAAAATATTCTTACCAAGATTTTTTAAAAAATAATAATTTAAAAAATAATTTTATTCATTTGTGACTAAGTCCTGAAAGTTTCATTAAAATCCGACAATTATTTGATTTTTGCAAGAATTTCCAAATTAATGTGTTTTTCACCGAAAAAAAAAAAAAAAAAAAAAGAGTTATGTAATTACATTATCCATTGTAAACTCTCGTAACGATTTGGTTACCCGCAAACAAAAATCAAAACGAGATTTTTACCAAAATTTCGAACGTGTTAGAAAAGATTAAAACAATTTAAAAAATAATTAAAAACTACTTTGATCTTTCCTCTTAATAACAACAAATATTTTGTTGGAAAAACCTCGTTTTTATTCTGTTTAGGGCTTTTTTTTTTCATACTATACTTGTTCAGCGACTTAGTAGAGCTACCTACTTTAATGCATATAAGATTCTCCACAAGTTGAAAGAGACGATCTACTTGTCTCGATTCGAAGCAAAAACCATTCTTAAACCCAAAAACTTTGTTTAAAACTGATCGACCTTGATCCAGTTTTTTTTTTATTATCGAGTACGAATTTCACAAGTTGCTCAATCGTAGCGCAGGCCAAAAAAAAAAAAAAAATTCTCAGATTTGGTTTTACTAATACAAGTAAACTAACATTGTTCTAATTGTTTGTGGCGTATATATAATGAAAAGGTATATACTTAGAGTTCCCTCGACAGTTTGACATTTACTGTCTCACCTATGATGGTAAGTTCGACACAAAATCGCACTTAATGTAGAGCCTCATACGCAGACATGTAGATTCGTACTAGAAAGTATTCAATTCCCCTAACATTTCCCCTTTGGAACGTTCTAAGTGCTAGAGTGCTTTTCGTCTAGAGACGCCTACCCTGCTTCACGGAACGATATTTCGATTATTTTGCAACTATGATAGAAAAAAAAAAAAAAAAAAAGGTTTCAGCTTATAACTAATTGTTAACTACTTTGGTTAATTATCAAATATATCTGCTTAAAAAAGGCAAATGATGGAATTTTTTTTAGTTTATTTTAATTATTCAGTAAACATAGCAATTTTTTTTCAGATGAAAAGGATTCTTAAAATAACCAAAACGCGGGTGCATTCTCACCCCATCTTTAGTTCTACATTGTTTTAATTTTCTTAACGACCTTCCCGATGACATCAACTCTCAACATGGCATCTACGCTGATAACAGCTACTCACTCCTGCTTCAGTAGTAAAGCTGGCCGGTCGACAAGGTCAAAATGGCAGCTGATGTTCAAAAACGATCTCAAGACCGTACTTAACTGGGGTAAAAAGATGGGTGGTCAATTTAACGCTGCAAGATTAAAACTTCTCTCCATTAATCATCTGAGAAACCGCCAACTGTCTTCCATCAGCATGGCTGATGCTAACTCCCAGGAAAGTGACTCGTTGTGCCTTCTCGAGTTCATGTTCTCAGCTGACATGAAGTGGAAGCACTATATATATATATATATAGTTCATTCAATAATGAATTAGAGCACTATGGCTATTGGGCGTGTATAATGATATACGCGCTAAAAAGTCTGTCTTCTACCGAACGCTCGTAGCCCAATTGACTGACGCCAATTCGGTCGGGTTTCAATCCTGGGTTAAAAAGCAATCGGAGTCTAACCGTACTGATGAGCTGTGATACAGTGAAACAGATCTGTCTGCGAATGACTATATATATATATATATATATATATATATATAATCCATTGCTAGGTTAGCGGCAAAGAAAGTCTGTTCACTGTGTCATGCAAGATAATTTTTCTCTCCGTAATCGATCTTAGATATCTATAAGTTTACCATTCTTTTATGCTATATGCATCTTCTATTTACTTTGAGCTTTTTGATAGGAAGAATCAGCAATATTATTGGTCCTGATCTGGTAATTCCGCTTCAGTTACTTATCTACCGTTGTTAGGTTCACTGTGCTTTTTTTAAAATAAATACTTTCATGGCAGTTGTTCGGATGAGCTCTTCGCTATCGTACCTAGACTTTTTGAATTTAAGATCAGTACTAGACTGTCGTCGAGAACTCATCAATTTACAGTTAAATTGGCTAAATGTAGCCGTAAGTTCTATGTTGACAGTTTCATTTTTTTCGCTCGTGGAACTCTATTCCAGCTCCATGCTTTCTAGCCAACTTTATCCTGCAAAAATTTAAATGCAATATCGCTTAATGTCCTTCTGATTACTATTTTCTCTCTTTGCTCATTATTAATGGTTTTGTTCCGAATTCTTCCACGCCCTGTACACCCCCTTGCGTCTTAGTGGTTTTACTGTCTTGCCAATGGCGATATCGATTAAAAAACCCAAAACAACTAAATTAATTATCAAACAGAACAGAAACAAGTTTGTGTTGGATGTATTTCAAGGATTTAATTAATGGGCAAATATTTTGGAAAATTATGAAATTCGTGAAAAATACAGGTGAAGCAAATTTTATTAACTTATAAAAAAATGTAAATAATATATACGAAAAAAAAAAACAAACAAAAAAAAACAACCAAAGTCAAAACGCTCTTATACATGTAGCTGCGTTTTAGAAGAGTATGAAGAAATTATCAATTTATATGATTCGATGTTAAAATGATTTGTAGGAAAACACAGAAGGAAAAATAAAAACAGAGTGAGGGAATGGCGATAAATCTCTATTTTGGGCGAGAAAGCGGAGATAGGTAGGTGAGCAGGGGAGAGGAGTGGGATGGACGAAAGAAAGAGAGAGAGAGTGGGGGAAGTGGTGCAGAGAAAGGTATGTTTGTATGGAGAGTGAGAGAGTGTAGCAGACAGCGAGGTAATAAAAGAAACTCATGTTTCGCGCAGAGTTCTACGTTCTTGATCAACTCTCTTCTGGTTTATCTCAGTCTGCATTGCGACTGGAGCGACAATGCTTGCGTTCCATAGATGGATTTCCCCACATTTCTTTGACTTTCAATATCACAAAGGAACACGTGGCATTCTAAGAATGTCTCGAACCGTGATCCGCTCAACACGCACGTTAGCCTGCACAAATCTACGATGTGAACTTGACAGTGCTGCTGTCTTTGCAGGAATCAGTTTCTTTCTTTTCTTTTCGGGTTTCCTTTCTCTCTAATTACCATTACTGGACCAGATTCTATTCTCGTAACTCTAACCTCTTTTGTTGAAAAACAAAAGAAAAAAAAACTGCATTCCACTTTAACGACCACACAATTCGAAGAAAACATTTTCATCGATTTATGGTATGCATAATGAACGTTTTCATAGTAGCAAGGTTCGAAATAGTTACTTTTTATAACTTTACTCGCTTAGTACTCGTGAAAAAGAGATCGGCACTTTTGCCGAAGATTAGAGTATCTATACACTTTAAAAAAAGTATTGGGTTGTCTGGAAAGTTCATGACGATTGTTGAGGGAAATTAAAGCACAAACAAAATTATGCCATTAAATATTTATTCAACTAAATTTATTGCACAATCTTTTTCAATTTTCTCTTCAACTTAAAGATTCTGTTTTCCCAGAATTTTGGTGGTTTCTCAAAAAAGAACTAATTAAGGTAATTTTTATGCCATCCAAAAAATAAAATTTTTTTACCAGTTTATTTACTGGCATTATTTTGCAAGAACTTGAATAAATGAAAATATGAAGGCGCAATGTCTGGTGAATATAGCTGATAGGGTAACACATCTCAGCCAAGCTGCAGCAATTTCTGATGGCATTATTCTGACGGAAAGTAACACCTTTCCTGTTTTTCTTCAATTGCTGTCTTTAATTCGTTCAGTTTGCAGAAATACTTTTCAAAATTAACTGACTGGTTACTTGGCGGAAGCTCATAGTACAGGACTCCTTTCCAATCCCACCAGATGCAGATTTTAAAGTGATTAAAGTTGACTCATGCAGCTTACCCCAGTACCTTTTTCGCTGAAAATTGTTGTAAACGATCCATTTCTCATCGTCAGTCACAATTTGCTTAAAAAGAGAGTACATTATCATTGTGTTTATACAGGAAAGTACAGATAGAAATGCGATTCAAAAGACAGTAGAAATTTGAGTATCCAGGCTTTACTAAATGCTCATGGATGGCGGATTTTGATTTAGTGTTTCTGCCAATTCCTGTGTTGTGTAATGTGGGTTATTCTCAATCAATGTCTTGATTGGGTCGCCGTCTCTAGTGATGGCGAGGTCTGCCTGAGCGTTCTTCATCAATAAGGCTACGAATCACTCTGTACAGTTATGTCAGCTAAAGCACATCTTTTTGTTGTTTGCGAGGCATTTTTGCCTTTACGGTAAAAAGAAAAAAAGCATCAAGTGTCTAAAAATGCACTTTTTATTTTCATAGGGATGCAAAATTGACCCGAATTAAGTAATTTTAAATTTACTTTCTCAAGAGATAATTTGAAGTGTGCTCTAATAAGAATTGCAAGCATATTATATCTATCGACAAATGTGACGTGTTCTCGTGTTAGAACATAAATGACTAAAAATTGGCATGAACCTTCCGACAACTCAATATCACACACACATTATATATATATTACACGAAGAGATATTGAAAAGATAGCGGCCCGATCACTATAATTCCTAAATGTTTGATTAAAATACGACAATTACTTGATTTTTGGAAGAAGTTAAAAAAAAAAAAAAAAAAAAAAAGGGTTAAAATTTTCTATACTAATTTTTTATCTATCCGATGATACAAGAAGGATAAGATTTTTAACTAAACTTTCGAACGTTCTAAATGCATCAAAAATATAATTTAATAAAAAAATCTTTTGGTCTCTCCTCTTAAAGATGTTGACGATAAAACTTTGTTTTTATTAAGTTTGGGGCCTTCTTTCATCATAATATGCTCATTTTTTAGCCAGTCAGTGGATATATATAATCTGCTGACATCGTAAGTGATGAATTGCGTCAGAAGAAAACTTTTTTTCCACTTTGACATACATCTTTATATATATATATATATATATATATATATATAAACAAATAAATTAAAAACATACCGGAGTTAATATATATATATTATACACGAAGGGATGCTGAAAAGATATCAAAAAATCTTTTGAACAAGTAAAGACATTTGAAACCTTCGTGTGGAAAAGATGTATATATGGAATAAAGTTTAGAGCATGTACGTTTCATGTCTCTAGGTTTATCACCTTGCACTGCGTAAGAATTTTTCTACACTAGCTCGCGTGTTTATATATATATATATATAGTCCTGTTATTTTAACGAGTACTGTGTGAATATTAAAAAATATATTTTGAATTAAAACTGATTTATTATAATTTCGACTCAATTTATAGATATTTATTTTATATGAAAAAGAAATCTTAGTCTTATGCGCGTGTTACGTTAAAATACATGTGAATAAATGTTAATACAATGTTATTGTTTTCTTTTTAAATGTGTTTAATGCATTAATATTATTAAAAATAAAAGAAATAAATGTAACTGACATTGAAATAATAAACGAATGCCGAAACAAAACCTTAAATTTACCATGCTGTTCAAGCAGCAAATCGCTAGTTTAATGAATGCATTAATTGCCTCCAGGATGAATTCTCGAACCACGACAGGATTAATTCATTTATTTTATATCTGCTTTGGAACAAAGGAACAAGCAGGAATGTCCCAGTTCATATGTTTGGTAAAATGTTTTAAAGATATGATATAACTAAGGGTAAAAGTGCCCTATATTAATGCTAGAATGTATGTAAATATAAGAGTGGACACTGAAATAAACACCGAAAAGCATAAACAAAGTGTATAAATACATACATGAGTAAATTTAATAATGATAATCCACAGCCAATAATTAATGAATAAAAATCAAAATAACCTAATAAATAATGAGTTAAAAATTAACAAACAACCTGATACGTTATCTATAAAATAACTGCATTCTGACCCATATTATTTTGTTAAAATTACACCAGAATAATTTAAAACATAACCGCTCCTGTCTAAACCGGAAGCACATGACATTGCCATTAATAATGCTCTATTGACTAACATATATAAATAGTTGAACTACCAACAAACACATATGGCCTGAAGATACTTACTTGGCACATTTTTGTGTCGGGTAGGGACCCAAATCATCTCTCAGTTGTGTCTGTTCTCGAAGACAGAGTGCAGCTCAGTTGTAGCCCCGTCCGCGAGGACAGGTCTGCTTCTGAGAAAAATTACACTGATAAATGCCCGGTCCTGGGGAACAGTGTCCCGCGGCCGCGTCACCCCAGAGGGGTGGATCAGGTGCTCGTCACCGGGGCCAGCTCAGCTGGCGGTTGAGGGGACTGGGGAATTTTTGTTTCTATGTCCGTCCATACGCGGTCGGGTCCCCACCTTATAAAAGACCTTGTGTCACATCTTACTCCAGTGGTTCAAGCATGAAACAGACAGTGACCAATTGCTATTAAACAAGCGCTTTATGGCCCATAATTATTTCTACGCAAAATCCTTTGAAATAATTTAAAATATAACCTACCCAATAACCGTTAAGATAATACAACAGACCAAACATAATTAACATGGTTACCTATAATGTTCTATTGATCAGCATATATAAATAGTCGGGTTAACCTCCAACACACATGGCCTGAAGATTGTGTTCAAGCATGAAAGACTGTCGCCCTTCAGCCCACACTCTATATATGTGTGTGTGTGTGTGTGTGTGTGTGTGTGTGTGTGATGTATATTTTTATCTGGGTAAGTATTTTCTGTTTATCTTCATTTGTTACAGGTGTATACCAAATGGGCAATCGAGAATGATCAACCTCATTACGCGAGCAATGTCCTGACAGAAAAAGATTATCCGTATAATGTATAGTGCTCTATGGCAGACCTCATCAAGTTGTCAAGGTTGACTATGGAGGAAACGACATTTTACTAATCTACCTCGATAAGTTAGGATAGGAAGTTATAGGAGAATGATTTGTCGAATGCCCTTTCCCGTCTACAATGACGTCATCCCAGTAACATATTGCATTTTATTGAGATATTCTTCGTTCGAACAAATCACAGGTAAAACAGATCCATGCTTTTCCTAAGGACAATAGTGCAAAGTGAACATAATATAATATCCTCATTTGAAATTTTAATTCTATTCGCTATTTTTCGCGCTGCTAACTTACAGATCACCACCATCTGCTTTATACATTTGCGATGAAATTACGTCATTTTCAAGTTCTGCCAAAGATCTGGTTACTTCTGAAAGCGCAAAAACATACTGGTTTGGTAATATAAGTAATTTACCCTGATTTACTCGAAATAGTAGCATCATCTTTGTTAGAGTCCCAATAAATCAATGTATAATGAATCAATAACATTCATGTATAATGACATCAAAACAGTCATATTTGGTGGGATGCTTCAGCGTACGGGTATAATTATCGAATCTAGTCTGGCTGTTAATCATCACTACTGAGGATTTTTGCCCTAAATTTTCAAATACAAGGCCCAAGAATCACTCAAGGTAGGTTACTGAATAAGGTCGTTGTATGAATATAAAAATGGGAACTAAGTACAAATTATGAAGCTGGATAATGGTTGACACTAGTCTTGAATAGGTTAAGAAGTGATCAGGAAAGCATCTTTTCAGGAGTGTTCCATAAAAAGCAGCAGTTTTTTGGGGAGAAGTTGTAAGAGTAGAACTTCTTCCTTACCAAAAATAAAAAAAACGATGGGAATGAGAACAGTTGTACTTGGGTACGCGACATGGCCGGTCCTAAATGTAAGTTCTGAACTGGTTGAATTAAAGAATGTAGCTTGGCCGGAATATTTGCTATAGAAATAGCGATAGATTTGAGATGTATAGGGCTGAAAATAATCTGTCACCCACAAGGCTGCATAAACGCTTTTGAAATCTGCCAGGACTGGAATGTGAAGATTAGACACATCCATCCCAGTTACAGCAGCCATCTTGTAAAGAGGGAGCGTGGTAATAGGAGCCAGGTACTTAATGAAGCGGTACAGGAAACCAAACATTTTCTAGTATTTTTAATTCGATCCTCATTAGGTACCCCATATTGCTTGTGGTGGTGGTGTGTGTGTGTGGGGGGGGGGGGGTAGAAGAACAGATGGGTACATCACCCACCAAAAAATATAGTACTGCAAGAAAGTAGGATTTCTACTTTTATGTAAGTGGGAAAATCGTTTTTTACTTTAACGTCTCAGTTTTGTTGCTTTCATAGTTTATTTTTGGATTCTTCTTCTTATCTTAAATTTTTGACGCAGAATATCAAGGGTACCTATATGGGGAGAGTCTTTCTGATCCCATAGTGCTGCATTATAGAGATCACGGAAAAATGATGCAAACAAATGATTTTTGTAGCGCAAAAAACAGTACTGTGCACAGAAAACGCAAAATAAACATTCTTAAAAAAAAAATAAGATTACCCTTCTTCCGACATCTTGATCGACTTAAAAGCCCCATTATAAAAAAAAAATGAATTACAAATCGGAAATACTGCTCCTTGTTAGGAGGTTATTTTGCCTAAATGCCTGACTTGATATGAATTAAAAAAAAAACAAAAGAAACAAACATTGAAACAAAAACCGAAAATCTAAATAAGCAGTTCCGCCCCCATCCATTCCGTATAGGATTTGAATCTTTTCTCCCAATAGACAAGAAAGCTAAAAGCAAACAATAAGTATATATATATATATATATATATATATATATATATACACACGATATAAAAGATATGACGATTACCATTCTTTTGTCCTACCAAAATGACTTTGCATATAGAATATCTCCTGAAAGACGACAAAATTATTGTATTAAGAAAAAGGAGAAAATCAATAATCCTTTTCGATCCCTTGGAATAATTGTGACTCACCTTAAATCTATGGAAGTTATATCAAAATGGATGTTGTTTTGCATGTTTTTTTTTTAATAGCGACTAAGGATTTTGACCAGTATTTGATTTGCTAAATTTTTTAAAAAGAATTAAAATATAAATTGCTTAAATGTTCTATGCTTGAATTTAATAAATAGAAAATAAATTTCAATCTAACTAAAACTAGTAGATTGGGTTTGAATTTGCGTACATGTCTAACGTTTTAACTAACACATTTTAATTTAATTTTTCTGTTTTTTTAAGTTGCTTATTGACGTCATTTGCTTATAAAAAATCGGTTACTTACGTTTTCTCTTCTGTCGAAAGATGAAAGTCAATTATTTACAGTGAAAAGCCAATACATTTTAATGACCAACATACTACAGACATTCTTCACGGTGACATAATCTTGCAAGTGGCATCTTTTCTATTAGTAACAAGAACAGAATGACAAGAAAGAATAAAGAGCAAATTGTGTTTCAATCGATGATATAACAAATTGATTTGGAGCAAATGAAGATCCAATTAAAATAAGTTAATATTTCCGTGTTATCAGCTTTCATCAACATTATGAGACATTCAGCGATTGTCACGTGACAGTTTATTAACAGTGACAATAATACTGATAATAAATGATTGACAGAACTCTTCTTATGTTTGACAACATTTCGAAAAGAGAAGCTATTCTCAGAAAAAGAAAAAAAACAGTTTAACAAGAATTCGACAGTATAGCTGTCTTCTTCAAGTTATAAAAATATTAAAGCATAAAACATTGTATTAAGCATTCTTGTTTTATGTATAACCTGAAGAATACAGACGTACTGTCGAAATATTGTTAAGTGTAGAGTTTTTTTTTTCTGGAAATCATGCTGTTCTAAAAGTATAGGGTTGTCCGGAAAGTTCATGCCGATTTTGAGTCGTTCATGTTACAATATGTTAGAACACATCAAATTTATCGACAGATATAATATACTTACATTTCTGATTAAAGCACACTTTAAACTATCTCTTTAGAAAGAAAGTTTAAAATTACTTGATTTGCGTCAATTTTGCATCCCTATGAAAATGAAAAATTATAAGGCGCATTTTAGACACTTGCTGTTTTTTTTATTACTATAAAGAAAACAATGCCTCGCAAGTTAAAAAAAAAAAAGATATATACTGTGTACGGCGAAAGTGATTTAGTTGACAAAACTGTCGGGAAGTAGTCAGCTGACTTTAGAGTTGTTAATTGTAGCCTTATTGACGAAGAAGACTCAGATAGACCGCCGCACTACAGATGACGGCCAAATCAAGACATTGATTGAGAATAACCCGCATTACACAACCCACGAATTGGCAGAAACACTAAATTATTTATCAAAATTCACTATTTATGAGTAACGTGGTTGATACTGAGGTGGCCGACCGGCTGCAACCACTCTCTCACCGGCGTGATGTGGCTTTCCTGTGCCTCTTCAAGCACTTTCATGGCTTCTGATCCGATGAACTTAGATCACTGGTGCCGCCTAAGCACGGATTTACACGAGATACTAGATTAGCAACTAGGTCCCACCCTTTTACAGTTAAACAGATAAGATGTAACCATAAATTCTACTCCAACAGCTTCTTTTCTCGCGCTTCCTGCTTGTGGAACTCCCTTCCACAAGTCTGCTTTCCCGACAGCTACAATCTCCAGGTGTTTAAATGTAGGGTCAATAGACACCTCCTATCACACTAACTCCCAATTATTCTCAGAACACTCATCTACCCAACCCTCATTCTCGGTATCCTTACCCGCCTATCACCCACCCTCTGACATTTCCTATATTTAACCATCCTTTCTCCACTCTATGTAGCCCCCTGCGCAGTAGTGGCAGTGACATGCCTTGCTCGGGGTGAAACGCTTATATAAAAAAAAAAAAAAATTAGAAAGGCCTGGGTATTAAAACTACAACGATGTTTGTGTACCACAATAACTGGGTAAAAACTTTTCCAATCCGTTTACTCTTCTCTTTTTCTTTCAATTGGGGTAGGTAGACTAAACTATCGCCTGGTTCACACTCCACCCACGTCTATTGAACAGGTGAAGTGGCTCATCCCTTGTTCCCTGTTTAGGATGTGGTTTCGGACTTTCTCTTTTCCAATCTTTTTACTCTAACGTAGCCCCCTGCGCACCAGTGGCATTCCCGCCTTGCTTGGGATGATATGATTTTAAAAAAATCTTTTGGATCGCATTTCTATAAACACAATGATAACACATCATCTTTTAAGCAAATTGTGACTGGTGACGAAAAATAAATCATTTACAACAATGTTCAGCGAAAAAGATCCCGGGGTAAGCGACATGAGCCAATTTAAACCATCTGAAAAGCAGGTTTTTATTCTAAGAAAGTCATTCTCTGCATCTGGTGGGATTGGAAATGAGTCCTGTACGATGGGCTTAAACAGTCGATTCATTAAAATACTAATCGCGACTGAACGAAGTAAAGGAAAAAAATTAAAGAATAGACGAGCGAAAAAGTTTTTCGCGTTTCTTTAGCGATCCGGCAAAAAAATTGTTGCAGTTTGCCTGGGATGTGTTACCCGACACGTCATATTCACCAGACATTGCTCCTCGGTTTTAATTTATTCAGATCCTGGCAAAATAACCTTAATGATAAAAATTTTAATTCTTTGGATGTCATAAAAATACCTTAAAGAGTTCTTTTCCAAGAAACCACCGAAATTCTGGGAAGACGGAATCTTTGAGGGAATGATGGAGAAAGATTGTGCAGGAAAATGTTTCATATTTAGTTAAATATTTAATGGCATAATTTTGTTTTGTGTTTTAGCATAAACTTTCCAGACAACCTCCGCCTACTACTACTCCTAATAATAATGTGGTTGGGTGTGAGCTTCAGATTTATCGTGAGGTTTTGTTAATAGTTTCATTATAAAATTTACAAAGCTATTATCGAGAAAATTTGTTGCATTTCCAGTTTATTTTTCATGAGATACGAGCAAAATAACCTACTTTTGCTGAGGTTGTAATCAATAAGTAAAGTAGCAAGGATTTTAGTTCGTTTTAAAGATAATACTGCGAGAGTATCACAAAGTTTACTGGTGGATACAATTTTTTGTTGTTGATACGTCAATTTCGTCAAGTTGTTTATTTTCCTTTGAATAAAAAAAAAAAAATTGAGCAAAATAATGGATAAGAAGTTAATATTATCAACGAGTGGGCCCATGCCGTCTAAAATGACGGCACCATATATTGATGTACCTACTACTGAATATCTTACATTAAGAAAAACAATAGTTCTACCCAACCCCCTGATCGTGACAAGGGAAAATATATATATATATATATATATATATATATATATATATATACACACACACACAAATGCGAAATCGTCTTTATTATCATGAAGAGGATGTGTGTGTGTGTGTGTGTGTGTGTATATATATATATATATATATATATAACGATCTTTATTATAAGAATGAATGAGTTTTCTAACCTAAAATACTAAAATAATATTCTTGTGGGTTTTCCCCTCTTTTAAACATATAGACAGTACTAATTCATCGGATAACACAACATTCAGAAAAACTTTTAAAGTGCTTAATTGTATTCCATTTCTAAAGTCCGTCATTGAATAATCTAATCCAGGAGTTCTTTACCAAGGGGGAATCCCTTCCGCGGGGTGGGGATTTCAGGCGAGCGGAATCTTACTTTTCACAAATTTCTCAATGATTGCAATCTTCATTAGAATAAAATCGATTACAGTACTTAGGCGTTTTAGTGAATTTTTGTTTAAGAAATATGCTTCAGTTTATTTAATAATTGGTTGTTGTAGTGCAGTGGATATCGACTCGTAAAAAGAAATCGGAGAGCCGAGTTCGAATTCCAGTTGAATTCGTTGCATTCATTTACGCACAAATAATCTTAGGAAAGGTATTAATCAGTTTCTTCTCTCCAGCTATGGGTCAAATAACTGAACAGATTGGGTTCTATAGCCTTGATTGACAATCAGTCTACTGCAGAAAGTAATAGCAACATATTGCAGGAAAATCCTCTGCCTAGTTCCTCATGTCTCGAAAGAGACATGATCACCCAAACGTGTATCACGTATGGTACTGACTGACTACGAATACAAACAAATTATTGTACATGTATCTAACATAGAAAAGAATAAAGATTTTCAATAATATATACATATTATTTAGAATGCACCTTTTGAGTCAGATAGTTTTGGAAAGTGAGAGAATGACACTCTGAAACATGATGAAAAGGGCACATTACACAAAACAAAAAAACAAAAAACAAAACACTTTCAGAACCACTGATCTAATCTATCAATTCTTTCATATGAGGGAAGTCAATTATTGAATCTGCCAGGAAATCCGAGTTTTCGACTCCACTTCGTACTATCAACTTTATGCATTGAATCTATAGATCATTTGCGCTGATACTGGTTTAAATTACCAAAATTAGAAGTTTTGTCTTTTTCAACGTTTTCTATTTATTTATGGGCGACGTTGACAATTTAAAAATAAAGCTTGAATAAGGATGTAAATCAATATACATTACATGAGCAAGTGTATCCGTCAAACTATTATTGCTGGTCTCATGAACTCTATCATCCTTGGGTGGCCTATTTACTCTGCTTCTGTTGCAGACAAAGACAGAAACATGTTTACTGCTATAAAAACAACACATTGAGGTACGAGTTTAATTCGTTCCAAGACCGAGCTCGTAACTCAAAAGACTTATTTCAAATCAGTTTCCCTCAATGAAAATAATGTGAATATTTCCGATCAATTCCAGGCTTCAATTAATCCAAAAACTCACCCATATTTTTGCGTTTGTGGGTTTCTTGCAAGTAAAAACATGTGAATAGACAAGAAATGAGATACAAGCCGAACTCCGGCACATACCTAAAAAAACACACACACACACACACACAAATACTCATATGTCGGTACGCTCGTCTCTCAAAGGGTTACAATATATATATATATTCGGTCGGGTTTCAATCCTGAGCAAAAAGCAATCGGATGTCTAACAGTACTGATGAGCTGTGATACAGCGAAACAGATCTGTCCTGCGGATGACTATATATATATATATATATATATATATATTGGAGTATATAGACTTAAGTATCGCCCGGTTCACACCCCACCCACGTCTTTTGAACAGGTGAAGAGGCTCATCCCTTGTTTCCTGTTTAGGATGTGGTTCCCGGCTTTCTCTTTTCCAATCATTTTACTCTTAAGTAGCCTCATGCACATCAGTGGCGTCACCGCCTTGCTTGGGGTGATATGATTTATATATATATATATGTGTGTGTGTGTGTGTGTGTGTGTGTGTGTTTTCTATATTTTCTCTTCCCCCGAAATTTAACTGGTGACTAACTTCTATCTTAGTTATGAGATAAAAATCTTTAAATGTAGTTTGATATAAAGATAACTTACCATTTTATTCTGAGTAATGTTGCTTACTAAGGTTAGCTTAGGTTTGAGCCTTAATAGCGAAATTCCCCATGACAATACGTTGTTTCTATTTAACATCTTCCATAAGAAAGTTGCAATGTTGTCTCCCTAAAATAGTCATAAACATTAATTATCTCTTCTAGGTTGAATCATTCCATTTATTTTTCTCTTTTTCTTTTGAGACTCCGTGACATATTAGGTAAAATTATAAGCCAGATGTTTTGCAGGTAAGGCTTTACTATGGCAACTCAAGAGAGAAAAAGATGGGAGGAGAAAAATCTACTTAATAAAAAACAAAACACCTTCAAACAAACAGAAATGATAGAAAACATGTGTCAATCGTTAAACTGTTTCTTTCAGGTAAATCATCGGCCCGAGGAAAAAAAATGAGAAGAAAAAAAAATAGTGAACGGTCCTCTATACTTTATTTAATTTTCTGCTTTTATGACTAAATATAAATCCCAATTGTCTTCATCCGGTCAAGTCCCCAGTTAACTTTTGAAAATAATAGCAATCTAAAGAATCCACTGACTTCATTAATGCTTCTTTTAAAACCATTTCATCCCAAGCACGGCGATAGAATCACAAAGACACAAGTGTGAAAGAATCTAAGCAGAGAAAAGACGTTATTAAAAAAGAACAGGAATTTATGAGACAGAGGACGATTAAAATTGCATTTAAATTTTTAAAGATCAAAGTTGACTGAAGAGTGAGAAGCCGGAAGCGAGCGAGAAGTGCCAGAGAAGGAACTGTTAGCATAGAACTTACGGTTCTATATAGTAATTTAAACTGTAAAATGATGAGCAATCTACCAATCTACTACGAATATAATGATGAGCAATCTGCCAATCTACTACGACACTTAAATTCGTAAAGTCGAGATACCAAAGAGGAAAGCTCATCAGAACAATTACCATGAAAATATTTATGAAGAAAGGCAAAGTGGAGCTATGTTATGGCGGTGGGAAAGTGACTGAAACCGAGATATCAGGTAAGGATCAATAAAATTACATATTCATCCTCGGATGTTAACAAAAATCTCTAGATACATAGCAGAAGTACCTAACTAAATGTGACAGCAATATTTAATACTTGGACAAATGGTAGACTTATAAATGGTTTAAGAGATTCTGCCTAGAAAAAAAAAAACTGTCTAGCAGCGAACCAAACATATATGTTACCTTAAAATGTTTAACATTAAGTAGGAACAATTTCTTCTGAAGCAATGGCTGCAAAAAGCCAGCTGGAACCTAACAATGGGAAATATATGCAGATGATTCACATAAATAGCTGAAAAATGAAGAAAGAATAAAATTAATAATGATTGCTAGGGTCATTAGTTTTAGACATCATTTTTCAAAATAAAACCTAAGAAATGCAGGGAAAAGCAAAATCTATTAACAGCTAAGTATTGTCAGATGTAAAAATCCTTTTCAACCTGCTTAGCTGTGATTTTAGCCTTGGTAATCATTTTATCTTTAGTTATCCTCTTGACATATGGCATTCATCTACAAGTATTTCATCACGAATTCTGTGTATACACCCAAATTTAACAATGCCATTTTTTCTCTTGAAGCGACTACAACAAATAAGTTTTTACATTGATCATTATTACATATTTTGTAGTTTTCTGAAAGATTGTAAATTACTATTTAGATATAAAAGAAAAAAAAATATATCGTAGATTTCAGAACAGATTGATTGGGAGGTTAGAGAGGAAGAAGATGAGAAAAAAAAAGAAAGATAGAATTAGTGGGGGGTGGGGACAAAAGAAGCAATGTGAATATAGACGATGTTTAAACTACACGATGGACGACGAATTGAGCAATGAAATAGATGAGCGGAGTTGAGCAACGGACCGAGTGGAAAGATGCAGGAGCAGGGCACTGAGACGAACCAAGCGCAAAGGTACATGAGCAGGGCAACAAGACTGGCCGAGCGCCGAAACAAAGAGATACGGGAACAGGGCGTCGAAATGGTACAGTCAGAGCTACCGGAGTAAGACGCTGAGACTGACTTCTTGCTGAGATACAAGAACAAGGCGCCGAGACGAACAGGACGGCGGCGTGATACAGGATTCGTGTTTAAGTAAAAAAGGCGGTAGTGAGATACAGGATGTGTAAACGTTATATTAGGATGTGCGCTATGGTGCAGTGGATATCGACTCGGAACGACAAATCGGGGAGCCGAGTTCGAATTAGTGTTGTTGAATTCCTTGCATTTACTTGCGCACAAATACCCTTGGGAAAAGTATTAATCCGTCTCTTTCCTCCAGTTATGGGTTAAATAACAGGACAGATTGGGTTCTATAGCCTTGGTCGGCAACCAGTCTACCACAGAAAGCAGTGGAAACCTACTGCAGGATAATGTTCTGCCCAGTCAGTCATGTCTCTTTCGTGACATGATCGCCCAAAGCGTGTATCACGTATGGCACTTAACTGAAACGTTATATATATATATATATATGGGGGTATAAAATAAAAATTTAAATAAAAGTAAGTTGGTCGGGAATTAATGTCTATGTGGTTAGATCTGTATGGTTGTCGGTGATGGCTTAATTTGTAAGGCAGCCGTCACGTTATAGCGGATTTCCCGAGGAAAAAAGTAACTAGTATTAATGCATTATTATTATTATTATTATTATTTCGATCTACTTTGAATTATTAATGACCGAATTATTTCAGTATAAGAGTTGTGATAAAAAGTAATTGAACTGATGATGATTGAATATTTTTACGCCTTTGCAGGTTAATTAAAGCCGAAACATACTTCAAATTGAAGGACATTGCTTACGGTACCCTATGTTCCCAAGCGGTTCTTCCGCTGATGAAATAAAGACGGAGATCATACTTGCCGAAGAGAAACGAATGAATAGAATAAAATAAGCAGACTAGTTTTTGGTCGATAAAACGGAATGGCTATATCCATCCTTTCTTCGTGTAACTTAATTAAAATGCTCACTTAACAAAAGCTACATCATTTACATTGTTCGGTCTGTTGTCCTCACCTTTGTCATATTCACGACGTTTCTGCTTTTGTACACTCCGGTATTCTTCAGGTGATTGGAATTTTGAACCAAACCCTTTATTTCGATCATTGAGGTATATTGTTCTATTTCCAACAGCCATGTCACTTTCGAATGTCTTAGTTATCTTCCTTTAACTCAACTATCTAAGTTATTTTTTTCACCACTGCTGTAGACAGGTATTGAACTTACAACTCTTTGGGTCTAATCACTGGATCTAGCCAACTCTTTTATCCACTTGGCCATGTGTCCTTGAGGAGGAAGGAGCGTACAGCGGCCGAAATGTGAATATGACAAAGATGAGGATAACAGTCCGAATAATGTAAATGCTACCTCATCTCAGAAGCTAGATTTCATAATTTCTAAAACAAATAATAGCTAATTAGCATAAGTAATTGCTAAATTAATTGCTAAATAACTCATCCACTATCGCCGAATTGAAAGTGGATGCATTTAGGGTATTTTTTATCTCTCATTCAGATGAATGAAAACGAAGCAGAATAAAAAGGTCGAATGGCAATGACCATCTTTTGGTGCTTCGGTTTAAAAGAATTTAAAGTTAAGAACGAAACAATCTGATTTACCCTGAGGTGTTCAAGTCCTTTAAAGAGTTGCTTTCATAAAGGAACGAATTGTTTAAAAATAACAATATATGAAGTGGTATATTTCTCAGGTACAAAGATTATTTCTGACGAATCTTAAGTAAAGAAAAAAAATATAATTCTAGGAAAAATAAAGGGTGATATTTGCAAAGGATATTGTCTATGGAATTTGCACAAAGTATGAAAGTAATTCCCAGAACAGTAATTACGCGATCCACACGCCAGATCCGTACATGATTTTTTTGTCTTTCTATGATTATCATTTGAGATAATGATATTGCAAGCGTAGTATTTAGATCGACTGGGCCTTCATTTCTTCTATAACTGTCTATGAGTGAAAAGTACCATTGATTCCGTACATTAAATAGAACTTCGTCAAATGGTTAAAACTTCGTAAAACTAAACAAATTTTAAAAGCATTTTAATTTAAAAAAAAATGGTATTCTGCATCTAGTGTGATGGTATTTTTGGTGGGAGGTTGAATATTAAAGGCTCAATCTGCATAAGGTGAGTCAGGGCGCAGCAAAGATTAACAGTTTATATATCCTTGTTTTCCATTGATTTTTTTTTCAACTTATTAAATGAAAAGTCGAAAGGTCGTGTCGGTTCTAAAATGTTTGTTCAGCGCGAAAAATGGCAGACGACAGTAGGTACTAGATTAGTTAGACTTGAAAATATCCTATTAATAGTCCAGCGGAGCAATCTTATAATTATACAATATCTAGAAGACATTTTATGAATATAAAATGCGACACTGTAATCAGAAGACCTATTGAGATAACGAAAGACCCCTTTCAAAATGTAAGCAAAATATTAAGAAACAGAAAAATTGTTAGAAACAAAGAAAAGAGTACTGAACTGTTACGTAATGTAACAATGGTACTTTAGTGGCTGTGAATTCTGAACAATCACCACACAAATGAAGTGGCTTAAAGGGATGGTGAGAATACCATGGATTAAATATCTGAGCAACGAAGAAGTTTTAGAGAACATGGCAAAAAAAGAATACTTATACGTAATATGAGATATAGACAGTTGAAATTCTGAGGGTACACAATGAGGAAAGATGACTTGGAAAATTTGGCACTCACAGAACACATTGAAGGTAAGTAAGAGAGAGGAAAACAGCGCATAATCTACCTAACGACCTTGTATAAATGGACAGAATAACAGAGTTTAGGAGATAGCAAAAGAAAGAAAAATAATAAGTGCTACGAAAAACAGGAAGTTGTAGAGAGCCATAACCGCCAACATCCTGAAGAGACATGACACGAAGGAAGAGAATAGATTTCGCTATAGATAATTCATTGCCCACATCCGTGGAAGCAAAACTTAGTGGATACCCATTTTTTCTAGAAATATTTTTTTACGTTTACTTTCTATGTTAAAATTAAGCATAGAGGAAAATATGTGAAAATTAATTGGAATATTTCGACTGACAGAAACCAATTTTTAAAACTTAAATTTGAATTTTTCGCGTTCGTTACTTTTTAAAAACAAACATTCGGATAATAGCTATTTTTCAACTTTGAATCAATGCTAAACTCATTTCTTCTATTGAACAGGCTTACAGCCATTTCACCGAAGTTAAGTAACATCAAGTCTGGTAAGTACCTACATGGGTGACCACTTCCAAATACCAGGTGCTGTAAGTTTAGATGTGCGGGCGGTATAACGAATAATGACACCTAATTGGAAATCGGAGAGCCGAGTTCCACATCCAGTCGGCTTCGTTGCATTTATTTACGTGATATTACTCTTGATAAAAGGTATGAATCAACCTCTTCTCTCAACTATGGGTTAAGTAAAAGCTTTATCAGTAAATCATTATGTTGAAAAATTCTTACAATCTAAAATTATTTCCTGGCTTTAAATAACCTGCAAAACCAAATCAGTCTATAGTGAATGCGAACACCCTTTACTCACACCCTTCAAATTCAGAGAACTGAGGAAAAAGAAAGAAATTTGTGAGCTTATGTGAAATTTTCTTTGGACTAATGAAAACCTTGCCTTTTCAGAAATTCACCGGTAAGCTTAAAAGAAGGAAGAAAGAAATTTGTGAGCTTATGTGAAATTGTTTTGAGACCAATGAAAACCTTGCCTTCACAGAAATTAGCCGATCAACCAAGAAGAAAAAGAAATAAAGTAAGGAGCCTACGCGATTTTTTAAATATAAAATGAGAAGAAAAAGTAAATTAAGTGTCTGAAGTCACGCGAAAGATTTTGTTTTTGTTCATCGCGTCCAGTGTTGAAGTTCATGCTAGAGTAAAATTATTTGCCAATTATATTATCGGCCACTAACCAAGCACGTAGCACTTCAAAGAATTTTCTCTCAACAATCCAAGAAAGCTAAGTATTTTAAACTCTCTCTTCGTCTACTTTTAAACGTATGCAGCCATATATTCCTTCTGTGAGTAACGAATTCTCTTCAGTCAGTTAAGTGCCATACGTGATACACGCTTGGGCGATCAGGTCTCGAAAGAGACATGACTGACTGGGCAGAACATTATCCCGCAGTAGGTTGCCATTGCTTTCTGCGGTAGACTGGTTGCCGACCAAGGCTATAGAACCCAGTCTGTCCTGCTATTTAACCCATAACTGGAAGGAAGATACGGATTAATACCTTTCCCAAGGGTATTTGCGCGTAAGTGAATACAATGGATTCAACTGGAATTCGAACTCGGCTCCCCGGCTTCTCGTTCCGAGCCGATATCAACTAAATATTTTTAAATATTACTTTGTGTCAGATCATTTAATCTGTTGTATGAACATTTCCTTTTCATGAGGATACGTTAAAATTACGGATTTTAAGAATTAATTTATTTTCTTGAAACATGTTACTGGTACTACTTCAAGCGTGTACATTTGTAAATAAGCTTATCTGGTTTTGTTAAAATTACCAGTATTGCCTCGTCATTTTCATTCTCCATTAATCTTTTTGGCGTTGGTAAATCAACTGTTCATTTTACTAAGCTCCACAATACTATAAATCAATCAATCTTGTATTCAACATCAAAACTATATAAAAGGCCGACACACCAACTATCCGCTGTAGGCATATTTTTAATATAGTAATATAACTTATGCGTTAAAACCTTAAAATCGTTTGAATAAATATTTAATATATTTCAATATCTATTGTAAAAGAGGTAATTCTCTGTCTGTCGGACAAGGTCTATGTGTGACTTTGCATGCGCGTATCTATGTATATGCTTATGTCTGTTGCGCGTGGCTGTATCATTTAACACACACACAATTTGACTAAGTTTAAAATATGACTTTATTTTGGCGGTCCTGTGTATGACGGTAAACTGCATCCAGCAGCAAGGCCTCTGATTTGGAGGTTGTGAGGAGCATGGAACCATCTCTTAATTGCTGTTGTTCCCAGGTCCACCCTAACCCAGAGTGGTAGCACCTGTTAGGGTCCCAGCTATGGGCAAATAATTTACCCCCAAACTATGAAAGTATAAAAATATACTTTTATAGAAAAATATACATTTTTGAAGGAAAAAAAAGTTATTACTAGTAATACATTTTTAATACAAAAATAGAAGACATTTTCAGTTTTCTAAAATAAAAAAAAAAGAAATGAAAATATTTTTCATCAAAATCTGACTAAAGCAACCTGTTAAATATAACCGAGCATTAAAAAAATACCTTAAAACCCCGCCTTTTGGGCATTAAATAACCCACAGAGGTTGACATGCCGTTGAACAAAACTCAAATTTTACTTTGGAATAATACATTACCCCCTCACTTGGTCTGATTTAGCAATATAAAACGATTAATTTGGGGAAAAAAGGGAGAAACCTAATCAGATAATTAAAACGCTTAATTTACTTGGAAATTATTCGTCAATAAATAGAATTATTTGTTAATGATTTAAAAAAAAAAATGAAAATATTTTTATTCTATTAATTTCGCTTTTTTTAACCATTAAAACAATTTCTGATCCCTCTTTTATCAAAACCCTCTCATTTATTGCATATTGAGATAATTCCCAACCGCAAATTCTTAAAAACCATCTTTGTTCTAGGCACCTAAGAGTTGCAACTTTAAAACTCAAATGAGATTCGTACCCAAACCAGCAGTAAATACCTTATTAGACATTACATATTTATATACTCAAAATCCTGTTACTACTTCTTGTTCTAGCGAGATCATTTGTATTTTTGGCAATATCACTTTCTCAGCATTTTTATTATTTTCAGAAGTATTAAGATTTGCTCAAGTATGACTCATACAAATGATATCCTCTGAGAATGCTCGCGTTTTGAAGTTCTTGAAAGAAAGATTAATAATTATTCATTATGATCAGTCTTCAGTTTTACCGGAGTTCAATTCTGACATCAACGAATTCCAATCTGGTCGAAGGTGAGGTTAACACTTTATGATGTGTGAATAGAAATTACTATAAAAAAATTTCGTGACCGATACGCTAACCACTATATTTTCTTTGTTTTATGTGCCAATTCCCTTCAGCACGTAAGCGATTATGGTTCGTTGAGTGGGTTACTCGCTGCTTCCTTTGAATGAAATCTGCGAATATTAAATTCTCTAGACCCACCTTCCTCATTATGTGTCTAAGAAATTTCAGTTCACGTTTTGTAGCTCCACTTTTTACAAAGAAGTTTTCATGTCGATAGGTTGTTTTTCAAATAACTGAAATAAAATTACCATTTTGAAACTAATAAGAAATTCTAGTTAAGAAAAAAAAATACTTAAGAACTGGATTTTGAAATAGCTAATTAGCATAAGAAAAATGCAATAATCTTCGGTCAAATATAATCGTATATTTACCTGGAAATGTTTGCTTTGAATTTACAAACATTCATGGCACGATAAAAAAAGCCGAAGAGAATTAAAAAAAAATATCTGAGATAAAATGTTTTCATTATTAGTAGTTTCTAAAGGTTTTCATTTTGTTTTTGCTTACACGTAGTAGTAATCTTGAACTGTTTGAAGTGCATTGCTATTACTATTTTTTTGTCAAGTTTTTCTTTATCTTAGTTTTTACATTAGAAGACAGTTAAGCAAGCAATTTAGATAAAATATATACAATTTTTGAGAACCCTTATAATTGACCGAAACAGCACCTTGCCGATTAGGCTACAAAAACTAGGTAACACATCAATAAGATTTAATCATATAGCTATGGTCTTATTCATTCAACTTTATTCCACATCTACAACTATTAACACCAGTAGTTCGGATATTTTAAATATTATTACGTCTACTACTACCAGTAGTTGTCGTCTAAAGTGTCGTAGGCAATACACTGAAATAAGAAATTCAGTCTTGTGCTTGTGCGAAACATTGTACTAAGCCCGAACAATCCATTATTTTCTGTCGCCGCTCGAAGTTGGAAGTTACTTCCTTTCATCGGGGTGGGTTTGTTTTTGAAATTACCTTCTAGCTTAAATAGCAAAACCTATAAGGCAGCAGGTAGTTTGAATTCAGAATTTTTCTCCTCCTAGACTGGTTGCTAACCTAGGCTATAGGACTTAGTCTGTCTTGCTATTTACCTATACCTGGTGGGGGGATATGGATTCATACTTTTCCCAATTCACGTAAGTGAATGCAAGGAACTCGACTGGAATTTGAACTCTGCTCTCCGATTACTTAATCTAAACCGCTTAATCTATGCCTCTCACCAGATTTAACTCCCAATAGTTTTAAATTATCCGACTTTCTTAAACTGATATATATTCTTTGTGTAATTTTATTTTCATTTTATGTTACATTTTATCACAAGTCTCTGTACATTTTCAGATCCTATGACATGAACTGAAAATATGCTTCTAACAAGACTCAAACTCGCATTTCCGATACTTAAAAATCAACAAAATTAGATGAAAAAACTAATTAAAGAATACAAACACTGATCAGGCTTGTAGCCGGAAATAACACAAGAAAACCAAATCAGTCAGCGTTTTAAATAGCTCGACAATAATACATTCACGAAGCGTTTTAAGTTATCAGAAGCTAGAGATTAACAGACAGGCGTGAAATACAGTTGACAAAGTTATCGATGGAAAGCGTGATCAGAGATATTTGTAGTTTGCACGACTGCGTTTAATACTTTCATTAGAATGTATTTTTTTTTTTGTGTGTGGGGGGAATAAAAGGAAAACAAAACAATGAGGTTGGAAGAGTACAAGGTAAAAAAGAAAAAGAAAACTTCGGTGAATTCAATAAAACTCAGGCTACATAAATTACTAACAACATCTGAATTCTATTGGCAACAGTGTGGCCTTGCGCTTCGCTAAGCTGAGCTTATGAAATATCAATACAGACAACATAAATAAATATTGAACAAACCAGTTTTTCGTTAAACTCGTAAAAATACCTTGATGCAACCAGTGTAATCACTCTCGCTGTATTTCCTTCTTGATAAAACTTCCTCTCGTATGACGGAACCACTGGTCTTGGGGTCAGGGCGTAAATAACTCCATAGAGTCTTGAACGGAAGACACATTTTTCGTCTGTTCGGTAGTAGGGTGCCATTCTTGATCACATCCATTGAAAACAATTATAGTCATTCGAAATGAGAAATTAATCAGATGAGACGACTCAGTTTTCGGCATTCCGTTTGTTTTGTTTATTTTTTTTTTTTTTGGTTTATGGTGACATTGGTCGCGGGAGTTGGCTCGGAAGTCACATGACCATTCAGTCAGTCATTTAAATGATTTAGCGTTATTATCGGATTTCTTTGATCCTTCGCGCAATAAACAAATGAAAAATTGCCGTGTGAAGTTTCTCCGTTTAATTATTATCAGTTTTCAGGGAAATATTACCGAGACAAAATTGGTGTCTCACGTGCGCTGTAGTTTAGTTTAGAAAGACTAAATAGCTTATGGCAAAAATCAACATCCATTCAGAAAGAAAGATATCGATTAAACAATTTTTCTTTTCATTTTTAGTATAATTTGCAATGATAGAAGACTTGGGAAAATTTAAGCGCTTTTTAGTTATCATCAGGTGATATGTCGTAAGGCCTGTTCAAAGTTTCTGAACATATATTGCAAATTAATTATCACGTTTACACAAAAAAGCAAATTAAGTCCATTGTTTCATAATTTATCTAAACTTTCTTTTCAGTTTGTTTTGAAATGGTATAGCTTACGCATAAACAGTAGAAAGGTGAACAAACCAAACACGTGGTCGATGAAAAAAAAAAAAAAAAAGTAATGGCTGACAAAATATTACCGTAAAAGTTAGGAAATTTTAACAAAAGTTAAAGATTAACGAACAAAGGCGAGTGCGTAGAAATTTGCGTTATGTTGCCAATCATTATTCTTTTCTGCGTGTGGATTGTCTTGCTTGAGTATGACGGCTAAATCAGCAGATAGTTAAAATTCCGACTCGGCGCAGAAGAAAATTAAAAACCACGTGATTTTGTTTGTATGCGCGCACGCATCACGCATCCAGCTGAATGTTGTCGTTGTTTGATTATGACGGTGAAAGATTTTTTCGACGTGATCATGTGTATTAGGGACCTTAATAAGGTCAACTCGAAAGGGGTTACGATTGCTCGTTCTTATGACTGAGATGTGTGTGCGAATTGTAAATAGATATATATTTTTTTACGTCACTGAAGTTCACTAAGGTGATTCATCGGTGATGCTAGCCAACGTACTAAGTGTACGTCGGCTGAGTAGATTGTATACACGTGTGCCTTCTGGCTGACGGACGGAGAGAGAGAGGTGGAAGCTGCTGCTATCACTTCTCTGTTGTTTATGACACGAAGATGAGAGCGAAAGAAGACAAGACTAGAAGGATTGGGAGAGAGAACAAGCAAGCATCGAAAGGAGCGACTGGGAACAACAGAGAAAAGGTAGGGTAAGAAAGATTGAATAGCAAAAATGTTGAGGTTTAGTCACAGGCATTCCTACTTTATTACAGTTATTTATTTTATCTTTTTAAATAAACATTTTCATTTTTAAATTCTCATTTTTTTCTTATTCTTTGGCATTTTACACGTTATTTTTAATAAACATATTTGTCTGATGTGAAAACGATGATTTCCATAACACAGCTTTGGTCAGACAACAAAAAGAAAGCGTAAGTAACCGGCATATTTATATTTAAAAAAAAAAAAAAAAAGTGTGCAAAAATGACTGAGTGCGCATGCTTTTTATATAAAAATGTTTAAAATGTGTTCGTGTGTGCATATGACCTTTACGTAATGCATTAATATAGCTGTTTATGAATACAGATTTTTTTTTTTTTTTTACTGAAACTTTGCGTTAATCTCGATTAAGAATAGAGAGAGTATTTATGCGATAATGTAATAGAGAGAATGCAGTGTCTACGCGTATTATTGGATTATTATTTTTTTTTTCTAAACATATGAGTGAAACAAATTCACGGATTTGAACAAAAAAAACAAACAAACCCAGAATGACATCTGCAGAAATGTTTCATTCTTTAATTTGCAAAATGTAGAAAAAAGAAGAATGGTTCCCCTGGTTGTGGAGCTAGTATAAATCAATCATGTATAATCCACATACAAGCATGTTTCGCTTTATCACAGCTCATTAGTGTGACTAGACATCTATTTGCTTCTGGCCGGGAGCCGTGTTTGCAAAAATACATAAATATATCAGCAGTACGCTTTTAGGTATTGAAAGTATTTTTTTTTTATTCAAAGTAGTGTGAGTCTATCGATAAAGGCTTTCTTTCCTCGATACCTAAAGAAAGCGTTCCGATGAAATTTTCGTAAGTCTAAATGGCGTAAATCGAAGAGTTAATTAACATTAATTTATATGCAGTTTTTTTAGTTACCAGGAACAAAAATTAAATAAAATAAAAAAAGAAATCTGCATGTTATTTTCGCTACAGTTGATAATAACGTAGTGACGAAAACAAAAAAAACAAAAACAAAACAACAAAAAAACAAAAACAAAACAAAAACAAAAAAAAAACAAAACAAAAACAAAACAAAAACAAACAAACAAAAAAGAATAAAAGAAAAATGATGTTAATTTTGAAAGGGCAAATTACAGTTTCACGCCAGATGCATGGGGCGAAGCAGTCAAACTCGTATTTCACACCTTCTATATCAGCTGTAGCTGACGACGAACCTCGACCTTTGACATCAGGGTCTAAGTTGTTTTGGGGTCTGGGAACGCTAAAAATAATTCCCCAGTGAGATCAGAAGCCAAAAATAGCAACGAATCCTTTTTTTTTTTTTTTTAAATGCAATGAAAAAGAATAGCTTATAAACAAAAATGTCTGCACTGTAGACTAGAGTGAAATTTGAATGTTTTTTTTTTTATATGCTCGATATTTTGTGTGTACTTCGCAATAAATGAAAACAAGAAAAATGGTCTGATTGATAGTCACGCAATGAGGAGTCAATCTACTCGGTTTATACAGCGAGAAATGTAGCGGTCGTATCTGAGAACAAAGCCGGTAAGTGTTCAAAGAATTATGTTTCGGAGAAAAGAAGGGATGTAAAGCAAACTTTCCAAAAACATGGCATACCTGAATAAAGAATAACCACATCGAACTCCTACGCATGGACACGTATACATATACATTAAGCAGCGTATTTGAAACAGGAGTTAACTAAGTGAAGTCTACCAAACTTTGCCCAATATACGTCAACTACTTTGAATAAAAAAAAAAAAAATACTTTCAATACCTAAAAGCGTACTACTGATATATTTATGTATTTTTGCAAACACGGTTCCCGGCCAGAAGCAAATAGATGTCTAGTCACACTAATGAGCTGTGATAAAGCGAAACATGCTTGTATGTGGATTATATATACATGATTGATTTATATACTAGCTCCACAACCAGGGGAACCATTCTGCTTTTTTCTACATTTTGCAAATTAAACTATTAAAGGATGAAACATTTCTGCAGATGTCATTCTGGTTTTTTTTTGTTCAAATCCGTGAATTTGTTTCACTCATATGTTGAGAAAAAAAAATCCAATTCATTCATTGTGACTTTTAAAAACTAAATTTGTTTAAACTTTTTAACAATAAAATCTCAAGCTAATATTAAAAATTATCGCAACACATTGTTGATCTATTTAAGATGGAATGTTATGCCACGTCTTTAATTTTGTATTTAAATACAATGTATTTATCTTCGATTTTTGTTGTAGAATTGTTCACCTATATTACATATGAACTATTGTTGTATATAATTAGGTTCCAATAAAATTTGTACTTTATATGAATACTACTTTATGAAATGTGCGGGCCTACGAGACCTTTGCACCGACTCTGCGTGTGTATATATATATATATATATATACACATTAATCGTATCACCCCGAGCAAGGCGGTAACGACACTGATGTGCAGGAGGCTACGTAATAGTGAAAAGATCGGAAGAGAGAAAGCCGGAAACCATATCCTAAACAGGGAACAAGGGCTGAGCCTCTTAACCTGTTCAATAGACATGGGGGGAGTGTGAACCGGGCGATAGATAGATCTATCTACTCCAATTGAAAAACAAAAAAACAAAAAAAAACAGAAAAGAGAAAGCCGAATATATATATATATAGCATTTTCATTGAAATGTTTTGCTGAATAATCTAAACATATGTCTATGATCCGCTCCAATTTTCAAATCGACATCTTAATGTTGTTATTAAATTCATTAAGTATGGTGCCATAGTTTTTTTCTTTTTATTTATCCAAGTCCTTTCAATCTCATCACACACACACACACACACATATATATATATAAGGCTTTGTTTAAATTGTTGAGCATGCCAGATAATTCGCTCTCCCCGAGAAACTGAAACTATAAGTCCGCTCAGCGTAGTTGCAGTATAAATCACAGTGGGATCTGAAAGTTGGAACAAGCACAAGTGTACTTGAGCAGACGTCTGCAACAGAGACTGGCTAGCCACTCTAAGAGACAAGCATACTCGGATACGAGCAACCAACCAATATATGCAGGGTGTGATGGGTAAATTATCGCCGTTTTATGGTTTTAACTTTGCGCATGCACTTAGTGTATTTTGTTGACTGCACAGTGTAGCAGGATCAGTTGACTACCCTTTGTGAGAAAAAAAAGGACCATGATGCAGTTCACTATCAGAAATTTAGAAACGGCTTGCTGTACTGCTTGGCACTTGAATGTCAATCAGAGAACAGTGCAGAGGTTTCGGAAAGAGTTCGGTGATATATCCAATCAACATTATGATATTTGGAGTGATCACTAGTGATGGTGACGTTATGCATCCATTCATCTTCCAACAGGACCTCGGACTCAACATAGAGACCTACATCAAGTGCCTTGAAGAGGTAGTGCTACTCTCGGACAAGAGGGTGGCTGCTGGAAGACTATGAAGGTCTTTGCAGCATGCCACACAAGCAGGAAAACAAAGTCATGGCTGTCAGACAATTTCTGTGACCACCTCACTCACTCCTTGCATGTGGCCGCTTAACTCCTCGGACTGTAATTCTCTTGATTATTATGTGTGGACACAGCTGAGCAAGAGACCAACAATTCTCCCTGTAACACCAAAGATGAACTGAAAGCAAAGATTATGGCAGCATTTCACAAAGTTAAATAAGGAGACAATTCAGAAGATCCCGAAGTCATTTGGAGGTCGTGGTAGAAGCTAGTGGCGACTTTATTGAATGAATTTACTCTTTAGCATTTCAAGATATTTTGCGTAATTTTGGTAAACATATATTAAAATTAGATATCAGTGTTATTTTTCTTAATTTAGAAGACAATTTATGCATGGTATCTCGTCTATGCATGCTGTGTCCGTTAAGAACAGAGGTAGTCATAGCTCTCCAAATGTATATATTTTTAATATATGCGACTTGCCATGATTTATTGGGAAATATTATTGAGTAGTTTCCTGCTACCATCTTCACGGTTTTAAATTCGGAGCTGTCCTTCTCTTAGGCCGGCTGTTAAGCAAGGACCGAGAGCTTAGTTGATCCTATTATTTAATACATGACTGCGGTGAAAACACATGGATACATACGGAGGGCCTTTTTGCGAATAAGTTAGAACTTGAATGCGGCTTGTCGATTTCACTAACTGCACCAATAACCCTTATGCTAACCGCACGTTCTGAACAGATAGAAGTATTTATAATTATCCTTTTTATGTTTATATATCAATTTAGTTAAACTGCGCGCGCTCTCTCTCTCACTATATATATATATATACACACAAGTAAAGAACAGGTAGGAAAAAATTGTCTTTAACATGTTTCACTTTAACAAGCTTCTTTAGAGATTTTTTAAGACGTTTTTAAAAAATCTCTTAAGCTTGTTAAAGTGAAACGTTAGATTAAAGACATTTTTTTCTTACCTGTTCCTTACTTATTCTATTCATCTTGTTGGATTTCAATCCATATATTCAACTTTCACAAACATACAAGGTATCCGCACTAACTTTTAAAGAGTAGAATCATTCCTTCAAACTAACTCACCTGATATTTTAGCCCTATGTGAAACTAACCTTGACCCTTCTATTCCCTCTTCTGAGTTTTACGTTCCTGGTTACCTTCCCCTGTTGAGGAAGGACTCCAATGTCCATATACATGGGCTTGGTGTTTATGTCAGCGAACACCTCCCTCTAGCTAGGGTGACATCTTTTGAATTCCTGGATCATTCTTTCATGTGCTTCCGTCTCTCACTTCTAAGCTCGGTTAGCTATCTCTTCTTTTTCTACCGCTCCACCTCCTCCTCTGACTGTTCGGTACTTGAGAGCATCTCTAACAATATCGACAAGGCCAGTTCTTCTCATCCATCTGCCTATATATTTGTGCTTGGTGACGCCCACCACACCAAGTGGCTGAAAAACTGTTACCGACCTTGCTGGTGTGCACACCATGATTTTTTCAATCACCCAATCCCTTACGCAAGTGGTGGACTTACCCACGCGTTTCTCCAATAACTCTAACGGAAGGGACTCAGTACTAGACCTCTGCTTCCCTTTCATTCCAGACTCTTGCAGTACCAGACAGCTCTGCCCTCTCGGAAACTCAGACCACACCGTAGTTTCCGTCAACATCTCATTCCACTCCCACCCTACTCAAAAAACCCAGACCAGCAGAATATCCTACTGCTACCAAAGAGCAGACTGGGATTCGTTCCGAGACTTCCTCTGTGACGTCCTTTGGAACAACAGTTTTAGTCTTCCCGTCGAAGACTGTGCATCCGAGGTTTCCTCTTGGGTTAAGGCTGGCATCGATGCTTTCATCCCTGCCATGAAATTTCAGCTTAAATCTCATTCGTCTCCCTGGTTCTCGCCTGCTTACTCCTAGTCCTCGCTATTGCCCACCGGAATCATTTCTTCCGGTTCTATGGTAGCTACGCGTCAGACCAAAACAGGCGCCTTTTTGCCTCAGCTCGTAAGAAGTGTAAAACGATACTTAACGAAGCTAAGATGTTTGCTGCCAGAATGAAGCAACGCATAACATCCTGTAAGTTCGGCGCCAAAGACTACTGGCGACTCTGTAAAAGCGTGCTTAACAAGAGTAAGCCCTCAATACCCCCACTAATCAATGAATTTGAGGTTCTCACCTCCTCAGCGGACAAGGCTGAATGCTTTGCTCGCAGATTCTCGACCAATTCGAGACTGGATTCGTCTGGAGTTTCTACACCCGACTTCCCACCTAGAACTGAGGCTAAACTTAATGACGTCCACATTACACCCTCGCTGGTCTATAACAATCTCAAAACTTGACCATCACAAAGCGAGCGGAGGGGACTGAATCCCAATCATAGTCTTGAAGAAATGTGCCCTGAACTCTCCTCTGTCCTTTCTAACCTCTACAACTTCTTATCTACTTCCTGCTTTCCTGACAGTTGGAAGTCTTCCTCTGTAGTTCCTATATTTAAGAATACTGGAGAACCCTCGGACCCCGCAAATTACCGCCCTATCAGCCTTCTTCCGATCTTTGCCAAAGTGTTCGAAGCCATTATCAACGCCGAGGTGGTTCAGCATCTCACAGCCCACAGGCTCCTCTCGGACAAACAGTATGGTTTCCGCTTCACCATCAATGAGTATATATATATATATATATATATATATATATACCTGGCTCTCGACAAGCCCGAATCCCGAATCGTTGCCTTGGATATCTCCAAAGCGTTCGACAGAGTCTGGCATGCTGGCCTTCTACGCAAACTGCGGAGCTATAGTATAACTGGACATTTGTTTGACCTCATCCAGTCATTCCTCTCTAAACGCACATTGAATGTCTTCACGAGTCCAGTCCAGCTCCTGTGTGTGTGTGTGTGTGTGTGTGTATATATATATATATATACACACACACACACACAGAGCAGTTGAGTTAAAGTAACAAATTCTTTGCACTATATATATATATATATATATATATATATGCAAGAGATGCGTAAATATATTTTGGAAATGCACGCCTTCTATTCATAAGCGGGTATGTAACACATGGTTACCTATTTTATTGGAAAGCACTAAATAAACACTGTCCAAAGAACCACTCGTTGTAATGAAATATTCTTTTCACACACATGCGAAGAAAAAACTGTAATAAAGACAGACGAAAGAGAAACAGACAGCTTAGCGCGGCCGACCTCGTTCGGCAATAATCGACTGTAGCATATCGGGCCTTGTGCCCGAAAGGGACATTTCTCATTGGGAAACATGTCGAAGTATTTATCAATAGAATAACCAGTGATGTGATCGGAAAAACATAAAATAAATGCCAACGCATGTCATTCAAATGTCTCTCAGCAAAGGGGAAATAACCTTTTTTTTTTTTTTTTTACTCTCAAAATCGCGTGCACTGTAACACAACTGTCTACATTTTGACAGACATTCAAAATAGAAAATGCAGCCATTGAATCACTGTGCATTTAAACAGTCAATACAAAAGAATGTGAAATTGTGGGAACTGACATACTAGGAGAAAATAAAGAAATTTTAAAAAATATATATAAAATAAAATCTTAACTGTTACCGGAAAAAGGCGGCACTCATTATCAATGAAAATAGGTCATACACTCTTTAATTATTGTCAGTGATTTATGAACTGATAGAAATCGTTTCCTCGTAAAGAAACTAAATTATAATCATTTAGGTTTATACACGAAAATAAGCCGTAACGAAATAAATGAATAAATATATAAAAATGAAATTAAAAAATAAAACTACCTCTTTTCATGTTCTATAAGCATTGAAATATTATTTTAGGCCTAAATAGATTTGTATTAAAAATTAGTTCTAATTTGCGTATTCTGTTATTTACATTGATACGTTTCGTGAATATATATATATATATATATATATATATATTAATAATTTCACTCCGAAGCAAGGCAATATAGCCACTGACACGCAAAAAGTTGCGAAGTATAAAAATAAAATATATATATATATATATATATATATATATATATATATATATATATTAAGGACAAAAACAAAGGAACAGGAATCAAGGCAGAATATAACGATTGATATTGAATTTAAATTTTTGAAGATCAAAGTTGGCTGGAAAACAAGAAGTGCCAGAGAATAAACTGTTGGCATAAAACTCACGGTTACATCTACCCAATTCAACTGTAAAATGATCAGACTGTTTTCACAATCTACTACGCTTAAATACATAAAGTCTAGGTAATATAGGGGAAGTTAATCGGACAGAACAAATATATAAATGGAATTGCTTTCAAGAACACGGCGTTAAAAGCATTTTAGGATAGACTCAATTTTGCTTAGTACGTGTATCAAGTTTAAAAAACATGATATTAAGTAAAATGATTTTAGATTCATTTTCCTACAGATTATTTTACTTAAGTTATTCTTATTTACTTAATCGACTGTCTTCGACAATTCACCCTAAATCAATTTCAATAAAATTTTACATCTTTTCTGCAAAACTTCTTGCATTGATTTTGTTATTGCTAGTCATATTACTAACGGCTTACCAATCCATGCTAAATAGACATGGAAAATGGAGCAATATTATTTTTGCATCTTAATGCTATTGAACTTTATCTGATTTAAAATATAAGGTCATTATTCAGCTATTTTGAATAGCAGTTACGCGCAATTGATGCAGATTTCCAACCAATCAGAAAGGACGTTATACGCTTGCATGAACAGTAAGGCAAAGTTTAAAAAATTGCATTCCCAGCATATGTCAGCCTACTCATAGTTCAGAGATGGTTTCCTATGAACTCTGCTTATCACCATTGAAAATGAGATTTCAGGCCCTGGACGAAAGTAAAGAGAAGATGACAAGCAATGAATGATATACCCGAAAGAGAAAATTGCAAATTTCTGCTTGTATGTAATATAAACATTAAGCCCTCCAAATAGTGTATTTCTCGAAGTGACGTGAGGTAACAAATGTAAAAATATTCTTACCATGATATTTTTTAAATTAAAAAAAGCAAAAAGAAATAACGTCTCGAAAATAAATTTAAATTCAATTTTGAATAATAAATTAAAGATAAATCAACTGCTGAAATTAATTAAAATCCGACAAGTATTTAATTTCTGCAAGAATTTCTAAATCAATGTGCTTTAACAGCAAAAAAGCAAAAAAAAAAAAAAAAAAATTTAAAAGTCAAAAAGAATCTTTAAATCGTTTGGTCTTTCCTCTTAAAAATAACGTCAAGATATTAACGATAAAACTTAAATTTTGGGCATTTTTTCATTATGTATGCTCATTTTTAACAAATCTTTGGTGGTGGTGGTGTGTGTGTATATATATATATATATATATATATATATACACTCACAAACCAAGAATTGCTCATCATAGCCATATGTTTGTTAAATCAACAACTATCTTGTGTTGGTGAGTGCTTCAACGCGAAAGTATTGTTGAGTCGGTAAACCAGATAAGTCACTTGAACTTTTCTTGATTTATATATATATATATATATATATATATATATATATATATATATATATATATATATATATGCGTATTCATTAATATATTTCATTTATTCATAATGCAATCAACTTGATTTTCACCTTTGAGTCAAGTAGTTCTTTTACTAACTTTCATCTTTACATCTTATGTCAGTAATTTCGATTCTATTTGTTTGCTTAAACTATTACTCATTAATTATATAAACACATATGCACTACTGTAATTTATAAATAAAATTCAAGCTAAAAAAATAAATTGTAAAATTTTCTTTTCCATAATCTGTTTTTAATTCTGTAAATCACAGAACCTACAAAAATATAGGAGAGTTACTAGAAGTTCTAAAACATAGAACCTTAAATGTACCAAAGAATAATACTGAGAAAATGAAATGAAAGTAGTCCTTAATTTTAACGTCATCACAATACTATCACATATTAGATAATATCATATTAAAATTGCAATTAATTCTTGTAATTATTCTCTGTGTTTACTTTATTCTTTTGCAAAATGGCGAGACCACACCAGAAACTGAAGTCCATTTACCATATGGATATTGCGTGATAGATTTAAACAAGCTGAATATAAAAAGCGATCTGGTGTGTATGTCAGGGTTTTAAGATATTTTATACTTATTTCAATTATTAAAATATTTTTATATATTTGTCATTACATCTATAAAATGTATGTTGCACAGTCAATTTGTATGAAAATAAAACAGTTTTAAACAAGTAATGCAGATTAAATAAAATTTTTCGAGAAAAAATGGACAGTGGGATTAAAACGTTAGAAATTCCTTAGAAACTAACATGTTAAGAATGGCTGATTGAAAACGACAATAGCGAATAGTGTTAAAGTATTCTTACCTTGTGTTCATCCTGTTGTTGTTTGAGTGAAGTTAGCTTTTCGCACGGTTTCGTCTGGTCAACTAAAAACTTTTCAACTTCTTGAAGCCATGCTGTTTTTTCTTTTACTCGAACAAGAGCCCTGACGACTTCTTCATCTGACGCCAACATGACTTGTCCAGTTATTGGATCAATTCGTACTTTAGAGCTCATGGTCAGAAACCCGTCTGCCATGGCATCTCTGAGTGGAATTTCCTGACCCTCGGGGGCCAGGAATACAGAATTTCGAGGATTGATTTTCCGTTCATCAATGAGTTCCCTTAAACTCGATTCATTCTCAATGTACTTTTCAGTTGTTATACTTGGGTCAATTAAGCCCTTTTGTATGGCTTGAGCTATTGTCAACAGTTCCCCGTTTGTTGCGTTTTGGAATTTTCCAGAAACCGGATCAAATTTACCTTTATCAATAAAAGACCCAAGTGAAGCTATATCACCAGTCTGCTGATCAACAAAGAAAACATAATCTGGTTTAATAAGGCCTTTTCTGGTTGCTTCTTTAATGCACAGTGGACCGCCGGTATCAGGTGACCTGACTTGACCAGATACTGGATGGATTACGTCATTTAATTTTTTACTCAATGACATTTTATTTAGAGCACCAAACAGTTGCATAGCAATAGGCGTCTCAATTTTTTTGCTTTTAGCTGCTTTGATCAAAGGCGTCGATTCTTGAAGCTGTTCGTTGACATAAACGGCTTCAGGAATATTAAGAACCCCCGCGCGCACTGCTTCATCCACACTAACTATATCAGAGTTTGGCATGTGAACTCCTCTGATTTCCGTGTTCATGAAATGACGGAGATGCGATAAGGATTCAGAGTCCTCAGCTATTTTCTTTGGATCGATATGTACTCGAATGAGTTTATCTGCGGCAGCTTTGTTAAAACACAGTTCCTCATTCGTGTCTGGCTTAACATACTTGCCAGTGTCTACATCGTACCGGCCACTTTCGATAGCATCGTACAGACTTAAAATTTTGTTGGAAGGCACTTCGTAGAAGTAAGTCATTTCTGGATTTATGATCTCCTGTTGAACAGCTGCATTTAGAGACAAAGTTTGGCCATTGGAGATATTGGTCACCAAACCAGTTTCAGAGTCAAATACTTCCTGATCTATTAAGACACCTAAACTCGCTTCTTCGTAGGCAGCGAGAATCTCTTGGAGGACATGAGGTGCTATTAAGCCTTTTGCAGTGGCTTCTGGTAAAGATAATATTTCACCATCAAGAAGATCATAAGCAGCTTTTCCAAAATTTAATACTCCTTTGTGGTATGCTTCTTCAATGCTCAAGGTGCGGAATGTCCGTGGATCTTTAATCCCTTTAAGACTAACGTCGATTTTATTGTTAAGCTTCTGGTAAAGGGCCACATTTGGATCGGGTCGACAGGTCTCATCGAGATCACAGTTCAGTAGGGCTGCTTCGGTATGCGCCGCAATGTACTGATCTTGTTTAACGCGCAGTTCTTTGACGGATATTGTGTTCATGTCATTCTTATCCAAAGTTGGGTTGTAGAGACGAGCGTTCAGAAAGCCTTTAGCTATTGCTTCCGACACTGGCATCGTCTCACCAGTTAATGGGTTTTTGTAAACCCCGTTCGTACCGTCCAATAAACTGTCATGAAGAGCTCTTTTTAAGGATACGGGGCTGTTTACAGTTGGGTTGATCACGCTGTCAATGATGTAAGTAACATCCTCCAACTGAAAATGGGTGAACGTTCCAGGTTCAGAGAGGGTTGCTATAACTTCGGGTTCCACTTGGATGTAACCGTTCTTCATTGCTTCTAAGATTGTCATCTCCTCTTTGGTAACCGGGTTAATGTATTTGGCAGCCCTCATGTCGAGGATTCCTGACGAAATGGCTTCTTTTACACTGACAATTTCACCCGTACGGGGATCTACTAAACCTGGAAAAGAAGTTGACAAAAGTGTAAGTAAATAGTTAAAACAATCATCGATTAATAGGATGAATGATTGCGCAAGTTCTTATTCGTCTTTGTGACAAAAAGAGAGGCCAGTGTTCTTGGAATACCTACAGAAGACATTTTAATGCCAAGTATTTCAGCAATTCTTCGAAAATTCTAAACGGCCAGAATTTAATGACGAAAGGCAAAAATAAATTTATCCTTAATGGTTTGGTTTCAGACAAGCTAGTTAAGATGGATTTAATGACTGTTTTGGTATTGCACAAATAAAAGTACGTACCAAGAAAGACTTCATACCAAAATAAGGAAGTGATTTCTGAAATCAATCACAATAAGCGTTATTCTTCTGCTGTTCAACCGGAGTAAATTGAAATTAAACATCTGTCAATCGTGGGAAACAAAATGGACTAAAGTCTAGTTGGCTATAATCTACTAGAATAGCTAGCTAATTCTCTTTTGTAGACGGTTACTCAGGCACATTTCTTGTGTTTCGTCCACACTCGCAAAGCCAATCTATAGTTTGTACTGCAACTATGCTGACCAGGCCTTAGTTATAGTTTCTGGGAGAACGCGCTTAATCTGTTGGAATCAGGAGTTGAACAAGGCCAGTATATTCGAGTTCTGTCACGATTACTTTTTGCTTCGTGCTACCATCGACGGCTTATGAACAGTTTCGTCTACCCGATTTTATCCACAAGGTTTGGGTATTTATCGACCAAGCAACCTAATTTTTTCTCTTTATCAATGAAACAGTCACTTGTGGTAACGGGATGAATTACTCAACGATAGTTTCCGAATTAGCCACAGGTTACAGTAACAAAACAAAACAATATCTCAGTCAGTAGGGAAGATCAGACGGCTAAAACGGTTCTTTTTATTTTTCTATTTCGCTTTTTAAAATTATTTTGTATAACTGAAAGAACGTGACATTTTGTCATCAGAGGTAGATGCACTGATAAAAGTCCTTTATTACTCATGAAATTGCAAAAAGGACTTAAGTATCATCACCATTTTTACAGAAAAATAAGTTAAAATAGGCTATTATAAATAGAAATTTCGTTTACATTTTAACAATATATATTAATACACAAGTACATTAGATTTAATTTAGTCGCTTGAATTGGATAAATTATCTTGAGTAAAATCAAAATAATTAAACTAATAATACAATACTACTATATAAGTGTATGTAAACAAAGATATCAGTTTATTAAGCTTTCAGAGAGAAAAAAATGTTACGATGTCAGTGACTGCAACAGATAGCCTTCGTATGTCTAATTGATGGGACAGTTGTTATAGTAAGACATATGACCAAATATATATAGGTTAAGAGTTCGAGTCTCGTCGGAGATTCTTTCTTCATTTCCAATGCCCGTAATTTACAAAGAATTGTGAAATTAACATTTGTTAGTTACGATAAAAAGCAACAGAAACATGAAATAAGTAAAAAAAAAAGAAAAAAGAATAATAATTGACATGACTTCATCGAATTCAAATACAATTACGCCTAATGCTATTAACACAAATAAAGCAACAGAAAGGAGTCGCAATTATAAAAAAAAACAAAACTAATAATTGGCAATGCTTTATTTAAGAAATTTGATTTATCTTACCAGCGACTGGAATAGAGCTAGAATCGATATGACTTTTGGAGACATCCATACTGCTTGGTGAGCTATCGACACAGTCATTGATGTTCACTTCATCTTTATATTCTACGATTACGTATCCTCGGCTAATAGCTTCAGGGATTGACATGCTGCTGTTAGTTTCCGGGTTGTTGTATGTGCCACGGACCTGGTCTAAAATTCCATTAGAGAACGCCTTCAGCAGACTTAATTTCTTTTGGCTGTTGGGGTCGAAGACGGCGGTAATAACAAATGATTTCATTTTTCTACTCTTTATTTCTTTGGCGGCCACATCGTTGAAGGCGTGACCGTTGGTTACAGACTGACCATTTAGCATATTGCCCTGAATCACGTTCTGCTGCAACAGTTTCTTGGGCGAGAAACGTTCGTAGATGTAGATTTCAGCATCAACTCTGATTGCGGAAGATTCTTTCGTGTCTTGACTAATCTCCACAGGTTTGGCTCTGAAATAAAAACAAACAAGATTTAGAATTAACGTTTTTGATAAGTTTATGAATTTATTGCGTTACAAACACGAGAATCAAACAATTAGTAAATGCGAAGATCTTGCAGTTCGTTGATGTAAAGTTAAAAACTTTAATCTTAGAACTGCTAAAGAGACGATTGGATTACGCTAAAAGTTGGTTCTGTTCTTGTTAGATGGCTTTAGGTGTGTTCAGTATTTTTATTAAAGAAAAGTTTTAATATATATTTTTTGATTATGATATTCAATCGGGGAAATCGGCATATTATACATTTTTTTTATTCAGAAGTGTAAGTGACTCAAAACAAAGAAGGCAGCGTATCATGCGTCCAGGAAAAATAAGGAATATAGTTTCTTACTTGAACACAGTCGGGAGACCAACAGAATTTGATAGACAGCAAATCATTCTTGAGAATAATCAAGGTTACACGACGCTCTTCTGCAACAACGATTCATCTCCAACAACAAAAATGGTTAGTGAATCTTCGCTAACGACAAAAGTTTTTCAACCTGAGCTTTTTGTGGACTAACTACTTAAGTCTTTTCTAAACTTCAGATTTTCCTGTATACCAACTATCCAAAGACTAAGCGAACTGAAGACTGTTTTACTACTTTTTGATTCCCTTGATTTCATGTGCATAGATTTGCAAATAAAAATTATGCTTGAAATTCGGACGGCTGACAAAATATGAAATCAAGAGTTGAAAACAATTTGTACAAGCTTAGTTATGTCAACTTCTTTCAGATGACACAAACACAAAGACTGGAGTATATTTGAATACTTTGTTTTTAAAACACATTGAGACACTTGATGCAAAGTGGGTACTTTAAAATAACTCAGAGCGTAAGCAAATAAAACTCCACTCACCATGATGGCCGGAATCAATATGACTAAAAGTCAGTTTCATTCAAAGATAATAAACTGGACAGAAGTTCATTACAATGAGATTCCTTCGGAGAACTAAGCGACCGATTCGAACAAGTACTGATCCTAATTATGTAACAGAAATCTCAGAAGCCCGTCCGCAATTAGATAACTGAAATGTGTGTCAGATTCAATCAGAATAACACGAGATTACATCATTTTTTGGTGACCAGGTAAAAGTCTTTATAACTTGATTTGGAAGTTTTATCTGTCATATTGCATCTTCTACTTACATCTATAGCTAAAGTATTGTTCTCATGCATTAGCCAATCTTTGCATTGATATAAAGTTGAGAAAAATTGTGTTGCGTTTTCTAGAATTACAAATGAAACTACAACAATGTCTATAAAAGATTTACTAGAAGCATGTTATGCATTGAAATTAAGTGATTATGAATGTTACCAGACTGGAATAAGTTTAGAAAAATCGACACGCTTAGCTTAATTCTTGAGTTTGAACGAGTTCAAAAGAATTAACATTAGCTTTTTTTTGTCAAGAAATCGTGAAATTTGCCGTTGCCGAAGGAAATTTAGATTCTATACATTCGAAATGGAATAAATTCATTACTTTCTTTCCATCATTGTAAATTAAACACAGAAAATAGATGTTTAGGAAATAAGATTTATTTCCAACACAAACGTACTGTATTAAAATACGCCCAAATTTCATTTTCTACCTAATAGCAAACAACATATTTAAACATGCAGAAAAGGAAAAAAAAAAAAAATAGGAAAAGAAAAAGAACAAACTAAAAAACACCGTTTAAATCAGTGTTTTGGCTAAAAATTAACATCACCATGGAAACTATTTGAACCTATTCTTATAAAACCCACACAGATTTCAAGTTTCAAAGACCAGAGATGCAACTGATCCCCTCCATCTTTGTGCGAGCTGAAAGAAACATTTATCAGTGACTTCAAATGAATCAGCTACAAAAACAACTGCTTGGACGGTCATGTATTCTCCGAGAGAAGTCAGGGAAATTCACGAACGATATAAGTTTTTCTACTACACCAATATTTTTAGGCGGGTGGATGGACCAACTATTCAATCTTTTCTAAACTACAGATTTTTCTGTGTACTATAAAAAAAAATTTTGATACTTTTTGACCCCTTTGAATTCATGTGCATATGTTTTTAAAATACAAATTTAACAGGCATATTCAGGTTTTCTTTATTTTGTTTGAAATTTGGACGTTCGGATCATATATATATATATATATATATATTACATACATACACAGACACATCAATGTTAGGCAGGTCATGCGGTGAGGAATAAACGCTACCGTCCATCAAAGATGCTTATCGGTGAACTGGCTAGTGACGGAACGGACAGATGCCGCAGAAAATATAGGACTCCTTAAAAAACCAGTCTCTTGCGGAATCAACCAATACCACTGAACCACAGACGCAACTACCCTTTTTGAAGTAAGATTCAGAGCACGAGATTAGGAAAGTCAACAGTCGAAGAACCAGAGTTTCGGACCGTTATCAGATGTATTCTAGTAGCTATTGTGGAAAACTTACATCTCCACAGTAGACTTCATCAGCCGTAAGCAAACATGCAATAACAGTGATATTCCTGAATCTTGGTTCGCAATGTCAAGCTATGATATAATTTTATATATCTATTAGGGATGCGTAAAAGGTTCTCGGCATGGAGAAGAAGATATTCATCCCAGAAATATTCAGCCTCATCTTCTATTTGTGCACATGCAAGAGTGTATATATATATATATATATATATATATATATATTGAGAGAGAGAAATGAAACAAAGTGTTAACGTTTTTTCAGGTTGGAATGAAAGACAAAACTGTGTAAGGAAATGAGTTGTTATTTTTAGGATAAGAAATGCAATAAATTGAATTACTTTATCAGATCCGACGACCAGAGATCATGAAGTGATATTTATGTGTATGGACGGTTGGGTAATAAATATATTTCCTATTAAAGTCGGAGGCAAAGCATTTTTTTTTATAAACTCGATCTCCGTATAACTTTCTAATTGTGACAGATCACCAACAGAAAAGAGGAAATATATTAAAAGTCTCCAAAATCGGTTATTCCTATAATGTAACAGAAACTAACAAAATATCCTGAGGTACTGCTGGGATGATTTGGTGATGAATTCGTCTGCTCTGACTTTCCGGTCATCATCTGATATAGGTTTCTTGATTATTATTGCAGTAAATGAATTTATGCTTATATATACTGCACCAGAATTACTAAGTACGTGAAATAAAAGAAGTGAACAATAAATTGTATTTTTTTAAATTATTTCGATAATTCTTTGTGTTCTTCCACTTAACATTTCGACAAAATTTATTGCACTACTTTTACGATTAGAGATTCAGACTTAAAAATGAGTTTCTGAATTTATTGGACTTACTGCTCTTAAGGAAGAAGGCCAGTCACTCTGGCTTGGAATTAGTTAAATTCACTCCTTTTACACGCTTGCAATTATTTTCAAATGTTTGTATAGTTTAAATTAAATAATAGTCTTCATTCTTATAGTCTTTGTTTGATTAGGCTTCCTAGTCTTTTCTACTCTTCTCTTGACATTCTCAGCAATCGACCGACTGTGTAACTGGCAAAAATCTTGAGTGGAGTTAAAGGCAAGAGACAAAGGTTCTTCGGGAAATATAGTTCTTCAAAGTACAAATTTACCACAAAGGCGAAAGAGTAGGTGGGACTCGTCAACACTTGTCTTATCAATAACTTAGCTAGCCATAATCACTCGCCTATCTGTTCGAATACTTTCCCTTTTGACAAAACATTTCACTTACGCTGCGCAGTCTTACCACAGACACCATTATACCACATTTTCTCAAAGTTTTAGCAGCAGACAAAAAACTGATAATAGAGAAAAAAGCACTGGCTGGACGATCTTATTTCAGTCAACACTAGATAATGCCTCCAGGTGGTTAACTGAAGGTTGTGAGCTCAATCCCTACGCCTGGAGGTACATTGTATTATTCTCTTTAACCATAGTTGGATATAGAACAAATTTGTTATTTTTATTTTACATTGGTGAATAAGCTAATTAGCATAATCATTAGAAACTTGAATGCTTTCGTTCGAAATACAGTTTAAGGAGAGTACACACAAAAATATTTCAAGGATTTTATTGTTAAGTTAGTTCACGTCAGCATAGTGAGGAGTGTGATTACCTTGTTCTAATTACATATTGATGAGTGCAGGTGTACCCAACACATAAAAAAAAGTAACGACCACCCAAACAGATGAGGAAATTGTTTGATTTTAAGCTGGTATATTTTATCTGGCACCTGATCACCTAGTGTCTGTTCATAATTTAAAAGCTTGTGATCAACAGACATGTTTTTTTCCATTGATCCAACTCCCCATCACCGCGTGTTCCCATTCTATATTTGTTCAACCTTTTGTACTCCGTGTTTCCCTTATATCCTGTAATCAAATTTCATGTCTCCCGTGTAAGTCCTGTAGTCGTATTATAGATGGTTACCCTATTTAACGTACCTGCCCGAATAGTGAAAGGACATCGAGAATAAAAGTATAGCCTAACACGTGAGCATCTTTATCATCGAGATTAGCTAACAAAAAAAAAAAAAAAAATGGGGTGTTTAAATTTCATAGTTTATTAGAGGTTCACAACTGCGACACATTTTTGTGTTGTCTCAACATAAAACATACTACTATTACGAGTATATTTAATCTTTAGTGTAACATTTATTTGTAAAGTTAATTTTAGCGGCCATTTTTGACACTAGAGAGTTTATTGTAAAATTACGATCGCAAGTCATAGTTGATAAAATGTCACCAGGAAGGTCTAAAAATTTGTACTATAGTGAAAGAGGGAATTAAAATATCTTAACATTAATATCGTATTCTATCAGCCTGTCTATTTAGGGTATATCTCATATTCAAAAATACAATAGACAGATAGAGAAAAATAAATACGAAAATCAGATAACGTCACTGCTTCTTCAATATAATGGCTATTACATCGAGATTCTACTGTGTTAACTGAGAGAGAGCTTAATTAGCAATGATTAGAGTTCATACCCTACCCAGGTAAAAATAAGCAGGGCCTCGCCATTTGGAAGATTAACAAGTTAACCTATCGTCTGGTTCACTCTACCCAGTCTTTTTAACAGTAGTATCGGTTTATCCCTTGTTTCATGTTTAGAATTAAACTTCCGATTCCTTCTTAAGTCTTCTCATTCTTTTTTTCACTCCCAGGAGCCCCTTGTGTAATAGTAGCATTATCATCTTGCTTGAGGGTGAAATGATTAAAAAAAAAATCATTTTCCCTCTGTACTTCTGATTCATTTGGGTCTGTACCGAAGCTAATTCAAGTTTAGTAAATTACAACAATTTCACAGATGTCATAATAAATTCATTAGAGAAGTTCATGCTAAAATTTCGGTGAATTGTTATCTTATTGAATAAAACGTTTGACTTAAACGAATAAATGCTTTGCTTTTCCTGCATTGCATTTATTTTTGACGAGGCGGGAAAAGAGTAAGACAAAATTGCTTAAATATTGTAGAATATAACAATTTTCTAACAGCTGTGTATAAATAATAATACTCAAGTGTTTGGTTTACAGGACGCAGAGCCATTTTCAGACAGAAATCATGCACCGAGCAAACAGTGCAGAAATTGCAGCATAAAAAAGACGCCTAAAATTTACAGCTTCTTCTATGTACCTTGTCCTTTCAGGACGTAGGCGATCATGGCCTACCACGTCTCCCTATCCCTGGTGGCTCTTAGCACGCTTTTTCCTGTAACGTCTCTCAGCCCCCGTTCTGTTATCTACCTGCTCAGGCCCTTCAAATATGTTATCCGCTGCTTTCCTCTGTCTCTTTTTCCCTCTATCTGGCCTGTTAGTATCAGGTTCTCCAAGTTCTTCCTCCTCATTGCATGTCCCAGAAACGTCATTTGTCTCTTCCTGATGCTCAATATTAATTTCTTTTTCGTTTCCATCATTTCCAAAACCTCATCATTGCTCACATGCTCGGTCCACTATATCCGCAGCATCCTTCTGAAGAACCACTTTTCAGCTGCTTCAAGTTTTTCCCTTCATTTTTGCTGATATTGTCCAACATTCATTGCCATATTGAAGAACTGACATCACATAGCAATCCAGTACTCTTTTCTTTGTTTCTAGTGAAAGTTTCCTGTGTCTTAATACTTTACTTAGCTTCTGGAACGCGTCTTTCACCATGCCAATTCGCCTTTGGATCTCTGTGTCGCACTTTCCGTCTCCAGTTAGAACACTTCCCAGATTAGGAGCTTTCAGGAAAATAATAGCGTATTATACACAGGAAAAGACGGTAACTTGATGTTATACAGGATTGTTAGATCAGAGGAAGAATAGGCTTTACATTTCATAAAGACTGAAAATATTTTTTAAATATTTGAATAGTGCAAATTCTGTTTTGCTTCTCCCGAGGTGACAGCCGAAAGTGCCATGTTGGACAGCATGAAAAAATGACTAAAAAAAAAAAAAAATAAAGAGATGTATTATTTGCAAAGTTTAAATATATATAAGATTTTTTTTTTCTTGGAAGTAGTATTGTTGTATACATCGTGATGATACTGTTATTAACAGTAAGAAGTTTCCTGATGTCTTAGTTGCAATGCCCCGTTCTATTCTCTTCTGCCAAACTGGAACTTGAGATTTCAACAACATGCATACATAAAAAAGAACTCTCCGCTGAAATAGGGATCGTTTTGTTATTTACTGACACCTCTCCACTGAGGCTAGATGTGGCACAAGGCCGATTTTTAATGTGAGATCTTCGAAATAGGGGTAGTCTTATACGCTATATATTACATTAAATGTCATATGATAATCTGGTCGAAGAATAATATATTGAGACGATATTTATGTATTTAATGCTTTAGGATCATGACCCAAAACATTAAAATTTATTCTAGATGGTACCTTATACAGAAAAAGGGTCTGTCACCAGTCTGTGTCTAAAAAAAAAAAAAAAAAAAAAAAAAAAAAGAAACATCTCAGGGTTTAGTTTGTTTTTGAGTTTCATGGAACGTATACGTAGTCCTTTCACCTGAAACATCAGTCGAGTCGGAGGGGGGGTCTGACAATCAAGAGTTTCATTTAATATTTCATAAAAACGGGGATTCAGGCTGGTAAAAAGGAATGAAACGTAACCGATGACAATGAACACAAAAAGAAAGTTACATTTTACTAAGATATTGATTCAAGGACCCTTGCTGCGAACAAAATAAGACATACCTGATGCCGCCATTTGCCCGATTGCAAAATGTTTTATTAGTCCTCCACCCCACGGCCTGGAAAGAACCACCTCACGCAAATTTTTTATTTAAGTTTTTAAAAGAAAAAAAAACAATTCTATTCTTCGTGAATTATTATCTATCGCAGAATTACAACTAAAATTTATTGAGTATAAATATGGAAAAACATTAACATGTAATAATTTGAATTATGTCTTTGATAGATAAAAGGGCTTGAAAATCAGAGTTTTCTCTTTTCCAGTTTGCATTATACACGTGAGTATTCAGAATAAATTTGATTAAATCCAACGTAATTAACTTTTCGCAAATCGATTGTTTCAACAGGTCTCAGCTGTGAACAAGGCAGACATAGAAGTTCTTGGCAAAGGAACCAAAGTATAATCTAGCAACGGGTAATCAATACTCTTAGAATTCTGACTCATAACAGGACTACATAGACGTCAGACAGAAAGCCATATAGACAACCGATTTTCCGGCAAACGATGATCCGACGAAATTACGAGTGCACTGCACACTCGTAAGCTTACTGGAAGATTGCAAAATTATTATTATTGTGGACAACTGTTCTTTAACTGATCTTTGACTTGAACTACTGCGTAAGAAATCTGTGTATACAACATTTCTATTACTAAACTCTAGTTGGAGTAGATAGACTAAACTATCGCCCGGCTCACACTCCACTCACGTCTATTGAACAGGTGAAGAGGCTCATCCCTTATTCCCTGTTTAGGATGTGGTTTCCGGCTCTTTTCCACTCTTACGTAGCCCCCTGCACATCAGTGGCGTTACCACCTTGCTCTGGGTGATATGATTTAAAAAAAAAAAAAAAAAAAGAACGAAAGAAAGAAAAAATTCCTTGCGAAACCTTAATACCAAAGAAAGTAGCATATTATAAAAACTAAGTACCACTCACTTTTTATGAAGTGTCTATTGGCAGATTTCTGGGAAAGGTGAGTGAATGTCGCGAGCCTGGTTCGCGTGAAAAGGGTTAGCCTTGATTTCCTTTTATAACCTCTTTTTGACACAACAGGGCAGTTTCTTGACAGACCTCCTCCTCCTCCCCTAGTTAAACTAGAATCTTTTCGTTCTCCTAACTAATGTAATTGCTGTTACTGGCCTTCTCTTTGTTATGATTTTTGTCAAGATTCCCTATCTCCCCAGTTTGTTTCCTTTACTTTTATCCTGACCGGGTCAGTTTATCATTTTCCCCATTCAAGTTATTTTGTACTTCCCTCAGTTTTAGTGAGTAAACGTTTTAATTTTGCCTATCATTATAATACAGCGGCCAATCTTATTTTTCTGTGGGGTAGGCAGGTCCTACTAAAATATTTTTCTTTCAATAGTTTTCGTTTTTTATTTTCGTTATTTGGATCATCCTTTTTCTCTCGTTACATGATACATAATTTTATATATTTTTGTAAAAAAATTTAAAAAATAATTGTAAATAATCAACTTCATTTTTTTTTATTGGAGTAGATAGGCTCTTCTACCGCCCGGTTCATATTCCTCCCCTTTTGAACAAGAATAGAGGACTTGTTTCTTACTTAGGAAAAGTTCCTGGTTGTTTTTCTCTCTTGAAGTCTTAATAGCCGTGCTTTCATGAATTTTATGTGGTGTATATAGATGGTGGCAATGTCTGTTCACACTGAGGGTACCGAGTTGGGAGTTTTCTGGTTGATGCTTCTGACAGGTAGTTAGAAGCCCGAGCTATTGTGTAGCGTCTAGAAAGGCTGCTTGAATCAACAGTCGTATAATATAGAAGTTCCTGCAGTGCCATGTCGCGCATGGAAGGGTGTCCCTGCAAGCGCTTCTAGTAGGCAAACTTGAGGCCATGCTATGCTGCAGTCTGCGCCAGTTCTTTTCCTTCACATATCACATTTGATGACCATCTTCTACTACTAATCTAGGCCTAACTTTACCAAAACAATCTGAACATGACAATTCACAACCAAAAATATAAAACTTAATGAGATAAAAAAACAAAAACAAAAACAAAACAAAAAAAATAAAAAAAGAAACTACTCAACATTTCTTTCACTAACATACGTGGTAATCCTCCAAGAAAGGTCCCCAGACATTCTAGCACTATGCGAAACCAACCGTAACCCTACAATCCCCTCTGATTTTACGAATCCTGGATATCTTCCTCTTTTTAGGAAGGGCTTTAATGTCCACATGCATGGCTTTCGAGTTTATGTCCGAAAACATCTGACTAGGGTGATTTTTCTTGAACTTACAGTGTACTCTTATATATGCCTTCATCACTCTCTGCTAAAATCAGCTATCTTTTCTTTGTCTAACGCTTCCCTTCCTCTTCGGACTGTTCCCTACTAGATAGAATAATATAGACAAGGCCATTTCCTTTCAACCGTTCGTTAATATATTCGTGTTCGGAGACTTCAGTGCCCACCACGCCAAATGGCTGGATAACTCCGTCACTGATCTTGCTGGCGTCAATACTCTGTACTTCTCAGTCAGTCAGTCTCTCGCGCAAGTGGTGAATTTCACCACGCGTTTCCCCAGTATATCTGAAGGACATGCTTCCCTTCTAGATCTGTTTTACTTTTATTCCCGACTCTTGCATGCCATGCAGCTTTGTTACCCTGGCAATTCTGATAATGATGTGGTTTCAGTTAATATCTTTTCACTTCCCCTTCTTCCAGAAACCTCCTACCAGCAGAATTTCTTACTGCTACCAAAGAGTGAACTGGGACTCATTCCGTGGTTTCCTTCGTTATGTTCTCTGCAACAAAGTTTTCCGCCTTCCTGCGAAGACTGTGCCTCTGAGGTTTCCTCCGGGATGGAAACCGGCATTGACGCTGTCATCCAAGCCAGGAAATTCCGACTTAAACCTCATCTTCTTGGTTTTCTCCTGTTTGCTAGATCGTCGTTGCGCACAGAAATTTCTCCTGGTTTTACCGTAGCGATTCATCTGACTACAATCGCTGCCCTTTTGTGTCTGCTGTAGTGAATGTAAGTATGTCCTAAATTATGCTAATTTTTTGTTCACCGATAGAATGAATCAGCGTATAGCATCTCGCAAGTTCGAATCCAATGACTACGGGCAGCTCTGCAAAAGTGTGCTAAACAACAGTAAATCCTTAACCTCCCTCACTATTCAATCAATTTGAGGTCCTCACTGTCACAGCGGTAGGGTTGAGAACGTTAGCCGCAAATTCTCGACCAAATCTTCACTTGTCTCGTCTGGAGTACCCACATCTGAGTTCCCACCTAAAACCGAGGACCAACTGAGTGATTTATACATAATTTCTTCCTGGTCTCTAATATAATTTCTAAACCCGACTCCCATAAGGTTAGCTGAGGTGATGGTATTCCAGTCATTGGACTAAAGAAATGGGTACCAGAACTCTCTCCTGTCCTCTCCAAACTCTATAACTATTGCCTCGTTGTTTTCTGATTTCCTGCTTGTTGAAAGTCCTCCTCTGTAGTTCTTTGTTTTTAAAAATTCTAAGCAGCCTTCTGATCCCTCTATCACCCTATCAGACTCTTACTGCTCATCGGTAAAGTGTTTGAGTCTATAAACAATGCTGAAGTGGTTCATCATCTCATATCCCACAAACTCCTCCCTGAGAAGTAGGTATGGCTTCCGCCTCGCCAAATTGATCGTTGATGTGCTAACGGCCTTCACAATATATATATATATATATATATATATATATATATATATATATATATCCCAGGTTCTTGATAAGAATAGCAAAGCTCGAGCTATTGTCCTGGATATCTCGAAAGCGTTTGACAGGGTTTAGCATGTTGGGCTTCTGCGCAAGCTACAGAGCTACAGTATTTCTGGACGTTCACTCGATTTAATCAAATCATTCCTATCATGAAATGAAGGTCGTCTTGAACAGACATGGTTCGAGATCATTTCATACGAACGCAGGCATCCGTCAAGGCTATATCCTAGGACCTACGCTTTTGCTGATCTTCATCAATGAGCTTCCTGATGTAATCAGTTCACAAGTTAAAATCGATGCCGATTATACTACAATTTATTTCCGTCTCGATAAGAAATCTTCCATGGCTTACCAAGTACTGCTCTGAGAAAAAGACTTCCAATCTGCATTGGATTGGAGTAAGAACTAACTCGTAAATTGTAATGCTTCTAAAATGAGGCTGCTTTTCCTTAACTACCACAGAGAAACTTCTTTACCTTCCATCTAGTTTTCCAGAAAATAGCACTGTGCATTCTTGGCTCCACTCTCTCAACTGACCTCAAGTGAAGCAACTACATTAAATTAATAGCTACATCTACTGCTAAGAAGTTTAGTTCACTGTTTCGGGCCAGAAGGGTTTTTTTTTGTCAGAATCCATCTTTCGCATTTATAAAATCTACAATTTCTTTGTGCATTGAATACCGTTGTCATATCTGATCTTATGCTCCTGCTGTTTATCTCGGGGTCCTCGACAAAATTCAAAGGAGAATCTGCAAAGTAATCGGATCCCGATATACTAGCTCGACTTCAGTTAGTTTCCCACTGACAGGATGTGGCTTCCCTTTATCTTTTCGACAAATATTATCACGGCTTCTGTTCTGACGAGCTTCTTTACCTGTGCTACTAGATTGGCAACAAGGTTTCACCTTTTTACCGTCAAAAAAGTCAAATGTAACCGCCACTGTTGTCTTGGATCAGTTTCTCTTCACGCACTTCTCGCATGTGAAACTCCCTTCTAAATACATGCTTCAGTGATAGATACAATCTCCAAAAGTTTAAGTGCAACGTCAATTTCTATCTTCTATTCTTTTCTACGGCATCTCTGGTAACTTGTTCCCTGTTTCGTTTTCTTTCATTTTCTCTCACTGTAACCCCCTGCGTACCAGTGGTGGTACCTCTTTATTTGGGGTGAAACGATAAAACAAAAACAAAAACAAAAAAAAAAACACATCAAAGGTTTTACAGTAGATTCCTCTCCGAGTATGTGGTATTTTGGTGAATGTAGGATTGGGTGAAGAGGTATAGATTCTTGTAGTGAATGAGTAAATTGTAATGAATGGGTCACGAATTAGATTAGATAGATTTAGGATAGTCAGTGACGACAAGCCTCACCCCACTCCTCCTTCGGTCTTATGCTAAAATTGTATGTAAAAGTACATTAAATATACACTTTTCATGACTTGTTCTATTAGATGTTATAAATTCTAGCAAGCTTGTTGAGACGTTTATGAACTATAATGAGAAATGTTTAAGTTTCTAACATTCACTTCTTTTTAAATAAAAAGATCAAAGGTGTAGGAATGAATTAGGATTACATGACATGTACTGGGTCGACAAAATGGATAATCCGGAATAGTTCGGTGGTACGCATACAGTTAAAAATTCTATATTAATTATGAATATTTTAAAATAATAATTTTCTTTTATATTTTATTAGATAGCAAAGTTATTTATTTTACCTATCAGTTTGATGCAAAAGTTCCGATTGAGATCGTTTTTCACAATATTGGGGAAATACTAGAAGTGCCTATGAAGTTTATTCAGCTCATCGCCGTTTGTGCAGTCAGCTGTTTACAACCCTTAGAAAACATTCAAAAGTTAGGAAAATTGATTCTTCAAAAGCGTACGGTAAAAAGAAAAGAGAACGGGGTGGGGGGAGGGGAGAAAACATACGCGCGCGCGCACACACACACATATCTAAGCCAGCGTTGAAACACTTGTCCTTCCCCCTCTTATTTGGCACAAAATGTGTTTTTGGAAAATGACAAGAATCGAAAACAAAAAAACAAAAAAAAAAAATTAGATACAGATTAATCTTCAAGCAAAGGAATAAAATGTCTTGGTTGAATTTAAAGGGAATTCTTTAACATGAACTGCTGAAACCTGAATAAAATGTTACTGTGTAAAGCAATTGGCCTTTTTGAATGAAAGTTGGCTTCGTGTTACCATATAGCTGAGATGAGAAGATTTTCTTCATGCAACGTTTAATCTAGAGCCGTCATCTTCAGTTTAATAATTATATCGCTCAATGTAACACTCATGTCTGGTCAGCGTTCGACATGATATCGAATTCACTGAATTAAATCTGGAATCGTTCTTTTTATGAAGGAATATGCAATTTAACTGAAAAAGTTGCGTAAGATCATAGAAAGCCAGGAAAAAGATTATGGCGTATAATGATACTACGAATGTATGAATAAAATTGTGAACATTTTCTGTTTGAATACACGCCACGTGTTTTCTTTTTATATGGTGTATTACATTTACTGGCCTGCGCACTTGAGAAAACAAAAATGTGCTCAAGGACAAAAGAAAGAAGGCACCAGAAAATATTTGTGCAAATCATTATTCTATTTTACTGTATATGAAATTAACCTATGCTTGTTTAACATTTAGATAAAGGCATGGACATAAAAAAAATAGAAGGGATAAGGAAGAGAACAGGAAGATACAGGCAAAGTTTGGGGGGAAAACAGAGTAAGAAATGATTGATAATCTTAGTTGTTCACACGTGCGGATTTTCTAAGAGTTCAGTTCGTTTTCAATTATTTATTGAGAAAGCAACCAAAGAATCATGAAAGGAATACTAATTCACATGATTGTAAAAGATGTTGAAATAATTTTAACGTAAAGCATTAACCCGGATAAGAAGTAGCATCTTCGCTGTTGATAGTGTGTCGGTTAGTCAGACCACTTATCTGTCCCAATTTAATGACGTAGAAATGAGAGGCATGAACTCACTGCTAAGAGAAGGCACAGGTTAAGTTTCAAACGAAAAGGGGCGGATGCGAACAGTCATGTGAAAGGAAACGATATTTATGCGAAGAAGAATGTTTCAAGAGTTTTTTTTTTATATTTCACTCTAGCATCAGCGTCTAAACAAATCTGCCTACTACTTAACGCATCTGTTCTATCTATTTCCTCGTTGAAACAAAAGACGAGCTCAGGTGAACCCGTCTGTTAACATATAAATCAGCCAGCAAAAAAGAAAAAAAAAATGGTGTGTGTGTCTGTTTAAGTCGTTTATTATAATCTCAGATAACGTTATCAAACGGTTGTTGCCATGAAAATCAGTCGGATTCAAATACTTAATTTAAAATAAAGATTATCTAATTATTATAAATAAAGTTCCACGCAGCACAGGATTTAAATATGACCCTCCTAGTATGAGCTGCAAACCAGACCCCCAAGTTTAGAGCCTCCACCCCACTCAACTGAAAAAACACATAAGAAAGGAGATTTATTTTCAGATTTAATGGGACTCCTTTAAAATAATTTGAAACAATTTGTAGTATTTGAATCCAAATTGATTTTTTTTTATATACATATAAATTTTTGATGTAGCTTTTTAGTTGATATGCTTCATGTTTTACACCAACAAAGCAGAATCTGATTATATATCACTTTTTGTGTGGGAGAACATACGTAATGCCCCTCCCCTTCAAAAAGTCCAGGGGGCTCTTAAAGTCAAAATCCAGCCCTAGTTCCGGGTTTGTTTTTAAAGTAAAATTTTGTGTTTATAGCAATTAACAATTTTTTTCCAGTTTATACCCTGATTTTAAAGCGGTTATTGTTATCTGAAAGCCCGACTTCTTTTATCTTCCACCTTTACAAGAACCAGATCAGGCCGAAAAATGAAGTACTGTTGCCATATATGGGCAGGAGCTGCCCAATTTTCATTTTCCAGTATCATTAGAGATCATAAGCATCTTTGTAGGTGACAAATTATTTTCCACCTTGCAATTTCTTTCCCAGAGACGAAACATCACAGGTCTCTCACTGTTTTATTGATACTTTTATGAGAAATAAACAAAACTCCATTTTTTAGTTCCATCAGTTATAACTTTCAAGGCTAAGAATCGCCATGTCACGTAAATTGTAACAAACCGCCCTCATTCCCTTCATATTCCATTGGTGAGATGTAAGTTCCAATCGAGCAGCGCCTTCCCGCGAATTGCTGCACTGTGAAACCGACTCACAAGAGGTTGTTTTCCTAGACTCCTACAATCTTAACCTGTTGAAGTCTAGAGTAAACAGTTATCTTCCCAACATATCCCCATAAACCGTGCATCTTACTCTATAACACTCTACATGGAGGGGCTCCTGGGCCTTGTACAGGGTGAATATCATTGTAAAAAATAACTGATCTAAATAAGCATAGTCCTTTCTATATAGTAACTATTGTTACTGTATTTAAAAACAATTATTGAACACTTTACAAAATTCTGGTTGTCTTAATAACGTACTGATCGGAGTGATCTTTTTTATATCGTTTTAGGCGTAATCATCGTCTGGTTCACATTCCTCACCGTTTTTTTGTTTTAATTTACATACCGTCTATTCATGATATTAAGCAGTTTAAACCAGAAATATAGCATATATATATATATATATATATGTGTGTGTGTGTGTGTAAGGCGAGACGGAAAATAACCAAGCCAGAACTTGGATATACGGCAGAATTTAAAAAATGATTCAATGATAAAAAGCTCAAAAACTTTGTTTTATTGCTTTTTCTTGTTCATTTTGTTTTGTTCAAAATGTTTTTCATTTCATCGACACTGAAAACTCATTTTGGAAATGATTTCTTTGGATTTGCTTTCACCTCAGTCTAGACCGGGAGTAACAGTGAAGCAAAAATTTCTCTTTTAGGTACTCTTGTCAATTTTATTGGGTTACAGATTACGAACAACCTGTATTGAGATGGCTTCTAGTTTTGTTCAATAATAAGCAATATCTCAAAATTTACTGACAATTTTTGCATAAAAGCTGAAATTCAAACAATTTGTGATCTGATGTCATAAGATACAAGAAAGAGTCGAAGCATAATTCCTACCTGCAACAAATATTTTATTTTAGCTTTTTTTAACGAGATTTCTTAAAATTACATTTTATTTATATCTTGATAAGAAATTAAATGTAAACATCAATAAATAAAAAATAATTGAACATATTTCCGCCTATGATTCGAAGACAACCCTTTTCAAATAGAAACCTCTAATTTGATTTTTGTCACTGAAAGTCGAAATCATTTAAGTTACATGTTGTCTGTATTAATTATTGTAATAAAAATAAAATGATGTGGTAAATTATTCAATAATTCATGAAAAAATAAAAATGTGTACTTAAATGTTACTCGTTTATATTCGCTGTTTTAAAAGTCAGCAGTACATGAAGAGTTATCTCCCTGGATCCACTAACAACACATAATCAAAAAAAAAAGACTTTTGAAATTAATAAAAATTCATTAAATTTTCAAATTTAATCATTAAAAAAAAAAAAAAAAAAAAAAAAAAAAAAAAAAAAAGATTAGCAATAATAGATTGGGAAAATTTACACACCAACATAAATCAATAAACATTTTTCCTTTTGGATCTTCGTTTCATGAACATTTACGAAATAGACGTGTTGTAAAAAAAGACTCCTGAGTACTCTCCACGAGAAAACATACGTGTTACCTTTACATGGGCTGAGAAAAGTGGGCTGCATATCATTATTTACACCTTTTGTATAGTTGACAAATTTCTCTAATTCTTTCATATTCTTTAATATAATCTATATAGAGATAAAACCAATCATACAAGCAAATGTGATATTGATTGATTCATTTTCTACGGCCTATCAACCCATTACAAATTATTTAAAGCCAGAAAATATTTTTAGATTGTGGGAAGTTTTTTTTTTTTTAGATAATGATTTAGTGATAAAAACCTTACAAGTTAACCAATAGCTGATGAGAGAAGGGGTGGATTTCCTAAAGATTTTTGTATTTAAGTGAATATAACGAACCCAACTAGATTTGGAACTAGACTCTTCGATGAACAATTCCGAGCCATTATCCATTACGCCACCCGCACATCTAAGCTTACAGTACCTGGTATTCTCAAGCGGTCAGCCATCTAGGTACTGATCAGGTTTGACGTTGTTTAACTTCGGTGATCGCACGGGAGCCGAAGTTTCAACGTGAAACAGCCGTAAGCAAATGTGATAGATATTTGACTAGAGTAAAACTGGTTATATATATCATATTTGAACCGACATACTCTATCTGTACAAATATATACATTGTATATCTGTGTATTGTGTACGAGTGTGTACAAATTGCACAGCGTCCATTGTTTCATTGCGCTGATATTATTGCAGTGAACAAAACAAGTTCTAGATTTTAAAAATTCAAATGCTAAGAACTGACTCATTGATTTTGTTAGAAATGAATTTTCTCGAATTTATAAACTTTGCTAAAAACAGACAAAACTCCTGTTTCACGAGTTTTGCGTGTGTTAAGCAAAGTTTGAATTCATTTGAATTTTTAAATCTAGAACTTATTTTGTTCATTACATTATAACTAGAAACAATTACCAAAAATGGACAGCTGTGAATTTTGTACGAAGTGGCGAAAAAAGTAGTCTCCGAAATAGTCATGTAGTAAAGAGCACTTCTTCTAAAACGGCAAATTCGATAGTTTAGGTTTCAAATTATTACATTTTGTTGACTGGAAGGAATGGAAGCGAAGCATGGAATTCCATTTTAGTTGTAAAGTTGAGTTCTGGGAAGGAAAGAGTGAAGTTAATTATAATGTTGCATGTTCAATCCTGTTCCCACTCCCTCTTTACTGGTGACCGTGATATAATCACAATGAACGTATAGTAAATAAGTATTCTGATATATTTTACTGGGCATTTACCCAAGTTCACACCACCGAGGCGGGATGAAACAAGTTCGGTTTTTAACGTGGGATTTCCGAGCGCATACGACAGTGTACTATTTTATTGGATCACACTATTGATATGGAACACATATACATCAACAGACTTTTAGATTAGATTTGGGTTAGAACTTACAACTCACCAGTGGGAAACTAAGAGAATGAAAGTGGTTTGTCAAAATGTGTGAAGCATGGCTGGTCTTAGCCGTGACGGCGAGAACTGGTGGACCTAAAAATGTCCGTCTGAACACTTTCCATGCAAATAACGATAGAGCAGCGAGAGGTTTGCGACGTTTCGTCTGTGAGAAAAGTGGTTGTAGGGTGGAAAACAATGTGTCACCCACGAGGATGGAGAGATGTTTTTGGACTCTATTGAAACTGGAAAGTGAAGACTGGGCAGCTCCTTTTCATGTATAGCAGCCATACTCCATTTTTCGGCTTGAGCTGACTCTTGTAAAGATATCACATGGACTTAGGTACACCCTGGAGTGGCACAGGTAACCGAACTCAATGACTTAATTATTCCCAAAATGGAGGTAGTTACCCCACAAAGGGGAAAATAACAGCTTTAAATCCCCTAAATCTTTGTGTAATTTTTAATTTTATTTGTAAGTCATAAACGTGTTTACAATTCTTGAAAAAGGTAATCTCAACTAAAAGTTTAGTAACTACTGCAATTAGATTAAATATTTGGTTAGTTACACATCTGCAACTGTTTTTTTATCATAAAAGTTTGAGAAATTTTAATGTTCAGATTCCTACAAAATTCATATAAAATTATTAAGTGATGACATCAAACTTGAATATTTGAAGTAAAAAAATAAATAAATAAATAAAAAAAATACAAGAGATAGTGTCATTATTCCATTCAAACAGAACTGGCGTCGGCATAATAGTGATACACCCTTAAATTCCTTGAGAGCATTGCTTCCGACACTTTACAGCATAAGGAAAACATCTTCATTGTTTTTCTTTCCCCTTAAAAGGTAATATACTTCACAACATTACGTCAACTTGATTGCTCATAGATTACTTAATGTATTTTTAATGCAAAAATGCCCTAAGCAAATTAAAAAAAAAACAGTGACAGTTTAGAACAATTAAATTTATTCTCTTTACTCGAATTAAAAAAAAAGTTTAACAATTCATAACTATATGAGAAAGCAATAAATATTGATAGAAAAGTAGTTACCTTAAAAAAACAAACAAACAAACAAAAAAAAAATACTAATTTTGAGCTGTTTTAATTTCTTACCTCCCTTGAGTTACAATATCAATTTCAGTAGCGAATTTTAATTATCTCCCTTGAACAATTAAAGCAAAAATCGGCAATTAATTTCAAAGACCAAATTAAATTATTTCTGATAAAATAAATAAGTAAATGAATGAATAAATAAATAAAGTAGTAAAAAAAAAAAAAAAAAAAATGCGTTCTTAAAAATCTCTTCAAATTTTCTTAGCAGTCATCTCCCAGCATTTCTGACGTAACACCATACACGGCGGAATAAAATAAAAAACAAAAATGTTGACCTCATCTGTCTCTTCCTTATGCTAATTATGAGTTTTCTCTTAGTCTCCATCTTCTCCAACGCCTCGTCGTTAGTCACGTGCTCAGTCCATGGTATCCTCAGCACCCTTCTGTAAAACCACATTTCTGCTACCTCGCGCCTCTCCTTCATCCTTGAGGAGATCTTCCAACATAAACTGCCATACCGAACGACAGACATCACATAGCAATCCAACACTCTTCTTATTTCCAGTGAGATTTTCCTGTCTTTCAATACTCCGGTTAGCTTTTGAAATGCGTCCTTGGCTATGCCAATGCATCTTTGGATCTCGACATCGTACTTTCCATTCTCTGTCAGCACACTTCCCAGGTATTTAGATTTCTTGTTTTATTTTAGTTTCTCCGACCTGTAGTTATCATTTTGGAATCTTCATTTTGCTCGACTTATGTTTAGTTATCAGTTCCAGGAAAATGTGAGGAGATTGAAACTTTTGATATAAGGACACCTTGACCTCATCCTCTGTGCGTGTTTAAGAAGACCAGCTGATTATTGGTTACTTTTATTGTGAACAGGATTGTTGGTGTTTCAGAGTTTACAAGGCCTAGCACTATTTTAACTGATTCCTGGTTAGACCAAAGTATGAAAGTAACATACAGCAATCATACTGCAGGCTTTAGTGATGCAGTTTCTAAAGCCATTTCTTCGAAGTATTTCATGTATACTCCCGCCATCACTGTTGACAATAGCGAACCAATTGACAAGCCTGCCACCTGTTGGTATATGTCAGACCTTAGTTGGAGGACTTTTGTTTGTACACATAATAATATCAATATCCTCATCAAGTTATCTATCGGGATGCTAGTTCGTTCTCAAAAGAATGGGTACGACTTCAATCGGTTTCGAACTACAGATACAGCTTATCCTTAGGAACCCTGTATAACAGTATCACCACATCAAAGCTGACCACTCGATTGCGATGGATAGAAGCAATTCAGATTGTTCAGAGTTATTAACATGAAGTGAGCTTCCCTGTTAGATTGGTTGTTACTGTTTAGAAGCATATCAATCTTTATGGGTTATTTAATGGCGAAATCTAAATATTTTGTACGTAATTTTATTTTATTTTTGGAGTAATAATGGTTATAATTATTTTATTTTTGGAGTAATAATGGTTATAATTATTTTATTTTTGGAGTAATAATGGTTATAATTATTTTATTTTTGGAGTAATAATGGTTATAATTCTACAAGTGTGACTAATTAACCCATAGCTGATGGAAAGAAAATACTTTGCTGATTTTATTATTACAAGTTTCTTTACTTTTCGTACATATAGGAATGATTGTTACTTATTTTATAGTAACGGGTGTTAGGCTTTCAAATATCTTGAAAAAGAACATTCTCCATAACAAAATATCAAAATTATTCCTTTCCCAATGGTATTTGCGGGTAAATTATTATAAACTCAACCGGAATTAGAACTCACCTCCCCGATATACAATTTCGAGCTATTATTCATTACACCAGCCAAGCTCACTGCAACTAATATTCTCAAGCAGTCACCCATCGAGGTTCTAACCAGGCTCGAAATTCCTTAACTTATGTAACTGTACAGGAACAAGTCTTCCCTATTAGTGGGTTGATTATATTCACCATCTGCACCTGACTATAGTTCTTAGCCGAATACCTACTTTATGAATCTTGACCCGACCATATATATGAGGCAGCTTGATGTAATGTTGTACCAACTGTCTACACTTATTGAGTGTGAAGTTATCATTGTTCTTACTTAGGACCTGCAAGAGCTTCTCTAATTTTAGAATCGGATCCTTTTTCACTTTGCTATAGCTACCAGTAATGTACATATATATTGTTTAATTACTTATTTTTTGGTCATAATAAAATTAGACCAGTGCACATTTGTATTAAAAAGTGTTCAATACAATTATATTGTAGAAGTTTGAATATTTTTTTAAAATATTCAAAAGTTCAAACGTAAACGGTAAAATCGGTTATTGAAAATCGTCTGAAGACACCACTCATGGTAGAAACCTAGGTCGCGTAGTAACTCGTTTACAAATGGAAAATATATATATATATATATATATTTGTGTGTGCGTGCGGGAGGAGTATAGGAGGGCTCTGGGTAGAGGTAGTACCTTTGATGTCTGGCACTCTGCACCTTCGCGTGGATGTGTAACACTGATCTTTAACCGTCTCTTAAATCTCTCACGTGGCCGTTTCAAATTGTCATGCTTCGGTTGGCGAGCTAAACTCACATGAAGTGGGTGCTGTTAAAACGGCACCACTGTGTGATGGACCTTCTCGACACAGGCGGAAGGGTTCCTCAGATGAACTACAATGGCTACGGATTTGCGACTAAAACGAGTCACCTAGTTAGAGGACATCGGCTGTAGTTTAACCTGGAGAGGGATGGTTTCCGCCAGGTTAAAACGACCGCGACACGCCACTTGATGAACATTCGCGAAGACCCAGGTCCTGGCGCACAACCGCGACAGATGTATGAGAATGGTGGACAGCTCAACACTTCGTCATTCCAACGAATCTTTTCCAGGGTTAACGGCGAAAGAAGAATAGCTACCATTCCGAAATAGGCTTGTCTAATTTCTCAGAGTATTCCAATTTATTTAACTGCATTGTAGCGTTTCGTCTGGCAGTATGATGATAATTTCACTCTGTAAAGTCTTGCTAACCAACTTTTCATCTCTTGTGAGGTTAGATTTGGATGAATCTCTGGTGCTTATCTTGATTTCCATCTTAGTTCATCCGTTTTAGGAATCTTCTACTCGACCTCTTCAACTGGAGTTATAAGCGAAGTTGAGATCATTGCTTAGCACTCAACTGCTGATTGCTGATATCGATAGCGGTCTTACCGAAGTGGTGGGCCTTGTCGTTACTCCTATGCTATTTTTTCTACTTTGCGCCATTGACGAGCCTTGATTCTTTAAAATTTGAGGTATCCTGAATATGGACAGTGAAATGAGAACAGCCTATCATCGTAAATTAAATAAAAGGTTCAGTTTCAAATTCCCGAAAGCTCGACAAGCACCTGAAGAAGGTCAGAGTTCATAATGGTTGAAATGTTGCGATAATAACAAAGATGAGTACAATAATCCGAATGTAAATAAGGCAAACAAAGATAAGGGAAAGCTTTCCTATTCTTTACAAAAAGGTAATGACTACTAAAGAGATTCCATTAAGAAATAACTTGAAACTAATTGATTTACCCCCACTCCGTGAAAAAAAAAGTTAACCTAGTTGGCGACTATAAGCCTTATAATCGTGCAATGTTCATACTTAAGTTTCTTGATAAACACTAAGTACCGTTAGCTAGTCAATGAAAGTGTTCCATAGGCCAACTGCAATCAAGTTAAGTTTATTTTATACTTTAGATGCAAATGTGTCACAGTTTTCCATGAATGACACGCAAAGAATTTCAGGAAGTATGCCATATTCCACTCAAGCAGAAACAAATGACGACGCTAATATGTTTGCTAACATCTACAATTTTCACAGTAAGTGAAAGTCTATACATCAGTAGAATACTTTGCTGATTCTATTATTACAAGTTTCTTTACTGTTCGTATATCTAAGAGTGATTCTTACCTATTTTCTGGTGACGGGCTTTCAAATATCTTATTTACATTGTTCAGACTGTTGTCCTCATATTTGCTGCCGTATTCATGACGTTTCGGCCGCTGTACGCCCCGACTTTCTTCAGGTGATTGGAATTTCGAACTGAATCCCTTATTTCGTTTACCGGGGTAGATTGTTCTTGCCCAAGAAGTCATGTTTCTTCCAGATGTCTTAATATCAGGTTATCTCCTGTTAAATCAACTCACTAATTTTTTTTTTGTTCATCTCTGCTGCAGCCAGGTACTGAAATAACAACTCTTTGGGTCAAGTCACTGGATCCTCGAGGACACATAGCCCAGTGGATAAAAGCGTTGGTTGAATCCAGTGACTTTGACCCAAAAAGTTGTGAGTTCAATACCTGGCTACAGCAGAGGTGCACAAAAAACTTAAAGTGTTGAGTTAAAGAGCGATAACTGATACTGAGTCATTTGGAAGAGGCATGATTCATGGAACTAGAACAATCTACCTCAGTGAACGAAATAAAAAAAAATACAGTTTGAAATTCCAATCACCTGAAGAGCATACAACGGCCGATAGATGCATCGTGAATATAGCAACAAAGATGAGGACAAGAGCCTGATTAATGTAAATAATTACAATATCTCACCTCAGAAATTGACATATCAAAATAAAATATTGGTCACGAATTTTTATTGCTTCTCCAAATAGCAACTATATACAAATTGTTTGAGTTAAATCCAACCATATAGAAAATAATGGTAATGCTACAGGATATTACGATTAATAAAATATTTGTTACAAAAAAGTACAATATGGACATATTAAAAAAACTTGATTGCATCTAATAGATGAATATACTTTAATGTATTATGAGCCAGAATAAATATTAACTCCATGCATTATTATGGAATTAAAGAGAATTTGAGGGTAGTAACAGATAAGATAATGGGATTTCAGCTTAACAGATATATATATATATATATATATATATATATATCACTTAGAACTAAGCACACATGAACAGAATCAACTCCCCGCCCCCGCTTTCTGCAAATCCGTCGAAAATAAATATCCGTTTACAGAGACCTTTTGATTTCGCGTAAGCAGAATTTCTTACATAATATCTTTGAAAGTAAATACTAAAAAAAAAAAAAAATAATAATGAAGAGTAATCATTTTTCTGAAGTAAATTTATAACGAGTTAAAATTATTCAGTTTTTCTAAAAAAAAAATTCGATTTGACATTTATTGAACACAAGAATATCTTTTCGACGTGCTTATTTGAAACATAGTTGGTATATATTAAGTTAAAAATGTTAACATCAATTTTTGATAAGTTTTAGAACATTCCTTACAAAAACAAAAAGGAAAATAAACATTAAATTACAAAGCTATTTCATCCACAAAAATTTTAAAAATGATTTTTTTTTTTTACATACCTTGCTGTGTGCTTTTAATGAATAAAACTGTTCATTAATATCTAAGAACACTGCTAACATTCACTTTCTTCCAAATCGTGAAAAAGCTGATTCTGCCAAAACTTAAACTAAAATTTTTTTATAAGAACAGATACTATTTCTTCAGATTTTTTTTATTTGAAAAGGTTAAAAAGTGAACTTACTTTTCAAAATAAGCTTTTGACGTGTAAGTGAGAAGCGGTTCCGACTGCTGAATTAGAATATCTTCTCGTCCCGTCTTGGAGTTAACTGCATCTTCGTAGTTATTGCAATAAGATAACAAATTCTGGAAATGAAAAAGAAAATACATTTATGGCTTTCTTGGTGAGTAATATCATTGTGTGCGTGGGGGGGGGGTGTTGACGTTCGATCTCAAGTAAAAACCAGAATTGTCGATTTTCAAAGCAGATAGCCCTTCCTTATCCTTACAACCTGTGCCTGTGCTGTAGGAAAAATAAGTAGATAGCAATAGATCGATTTAATTTATGCCTAAACTTGAAACTACTTTTCGTATCAACATGAGCTATAATAAATTACTCAAATATGTATTTTACTGGCAGCGTAATGGCTATCGGCGTAGAAAGTAAATTTCAAATTTCAATGTATCCTGTTGTATTTACTTTAGCACTAATGCCACTGGGAAAGACATGAATCCATCTTTTCCCCTGCACCTCTGGATTAAATGGCAGGATATAATAAACTATCAACTTGGGTGGCAGCCAATCTATGGTATGGATAAGTTTGAACTCAGACCCTTGGGGAAAGGTAACGGAAAACAATCCACTTTCTTTCTCAAGAAGTCATGGTAATTTGCAGATAAAAAAAGAACTAAAACAAAAAGCACTAAGAAAAAAAAACAAAAAACAAAACAAACAAACAAAACAAACAAACAAAACAAACAAACAAAACAAACAAAACAACAAAAAAACAACAAAAAACAACAAAAAAACAAACAAACAAACAAACAAAACAAAAACCAACAAAAAACAAAACACCCCCCCCCCCCCCCCAAAAAAAAAATGTGGGTGCAAATATGATTGCCGATGTCTTGAAAGGGTATGGCATATATCTGTTAGTGTTCTAAGTGTTTTATTTTGTGTATACGCCTGTTTGAGTAAACAACCCTGTTTATTTATTAACAGTAAAATTAATATCTACTAACGTAAAGATCGAAAACATTATAAAAGAAAATGTGCCTCCCGAAAGGAATTAAACATATATTCCTTTTCCAACTTGTGAAGCCATCTTCAGACTAGGCTTGCTTGTTACCATTAAGCCGCGAGAAGCCATCACCGTAAAGAAAGGCTCAATTATCTTATATAAGAAATGCATATTTCTCGTTAGAACTGTTCGAAATCATTAATTTATACATATTTTTAATGCTGAATCCTTTCAAGGTGGAGGTAATCTTGGCTCTCCACATTAAAAAAAAAAAATAAGACTAAGGAAAAATGTTGCCTTCAAAAATGTATTTAATTATTTTGAAATTCACAGGTTTTCTTGATTAGATTAAAAAATATTTCGAATAATAATTTTATTACCCTACTTAGAAGATCATGTGACAAGGAATGTAAAGTTTCACTGCTGAACCCAAAGAAAATTAGGGAATGATAAATTGAAATGTCAGCAAAGAAATGACTATTAAACGCCAAATTCTGTAATTTGTAACCCAGAATTTGTCAGAGCGAGTTTTGGCACTCGATCTTTACAAAAAATATTATTGTTAGTGATCATGATGTGCGGGTAGTGTAATGGATAGCGACTCAGAATGAGAAATAGGAGAGCAGGGTTCGAATTTTTTGAGTTCATTGCATTCACGGAAAAGGATGAATCCATATTTTCTCCTCCCCGCTATGGATTAAATAGGTCGAACTGAGCTCTTTAGTTGTGATTGGTAACCAGTATAGAAGAAGAGATGGTTGTCAGACATAATATAAATATAGTTTACGTAACAATGTATGAACGCACCTAGTTTAATGCCCAAAAAGTGAAGTTAAGCAAAAGTAATACAGGAAGCATATTGACCTTTTCAATTTAAGTGCTTGCCTGAAACAGGAAATCTATACTGAAAGCGAGAAAGTAATTTTGCCCAGTTAGATTAACTTTATGGTTTTTCCCGTGTTGGCAAAGACTAAGTAAAGAATGGGAGGTGAATATATATATGTTGAATTCAAACATACGCACCTTAATGGGGGCGCTAGAGGGTGTCGTCAGTGATGTCATCGCGAGGATCACTAAGGGGTTTCGGGTCTTTCAGTATCATACCCCCCCTCACCGCGCCGACCCGACCAGAGATGATCAGCCTCCGGCCCACCCTCGATAAGCGCTTTCAGACACTGGAAAATTACGTTTAGGCCCGGTACGAAACCCTGCAAATGCTTCCGATTGGCGACAGTCAGAGCCATTTTCCATATAGAGAAGAACCGCACATGAGCTCGTCCGAAACATTAATTTAGACGCAGAATTTCGGGGAATTTTAGCTAACAATTTGGAATCCAGGCACTCTCTTGATCCATAACCAATTAGCTGTTCTTTCTACTGTTTCGGTTATGGACTTGAGTGCTTTTCTTTTTTTTACTCCCACTATCCCAATATCTGTTAAGGCTTTGCATAAAGACCTTGCTGCAAATCCTCTAGTCCCCACTTCTATAGGAGTGCATCTAGCCCTTCCAGCCTTTAACCCTGCAACTCTCCAAGAGTTCGTCATATTTTAGCCTCTTCCTTTCATGAGCCTCCTCTGCGTTTTCTTCCCAGCGGACCGTCAGTTCCCACAAGACTATCTTCTTCAATTTATGTGAGAAGAAAACTATATCTGGGTAAAGTTTTGTGATGGTAATTTGCTCTGGGAATTTCAATCTTGAGCCTATATCGACCCTTAGTTGCCAGTCTGTTGCAGGAGATAGCAGGTTTGGAATTACCTTTCTATTTCGTGGGATTTTGCGCCCGCTTTAATAAATTTTATCTGCCTTGTATCTGGGTTGTAAACATTCTCTTTGATCGCATTTTGAACTATTTTCACGATCTCTTTTAGAATTTCGTCATGGCGCCACCTGTAACGCCCATCAGCTAGTGCAGATTTACAGCTACTCAGGATATGTTTTAAGGTACCTCTGCGCCCACAAAGATGACAATTTGGTGACTGGGTTTTATACCATAATTGTAAGTTTGTGGGGCTTGGCAGGGTGTCGTATACTGCCCGAATCAGAAATTTTAATCTGGTGTCACCTTGCCATATTTCGGACCATTTGATTTGGCGTTTCAACATAGAGCTCCATTTGGTCCATGTCCCTTGCTATCTCATCCCGACTTGGATTGCTATTCGTTTCTCTTCTTCTCCGGTTCTGATTTCTTCCTGCAAAAGATGACTTTTCTTTTTTCCTTGCAGTTTGTCATATTTTTCCGAGGGAAAAAACCCGAGGCCTGCACGTCCAGTAGCTACGGTCCCTTTTCTCGGATTCTTTCTTTTGCTGTATTCAGTTCTTTCGAGGCGTTCCATTTTCTACCTGTATACACTGATATTCCCGCACCGGCTACTTTGAGATCTTTCGAGCACTCGTACTGGATTGTAGCTCTCACTTTAGCTACTTCTTCGTGTAGGTTTTTAAACGGGAGTTTCAGTGCGTTTGTTTTCCCGTATAACGCTGCGCTACATAGAGATCTTGGCAAACCTAACCACCTACGTAGTCGTGATGTTATGCTTCTTTCCATTAGTTCTACCGTGGAGGAAGTGAAATCATAGATCGTTACAGGCCATAGTATTTTGGGAAGAATGACGTGTTGATAAATCCAAGCTTTATATCTGCCAGGTAAGCCAGACTTATCAACCCTGATTAACCACCCTTCTAGATTCTCCTTTGTTAATATTAGGGATCTTGAATCTTTTAGGGTTTCATCGAACTGCTTCCCCAAGCTCTTTACTGGCTTTGATGTATTGTAGGTATGTCATCTCCAAAGAGCTTAAATCTTTCGTTTTTCGAAAGCTTACCTTTCTTCTGGGAACGTGATTGGAAGCGTTAAAACTCATTCTTGCCCAGTTGATGAGTTCTTCGATGTCCTTCAGCAACCGCCTTGCCTCAATGGCGGACGTGCTGGTTATGGTCATGTCATCCATATACGCGCGAATCGGTGGTTGCCTTATACCGAATCTGGAGACTGGTCCTTGACATTCCACTTCAGCCGCCTTTATCAGCATATTCATTGATAATGCGAAGAGAGTCGCTGAAATGGTGCAGCCTGTTTTTATCCCTCTTTCAAGATTGTGCCACGCTGAAGTTGAGGTCTTTGTTACTGCCCTCATTCTAAAATCCTTATAGTAGTTTAAAATGAGCTTAGTGAAAGCAGCGGGTATATGGTACCGGGTTAGAGCTTCTTCTACCAGACGATGGGGAATTGACCCATAAGCATTCTTAAGGTCTAACCAGACGACTGTAACATCTCCTTTATTTTCCTTGGCATCTTTTAGTAGTTGGGTAATGACCCCTGTATGTTCCATGCATCCTGGCATGTCTGGGACTCCTCCTTTTTGAACAGAGGTGTCACTGTAGTTATTTATTATTAGATATTTTGACAGCCTACTGTTTAATAAGCTGAAGAAAAGTTTTCCTTCAACATTCAGCAGCGAAATGCATCTGAATTGGTTGATTTTCTTGGCGTTTTCCTCTTTGGGGATCCATATCCCCTCGAAATACTTCCACTGGTCTGCTATCCTCCCTCTCTTCCAAATGACCTTCAGTAACTTCCATAGGATACGCTGTAATTTTGGGCATCTTTTGTACACTAAGTACGGTACTCCATTCGGGCCTGGAGCAGAGCTTGACCGAGCCTTTTTAAGCACTAATTGCAATTCAACCAAGCTAGGTAGTCCTATGTCGAAATCAATTGAAGGGGGGGGATCTGGTGTAAGAAGCAGATGGTTTTGTTGTTGCTGCTGGTAGGGGTCGCTTAAGGAGTCTTTGAGAAAAGCATTTATTTCCTCAGTGCTACTTTGTAGCGTTCCACTGCGGGTTTCACCCAGTAATTGTTTGGTAAATCCGAAAGGATTGGATATGAAGGCTGCTCTTATATTATTATTAAGGGAAAAGGTCAAAATAATTTTTAAAACTTTAATCCCTTCTAACACGTTCAAAATTTTGATAAAAAATAAAATCTTGTTTCGATTTGGGTTAGCGGGTAACCAAATCGTTACGAGAGTTTATAATGAAAAACATTACATAACTCAGTTTTTTCCGGTGAAAAACACATTAATTTGAAAATTCTTGCAAAAATCAAATAACTGTCAGATTTTAATGAAACTTTCAGAACTTATTCACAAATGAATAAAATTATTATTTTAAAAACATCTTGGTAATTTTTTTTTCTATCTGCTACCTCCACTCCACGTAAATTCATGAAATTTTAAAAAATTAAATTTTGTTGCTGTAAATGGTTTAATTAGCTAAACGCAAGACTCATTGGGGAATGTAAATCATCTATTATTTAAAAAAAAATTAGCCTATATTTTCGAAAATCTGCTCCCAATAATAAAATAAAAAATGCAATATAACTAATAACATTATTTAAATTAATAAGCTTTTAATTGCTTCAATAAATAATAAAAATTAAGGGCATAGTCTGAAGAAAAAAAATTGTTTCGATTACTAATGAAAATTTAAAAGAATTGTTTTAATTTTTAACAAATTCTAGTAATTTATTAAGCTTCAAAAATATTTTTAAAATACTTCAACGGTTTGTTGGGGTTAGTTTAAAAACTAACTAAGATTATATTTAGTAGTCGAAAATTAAAAAGTTTAATACAAATCGTTCTTCCGCCCTATTTTTAAAATAATTTAAAATTTTTTGTGCATTTGAAGTTTTTTGTATGGTAATTTCTATGTGCAAATTAAAAGGTAATGTTATTCAGAGTTTCCTCCCCTTTACCTAAAAAATTGTACAATTATGTCACTTGTGAACGCTTTACACTTATCTCTAATCTGACAACACATTTGATATACGACGGCCAGGTCACAAAGTTCAACTTAATGATTAAGAAATAGTTTTGTTATAAATTTCATGCTATGAATAAGTAACACTTGTGTAAATCAGATTAATTTACCATTAAATTTGCTAATTTTCTAAACATAATATATCACAGATGTTTATTTTATTTTTGCTATATTTTTAAAACCGAGAAGTAAGTTTTGTTTACAAATGTGTCGATCGCTTAAAAATGGCCAAAAAAGTGAAAGATTAAAGAAAAAAAAAAAAAAAATCAAAATTTTAGTTTCCAGTTAATATAATTTCTGTTTGAAATACACCAGAGTATTTTGCTTACTGGAAATAGTAAATTTAATCATTTAGCTTAACTAAAATAAAAGTTTCAAGAAAACGTTTTTTATTTTAAAAAATTCAATTTAAAATTCAAATATAAAAAATGAGTAGAGGGACCTTATATATAAAACCAGTTATCAAAGTGAGGAAATTCTTTATAGAGACGGAACAGTAGTAGTTATTTTTTGGGTTTTTCTTCTCATTTGATTATATGAGATGATAGAGAATCCGTAGCAGGGAAAAGCTGGTAGCTAATGGAAACACAAAGTTTACGACGCTGCGCTCTCTTATATCGAACTGACATATACGGAAGTTGGGTAGCATACTTGATAGGGTACACGTTGGTAGAGGATAAATCGTTGTTTTAAACATATTTCCTAACCGAAAAGTTCAGTAGCTTAGCAAAGCAGCATGAATGTGCAAGTAGTTTAATGGTTAGCGGTTCGGAACAAGCTATGTTCGAATACCGGTCGAGTTCGTTACATTCGCTTTGTTCTTCCCAGCTCCGAGTTAAATAGCATAGCAGACTAGATTCTTTTGCCGTGCTTGGAAGCTAAGCTAAGAGAAGAGCAATTAAATTCAAAACCATATTTAGCTCTGGAGATGCGTATACTACACACTAATGGAAAACATTATGAAGGTGTATATGACATCAAGTGAGAACAAAGAAAGTACCATCGTGCTAGAGAACAATGTAGAGACCAAAATGCAACCCTGTTTTAAGCAACTTACTGTTGGAAAAGCACATGATCTACACTTTATATAATTAAATAGTCAATGATTCAGTAATCATGAAAAACATGAGTGAGCAATAAAGCTTTATATCTAAACTTATTTATAAATGGAACTTTTTGTGTGTGTGTGTGTGTGTGTGTGTGTGTGTGTGTGTATACGTTACCTATAGACTCCGAAACAGCTGAACCGATTGTCTTGAAAATTTACACAGTTGTACTATAAGCGTCTGCAAGTGTTCTTAGTAAGGTTTTGTGTCGAGGTACCCCCGATAAATATCGAAAATCGATAATCGAAAAAATCGGGTGAAAGAAGGAGTGGTCCGATTTTAATCAAATTTGATACACTCATAGACAAAGACATAAGAAACGATATTCAGAAGTTTCAAGGTTGCAGTTCTTACAATAGTGCAGAAAATCGATTTTATATATATATATATCTCGAGACCAGGAAATCAAAATTTGACTTAAATCCATTAATTTTTCTTTCAGTCTACGGTTTCGCTTTAACTGGAAACTTTTTAGTCTTTCGTGCCAACGTCCAAAGAGTCTGAGCTCCAGGATCATGGATTAGTTTTAAAGCTTTCATTACACCCGAGCAACACCGGGCTATACTGTTAGTATATATATAAGTATGCGGTGTAGATAAAAAGAAACCAAAGGAGTATCCTGTACATACAGTGGTAGGATAACTCTCTAAGAGAGTTCTGATGGTTCGCCTGAAATACGCCTATACTTCCGATTTACCATAAAATAATCTGTCTGCCTTAATTATATATATATATATATATATATATATATATATATATATATATATATATATGGCATAGGAATGTTCAGAAGTTGTTAATAATTGTGTTAGCATGAAATCACAAGTCATCGTGACCAAAAATTTGGGCGTAGTGACCTTGTTCAAATTGTTGACTACGACCGATTTTGAGCTCTCCCCAAGAAACTGTAGCTATTGTCTGTTCGGCATAATTATGCTATAAACCACAGGTGAGCGCTATGGATGTTGAACAAATGCAAATCTGCCAGAGCAGACGTTTACAGGAGGGATATATAAAATCCTATCGAAAATTCTCAGTAGAATCTCTGAATACTAATTGTATTAGAGATGATATATTGGTAAATGTACTTAAGGAGTGTCCTGTGATGGTGTCGTGTTACCCATTCATTCAAAAGAAAAAGGAAGAAAATAAATAAAAGAATGCCAAATTATGCCCGTTCTTTATAACCTTGAGGAAAAAAAAAAAGAAAAAAAAATAACAAAGGAAAAACTGCCAGTCGCTCATAGTCGGCCAGGATAATACAAACATGCAACAACGCCTGTGCTTTGTGTCAGAGATGCCGGAAGTAGTTATAAAGCTGACGTGCCCAGCATTTGTCGGCTGTATCATTTACTTTATATGCCAATTCTCCCCTCCATCACAACACCTAGTTTTGTTATTTTTCCCTCCATTATTTCTTGATTCCTTTCTTTCCCAAACAATCCATCAATCTTTTTTCATTTCTTTTTAGGGATCTCAGATTTTGGCTTTCCATTGTATTATCTTTACCGGAGCCTAGATTCTAGACTTACACTTATTAAGTCATGTTGTCTTATCTAAAACAGTAGATGCACTTGCATGATTTGAGCTATTCTAGAAAAAACACAGGAAACTTAATGTCAGAACACATTTACTCAGTTTAGTTTAGTCTAGCACACAGCTAGAGTAAGGATACACTTTTAAGAATTGAGTCACAATAGACAGTCTGACATGCTTGCTCACTATCGCGCCAAAGTAAGCCCCTACTCTTACGTCAGAATAATTCCTGGTAAAGATACTGTGAGAAAAACAAACAAACAAAGCAACTCAGTTTAAAACTAAACAGTACCATTTTAATCTGCACATAGTCACGTGCTGTACCTCTGAAAATTTCACAATTTTCCTACTTGAATTTTCTAATTAACCATGATTCTTAATTTAATGACTGAATTATGAGTGCCACGACTATAAAATATCAGTGGCAATTCAACTACTGCATCGTTAGATATTTGAACTTTAACAAAATATTACAATAACAAACATAAGCATGAATACCGGCTACTATTTAATGAAAGTACCAATGAAAAGATTAAAAACTGAAATTTTCACTGAAGCAAACGTTTAAAGCATGAGAGCGTTATCAGGTCCATTATAATTTTCTTATTGTGTATTCTTTCTTTTTCTCATTTAAACTAAACAGAGTTTCTGGTATTTTTTTTCTTCCGTTATTGCGACAATTTACTGCTCTTTTTCAAAGATTCACCTATCCTTGTATGTAAGAATGATATAATGGCTAAAGAGTCGGGCCCGTTACATTCACTTACTCTTTTCATGGGAAAGGTATGAATTACTCCCCCCAGCTATAGGTTAAAACTTATTACTTGTATCTGGAAAATCATTGTTGTTCCTAAAAAAAAAACTGTTAATGTAATATTCACTTACAAAATGAATTATTCTTACAATCCAAAATATATTTCGGCTTTTAATAACCCATAAATCGTTTTTAAGCAAAAAAATAAAAATAAAAAAAATAAAAAAATGTTGTGAAGTGGAAGGTAGTGAGACGAAAAAAATTAAACATGTTCAATAAAGTTAAGCAAGTTTTTAAAATATTAATATACCGAGCGAACTTTAAATATCTTGTAATGGGTTGATAAGACATAAAATATCAATCACCCTCTACAGGTAAACGGAGAATATGTTATTTGAAAACAAAATCGATTTAGCAAACACGGTTAATTTGCTTGTTTAAATTCAGTGTAGGATAAGCTAACAATTGATCTATTGTTCTTATTTATTGAATTTAGTTTTGGCCCATGCCACAAATATGGAGAACTCATTTTTCAGTTGTCACGGTTAACCAGGTTAGATCACTAACGTTTACACAGCGGTGAAGTGTTCCCTACAAATAATCTAAAGTCATAAACTGTCCCGAAAAGAGAGATTTATTTAGTCTTGCGTAATCCCAAAACTAATTGGAATGTCGCATTGGAGGGGAAAAGGTACTTTAACAATAAGTAAAAGCGTGGAATCCAAAAATTTGAAATTTTGTCAAACTTTCATTAATTTTCTCACATAAAAATATTTAATTGAAATCATTTTTATATTAATATAAATTCTTCAAACATTTTTTGTTTACACAGATAATTTTTCTCTATTTTCAGATAACTTTTAATTAAAAGACATTCTAAGCAAAACAGACCCTTTCTTTATAATCAGTTTTGGCAGAGTATACCAAGCTAAAACAATACTTTATACATAAAAATGTTCGTGCATTTGAGCCACTTGGTCGTATACTTGCTTTTACTAATAAAATATTTCGGCTGATGCATTCTTTAGCCCTCCTAAAGTATATTCAGTAAGAAAGAAAAAGTTTCTTTAGAGATGCAAGAGAAACAATGGCATTAAATTTTAAGAGCAGTAAGTATACAAAGAATAGACTAAAATTTAGTATGTAATAAATTATGTGTCCCGGTAGTGTAACGGTTATCAGCGCAGAAAGTGGAACCGTCGAGCCGCGTTCAAATTCTGATCTAGTTTGTTGCGTGCACTTTTGCACTAATATTATCCATATATTTTCTTCCCAGTTATGAATCAAATAGCAGTCTAAAAGCAGTCAGTCTTGTGAGTAGTACAACTTTAAATTTAAAACCCTGGATATAGCAATGGAAATAACACCCCACTATCTTTTCCAAGAAAGTCTTGGCAATTCATATACAATAAAGAAAAGGAACATGTAGATAGCCTTGTTCGCTTTCGTCTTGTAGGGACAGTCTTGAAAATGTCCCTTCTCAAAAGGTTTCATATTTTTTAGGCCAGTGATCCTAATCTAAAAGGTAAGTATTTCGAAAATACAACGCGGATTTCTGTCGTTTATTCGATTGGTTGGAGAGAATGAGAGTGTGAAAAAAGCAGGTGTCTTCTTCCAAAAAGCAACGCATTTTATCTGACCGTTTTGACTCGTTGATCGTTTTATTTATTGACATGGTTAGAATAACAATTTTAATTTTAATGCATACTTAAAATCACGTATTCAAATGAAATGCTTTGTTGCCATTCAGTCACGTGTAAACCAGTCTTAAGACATTGTTTTTTTTTTTTTTACCATATCACCATAAATTTCTGTAGTCAAGTCATGCTGTTGAATATATTGCATTTCCTATGACATTTTTCGTCCGTACTTGTGCTTTCTTGAGTTTTACAGGCTTTGAAAGTTTACGATACAATTAGAGAAACGAATTAATTATCGTCGAACATAACATAAAAATGCAATTTTTTTATTCGAAAGGTAACAATCTGTAATCCAATATTATTTTTTAAAAATAACCTTAGCATTTGGTCAGATTTCAGCAATGTCAAACAGATTTTATTCAAGTGGGTCTGTTGTTCTCATTCTTGTGACATTCAATGTCATTCGTGATTAGTGTTAAGATTTATGATCATCTCTTCTTTCAGAGACAATTAGTCTATAAATAGACAGCGGCTCATTCGTTTTTGCCTGGAATCACACGAATTCGCTAAATATTGTTTGCTGGACAAATGTACCAAGAGCCATGAAATATTTAGTAAAAAAAAAAAAAAAAAAGTGTTTACACCGCGTAACAAAAGTGGTGATACCCGCAACAATACTATTCTCCAATACATATAGCAAACTTTAAACAATATACGAATAAAACTGTTGATTGTTTTTTTTTTCTTATAAGTGTTAGTCCTATTTAGTTATTTATTAAGGGGTTTCCCATGTCTTTATTTTTTAGTTACCGAGTACAGATAGTAAATCTGAAAAGACGAATCTATCAGACCCACTGGATTCTATAATATCTAAAGCAAAGTATATGGCCGAATATTATGCACTGAAGCTTTGTCAGGTAACTATTTCTGCGTTGTTATATTGTTAATTATAGCTGAGCATCTAACTTTGTCCAAGATTTTAGAGCCATCCGTGTATATGCTTCTAATTTGGGTGTCCTTGTAGAACATTATGGGTTTCTTCCACGTAATCAGATAAGTTGTTATTAGTTTCAGTGTATTTAGTAAAGTTTAACAGTATCATAGGATGTTTTCTTAACTTGGGTTTTTTTTAGATGGTAGTTTTATGAATTAGTGATTTATTTGAGTTTCGCTGATGAGATTTTCTATTGTAAGGGCCAAAAGGTTTGAAAAGCATATTCGTTTATATAAAAACATTTTTGTATTTAGGATTAAAGATACAATGGTATGATAAAGGGTTTGTTGGGCAAGATCTGAGCTTTAGATAATATTGTTGTGCCAGTTTTTCTCGTCGCAATTTTAACCGTGCTCCATGAGCTTTAGCGTATAAACTTTCTATACGCGAGGTTTTGAAAGTATCCAGAACCAGTCTCAATCCTGTATGGTAGATAGAGTCAATGATTTTTTTTTTTAGGTATGATTTCCGAGTTAACCTATATACGAAACATCCGTAGCCCAGTTTGATTCTAATTAAAGTTATATATAATTTCAGGAGCGATATTCGATCTGCTCCCTAGTCAACGTTACCCATAACTCGTAGTAATTGTAATGATTTGAAGTATTTATGTTTTATGTATTTTAAGTGGGGGATGATTTGTTTCTTTAAGCCTAAGACTTGAAACATTGTACTTTTTTTTTTTCAGATTGCAGAAATAAATACGATTTGTTTTTGATTGAGATCTTCAGTGTGGATATTTTTGGATCTGTAGCAGATTAAAATATCTACATATAAATAATATCAACTTCTTGATTTAAGCAATTAACAATATTTTTAATTTTTATGTTGAAAAGAGTGACGGACAGAATGCAACTTTGTGGAACTCACCCTTCTTGGATTTTGAAATTCAAGAGAGTTAATCCTACACGAACTCTGAAACTTTTGACAAAATATTTATCAAATTGGGAAATTTGGCCATTAATCCAAAATTGCATAAGTTTTTCGTTATTCCATATTGTTTCATAGGCCTTTTTTTTAGATCAATGTAAAGGGCTATTGCGTAATTGTTTTTTTTTTTTTAATAAAAGGCTCTCTAATGAATGTTTCCAATCAAACTATGTTGTCGCTTTAGTGTCAGAATTCACTCTAGAGGTTGGTCATTAAACCATTAGTTTCGAAGTAAGAGTTCAGTCTTTCATTCAGTGTTATTTGTAGGGTTTGTATATGAAACTTGTTAATGTTCTGGGTTGGAAATTTCTTGGGTTTGATTTTTTTTTATTTGATTTTAGTATGAGGATCACAGTAACACGTTTCCAGCTATTTAGGAGTTTTCCCTTAAGCCATATTTCATTAGAAATGTTTAACAGATATTTTAAGGATTTTAGAGGGAGTTGTTTAAAAAATTTCTAATGAATTTCATCTGAGCCAGTGGCTGTATTATGTGATTCGCTTATTGAATGTATAAGTTCATTAAGGGTAAAAGGCTGATTGTAATCTTTTTTGTTGTTCGAGTTAAAGTTCAGCTTATTTTTTCTGCGTCTTGCTTAACTGGAATTGCTTTTTGTAGTTTTTGCGAGAGGAACTTTGTTTAAAGGTTTCTGCTAGTAGATTTGCTATATCTTTTTTTTTTTAATGTTGAGAAAGGTGATTTCGAAGAGATAATAGATTCTTTTTCTAACAATTTTCCTTATACTCCATACAATTGTTTATTTAGTATGGGAGTTTATTTTGTGTAATTTGTCCATGATTTTCTTCTAGCTCCTTTGATGGTTCTGCATACTTTTGCTGTTTAGCTGGAATAGATTTAAATTATGGGATGTAGGTTGGGTATTAAATTTTCATAGTGCTGCTCTACGTAATCTTATTGCCTTTTTGCAATTTTCTTCGAATTATGGTCTTTGATGTCTATTTGATTTAATGCTTTTTGTATACATTTTCTCGCAATTGCTATTAATGTTTCAGAGAAACATTCAATATATTTTTTGTCATCTTTGTTATTTTTTGACAGTATTGGTTTTTATATTCCCTTCAGTCTTCTTTGTTTAGTTTCCATCGAGGTAGATGGTTTTCAATCGGTTCTGAACTCGTCAGTATAATTGGGAAGGGATCACTGTCGCATTACTTGTCGCATATTTGCCAACTCTAATCCTTAAGAATAGGAGGGTCACAATGATATGCCAATAGCTAAGTACGTACCTTATGCAGAGTGTAGATATGTTTACTAAATGATCAGTCTAATGCATAAGTCATGGTTGTAAATTACATTTTCCAGGATTTTCCCCGAGTTCTTCCGACGGAATATAAAAGACAATTTGTTAAAACTTTTTTTTTTCCGATAACGCCGATTCACTGGTAAAACATGTCAGAGAAGAATAAACACTTTTTATTGGAAATATTAGACTGAGTCATAAGCAATTTCTGTTTTTGGCAACCGATTGTAATATTTTAAAGAGTAAAATTGATAAACAAAAACGAACATTATTTATGATTCAACCTAATAATTTGTGGATAATATTTTATTATGCTTTTGAAGTTATTTATTAAAAAAATACATATTAACTTATCACATATACAAACATTAAAACAGGTGAAGGAAGTGCAAAAAACAAAACAAAAACAAAACTCGTTCTTTGCTCTAGCTCGTCATTTTAATAAATTTGCATATATTATGTGTACGTTTTAAGCCTTTTATTTTCATCATTTTTTAATTTGAAAACCCCAGCATTATGTGCATTAAACTAAAGTTGCTATCGAACAGGTTAAGAGCCAGAAGAGAGAATACTCACCTTATACATCATGACAACCCTTTCAGCCTTGTACCAAGTGTTGTATGCTCCAGAATTGGATTTAAGGTTATCGCTCCCTGAAAAAAATTAGAAAAACAGACATAGGAATATTTCAAAGTACAGGGATTGTCGAATCGAGTAGAAAATAAAGCATATGTTTGCCATAATGAGTTCACCACTCAAAATTATAACAGAACAAAACAGCTGTGATTTAAACAGGTTTCCTTCCTTTATGACTAACAAGCACTTTAGTTTCAAATATGAAAGTTCAAAGCCAGGAAAAATTTCCTATGAACAACATTTGTGTCTTTAATAAAGTTTGAAGGGGTTTTAAAATATTACATCTTCCCTTCCTACTACGAGGAACCTCCCTTTATGGGAAACCGAAATAATATATTAATGTTTACATGTTAGTAATCCAAGTCGGGATGATAATAGTAATATTAGTTGATTTATTATAAGGATAAATTTGATTAATTGACCAAACAACCAGTACTACTTTTGGTTGAAATTTATAAAATCTTTCTTTTAAAACAATTTTTCAACGATAGGCTTCTCCAGTAGCTGTTATTGGTCTTTCCAGTAGGGATGAGTGACGGGGGGGGGGAAGGCTTCCTTCTTGATAGTTTCAGATCATACTCAGAGCGCAAACTGAAATCTTATTAATACCAAATATCTATGTATAGTTTGAATGAATAAAGATCAGATTGACATTTTTTGTATTGATAAAGTCTGTTTATTTACGATTTCGAGTCCCAGGATCCATTAGAATCGCAGAAGCACCACATGTACTGCAACTGTAGCAGTAGGGACGTATCTCATTCAGAATTTTCTTTCTCATAGACTGATTAACAACCAAGGCTATAGGACCCGTCTTTCTATTTATCTGAGCTGATGAGTGCCTAAGAATATATGAGTTCATCAGTCAGTTAAGTGCCATACATGTTACACGCTTTGGGCGATCATGTCTCGAAAGAGACATGACTCACTGGACAGAAGATTATCCCGTAGTAGGTTGCCATTGCTTTCTGTGGTAGACTGGTTGCCAACCATGGCTATAGAACCCAGTCTGTTCTATTATTTAACCCATAACTGGAGGGAAGGGACGGATTAATACATTTCCCAAGGGTATTTGTGCGCAAGTAAAGGCAAGGAATTCAACCTGAATTCAAACTTAGCTTCCCGGTTTGTTGTTCCGAGTCGATATCTACTGCACCACAACGCACATACCTTTCCTAATTAAATGCAAGGAGTCAAAATTATTTAAGAAACATTAATCTAAATTAAAAAAATCGGTCCCCCTATCCGACAGAGAATGCTGGACAATCGCATCACAGATGAAAAAGTGACTTGAAGCAAAAGAAATGTGGTTCTCCAAAAGGATGCTGAAAATACCATAAAATGAATTTGTGAGCAACGACGAAGTTTTAAAGAAAATTAAATAAAAAATAACTTATATTTAGCATCAGAAAGTGGCAATTGAAATTTCTAAGACACATATTGAGGAAAGATAGCTTAGAAAATTTGACACTCACAGAGCAGATGAAAAACCTACATAAGGAGCCAATGTAAATGTTCGGCAGAACATAAATTAAGAAAAAAAAAAGACAAACTTTAAATTTATTAAAAGTGCCTCTTTAGTAACCAGACTTATAGGAAACGAATGTAAAGAACTCGACTGAAATTTGAACTCGACATTCGGATTTCTTATTCCGAGTCGCTAACCATCAGAACACAGTGAATTCACATTTTTATTTATTTACAAAAATAATATCGGAAGAGGATTACGATTAAATGTTGATAATAATGAGCGCATCTTATTTTCTTAGATGATCAAAACAGAAAAATGTGTGTTCTTGCGGGATAGCCTAGTCGATATCTAAAAATAAAAAAAAGCATCTGACAAATATCACAAAACAAAAACTTTATTTAGGTGGGTGGAAAGAGAAAAAGAGAGGGGCCAATCTTCCAAAAATGGAACTCCTTAGGAAACATGCGCGCTGCTATAAAATCTGGTCATTGTGGAGAAAAGTGCATACACACTTAGAAAACGTATTGAAACATTCGTTAAAATAATATAATGTAAGCAGGTTTGAAGAAAGAAGTGTGGTGTATCTCTTCAGGATATAAGTGATCATGCCTCTCCCCAAACTTCTATCCACTGAGGTCCTAAGTTTTTCTCCTTTTACTAAAGGCTCTTTCCTTTCAGCCATCCATTCACACAAGCTCGTCAAGTGAACGACTTGCTGTCTGCTCCATTTCCCATTTTGCCCTCAATATGTTCCGTGAGGAGTAAGTTTGCCAATATCTCCTTCTGGTGTCCAAGGAATTTCAGTTGTTTTTTTTTTTTCCCTAATTCTAAATATAATTGTTCTTTTTGTGGCAATTTTCTTTAGGAATTTCTTGTTACTTACCCGTTACACCCATGGAATTTTCAGTATCTTTCTCTAGAACCACATTTCTGTTGCATCTGTGGAGAGATTGTCCAACAATCATTGCCAATTAAAAGGATTGATAGCAATCCAACGCTTTTGAGTTTGTTTTTAAAGAAATTTTTCCATTTCCCAGTACTTTGCTTAGATCTTGGAATGCTTCTTTTGCTAACCCAGTGCGTGTTCGGATCTCTGTGTCACCCTTTCCATCTTCTGTTAAAATATTTCCCCAGATATTTATATACTTCTGCACCAAAACTTATCGAAACATTCGTTAAGAAAATGATGTAGGATTTAGCGGTTTCTTTATATAAGTATTTAGTATTAACAAATTTTTCCTAAAATTGCTTAAGCTCAGCAAAGCAACTGTATCATAAATAAAATACAATACAGACTAGTTTATTTTTAACTATCGGAACCATATATTTTTGGTTGAAGAGACAATAGTAATAAGCTTTTCTTGTAACTTAACTAAATGATAGAAACAAAGATTTGTTTTACAGTGCTGTTTTTATAATGCCTAGATCCCTCTTTCGACTCATTGAATCAGTTGGTAGGTCTACTCCAAGGCACTTGATTTACAGTGTCGCACCTGAATCTACCTTCTTTTATGTACCTTGTCCTTTTAGGATGTAGGCGATCATGGCTTTCCTCATCTCCCTATCCCTGGTGGCTTTCTCTTGTTGCACCACGCAACCCTCGTTCCGTCATTCACTTGATCATATCCTTCAAATATGTTATCTGCTGCTTTCCCCTGTCTATTTTCCCCTCTATCTGGCCTGTTAGTATCAGGTTCTTCAAGCTCTCCTTCCTAATTGCATGTCCCAGGAACTTTAGTTATCTCTTTCTGATGCTCAGTATTAATTTCCTTTTAGTTTCCATCCTTTCCAAAACCTCGTCATTGCTCACATGCTCGGTTCATGATATTCGCAGCATCCTTCTGTAGAATCACATTTCAGCTGCTTCAGGTTTTTCCTTCATCTTCGAAGATATTGTCCAACACTCACTGCCATATTGAAGAACCGATATCACATAGCAATCCAGTACTCTCCTCTTTGTTTCTAGCGAAATTGTCCCGTTTCTTAATACTTTACTCAACTTCTGGAATGCTTCCTTTGCCATGCCAATTCACCTTCGGATCTCTGTGTCGCACTTTCCGTCTTCTGTTCGAACATTTCCCAGGTATTTAAGTTTTTGTACCTGCTTGATTTTAGTGTCGTTCACCTGTATTCGGCACTTTGGAGTGCCCTTTTTGCTGATGACTATGAATTCGGTTTTCTTGTAGTTTATTTGTAGTCCTTTCTTGTCACTCTTCAGCTACCTTTTGTAGAAGGTCTTGTAGTTTCCTTTCTGTGTCTGCTATCAGCACTGTATCATCTGCGTACCTTATATTGTTTAAAATGTTGCCTCCAATGACAAATCCTGGCATAACTTCTAGGGTTCTCAGAATAGTCTCGCTGTACAAGTTGAATAGATCCGGTGAAAAGACAAATTCAGCAGATACAAAGATTGAAAAGGGTGTAAGACAAGGATTTGTCTTACACCCTTTTCAATCTGCTGAATTCGTTAGCTGTCCGTATGCAGGCGGTTTGCTGCCAGTAGAGATTCTTGATTACTCTTAGGTCTTTCCTAAATATGTCGAGGCTGTCAAGCATCTCCAATCCTTTGTGGCGTATTTTGTCAAACGCCTTTGCATAATCAATAAAGTACAGGTATAAGTTCTTCATTTGTATTTCCCTTTCAGAGAGCATCCTAATCATAAATATGGCGTTCCTTGTTCCAGTGTCTTTGACGAAACCGCACTGTTCTTGTCCTATCTCTGGCCTGATTCTGCTTCTCGCTCTATTCATCAGGATTCGGACAACCTGTTTTGTTATATGGCTTATTAAACTGATGGTTCTGTGGAGTTCGCACTCGTCTACTCCTGGCTTCTTAGGCAGTGCTATGAAGATCACTTGCTGAGGTCATTTAGTATCACGATTATAAATTTCATTTATTATTTCTGTAATTTTCTCTATGCCAAATTCTTCCAGGGCTATCAGCAGCTCTATGACTGCCATCTGGTCCAGCTGCTTTGTTTCTATTCAGTTTGGCTAATTGCAGATTCCCCTTCAGACTTTAATATTTCCGCTCAGTCCACATCTTTGGGTATTATCGGTTGCTCTCTCTTGTTGTGGAAAAGATCTTTTACATATTCTTCCCATCGTTTTAGTATTTCCTCTTCAATATGATTGTTCCATCCTTGGATCTTATACATCCTGTTGAAGAGCAAGTTTTTAGACATGCATAAAGAAATAAAAAAAGATCTGACAGGAATCTACCTTACACATTTATAAATCTACCATTCGTCCGTATACGGAACCATGCTGTCATATCTGACTTGTTGCTCCAACTATATACGATAAAGGTTCTTTACAAAATACGAAGTCGGCTCTAATGTAATTGATCCTGACCTGGTATTTTAACTTCCGTCACATGGCTTCCCTCTGTCTATTCATGGTAATTGTTTAGATTGAGCTTTTATCATAGGTGCTTCGACCGCAAGTATTTAAGCGTATTACTGATTTGTAAAGTAGGTCTCACCGCTTTACCGTTGAACTAGATAGATATGCAATCGTATGTTCTTTTTTTTAAAATCATATCACCCCAAGCAAGGCAGTCCACTGCCACTATAGCGCAGGGAGTTACATAGAGCTATGGGGTATAGGAAATGTCAGAGGGAGTGTGATAGACGAGTTAGGAGGTACGTAGGAAGAGCATTGGAGGAAATGGGTGCGAGTTAGTGTGTTAGGAGGTGTCTATTGACCTTACATTTAAACTCCTGGAGGTTGTAGCCGTCGGGGAAGCAATTATGCGGAAGGGAATTCCACAGGCGGGAAGTGCGAGAAAAGAAGCTATTGGAGTAGAAATTGCGGTTACATTTCATCGGTTTCACTGTAAAAGGGTGGGACCGAGTTGCCAATCTAGTATCTCGTGCAAATTCACACCTAGAGGGCACCAGTAATTTAAGTTCATCCGAGCAGAAGCCGTGAAAGTACTTAAAGAGGCACAGGGAAGCCACGTCACGCCGGTGAGAGAGTGACTGCAGGCGGTCAACTAAGTCGGTATCGATCACATTACAGATTCTCCGCTGTATTTTGTCAAGAAGCCCGAGGAGAATAGCAGGGGCACCCGACCAGATGTGGCAGCAGTATTCAATACACGGGCGGACGGTAGATTTATATATGTGCAGGATAGATTCAGGCGGAAAGAATTTCCGGGCCCTGCACAGAGAGCCGACTTTCATAGCAGCGGATTTAGCAATGGATTCGACGTAGTCATCCCACTTGAGGTCTGCTGAGAGTGTCAGGCCAAGCAGGCGTACTGTTTTACTCTCTGGGAGGCAAGCCTGTTTTCTGCTAATGGGGGGGGGGGGTGGAGGAGGTGCGGTTGTCTGTGGTGGTTAATTGACAGCAGCTTCGTTTTGGAAGAATTGAATTTTACGAGCCATTTCTTACCCCAATCTACCACGGATTGGAGGTCCTTTTCAAGCTCGGCAGCGAGGTTCGCCTTGTCACCAACACCAGATTTTTGATCGAGGCGAGGGTAAACTGTAGTGTCATCAGCGTACATACCTACTTGGGATGTTATGACATCGGGGAGATCATTGATGTAGATTAGAAAGAGCGTAGGACCTAGGATAGAGCCTTGGGGGACACCAGCGTTTGTAGGATAGTTCTGAGAGGCATGTCCGTTTAATACCACCTTCAGAGTGCAGTTAGAGAGGAATGACTGGATTAGGTCCAATAAAAGTCCAGTTATGCCGTAGCTTCGCAGTTTCCGTAGAAGGCCGGCATGCCATACTCTGTCGAACGCTTTAGAGATGTCCAAGGCGACGGTTCGGGCTTCACCATTGTTGTCGAGAGCCTGGTATATATACTCAGTGATGGTCATTAGCATATCAGCAGTGGACCTTGTGAAGCGGAAGCCATATTGCTTGTCCGAGAGTAGCCTGTGGGCTGTGAGATGTTGAACGACCTCGGCGTTGATAATGTCTTCGAACACTTTGCCAAAGATCGGAAGAAGGCTGATAGGGCGGTAATTTGCGGTGTCAGAGGGTTCACCAGTGTTCTTAAATATTGGAACTACAGTAGAAGTCTTCCAACAGGCAGGAAAGCAGGAGGAGGATAGACAGCGGTTGTAGAGCTTAGAAAGGACAGAGGAGAGTTCAGGGGCATATTTCTTCAAGACTATGATTGGGATTCCGTCCCCACCACTCGCTTTGTGAGGGTCAAGTTTTGAGATTATGTTAGAAATCAGCGAGGGCGTGATGTGGACGTCGTTCAATTGGGCCTCTGTTCTAGGTGGGAAGTCGGGTGTATAGACTCCAGACGAATCCAGACACGAGTTGGTCGAGAATCTACGGGCAAAGCATTCAGCCTTGTCCGCTGAGGACCTCAAACTCGTTGATTAGTGGGGGTATTGAGGACTTACTCATACTTTCTGATACATTGTGTAAATATTCCCTGTAGATATTTTTATTACAGGTAAAACAGCAGAAAAAAAAGGAATGCTTTCGGGTGTGGAGCATATAGCTCAGTTCTTGTTACTGGGCCCCGCGCACAAAAAAATAATTTCTCTGTTCCTGGCTTAGATACCAGGAAGTGTTATGGATCTTACTGAGGCGAACAAATCAGATTAGAAGTTAATACCTCGAGAGGAACGCTTCTATTTAAAAGCTGTTTTCGTCTCTCCAAAGTCCGTTGAAATATCCTGAGGACAGCCCTCTTTTACAGTTTGTGGGTCCCGATTAGTGACTGCTTGAGCGAAGCCTCTATACAAGACTGTCTTCCCGTCCATCCGAGTAACGGACACGTGTATTCTGGGGGATGGCATCTAGTAGCTCCATCGTCAGAAGTTAGTGAAGCATCTTTTTGGCACCAGGCATTATTGGAATCAACAAAAAGAGGCAAATTTTATTGCCTGCATATCTTGGTACTGAAAGCCAAAGAAATGTCACAAGTTGCATAATTCATCTAAACCTCTTTCACGTCTAATCTCTCTTCAAAACGAAATATGTACGTCGCATATCAGAGACAAGGATGCGGAAATCGACATGAGTGTTTAATAATAAATTATGCGTGTCGGTGTGAAAAATATGCTGAGAGCGCAACTTAACTAGATATATCATTACATACAGTTCAGATATCACCCAAGAGGAGCGGTGTTAATTATGCGTTTGTGCAGAAGTCGACATGAAAAGTAAATCTTATTTTCGAAAACAAACACGACTGTTTATTTACTATGGATATTTTTGTACACACATTTAATACTTTTAAGTTTAAAAAAAAAAAAAGGACTTCCCACTTGTTACACATAATACTTAAAATTATTGATTAAAAGACGCGTACACACACACACACATATTATATATATATATATATTATTAGTTTTGTGGTATTCTATAATTATAGGTAAAAGTGTGCAATAGTCGGAAGAGGGGGTAGAAGAAGTGTAAATATAAAAGTCAACACCGAGTTTCATGTATGAGCACCATCTTCAATCCTGAAGATGGTGTCCAAGCTTGAAACAGACTGTCGTTACATGGTGTTGACCTCAGTGGATGTGTGTGTTTGTGGACAACGGAATCAAGTTGACATCATTATATATATATATAGTCTGGAGGTCATGATCATGAATAATCCCATTCTATTGACATACACACTCCCTTCAATTAACCAATCTATATAAATAATCAATCTAGAAGTTAAATAGCCGTAAACTGGGAAATACCTATTTTCTCTTCCTTTATCCTCTAATGAACTACACGCGCAATCCACTATATATACACACTCTCTTTATGCGATGGACAGATTGTCATCTAAATTACGCAAAAAAGGAATAACACTAACATTTCATTTAAACAGGTATATTTATAAAAAATATCTTGAAATACCAAGGACTAAATTTATTCAATAAAACTACTACTGACTTCAGCCATCGCCTTCAAACGTTTTCGGAATATCTTGCAACTCTTCTGGACGGTCTCTTTGTTTAAGTTGGTGAATACTGCCATAGTCCTTGCTTTCAGTTCATTTTTGGTGTTACAAAGAGTTTTCTTAGTCTCTCGCTCAACTGCGTCTCTTACATAAGTTTACAGTCTGGGAGTGAGCAGATGTAAGGGGTGATGTGTTCGCCGAAATTATCTGACAGCCATGACTGGTTTCTCCTGCTTGGTGTAAAGTCCTGTTGCAAAACATAAGGCCTTCTAGCAGCCACCCTCGTGATTCAAAGCAGCACTACCTCCTTAAGACACTTGATGTAGGCCTCCGTGCTGAGTGAGTACGTGTGGGAAGATGAATGAAGCATAACGTTACCATCACTAATGATCCCTCCAAAGACCTTCATAATCACTCAGACTCATATAACTTTTTCCGAATCCTCTGCACTAATTTGATGTAAAATCTACACGAATTCGTGTAAAATCTTCTGTACAATAAAGACGGAAGCTGATGATGGTTCGCCTGAAACAGGCCTATGCATCCGATTTACCATGAAATAACGTGTCTGCCTTAATTTTTCTGAGATATATATTCACACACGCACGCACACACACAGTGTGTATGTATATATAACGCTTTACATTGTTACTACACTGAGCATAAGCAGATAAGGCACGTGATGATACTTATTCTAGCACATTTTTTAAAATTCCTCGTCATTTTTAATGGAGAAACCAGTACTTATCTCGTAATTTTTTTACGGGTACTATCCTATTATTACAACATTAAATAAAAAGTAATACAGAGACTGCATTATAAATTTGGTCACTTTCTGAAAATCATGCTCAATTTTGCCTTTTCAAATCAAATTGAAAACATAAGATTAAGAGTCGTGAGGCTGAGTTGCAAATGAAGTACAACGCGTATATTTTTGAGTTATTTGTATCATCAATGGGTGGGGAAGGATAAATAAAAGATATGATGTTATGGTGCAACTTTTAAGAAGTTTACTTGAAAATATCTGAAGCGAGAGGAAGTTTCACTTCATCTCACCGTTGTATCATGGAATCAACAACTTTGACGTGTGACCAAATAATGAATTAACAAATTGGCTAAAAAGAAAATAATATACAAATGAAAGCATCTACAACACAATTTTTGGACAACTTAACCTATATTTTAAAATTTTAAGTGGCAGGCGACAAAATTGGTAAAATAAATAGTTAATTGGCACAATGACGCATTCTGGTTAAACAACTTCCTGTTTTAAATATAGTTTTAAATGGTTCAACAGTTTCTTTTATAAAAATACAATAAAAACGTCTTAAAAATATCACTCGGATCTGATATATGATACTGGGATATCAGATAATGTTTACTCAAATACTGTAAATTACTAGCATTTGTATCAAACCTAAAAATAATGTTAAATGTAACTAGAGTGACGGTCTTTATATATATATATATATATATATATATATATATATATATATATATGTGTGTGTGTGTGTGATAAAAAAAATGAAATACGTTTACCTCTCAGCAACTTAGATAAAGCAAAGTTTTTCAAATAGCAAAACACTTCTTCAAAATGTTAAATAGATTAGCCGAAAGTGCTTGGGATATACAATAAAGGGTGATTTCTACACACATACAAGAAAATCAATAAAAATATTAAAGTTACCTTATCACTTTTCAATTAAACATGCATTAGAGAGTAATTGCTTCCAAAATACACGACTATGTTTTTTATCAAGCATGTTTCATTAAATATCATAGATAACGTTTGTTTAAATAGATATATATGAATGAGAGAGATGTGCTAATATACAAGTAGAGAAACTTTAGGTACGAAGTGACTTTCTCAAAGAAAAAAGGCAAGGGAAAATAGTAAGGAAAAAATGAAGAAAAAGATAAATCATGCTCTAACCCCTCACTCCTAATTTCCGCTCAAAGATATATAAACATCAAGTGAGACACGGTGTGAAGGAGGATAACTTCACTTATGAATAAACTAGTAATACTGTATTCAATTTAAATAACATCGTTGTGGAGGGAAAAAATTGAAGACAATATCTCTTCGAGCAGAACTATAATAATAATTTCAACCCAAGCAAGGCGATAATTCTACTAAGGTGCAAGGGGTTACTCGGCGTGAAAAAATAAGAAATCTTTAGTGAGCAGAAAGGACAATGAATGAACGGGTTTCAGGAAGATAGAAGATTGCGATTGACGTTCGATTTAAATTTTTGAAGATTGCGAGTGGCAGGTTTGAAATAAATTTATGCAGAGAAAAGTGCTAGAAAAGGAACTATTAGAATACAACTTACGGTCACATCCAGCTATTTCAACAGTAAAACGATGAGACAATGCTACCGTTCAGGTATTGCGCTTAAATTCACGCGGTCGAAGTACCAAGGACGAAATTATAACAACTACTATGAAAACATAATTGAAAAGCAATGGTATAATGACGGAAGTCGTGATTCCAGGTCACCTTCGATGATATTACAGACCCTTCTTTCAATTTTGTCAAAATGTTCAAAATATGTAGCAACAGAACCAGACCAGCAATCCACGACTATTGAACAGGTGAAGAGGCTCATCCCTTGTTCCCTGTTTAGGATGTGGTTTCCAGCTTTCTCTTTTCCAATATTTTCACTCTTACGTAGCCCCCTGCACATCAGTGGCGTTAACGCCTTGCTCGGGGTGATATGATTAAAAAAAAAAACAAATTAATGCACGTACGAATGTTAGATTTATTAATATGCAAGATGGAATCAGAGAAGGAAAAATGTTTGGCACGACGCAGTTAAGTACCTTTCATAGCAGCAGACCTAGTAATTGATTCGAATATAATCACTACTTCATGCCAGGGGAAATCGTAAACTCAAGAAAGTACATTTAATGCCGAAACATATTTGGGATTGTAAGAATAATTTCATTTTTGCGAGTAAATGTTGCATTAATTTCATTGCGAATAACGTTGATTTGTTTTCGAGATAAAAATCCTTTTAACTCCTAAGTTGGGCAGGCGACAAATTCATGCCTTTCCCAAGGTTATTTGCGTGTAAGTGAATATAACGAACCCGACTGGAATTTGAACTGGGCTCTCCTCCGATTTTTCATTCCGAAGTCATAACAGCTTCTTTTCTCGCGCTTCCCGCCTGTGGAACTCCCTTCCACAAGTCTGCTTTCCCGACAGTTACAATCTCCAGGTGTTTAAATGTAGGGTCAATAGACACCTCCTATCACACTAACTCCCAACTATTCTCACAACACTCATCTACCCAACCCTCATTCTCGGTATCCTCACCCGCCTATCACCTACCCTCTGTTATTTCCTATATTTAATCAGCCTTTCTCCACTCTACGTAGCCCCCTGCACAGTAGTGGCAGTGACATGCCTTGCTCGGGGTGAAACGCTTATAAAAAATAAAAAAAAAAATAAAAAAAATTACATCACCCGCAAATTCATGTCACACAGAAATTCGACGGTCTACAGAAATATATTTTATAGAAACTAAGTAAAATAAGACAAGAAAATGTCCTTAAAAAAATATTTGGTCTCGTTCAAAACGGGTTCCTTTTTGCGTCAACAGTGGCAATATACCGGCAGAACAAAGCAGATCAATTTTTATAGCACTACCTAAGTAGCCCAGTGTAAAGGAATTTGAACGCCACCGAACAATCAGCTTAATGTGCCACATAACAAGACTCATCATCCGGAGTATGATGAACAGAACGCGCTGCAGAATCGGCTCAGAGGCAGGACAAGAACAGTGTAGCTTCGTTAAAGTTACCGGATCAAGGAATGCGATATTCATGCTCAGAAAGCTTTCTGAAAAAGCAATACAAATGAAGAAGGACCTTTATCTGTCCTTTATAGACTACGCAAAGGCATTTGACAAAGTACGCCACAAAGACTTGGTTGAGAAAAGACATAAGGATAATCAAGAACATATATTGGCAGCAAACCGTTTGCGTACGGATAAGAAATGAACTCAGTAGGTATACAAAATAGAAAGGGGCGTAAGACAATCAAGCCTGGAGAATCAAATACTCATAGGACAGATAGAAGGAAAGAGAGACATGGGAAAGCAGCGTGAGACACATTCAATAGACCTGAGCAAATGGATGGCGGGGCGGGGTTTGGGAGAGATACCCAGAGGAAAAATATTGAAAGAGACAAGGCCAAGTGGAAGTCTATAATCACCCCCGTTCTGAAGGGACACGGCACATTAAGAAAAAAATATTTATGAAATTCTAATATTTGTGCTAAAAGATTTCCTGGAGTGGTCGCGAACATTTCGAATTTCGATTGATGTAATCTACGCTTATTTCACACTAATGCCTTTAAAGAAGACATTGGTCCCTTTTTCTCAACGTTCTGTAGATTATGAAAAATAACCCAATGATGGAATTTTACGGTAATTGATAAAAAAAAAAATCAATGTGCGCACAACTGTATGAACCGTTAACTACCTTACATATTCAGATAACAATCTCTTCTATTGTTAAGCTTTAGAAGTACCAATTCTTTTACAACTGAACTCATATTAAATTCATCGATATGTCAATTGTAAAACACTTTCATCAATATTTGATAAAGTGTTATTTCTTAATTTTGAGAGCATTAGACATTGAATATACTTCATAATCAGAGATCAATTACAAAAAGAGGCCCAAAAAACAATTTAAAAGGGGACAGCTGATTTTGAAAATAAAATTGTTCAGTTCATATAAAGTAGAGTTTTAAAAGCCTTCTGCACCCTTTTCACTTTCTTTAGGTAATCAGTGCCAGTATGAATAGACATGTAATTGTACTATTTTCTAATTAACGCTTGCTTAATCATTTCTGACTACTGACGATCACTTTTTACCTCATTTTCAGAGCATTTGTATAGTAAATTATAGTCAGTACATCTATGCTAAAAGTCGAATAAGCGTACTTTGTTAATAACATCAACATGAATTCCTGACCACTGAATGTTTTTTTCGTTACTTTTAATCCACAACATAGAAAATGAATATCTAACTTTATCAATAGTAGCAGTAAAAGACACTGGGCTGGAATCTCATTGGCATGTTTACTTTTACGTCAATGTCTTAAGAACGTTGAGGATTATAACTTGACAACTTTTGTTACTCGAAGTAACTCTTGACCCTTTGGTGCCTCCATCTTTCTTTTGGTTCTGGCATCCAGTCAGACAAACTCATTAAGTAGGTTATTTCCTATTTCCCTAAACTCCTCCTGTCAGTGTTAAAATCTCCAGCCCCTCTTTCCACATAATGTGATCTGGTAATTTTAAATGCCTCTTTCAGATTGTAAGCACGTTTCCTTGTTTGTCTTTTTTTTTATCCTCGTGTTCCGTCCATGATATTCTTAGCGTTTGTCTGTAGAACAACACCAGTCACTTCGACTCTTTTTACTAATGAAATATCCCGTTACTATATAGAGAAATGGCATTGTTTGGTGCGAATGTCGAATTACTAACTGGGGAGATCAGACTGCTAATACATTACTTTTTATTTTTGCTGCGTGTTAACTTTTGAATATTTAGAATTGTTAGTGAATTAAAAAGAATTTTTTTTACATGAGACAATGCAGTTTATTTTATAAACTAAAGTCAGTTTATTGATTAATAAAATCTGAAAATATGTAAGGCAATCGCCATAATACTTAAATATTGCCTTCATTTTTAGACTGTACTGGAAAATTAATTTGATAATATATTATTATATCAAGAATTGTTTCAAATGATGGAAAAAAAAATCAACCACCAAGAAGTAAATACAAAGCTATTACCAATAAACATAAAGAGTCAATGCTGATTATTTATTCTAAATGTTTCGATTCGCTCATAATACAAGCTTAATGCAAATGTAAAAGCATTTGAACACGAATGATTATTCATTACTTTCAACGTCTTTTTTTAGCCGGGTTACTGAATAAAGACAAGGGCGTGGTTCGTATCTTTCAGTGTGTGTGTGTGTGTATTTGATTAATAGAGAGAAGCGTTACATTGCGAGGCTATATCAATATATGTACCCTGTTCTTTAATTCATTTTGTGAAAAAATAATATACAGGCATTTTTTTTTAGTAATTGACACCAAATATATATTCGTTAAGGATGTCTCAAATTGTTTACTGTGACTAAATCAAACAAACTCGATTCAGAGAAAGTATTTTTTACCCTCACATATTTCTAATTATTAATTAAATCCCATAAAATGTTTAGAGTCCGAAATAGTTTTCTTTATCTAAACAGATTTATTGTTAACAGTTCTCAACTTATGTGAGTTAATCATTCTTATATTAGCTTAAAATGGGTTCTCTAACATCAAATGCAACTTTGGAACTTAAGACTTTCCGAGTTTATTGTCTAGCAAAATGTCAACTCGGGTCGATATTGGAAATAAGACAATTGCGGATGAGTCTCCCTAGAAATTTCCAGTTTTGTAAAGAAAACTTATTTTCCAAATTATAAAAGAAAAATACAATCTCTAAGGTTTTAGCTATGAATTGAAACTGATGAAGTTCATTGCTAAATTCAATAAGTGATAAAGCTGATTACAGTGAAGTAAATCGTTCTTTCCATAATTTATAAGATTACCAACAAAACAAGCCTTCATTACCAGTCACTTCAATACTGCCCAGTAACAATCAGAATCTATATGAAATTTCTTCAGCGTGACAAGTTACTAAAGACTTTAATAAGTGTTTTAAAAAACGACTCCAGGTAGACGAGGAAAGCAAGAATAACTTAATTACGAAACGATGGAAAGTATAGTGGTGATCAAAAGGGACAGCCTAAGATGCGAATTATTCATCGGAAACGAAAAAAAAGAAAAAAAATAGCTATCAGGACAGCAGATGACAGATAGAATGACATTTAAATTCGAAGGGCTTTTGTCAGTTAGATATTGAGCTCACAAAGTAACATTAAAAATGAAAAGTGCTGAGCTACTCTATGAGGTTTACCCATATATATGATAATGAAAGTTGAAAATTTTCGTCATAAATGAAGGAAAATCCGTAACAAGAGATGTGGTTATATCGACTAATGTTATGAATACCATGGACAGGACATGTGTCAAGTGAAGAAGTTCCAAGGAATATAAGAGCTAAAACGAAACTTGATTATCATGAAAGAAGAACACCCACAACTTTAGGGACATATAATGTGAGAAAAGTGGCTTGAAGAATTTAACTTACAAGACGCATCAAAAGGAAAATAAGCAGATAAAAGAGCTAAATACCTGACAAATTTTGGCAAATGAAGGAAGGAACAAGTACTATAAAGGACGCGGTACAGAAAGACAAACGAGATCTAGTAATGGTCGTTTGGTAATAAATCTGTAAAGTATAATTTAATTTTTTGTTGTCCATTGGTGTTTCTAGCAATCGGAGGCGGAGGTTAAGGTTGAAAGGGGAATTAAAACTCAAAGGAAATGAATAGAAAAAAAAAGAAAGAAAAAGAAAAAGAAAAGAAGAAAAAAAGAAAAGAAAAAAAGAAAAGAAGAAAAAAGAAAAGAAAAAGAAAAAAGAATCCTTTCACCATGCCGATTTAACATTTTTAGAAATAATTTTTAAAAATATCCTTATAACACTTTATTAAATAAAGCGAAACAGTACCAAATGAGTTTTCGAAAATAGTCGTAACAATGACAAGGTAGTTCACTGATAACATCCACAGCTATCGAACACAGTTAAGTGCTATGTGTGATACATGCTTCGGCGATCATGTCTCGAAAGAGACATGACTGACTGGGCAAAATATTTTGCCACAGTTTACGAACATTTTCTGCAGTAGACTGGTTGCCAAACAAGGCTATAGAACCCAATTGTTTTTTCTATTTAATCCATAACTAGAGAAAGAAGCGGATTCATACCATTCCCAAGGGTATTTACGCGTATGTGAATGCAGTGAATTCAACTGGAATCCGAACTCGTCTCTCCAGTTACTCGTTCTAAGCCAATATCCACTGCACCACAACGCACATCCTTATAAAAAACAATAGACAAACTATTTAAGATTGGGTATTTTGCGATATTTCTTTCGGAAATCCAAGAAAATTAAATATCAATATCGACTACTGTGCCACATTACAACTTATAAAGTAACGGGCCTTTTCCCACTTTCACAGAATAACCAACAGTTATGTAATTAAAATAAGTTAAAAGAAAAGTAAAACAAGTTTCGTAGACACATCAAATTAATATAACTTTTCGAACACATCGCCATGAACACTTTGAATACTAACGTAAACTACTTCATCATTCCAAACTCTTGTCATTTGATGTATTAACAAATTATATACTCTTCCGTCAGTCGGTGATCTTCGGCTTAGTGGTAGTACTGCCGACAACATATTTAATTTTTGGTTGTTTAACTTAGTTGAATAAACAACGCATACTATTTATTCGTCCAGATCAACAAATGGCCGGTAGGATCACAATGAAATGGGAAACTGGCACTGATCAGTTCATCCTTTCTATCGCTTGCCCGAATTTTGAATGTCCCTGACCTCTGAATCCCCGAATGTTCATAACCGACTATCCTTTGTTTTTTTTAAATACACATTCATCGTCAAAACAACTGTATGTATTTTTAAAGTTGGGTGACCTGATCCTGCATTGTTTTCATTGGACTATATCTAACATGAATGTGGACTTTATGAAGTTCGCTATTGAATGTCTTACCTGAAAAAGCGATTGTTTTTCTGGCTAATTCTAAGCACTTCAAATAAAATTATACTAGAACAGAAATAGTTTTGAATATCAGACGATATAACAAAAAAAATATAGTCAAGCAATAAATTATTGTATTGTTTAATAACAAAATAAATTATAAGAGAAACACCCTGGAAATATTGAATGAACAGATCTTTAAAAAAAATAAAATAAAATAAAATAATGATAGTGTTTCATAATAAAACCGGTTTTTTATTATTATCATTGAATGTTCACGTATGAGTATGCATCTTACTTTTGATTAAACGTAGTAATATAATATTGGGCAACGTGCACGTAATCCTAGAATTTTTCTGTTGTGCTCAATGTGACACGTGTACGTCACACATGATGCGTCCAAATACTTGCCACCCTTTTCGAATTTAATACATGGCAATGGTTAAGAAAATGATTACGTATGAGGCGTTTTGAACTGAACATAGTTGGAAAATGTTTTATTTAAAAAAAAAAATGGCTTTGACGAGTGTCGGGGAAATTCACTTGGCCCCAATAAGTGCCTCTCAATCTCAGAGAATGTCTACACCATGTAGGTCCGTATTGCTGTCATCTTTGGATATTCTTAAAGGAAAAACAGCGTTCTCAACAGCATTTGACTGGTAAAGTTTCAGAGAAATCAAATGGTCGACAACAAATGTTAAATCTCCTTAGCTCATTTAATTCAATTACAGTTCGTGAAGGTTTCTAGCGGAAACTTGAAACATACTGAGAGTATTCTAAATTGATGTTACTTACAAAAAGTCAGAGGCTTACTTTACATAACATTGTTATATTCTAATAATAACACCTTAATTTCTGACAGCCACCTTTTCCAGATTTAGAAAAACATACAAATTCAGTACAGAAATTTACTATTAAAAAAGCTTTAAATTTAAAGTTCTCTTGTCAAAAGTACTTTGCTAGTTAATGCAGCAAAACTATTAATGGACAGAAAGAAAATAGGAATTAATTACTTTGCAATATTTCACTTCCAAAACAGTAGTAAATTTTAGACAATCTCACAGATAAAGAGACCTGAAGCGACGCTAATATGGTTCTACCGACAGATACTGAAAATACAATAAACAGGACATGTGGACAATTAAGAAGTTTTATGGATAATAAAGGAGTACTGGGAAACTGATACTTCCAACCAAAAAGAGACATTTGAAATTTCTGGGACACACAAGGAAAGAGGATCTGGAGTATTAAGCACTGACAGGACACACTGAAAGCAAGAAAAGCTGAAGTAAATATTGAGTAACCTACTTGAAGAGTTTATGTGAATGGACAACAGAAGAAGTACCAAGAGGGATAGGAAAAAAAAAAATCAAAATTTAATTAATGCAACAAAAGACAAACATTTGTGGAGAGCCATGGTTGCCCACGAGTTGAAAATACATGGTACATGAATGAAGAATGCTATAATTGGCTTAAGAGAGGGTGGTGCAGTAGCAGTAATGTTAGTGGGCTGTGATATGCAGACACGGGTTGAGGTTTCGAATGAAGTCAACGATAAAATATATTAAAAAAATTTCCACCACCAGAATTTACTTTGTCATTGTAATCATTAAAGTGAACGAGAAAAAAAAAAACAAAAAAAAACATGATGTATTGGTTTGACCTGTGATATCACAAGCTGCAAGAAAAGATATTTTAACTTGTGAACATAATAGGTTTCGTGGCTAGGAGAAAAGAACTAATGCGCGTCTGATCAGATAACTGGATAGGGTCCATTTGTTTTCGCATATAATCTGTCTCTTAGATGTTAACTTTTTACTGTGTAATAGTTCCTTCCATTGCACTGGCAACGTCAAGTAGAAGTGTTAAGGTTATGTTGATCTGCTCCAATCAGTCAGTTAATTGCCATTCGTGATACACTCTTGGGCGATCTCTTTCGAGACATGACTAATTAGGCGGAAGATTTTCCCGCCTTTCTGCGGTAGACTGGTTACCAACCAAGGCTATAGAATCAAATATGTCTTACTATTCAAGCCATAGCTGGAAGGAGAAGAGATGGATTAATACCTTTCTCCAGTATTTGTGTATAAGTGAATGAAACGAATTCGACTGGAATTTGAACTCGACTCTCCGATTTCTCATTTCGACCATATCCATTACATCACAACGCACATCTGTCCCAATAAAGAGGTAAAAAGTCCAATTTTGTGAACGTATAAAGTGCAACAATAAAAAATATAAAGACTAACATGTGAAAACCTAGTACAAGTAAGTACTTAACAAAATATGATGCCCTTTTGAGCAAAATTTTAAACCAAGGCAAAACACTGCCAATTTTCTAATTCGCTCTTCGCTTATAAAATTTCACAAGGATTTCAAACATACTTTGTCCCCGTTAAACATTTTAGCAATTGTTCGATATAGTGGCGTGAATTCTTCAGTAGCAAGATACGCATTGCTTACCCTATAAAAAATTTTGTTTAAGATTAAAAGTACTTTTACTTATTAAATTTCTTACGGCTACATTACGTTGAAATACTAGTTACCGTAAAATCACCGAAGTTAAGCAACGTTAAACTTAGTACCTTGATTGGTGACCGCTTGGGAATACCCAGCGTCGTAAGCTCGGATGTGAAGATGTTTTAATGAATGATGGTTCGGAATCGTTGAGCAGAGAGCCAATTTCAAATTTCAATTGTCATAATCACTTACAAGCAAACACTCATTGGAAAGGTATAAATCTATCTCTCCCCAAATTGTATTACTAAATTCTTATTATCTAAAAAAAACAAAACAAAAAACTTATAATTTAAAAACATTTTCTGGTTTTAAATAAGCTGCTGATAACGATTCATAAGCCGTAGAAAACCAATCAATCAATAGCTTTTAAGCGTAACGCGTTATTTCATTTGAATCATACAACCGCTTTACGGAGACTCAGTGAATCTATACTTGTTGAAATGAACATTTGAAACTTGTAACATTTAGAAATCTGTACCACTGATAAGCAAAGCCTCAATTTCAATCTCTTTCCATGACAAAATGACCCGACACTTTCAGACGAAATAGTAAAGATGAGAGAACACTATAGACGTGCAGTATGCATAGCGTTTGACAGTCAAAATCAGTTGCTGTAGATTTGAAAAAAAAAAGAAGCCACAATTTTTTCACAGTTACTGGTCAATTTTGCTCGTCAACCAAGAAGAATTCAATTGACCTATGTTTAAAATAAAATCTGATGTTGCTACTATTTATCATATTTCCTTAAACTTCGCTGTGGAATATAAAGCCCGTCTCACAACACTAGGTATTGATGCTGTGGTTTCCGTTGCAAGTGGAGTTTTACGAGATTGGAGTTGTCCATCGCTTTGCCCAACCTGTTTTGAATTCATAGTTGTCCTACAAAAAAGAAAGACAGCCCAGCCCGACTTGCTATTTAACCTGTAGATGGGTTCATACCTTTCCCAAGTGAATTTGTGCGAAAGTGCATGCCATGAACTCGGCTAGAATTTGAACTCTGCACGAAATCCTCTTTCGATAACCGCTACGCTATGCGCACATCCACTAATTTATTTGTTAAACTGATAAAAGTTATTCGTTTTTTGTCTAAGATAATAACAGTATTATTTGCTCTATTGCTATTTCTGTATTGTCTTTTTTCAGTGTATGTCACGGGTTTGTTGTTTGGATTTTAATTAAGCCAAATATTTGGCTAATCATCCAATTTTGTTAAGGATTAGTTTTGTGGAATTTCAACAAAAGTTCGTTGTGTGAGATAACCGATCTTAATATTGGTATCTTAATGTGCACTGCAAAGAAATACTATCAATTTAAATTGGGTTTCTATTTTTTTATGGCCACGTTTTATTTCTATTTTCTTGCTTATCCCCATCCGATAACCGTGTTTATATTAACGAATTCAGGTCGTAAAACTCCAAATACTGATAGATTTTATCTGGAAATTCCAACAAAGTTGGGTCGACAAATGCCTTATCAGCCCATAAAATATAAATCGAAAAACACTATCCTCCGTTTAAAAGTAGCAAACAACTTTCATTCAAATTATCAAGGTTATTTAGTCGTTGGTTACAAATTCCATGATTTATGGCAAATAAATAAGAATTTCATTTTGCTCCTAGCTTGCTTTCTTTGACGAATTTAAAATGTGTTTGCTAGATCAAACGAGTCATTGAATCTATAAAATATAGTATATTTGGATAAAATCATAAATCAACTAAAATATTATCCATTCATTATTGAATGCAATATTGTATACTTAGAATGTTCCTTTTTTAAGAATATCCACAAAGATGATAGAGTATAAGTTATTTTCAGAACTTGTCTTTTTCGTATTTACATTTTGGTTTAAAAGAATTTGCTGTTGTTGGTACTTTGAATGAGGGTGGGTTTCTCTAAAAGTAACTGACACATTTGTAAGCATTTTCTCCATGGCATAGTGATTTAATTATAATTTATAAAGTTTGAAATTTTATAAATTATAAAAAAAAACAAAAAACAAAACAAAAAAAACAATTCTTGTAAAAAATCATCATTCATAGTAAAATAATTAAGACAATAGTATCCATAATATCAAACCTAAAAGCAATTTAAAGCTTTTCTAATTTAAAAAAAATGTTGGTTTTATTGCATTTTTTTATTTTACGATTCAATGCAGATTTTTAACTGGGGGTATTGTTTGACAAATATAGTCATCCGCAGACAGATTTGTTTCGCTCTATCACAGCTCATCAGTACGGTTAGACTTCCGCCTCTCTCTCTCTCTCTCTCTATATATATATATATATAATTGATGCTTTAAATTCTCTGAATACATCCTTAAAACCTATATAGACATTAAACGCTATAAAAATGTAGTTTACGAACTTTCATAACATTAAATAAGGGTTGTGGGTAATATATGTTAAAAATATTTTACCAAGATTTTTTTAAAAATTTAAAAATAATAAGTTTAAAAATAGTTCATTTGTGAATAAATATGGCAACTTTCATTACAATCTGACAATTACTTGATTTTTGCAAGAATTTATAAATCAATGTTTTTCATCGTAAAAAGACGCTAAATTTCCTAAAGTAATTTAAGGTCACACGTTGACGCAAGAAAAAAAAACCCTAAATTTCGTAGGTCTTAAAAAGGATTAAAAATATAATTTAGCAATGAAAGGAAGCCTTTTGGTCTTCCCTTTTAACAGCAAGAAGCATTTAACGATAAAAAAAAATGCTTTTTGTTTTGGAATTTTGTTTTTCATCATGTATGCTCATTTATTATTGATGTGAAGAAGCACTGAGCTTCTTGGGTGACTTTTGAGTCACGTTTTCACGCTTCGGTGGATGTCATGTTAAGGCACAACACAAAATACACTAAAGAAACAATGCATATTTCAAAAGAACTGTATCAACACAAAACTCTTTGATAATGGCTTATGAAAGCTGAAGGGGCTGAGAAGGCATTGGACTGTTCATAATCCAATTCTCCTTGGAAACCTGAAAATGCACTGAATAAGAAAAAAAATTAAGAACTTTCATTGTTTTCCAATTAACCTTACTTATTTATGTACACATGACTGCTCAGAACGAGAAATCGGAGAGCAGAGTTCGAATTCCAGCTGAATTCGTTGCATTCACTTACGCGCAAATACCCTTAGGAAAGTTATTAATCCGTCTCTTCCCTCCAGTTAGAGGTTAAATAACAGGACAGATTGGATTTTATAGCCTTGGTTGACAACAAGTCTACCGCAGAAAGTAATGGCAACCTACTGCAGGATAATCTTCTGCCCAGTCAGTCATGTCTCTTTCGAGACATGATCGCCCAAGCTTGTATCACGTATGGCACTTAACTGACTGGTATGAATGACAGAAAAACGCACTCAGAGGCTTACATATATCACGTTGAAACACCGATTCTTGTACGATCACTGAAGTTAAGCAATATTGAGCCTATTCATTATCTAGATGAGTAACTGCTTCGGAATACCAGCTGCTGTAAGCTTGGATGTGCAAGTGAGTAGTAAAACAGATAACGGCACGAAGAGCCGAGTTTTAATTCCAGTCGGGTTTTTTTATATTCACTTACGTACAAATACCCTCGAAAAAGGCATGAATCCATAAGCTGTGGGTTAATTAGGACTTGTATCTTTAAAATCATTATAACCTCTATAAAAAAAAATCTTACAATCTAAAAATATTTCCTTGCTTTAAATAACCTACAAAAGGTTGATAAGTTGTAAAAACAAAGCAATCAATCAATGACAAACACAGTGTTGAAAAGTTATTAGTCTGACCGAATTCTCAAAATCTGATGACAATTGATTCCTTTCAAAGCCCCCCTTAGTCGGGCCAAGAACTTTTCAGCACCCGGTATGTGTTTACTGAATGTAAAACATTTTGCAGAGTGTACAAATACTATATTCTGATCAAATGCAGAAATATCGTTATAGGTAAATAATTTTCTAATTTTTTTATGATCTGCTACTCTCTCTCTCTATATATATATATGTATATATGATACAGAGACGAGTGTGTGTTTTACCTTGAAATTTATATATGTCCCTATACTGTTGCTATATAATACGTCATTTTGTTGTATTAGCGTTATCTCTCTTGTAATAGCGACGCCGGTTGGCAGTATTTTGATGGAGTTCTGTTCAGAGATAAACCGGAAGGCAAAGATCAATTCCGTTAAAGTACAAGAATAATTCTGTGTATTTAAAATTTTTTTTTTTTTACGGCATGGGTCATACTTATTTTTTCAAGCATATTGCAAGAAAAAATAAACAGTCACAAGTGAGTACCGTAATAAATAAATTAACCAAAAATGTGAGTTTCACTTTCTGCCACGTTTAGTGTACATCCGATTGATAAAGACGTTTATTTATGACAATTAGGCAGGCATACAATACAAATGGGAATAACAAATTAAGGTTTTCAATAGTTATTTTTGAAAAGCTGAAGTGCAGCATTTAAAAATAACACATAGAATATTTACAAAAGTAAACCTGTACAAAATATAAATTTCAAAGTCTGTGGCACAAATATCGGACAGAGTATAAGCAAACTTTACACGACAGATGCCAATTTACGAAAATCTTTCTAGTTAAAAAAAAAAAAAAAAAAAAAAAAAAAAAAAAAAAAATCACGAAAAAATATCCTTATATCACCAAGGAACTAATGAATGAAATTTTACGTATGAAATGTTTATGGTTCTATGAAAACCTAAGTGTGTGTGTGTGTGTGTGTGTGTGTATATATATATATATATATATATATATATATATATATATGTGTGTGTATATATATATATATTATGTGTGTGTGTGTGTATATATATATATATATATATACATACACATATACACACACACACACACACAACCATGTATGCCTGTAATTAATCTATCGTTGTATAAAAGATCAGGCATAATATACCGGCACATTTTAAGGAAGCTAATTTGTGGCTGAAAAAGTTGCATCTTTTTACACCACAGATTAAAAGCCTTAATTTTTTTTTTTTTTCGAAGTAGTTAAACCCTTTCTACTTAGAAAAATGACAACAATATAATCTTTTCATCTACTTCTCATTTTGGCCTTCTGCTGTATATTAAGCAGTTTCATTTATATATTCAATATTTCTTCAATTACATTTAAACTACTTTCTCATGTCATCATAAACTACGAAAATTTAAACACGAAAATATAGCTTGAAATGACCGAGCCATTGAATCACAAAAAAATATTACAAAAGAAAGTTTAAAAGGCACTTTCTTACTATATCACAATTCCAGTTCGTTTTGAAGAGAAACAATTTAAGTTAGGTAAATAAAAGATTTGGAATACAAGAAAAAAATTCATTAAACCCCTTAAAAAGTTTAAAGTAAACAAACATCTCTAAATATTTAATTTCTCGATGTTTAATCATCTATCTAGTAAGGAGCGACCGGCATTTATCTTTATCATGCAACGAATTCGACTAAAATCACTGAATGAAAATAGGATAAACAAAAAGCTAAGTTAAACGAGGGTTCTCTATTTCGAATAATTCAATTCTATTGTTTATAAGTTCACCTACCTTCATTATTGCAAGTGTGATTTTCGCGTGTCGAAGCCTCTTCCATATTGAAAAAAAAAAAAAAAAAAAAAAGGAAAAAATACTATATATAATTTGTATCGTTCACGGTTGCCTCTTTCTTTAAGGCTCTTGATAGATTTGTAATGCAGTAGTGTTCTTTTCGGTATTGTTATTGAACGAACGCATTAGTAAGTATAATTATTAGTCGGTTGACGATGTTACAAAAAAACAAAAAAGGATGTTTCTGGTTAGCAGTAGCTGACGGTGTGGGTAAATGCCACAGTATAGTCCGTTGGTTTGTTGTCTGATAGAGAGTTGGGTGACTATATACACAAGAATGGTAGGATTCCTCCGTTAGCATCGGTTGGTTGAGGGTTCTACTTGAAGTGCTCGGCTTGTTAATAAGCCGGCTGCAGAGAAGAGGTGTGATGGAAAGAGAACGTGGAGGAGGAAGTAGAGGGAGTAAGTCAATAGTTTTATGTTATTGTTTCGAAGTGGTATAATGTATTGTTTAAAAAATAATTCAGGATTATGTTCATAAGACAAGGAAAATGAAAGGAAGAGCGAGGAAGTCACGCGGTTGAGATAAAATGCGAATCACACTTAGGTGCCTCGCCGAGATGTAATTATAAACAAGACCATTACTAATGGAGTGAGTTTGATCCTTACTAGGTGTCCTTGTAAGATACGCTGAGAATTCTATTGATAGTACGTTTCGTGTGAATATGTTAGTAATTGTCATTTGTAGGAAGCAGGCGACCATAGCTCTCCACAGATTGCTGTAAGAGATGCTCACACGCACATAGGAGAATGGGGCGGATAGAAAAATATAGGTTCTACCCACTTCCCTAAATCTGACTAAATATCAGATTTATTTGTAATTTTTTTAGATCGTTGGACAGTGAATATTTCAGCAGAAATACAAAAAGTGTTAACCCCACCCCTCAAAAAAGAAAAAAGAAAAAACATTATAGGGAAACTGATCAGATTAATGAATCGATTCATCTTTCAAGTGACTCAGAATATTCCGTGTCTCGCTGGATATTTCTCGAAATCACTTCACCAGGAAATAAAGAATACTATTTCTTTTCATTTCTTTTCTTTGATCGAATTAGCTGTTCTTATTACGTCAACACTTGTTGGATTATTTAATGTCGAGCTTTGTACAGGGTACGCAGTAAAGATCAAATTCTTTACTCTATAGTAAAAGTTCGCCAGACTTCAAAGCCATTAATCCAAACCGAGGTGCTTTTTTTTCATTTCTTTGATTATATATATATATATATATATATATATGTGTGTGTGTGTGTGTGTATGTATATATATGTGTGTGTGTGTGTGTGTGTATGTGTGTATATATATATATATATATGTGTGTGTGTGTGTGTGTGTAAAATTTCAGAGAGTAGATTTCTAAAAGACTATGAATTAATTATATATATATTGAACATTATTCGATCAAGATGGTATCCTGCGGTACGTTTTAGATATACCAGGGGTTTCTATGATGGAAAAAGGGATATAGTTTCGATTCCTCTAAGAAGGCACGTTACATATATAGTGTGATGGATAAATTGTCTAAATTACGCAAAAATGAAAATGACACTGACATTTTTTTTCATAGATATATTTACCAAAATTACATAAAAATATTTTGAAACACTAAAGAGTAAATTTATTCAATAAAATCGCCATTAGCTTTAACCACGGCTTTCAGACAGCTTCAAAGTCTTGTACAACTCTTCTGGACGGTCTCCTTGTTTAAATTGGTAAATTTTGCCATAACCCTTGCCTTCAGTTCATCTTTATATCCACTAAAAATAACATTTAGGTAAAAAAAATGTGTATGTGTGTGTGATAAACTACTAAAAAGCATTAATGACGTTAAGTAGTTCCAACAACTTTGTGACTGTATTGGTAACTTTGATGCATCTTCAATATTAAGAATTCTTACGAAGCTGACCCCAAAGCAGAGTAGGATTATTTTAAATATTTCCTTTTCATCGCTTGCGGCCCTCACCTCCATCCAAGATCGATACTTTCAGTTACATGATTTATGGAGTCTGATCAAGACCGATTGCTGATTTAATGGACTTATAATGTACAATTGGGAAGGGCTGCTGCGTCTATTAATGTTTTAGTAACGTTTTAAAAAGTGACTAGGATTTCCTCTGACACTCCTTGACCATGTTGAAGCTAAAATAAAAGTGATGATGTAAAAACAGAAAAGAAAAAAAAACTTGTTTAATGTGTATTTGCAGGGAAAATATACATTCATATTTTTCGAGATCTATTTATCATAACATTTTTAGCGTAGGATATCTAAGTTCTGTTGAGAGTTCTATTAAGAATACATTTGGATACACTATTAAATCAATTTAATTAAGTGCAATGTTCTTTTAAAAAGTAGGCAATCATGGATCTCTACAGCTTCCTTTTCTTTAATATTTAAACTTTATCTAGCCATGATTGGAAACGATCGTGGGATGGTTTACTGTGGTCTTCTCCACGGTTTTGAATTCAGAGCTGTCCGTCCCTTTGACTAGTTTTCAACAAAGTTTTAGTATTCTCTTTCATTGAAGTCATGACTGTAGGTTGATAAAGAATAAACGAATTAATACTTTTGTCAAGGGCATTAGTGCGAAGTAGTGAAACCCTTCCGGTTTTTGCTTTCCTGTAAACTACGATCTTTAAAATTTTAAATACCACGTCAATCGATATCTTCTGTTAATTTTCTTTTTCTTTCTCCTCACTGAACTTTTCTCATTTTCTTTCAGTCTCAATACCTTCTTGCATCTTAGTGGGTTTATCATCTTGTTTGGGATTAAATGATTTAAAAGAATGTATGAACTGGTATTTGCTTGCTGATTCCATTTTCCGAGCTGTTAAGCACACTTGATAATTTTCACTTTTTAAAATCATTTCACCTCAAGCAAGGTAATAAAGTCACTAAGACAAGCAGTTTCTGAGGGCGAAATAAGAAAAACGTTATTAAAGAGCTAGAACAATAAGAGGAATTAAAAAAGAGGACTAATACACAGTCGGTATTACATTTAAATGTTGGAAGATCGAAGTCACAAAAGAGTTCTACAGACGAGAAAAACTATTAGCAAAGAACGGTTACATCTCACGAATTCAACTATAAAATTATGAAGTCTTGTTGCCAATCAAGTACTGCGCTTAAATTCATAAAGTTTAGGTAGCATAGAGCAAAGTTCATCAGAAGAATTTTTTATTTAGAACAATTATTTATAAAAAAAGACAGAGGGAAGCTATATTACCTGTGGTGGGAGAGTGACTGAAACCAGGATGCCAGTAAATAACCAGTGTTTCGCTTGAACTCTGGCTTGTTGAACTCGATGTCTTCGGGCGGTGAGGAACTCAAACGAAGCTCCGACTACAGGACGGACAGGGTCTCATCTAGGGGAAAAATAGAAAAGAACCCGATCCCGCGTATGTGGGGCTTAGGAAAATTTGCTCGAGTGTACGCGCTCGGAAACCCCACGTTAAAAACTAACCTTGTGTCGCATCCCGCCTCTGTGAGGAGGACTAAATACCCAGAGTTCAGAGAGAAATCGAAACTGTTAATCAAGCTGTCTTCGAGAAAAGAACGATTCAGTAGGGACTCGGCCTACGGACAGAGACTCGGCTTAGAAGAACATACAAGCTTATTGCCCTATCCCGCGTTTGTGGAGGCCTTGTAAAGTTTTACCCTTAGACCGAGTGTACGCGCTCGAGTTCATCACTTTAAACCTGACCTTGTGTCAGAACCTGTCTCGGTGAAGAAGCTTTGAAGAAATAACAAGAGTTCCAAGAGTGTTCGTTAGAATACCGTTGGGGTCCGTCGAGACCTAATATTTTAAACGTTAGTAGCGAATTATAACAATAACATGCTATCAAGAATCTCTAAATATATAGCAGAATCACCAGACCATGTGTGACAACAATATTCAAAGCATGGACGAGTGGTAGATTTATAAATATGCAAGATAAATTCTATAGTGAAAATTTTTCTATCCCGACATAGCGAACCAACATGCCTAGAAATAGATTCAATGTAATCTTTCCACTTCATATCAACAGAAAACGTTAACCTGAGAAGATGCAATTAGTTACTCTCTTAAGTTAACATCAGCTATGCTGATGGAAGGCAGAAAGATGTCGTTCAAATGATTAACAGAAATCAGGTTTGTTTTGGAAGACATTAACATGACATTCCTTGCCACAGTCGACAGCAGACTTTAGGTCACTTTTGAGTTTAGCTGTTGATTTAACTATTAAAGAGAGGAGTAAATAATTGGATCATTAGTATAGATACAGAGTTAAGAACTGAAGCCATAAAGAAGGTTATTGATGAAAATTAAGAGAAGCATAAGTCCAAGAACAGAGCCTTGAGAAACACCTGCATTATTGAAAAGAAAATTTAGAAGAGTGGCTGTTTAGAACAAATTTCATTTTCTGAGTTGATTAAATCAGTTTGAAAATTCGTCCAGAAGACCGGTATCCCAGATCCTGTCAAATGCCTTCGAGACGTTTAAAAAAGGTACAACCCGAGCTTCATCATTCTTATCTGAAACTTGACAACCTCATTCAGCAATAATCGTTAATATGCCAACAGTTGACCTAGTGAAGTAAAAGCCATATTGCTTATCTGAAAAATCTTGCGATGTGAGGTGATTAACCAGGTGCTTATCCAAATTGTAATTACCTTATAGTATTCAAAAATAACTATTTCATCTTATGATAAAAATAGTGATTTTCAACTCGGGACTATCTACAAAGCCCAGAGAAAATGTAGTGCTTTGGTAGGAATAATAGAGACCAGGGACTTAAACATATAATAAAAACTAAAATTCTACAAATGACATTTTATGTCAGAAACTTGGAAGAAAGGAATGGCATCCTGAAATATGATAAAAAAAAAAAGGAGCATAGGAAAATAAGTAAATAAAACTGAGAACCCCTGTTCGAAAGCATTCTGTAAGGCTTACGGACATATCACATTGAAACACCGGTTCTCGCACGATCAACGAAGTTAAGCAACGTCGAGCCTGGTCAGTACTTAAATTGGTGACCACGTAGGAAACTTAGGTGTGATAATGGATAATGACTCGGAATTGAAAATCTTATTCTAGTTGGGTTCATTATATTCTCTTACGTGCAAATATCTTTGGGAAGGTATGAAGTCACCTATTCTACCGCCAGCTGTAGTTTAATTAGTAGGCCTTATAACACTAGAACTATTATTATATCCAATTATTATACTTTTGATATAAAAATATTTTCTGTCTTTAATAAAAAATGAAAAAACTATCTTGTCCAAACCCCGACGAGAGCAGGGAGGAGGAGAAAAAAATAAAACTGCTACAACATTCAAGTCAATCAAAAAGAAAAAAAACACTCCTCTGAACAATATTGTAATAATTTATGATATAATTTATTATATAACTATGAAACCAGAACGAGTTATAGTTTCTATTTGTTATTTTCTAAGCTGAGCTTAGTTTAATTTCGATCCAGGACTGAAAGTATAGGCAATCAGCGAGGATTGAACTCACTTCCCGATAGTAATAGCCAACCTAAATAGCTCGCTAAACACTACTCCATACCGAGGCTCCATAGGGCGCATCAACATTCTCGAATTGCAAATACAAATTGATTGACCACGTGGTCGACATACGGCTGACATTTTATAAAACTAATGGAAACAAGGAGCAGTTCTTGCAAGTTGCACTTCAAACGAAGAGTCATTTATTTCAAGTATGCTTTCCACTAACGCCACATCTGTTTTGAACCACTTTAGTTTTATATTTATACAAATTACCAGTTACTTGTGGAATAATATTTTTAATCATTTTACCCAAACAAAGAGATGAAGCCACTATAGCGCAAGGAGTTACTAAGGATAAAAGAAACCAAGGAAATATTGAGAGAGGGCAATAAAAGACAGGAGATGACGAGTGACGTGACACTGATCTTCAAAAATTTAAAGGCAATGTTGACAGGATAGCAAGAAGCCGGAAGAAAGTTTCACAAGCGCGAGATCCAAGAAAAACTATTTGTATAGAATTTTCGCTGTACATCTTAGAATTTCAACAGTAAAATGATGACGCCTAGCTGCGAATTTGCGCTTAAATTCGTAAAATCAAAATTCTAAATAAGAAAGCTCATCAGAATAATTACTATGAAAATATTAATAGAAAAGTCACAGGGAAGCTAAGTTACGACGTTAGAAAAGTCACAGAAGCTACGATGTTATATCAGGACCGATTACATTGCAGATTCTCTTCTGGATTTTGTCAAAAATCCATAAATACATAGTAGAAACACTAGACCAGATTTGGCAGCAATACTCAATGCACGGACGGATGGTAGATTTATGAAGGTGCAAGATAGATTCTGGTGAGAAAAATTACTTTCTACAATATAACTATTTAAGCTCGACACAGTGTAGCAACTTTCCTAGTAGCAGACTTAGTAATCAATTCAAAATAATCGTTCCACTTACGTTGGTGTTTGATATATAGTAAAATGTTGTATTTCCAACTTTTGACTCCGTATCAAAACAACTGATCCGATCAAGTGTGACAGAGTTTGTTCATGTTATTTGAATTTAACATCACATTTGATTCTCGAGTATTAAAGCCAAGAAAACGTTGCGATAACGACTTATAAACATTCTCTATTGATTATGTTAAAAAAAACAACAACTACGTTTAGGTTTTAGTAATACAATTATACGAAATGGTGCTACAAATGTCGACACCACTCTTTAACAGAAGCGAACTAAGTATTATTATTTGAAAGGCTTTCAGTATTCCTCGTGTAAATTTGAGAGGTTCGTTCGAATTTTAACAGAGTAAGACGTAGAAGCTGCAATGGCCAAAATGAACAGAAACAAAGCACCTGGTCCAGATGGCATAGTGATAGATTTGCTGACAGCCTTAGAAGAATATGGCATAGAAAAGATTAACGACATAATAAACGAAATTTATAGCAGCGGAACAATACCAGACGACCTATGCAAGTCGATATTTATAGCGCTGCCGAAGAAACCTGGTGCAAACGAGTGCGAACTACACAGAACTACCAGCTTAATGAGTCACATTACAAAACTGATTGTCCGGATCCTGATGAATAGAGCGAGAAGCAGCATCAGGCCAGAGATAGGGCAGGAACAGTGCGGGTTCGTCAAAGACACTGGAACAAGAAACGCCATATTCATGATTAGGATGCTCTCTGAAAGGGCATTACAAATGAAGAAAGACTTGTACCTAGGCTTCATTGACTACGCGAAAGCATTCGACAAAATACGACACAAAGAATTGATGGAGATGCTAGGCAGCCTCGACATTTTCGGCAAAAACATAATAATCAAGAATCTCTACTGGCAGCAAACGGCCTGCATACGGACAGGTAACGACCTCAGTAGACAAACAAAGATAGAAAAAGGCGTAAGACAAGGATGTGTCTTTTCACCGGATTTGTTCAACCTATACAGCGAGAATATTTTGAGGACCCTAGATGACACGCCAGGATTTGTTATTGGAGGCCACAACCTGAACAACATAAGGTATGCGGACGATACAGTGCTGATTGCGGACACGGAAAGGAAACTACAAGACCTCATACAGAAAGTAGCAGTGTAGAGTGACAAGAAGGGACTACAAGTAAACTTTAAGAAAACTGAGTGCATGGTCATCAGCAAAAGATACAACCCAAAATGCCAAATACAGGTGGGGGATACCAGAATAAAGCAGGTGCAAAAATTTAAATACCTAGGAAGTGTTCTAACAGGTGATGGAAAGTGCGACACAGAGATCCGAAGGCGAATTGGCATGGCAAAGGACGCGTTCCAGAAGCTGAGTAAAGTACTAACACACAGGAATATTTCACTAGAAACAAAGAAAAGAGTGCTGGATTGCTATGTGATGTCAGTTCTTCAATAAGGCAGTGAATGCTGGACAATATCATCGAAAATGAAGACAAAACTGGAAGCGGCCGAAATGTGGTTCTACAGAAGGATGCTACGGATATCGTGGACTGAGCATGCAAGAAACGAGGAGGTGTTGGAAAGAATGGCAACAAAAAGGAAATTGATGCTGAGCATCAGGAAGAAACAACTGAAGTTCCTGGGACATGCAATGAGGAAAGAGAGCCTAGAGAACCTGATACTGACTGGTCAGATAGAAGGAAGGAAGGAGAGACAGAGGAAGGCAGCGGATAACATATTTGCAGGGTCTGATCAGGTGGATGACGGAACGGGGGTTGCCAGGAGCAACAGGCTCAAACATACTAAGAGCCACAAGGGATAGGGAGACGTGGAGAACCATGATCGCCTACGTCCTGAAGGGACAAAGCACAAAGAAGAAGACTTAGAAAAGGATGTGCGTTTTGGAGCATTGGATATCGGCTCGGAACGAGAAATCGGGGGCCGAGTTCGAATTCCAAACGAATTCATTGCATTCACTTACGCACAAATACCCTTGGGGAAAGGTATTAATCCGTCTATTCCTTCCAGTTATGGGTTAAATAACAGGACATACTGGGTTCTATAGCCTTGGTCGGCAACCAGTCTACCGCAGAAAGCAATGGCAACCTACTGCGGGATAATCTTCTGCCCAGTAAGTCATGTCTCTTTCGAGACATGATCGCCCAAGCGTGTATCACGTATGCCACTTAAGTGAGTGACAACGTAGAATACGTGTTTGCTCATTTGCGTAAGACTAGCCAACAGACATTCAGTATTTATATCAATACAGGTTATGAGGTTATCTTGTTAAACAAGAAGCACAAACACACGCACAAGATTGCTGCTCATGACACATTTTTAAATTTACTGAAGATTTTACAAAGGGACATTTAATATCAAACAGCTAATTTATTCGAAATAATTCTGCATTTATATATATATATATATATTACACTGGTTTCAGAACCATAAGTCAGCTTGAGAATTTCCTATTTGCATGCGAGATAACTGTTTTATTGATGAGCATCATCCTCCCAGCATATAAATTTCAACTCGACATGTTCTTCTTCAAACTTATAACGTTCATATTTCGTAATACGTAAAATGTTGTTGAAAAGCTGTGTTATAAATCACACACTTAAGAAAGCGTTGGTGGGAACAGAAAGAGTAACGTGGTCCTTGCAGCCAGGATCGGTCGGATAGAAAGTCCGTATAGAGTAATTGTCTGAGCGCATGCTCGGCTACCTTTTCTCTTCCTAATGTGAAGGAGTTCCGGAAATACTGGATTACTCAAGTTAAAAAAAAATGTTCAGTACACGATTTGGGTTACAACGCAATGAAAATTAAAATCATTTTTATAACATGTTTTTCATTGTATTTTATGCATTTATTTCACATGGGAATATAATTCTTTTGAAATTTAGTCTGCATAACTGTAATAGTAAAAAAAAAAAAAAAAAAATTAAACCTACCTCAGGGATAAAAAGGTACATATTGACTTGGGCGTATACTGAAAGCCGTTGGTAATTATTTTCGCAGACCGTTACGAATATAGATAGTTCAAGTCTCGCTTCGAGTTTCCTTGCTGATGTTCTGAGCCAGACGAAGCTTACTAAATATCTCCTAGCGCGCGTGCGCACACTATATATATATATATATATATATATATATATATAAAATAGTACGCATTGCTCATTCAGTAATGGATTAGAGCACTCTGGCTATTGGGCGGGTATAATGACAATATACATACTAAAATGTCTGCCTTCTTCTACCGAACGCCCATAGCCCAGAGGTAGAATCGCCGACTGACGCCAATTCGGTCGGGTTTCAATCCTGGGTTAAAAGCAATCGAAGTCTAACCGTACTGATGAGCTGTGATACAGATCTGTCTGCGGATGACTATATATATATATATATATATATATATATATATATATATATATAATGTGAGTGCATTTGTCACTTAGCTGATTGTTGTTGTTACTTTCAGCACCCCGACTCCAGAATTTCGTAGGCGTACCTGTCCGTCCGCTCTTTCGGCGTTATCAGCAATCTTACTTGCATTTGTCGATTCTTTTCTTTTTTATTCGTATTTTTGTGTGAGTGAATGCGTTTGTGTTAAATATATATAAGCGTGGGTAAGATGGGGCACAAGGCTACAAGTATAGAGCACCAAGTGATGATCGAATTCACTGTTCAGTTGTAATTGATCTAGCCAGTCAAAATTGAAACGAACTGAACACTTCGATTTGGTGTAAATAGTTATGTTTGAACGCAATCTTCATGCCTGATGATTGCGTACAAGCATCAGACTGTCACTGATCGGTGCTGATATTAGTTACTACTTTTATAATTACATATAGTATCCCTGATATTAAGCACTTATATAAAGAATACAATGAAAGGCTTGACATCAAGAACCTCGTAAATTCAATCATTCGTACACAGCCGAAGATCAACAATTAAAATGCTTTTCAGTTTTTAAATCAATATCTTTATTTTGATTACTTTTTTTTAATTATTAGCCACTTTTAAATTTCCTAATTTTTAGAAAAGTAATCGAAGAAAAATTTGCTCATTTACTGCGCACACATAATATTTATAAATTAACGTAGACTTCATGTCACTCAGGATATGACAACAATTTATAATTTTTATTAGATTTTAAGTTCTACATTATTAACTTCTTCTATGTGCCCTGTCTCTTCAGGACGTAGGCGATCATGGTTCTCCACGTCTCCTTATCCTTTGTGGCTCCCAGTATGCTTGCTCCTGTTAATCCTGGCAACCCCCGTTCCGTCGTCCACCTGATCAGGCCCTGCAGATATGTTTTCCGCTGCCTCCTTTGTCTCTCTTTCCCTCTATCTGGCCAGTCAATATCAGGTTCTTCAGGCTTTTCTTTCTCATTGCGTGTCCCAGGAACTTCAGTTGTCTCTTCCTGATGCTCAGTATTAATTTCCTTTTTGTTGCCATTCTTTCCAACACCTCATCGTTGCTTGCATGCTCAGTCCACGATATCCGCAGCATCCTTCTGTAGAACCACATTTCCGCTGCTTCCAGTTTTGTCTTCATTTTCGATTATATTGTCCAGCATTCACTGCCTTATTGAAGAACTGACATCACATAGCAATCCAGCACTCTTTTCTTTGTTTCTAGTGAAATATTCCTGTGTGTTAGTACTTTACTCAGCTTCTGGAACGCGTCCTTTGCCATGCCAATTCGCCTTCGGATCTGTGTCGCACTTTCCATCACCTGTTAGAACACTTCCTAGGTATTTAAATTTTTGCACCTGCTTTATTCTGGTATCCCCCACCTGTATTTGGCATTTTGGGTTGCACCTTTTGCTGATGACCATGCATTCAGTTTTCTTGAAGTTTATTTGTAGTCCTTTTTTGTCACTCTCCACCGCTACCTTCTGTAGGAGGTCGTGTAGTTTAACTACGTTACCAAAACTCCAAGAAATTTGAAGTTCTAATTGAAAATTATAACTACAGAATATTCAGAAAATTTATCAAGGCAAATTTGTTTTCTTACCGGTTATCAACCTTTGGTAGGTTACTTAGAACCAGAAAGTTTTTTTAGAGTGTAAGGTATTTTTAAAAATTAATAATGATTTACTGATACAACTAATAATTAACCCATAGGTGGGGGAAGAAGAGGTGGATTCATACATTTCCCAATGATATTTGCGCTTAAGTGAATATGATAATCCAGACTGGAATTGAAACCGGACTCTCCGATTTTCAATTCCGAGCCGTTATCCATCTGATCATCCCCATATCCAAGCCTACAGTAGTTAGTATTCTCATGGGGTCACTCATCTGTCTACTGACATGGCTCGACGTTGGTTAACTGGTGATGGTACGAAAACCGCTGTTTGAACATATGATCGTAATACAAATGTTTTGAACAAAAAATCGAAGCCAATGTCTTTGTGATATCTCGAAAGTTATGAACACATTATGAGAAATATAAGCTACACTTTTTGAAACTAGACTTACAAGTCATTCATTAATTAACTTGGTGGGCTTTTTTTAAAGTTTTTTCTCATGAAACAGACCCCGCAGTATCCAGAACAGCATTCCAAAATTCATTTTTGCTAGTAGATTGTCTTCCGTCAATCTAAGCCTTTCTCTTCAGAACGATTCAAAAAGTTTCAATAGAGTTAAGAGCGAACAAAGAACCTGGTTAATTTACTAAATCAATGCTTTCGAAACCCATTTTATTCAGAGATTAGTTTTCTTACTGAATGTGATGGAGTAGTATCATACATAAAACTAATTTTCCTGAAAACGTGTGGCTTCTTGAACTATGCCTTTTTTTCCTGCGTGCCGGCCCCTTCAGAGTGTTGGCGATCATGGCTCTCCACAATTGTCTGTCCTTTGTATTTTTTAAAAAATAAATTTTATTTTTGTTATCTCCCGAAAACCTTGTTCCACCATCGATTTACTCAAAGCTGGCTAGGTAGATTATACGTTGTTTTCCTCTGTTCCTCTGACTTTCAGTTCGTCCTGTAACTATTAAATTTTCCTGTCAATATGCTCTGTAAATGTCCAACTGCTATACTTAAAATCAGTATAAGGGTTTTTTGTTTCCATTTTCTCTAAAACTTCGTTGTTGCACCCATGTTCGACCTATAGTATTCTCAGCATCCTTCTGTAGAACTACATTTCCGTTACTGTATAAGAGGGTGTAACAGTTCATTACTCTTTTTTTTTATTCTAACGATATTTTGTGTTTCTTAAAGCTTTGCTTAGCTTTAGGGAGGCACCTTTCACTATCCCAGTGTGTCTTCGGATATCAGTGTCGCACTTTTCGCCCTCTGTTAAAGTGCTTCCAAGATATTTAAATTGTACTTGTTTAATTTGTAACTTGTCTATTGTGCTGTTTCTTTTGCTAACAAGCATTCATAGTCTTTTAATTGATTCATTTCTTCACGCTATACTGTGTAATCTGCATATCTTAGGTTATTAAAATTGTGGCCGCCAATAAGGGATCCTGGTATTACTTTTAATTCTCTCAGAATCACCCCACTGTACAGATTAAATAAGTCCGGTGAGAAGACATACTTGTTTTACACCACTTTCTATTTTTGTATATTTACTGAATTCATTTTCTGTCCGCATGCAGACTGTTTACTGCCAGTATTGGTTCTGCATTATTCTAACAAAAATAAACACAGTGTCACAAAAATTTCATAACTTGACAAAGACGGATTTTTTAATAACATCACTCCTGATACGAAACACAAAGTAGAGAGTCACCGAGTCTATCACAGCTTTAGCGGACTGGTCTACAATCTTTATCGGACTTCTTTACAAGTCGATGCTACCAGGCGATATTTTTTGCAATTTCTCGCTTCGTTTTCTTTACATTTATTAGGGAAGAGTAGAGTTCGAATTCCAGTTGCATTTATTTACGCTCAAATACTCTTTGGAAAGGTATTAATCCACCTCTTCTCCCTCCAGCTAAGGTTAACAATTTATCGCAGAAAGAAATGGCAACCTACCGCGAAAAATCTTCTGCTTCGTCAGTCATGGACCGAAAGAGACATGATCGTCCAAGCGTGTATCACGTATAGTACTTAATTGGCTGACGGACATTTTAGCAGACTCAGGACACATTTTCCGTGTCAATAAACGGGGCTACTGGGAGTGAATGAATGAGAAGACTTTAGAAGGAACCGGAAATCCAATCTTAAGCAGCTCTGATAAGTTAGAGGTTAGTGTCTCGGAACAGGAAAGACGTTATAAAAAAAAATATCTATCTTTGTGAAATTTTTGTGACACTAGGTAATTTACAACTAAAAATTCAAAGGCGTTTAATACAAATGGAGGCTGTTTGTTTACATCTGCGCAGAAGGAATCATCTTTTATCCTCACTGAGTAGATGTTTCCATTTTTCAGGAATTAAACCTTTAGATTTCAATAAGTATCTATTATATATATATATATATATATATATATATATATATACACTGAAAAAAGATAAAGAAACGTGTGTGTATATATATATATATATATATATATATATATATATACAGTGATTGAAAACTCTCCATTTTAAAATACTTATAATTTATTAACTATAACTTTTACAAGAAATGAATAGGAGAATGTTTAGCATGAAGTTTTATTAAACATTCGATATGGGAACCAGATATTGCATCAACTGATTTCATCAGAAACTCTTATGGTATGAACATAACTTCTTGTATTTACCCTTTAAGTTCTTCCATAGTCTTGGTTTGGTATAGTAAACTTGCTCTTTTAACAAACTCCAAAGAAAAAAAGTCACAGGTTGCCACATACATAAAATAAGAGTTACTTTTCAATTATCCTACATATACACGCATATATATAAAATGATGCTGCCACTTCCTTAAAAGTAGAAGATAATCCAAAAATATCTATTTAATATCAAATATTGAGAGAGAGAGAGAGAGAGTTCAAGGGATATTATCCAAAGCAATATCACCAAATGAAATTGCGGTCTGAAGAGATGTATATTCACAGGTCGAAATAAATTATAACTATTTTAGATGTGTTGACTTTTCCTATATATATATATATATATATATATATAAATAATGAATATGTCATAATATCACTACAGAAGTAGCCATTTTGTTTCGACACTGTCTTATCAAGTGATGATGTTGATTTCAAGTTGAAGAGTTTTAAAAGGTTCAAGACTAGCCAAACTCCTTAATCAGGAAGACGTTGTTGTTTGGCTAGTTTTGAACTTTTTAAAACCTTTCAACTTGAAATCAATATCATCACTTGATAAGACACAGTGTCGAAACAAAATGGCTACTTTGGTAGTGATATAACATATTCGTGTTGTAAATTCTAAATAAATATTATTCGCTCTACTTTGTAGTGAGCACTTTTTGTTTAAGAATAATGCTTTTTTTGGGATATGGAATTTTATTCCATCTATACTTACCGTATACTTGATATATATATATATATTTACGAGGTACTGCCTAAAAGATTTTGAATAGGGTACGTGAACTGAATTTAGTACGGACTTGTCACTATCCTTTATGAGCAGAAACGTAGGTAAGACTACTGTATACATGCCTAAGAAGACTGCTGCAAAGAAGGAGGCGGAGAAGACTGCGTATTAGGCTATTTTCATAGTTAAGTTTTTCGAACGCTTGTGTAAGACATTTCGTGTGTGCATTTGGTATACACACGGGCTCACAAACCAATGCATTATGCTTAATTAGGATTTCTTTTATAGTAACCATAGTGAAAATGTTACGTCAAATTCCTTGTGCTCAGATTAGCTTGATTATTTGTAAAGAATTTGCAAGAAAACAAAGTATCGAGTTGATAAAACTATTTGTTTGTTGTATTATTAATTCAATAAGATTAATACGAACAAAGTCTTACAACCGGAATTGCTATCACCATATTTATGTAACTTTTAAAACAAAAATTTATACCATGCTCAATCAAGGATATGGAAATTATAACCAACGAATGAAGTTTTTTCTTTGAATAAAACAAAAAGATATTCAGATCGGTTCACTATAGTTTACTGTTCCTATTGTATCGCATACAAGATAGAAAATGGCCTGGCAATTGTAATCTCTGACGAGTTGATCTTCAAAATACGTGAAAAGAAACCCGAGACTAACTTTTTTTTTATTTCTTTTTGACAGACGATAAAGCATGCTTGATAAGAACTTCGACGGCAGTCAATTGTGGCAGTGGATCTTATCTGATAAAATTATTGCTATCAAACCAAAATGACGCAACGTACAATGAAATGGCAATGGTGTTTTTCATCTTTAGTCTGCCAGTCTGAGAAAATGCCCTTTTTATTTTATTTTCATCAGCCTCACATCATGACACGAATATTACAGAAGAAAAAAGTACGAAACTGTAAACGCGAAAAAGAACCTTACCTGAGTTGATATTTGATTCAAAGAGATTCAAATATCTAAGTAAAAAGCGTTAACAAAATGATTCTCAAAGTTCATATGAGATTGGTACTTTTGATATGCGGCCGGTTTAAAACTGAAATTAATCATAGTGAATTCAAATGTTGGGTGAGCCTACTATAACAAATACAAGAAGTAATTCTCAAATACCCCCCCCCCCCCAAAAAAAAAAACAAAACAAAAACAAACAAAAACAAAAAACCAAATATTCTATCTACACTGAAAATTCGATAAATGTAAGTCACTTTAGAAAGCTCTGGACAATATCATCGAAGATGAAGGAAAACCTTGAGGCAACTGAAATGTGGTTCTACAGGAGGATGCTGCGAATATCATGGATCGAGTATGTCAGCAATGATGAGGTTTTGGAAAGGATGAAAACGAAAAGGAAATTAATACTGAGCATCAGAAAGAGACAGCTAAAGTTCCTGGGACATGCAATGAGAAAGGAGGGCTTGGAGAATCTAATACTAATAGGCCAGATAGAGGGGAAAAGAGACAGGGGAAAGCAGCAGATAACCTATTTGACCTGATCAGATGGATGACGGAACGAGGGTTGCGTGGAGTAACAGGAGAAAGCGTGCTAAGAGCCACCAGGGATAGGGAGACGTTTAAAGCCATGATCACCTACGTTCTGAAAGGACAGGGCACACAGAAGAAGAAAAATTAGAAAGAACGTACTGAAGAGGGGGGTAATTTATACAGCGGAATGTGTTCACTGCCATTAATGTTAATCGATGTGACATTATTATGAAGAATAATGTTTCTTAGTGGAAATAACTGTACGAAAAGAAAAAATAACAACGAAGAAAAATAAAATACTAGCTATGAAAACGTCAGCTACATCAGTTATAAATTGAAGACAACAGTTCATTAATAAAAAAAAGTTCTAGACAGAATCAAGAAAATGTAAGAAGATAAAATAACTGGCGAATAGTTTCAGCTTCTAACATTACTTCTTGCTCGCTGAAGGAACCAATTTCAGTCACGTTGGAAGATTGCGAAAAACTGAATACATGGATCGAAAAAGAATCTTTAAACATTTCATTTAAAATCTATGAGAAATTCCGATCAGGGATTGAGAATCACAAGCCTATAAGAAGAGGACATCTTATTGTATAAATTGTATATTAAACTACCGTTTTCCCCATTTTCATTATGTCTAAATCTACTAAATGTTATCCCCTCCACTTTCATTATACAGGGTTTGATTGAATTAGCCCCTGCATATTTTCCAGAAATACAATCCACATAATGGTAAGATAATAACAGTAATTGAGTCTTCATATAACTACCGTGTAACAATTATGCGAGAGGTATTTTTACCGCATATTGTATATATAATAGATTCCAAAACACTTAAAATGATCAGGTAATTCTAGCCGAAATTTGTCATGCTTAGCAAATCTGCAAGTTTGTACTGAATTTCATGCTTAAAAGTTAACCCAAATGAAATTTCAGTTATTTTCCCGTAAGTTTATTTTCCTTCCCCACTGTGACGAGTTGTGATACAAGGTCAGTTCAAAAATTTCTGTGACTACCGATCAACCTCTCTAGTGTAATGGGGTGGTGCAGCTTCAGGCGTCTGATTCTCAGAATCGAGCACCTCTAAGTATTTTTTGTTCAGAAGCTTACCTTTCCTGAGCCGCATTCTGCACAAAGACAGAAACACAACAGAGATATGATGATCTCTACTCGGCAGGTACCAGATAAGAATTTTTCCGTTAGTTGAAATTGCAGAGTAACATTAAGTTGTGGATGTGGAATTATAGCTTTTACTTATAATTTGGCAATCATTCCTCTGAAAAAAACGACATCTAATTCTGAGTTTGTATGTGAGAAATTCAAATTTCACAGAAGCAAAGGTTTATTGCAAATCAAGATTTCAAAATTTGAGAAACGGTATATTTTGTCTGAAAATAATGAGATTTTCTTAAAATACGATTAATTTTTGGATTGCAATCAGCTTTGTCATTCTTGTAAGATTCAGGCTAAGGAAAAGCCTATTACAAACCGACAGTTTAAAAATAAACAAGTTCCACTTCTAACAATTCAGTCGTGATAATATTAAAGAATAGAAAGATACGTCTTTCCCAAGAGAATATTTGAACTGAGCACGTCAATTGTATTTTCGGTGTTAAAAATCTTCCGTCCTTTGAACCTCCCAGGAAAGGAGTACTTAAAATAGGAATTTTTTTTTTTGTTTTGCTGAAGTCGTTCCATTAAATAGCCTGAGATTTAGGACGGAAAAAAAGAGTAAAGTAAAAAATAAAAGTACAAAAAATTCTTTTAAAGTAAGAATTTATTTCCTCTTAAAAAAATAAAAAAAGGAATTTGACACTTAACCCCCGCAATCAGTAACAAAAAATAAAATTCAATTTGAAGCGACTTGTCAACTTCCTTCTTATATTTCGTCAGGGCATTAGGTTCATGGAAGAATAAATGCAAGACTTGATATCAAGAACCCAGTAAAGTGAATCATTCGTACGCAGACAAAGGTCAATAATTTGAATGCTTTTCAGTTTTTAAATTAATATCTTTGTTTACATTGCTTCTCACATTATTAGCCTAGGTGCCTCCACTCATTTTCGATATCAAAATTTTAAATTGAATTTTTAAAAATGAAAAAGTTTTCTTGAAACTTTCATTTTAGTTTTAATTGAAAGCTAGATGATTAAATTTACTATTTCCAGTAAGTAAAATACTCTGGTATATTTCAACCTGAAATTATATTGATTGGAATATTAAATTTTGAGATGATTGTTTTAATCTTTCATTTTTTCGGTCATTTTTGAGCGATCGACAGATTTCTAAACAAAAGTTAATTTTAGATTTTAAAATTATTACAAAAATAAAATATGCATCTGTGACGTAATATTTTTGGTAAATTAGCAAATCTAATGTTAAATTAATCTGATTTACACAAGTATTATTTATAGCATGAAATTTAGAATAAAACTATTTTTAAACACAACGTTAGAAAACCTATCCACCGTAATTGAAAAGTGTTGACAGCTCGAGATAAGATAAGTGTATGGCGATCACAAGTGACACAATTGTACAAATTTCTTCCGGCAAAGGGGATTAACTCTGAAATACATAATCTTTTAATTTACATAGAAATTACTAGACAAAAATATACACACAAAAAATTGAAAATTATTTTAAAAATACGATAGCTAAATGATTTGTACTAAACTAAACTTTTTAATTTCTGATTAGTCAATATAATCTTCATTATCTAACCTGCTAGTCTAACATATACAAGAATTGGAAATATTTTAAAAATATTTTTGAAATTTTATAAATTATTGTAATTAAAACACAAAAAGAAAAACAATTCTTTTAAAAGCTCATTATTAATCGAAAAATTTTTTTCTTCAGACTATAATGTCTGACATTTATATTATTTATTAAAGCAATTAAAAGCTTATCTAATTAAATAATGTCATAGTTTTATTGCATTTTTTAATTTACCATTCGGAGCAGATTTTCGGTAAGAGGGGCTAAATAGTTTTAAAAAAATAATACATGATTTACATTCCCCAATGAGTGCTGCTTTTAACTAATGAAACCATTTTTGCCCCCAGAATTTAATTTGTTTTGAAATTTCATGAATTTACGTGGAGAGGGGGGTGTAACATAAAAAATAATTTTTATTTAGATTTTACTAAGAAATAATGATTTAAAAATAATTTAATTAATTTGTAAATAAGTCCTGAAAGTTTTAACAATATCCAACGATTATTTGATTTTTGCAAGAACTTCCAAATTAATGTATTTGACACCGGAAAAAAAGTGAGTTATGTAATATTGCGTTTTCCATTGTAAACTCTCGTAACGATTTGGTTACTAGCTGGCGATAATCAAAACAAGATTTTTTGCCAAAGTTTCAAACATGTTAGAAAGGATTAAAAACTTATTTTTCAAAAGTTTAAAATACTTTGGTTTTTTTCTCTTAATAATAACAATCATTTTGTTGGAAAAAGATTGTTTTTATTAAGTTTTGAACCTTTTTTCTCCATACTATGCTATTTTTTCAGCGAATTCTGGGAGGTACTTATATTAGCCAATTCTAATTTTCCTAATTTAAAAAAAAATATTCAAGGAAAAATTTGCTCCTTTTAATGCGCATAATATTTATAAATTAGCGTAGACTTCGTGTCACTGAAGAGATGACGACGGTTTATAAATTTTACCAGAGTTTCCAAGTTTCACATTAACCACGTTACCAAAACTCTAAGAAACCTGAAGTTGTTATTAAAAATTATATTTACAAAGACAAATGTTTTGATGGATTTGTTTACTTACGGCTTATCAACTTTTGGCATGCTAGTTAGAGCCAGAAAATATTTTAGATTGCAAGAGATTTTGTGAAATTAATTCTTGATACAACTGCTAATTAACCCATAATCTGGGGAAGAAGAGGTGGATTCATAGATTTCCCAAGGATATTTGCGCTTCTAACGATTCGATAGTGATATAACTGCAGTATATATATATATATATATATATATATATATATATATATATAAAACAAACATAAATCCACCACTTCACTCTGGAGTCAAATCGGCAGTCAGCTGAGTTTGAGTTTTGTTTAACGGCATAGCAACCTCTGTGGGTTATTTAAAGCCAAAGCAGATAGGACTTTAAGCTATTTTTTAAAATGTTCGGTTATAATGAGAAGGTTGATTTAGTCAGATTTTGATTAAAAATAAAAATTTTATTTTTGAAAACTGAAGATCTATTTTTGTATTAAAAAATAAATATATTGCTGGTAATATTTTTCCTTAAAAAATGTATTATGTATATGTCCTATAATGTTTGACTTTGAACACATTTTAAATGCAGCTATTTTGAATTAAAATAATGACAGAATACCAAATATACTTAATTATTTAACTGATATACAAGAGTTCCTCACATTGTCTAAAAATTTGCTATTTCCTACAGATATCTGATATTTATTTTGCTGAGGGTGGACCTTCAATATCGTGAACTATGTCGTGGAAACATACTTCACCAGGTAAAGATCGATCGTTACATCACAAAGCAAATTCTGACAGCATTTTGGAAAGCGACAGGCTCCATCTCAAAAAGATGATCCTGCTTGCTGTTAACTCTTTACTCAATAAGTCCCAAGCCTGACATATAGAGGACGCCACAAATAACAAATCCATATGAATTTTATAAATTATTAATCTTCAAATGGCAGGTGACAAAATTTGGGCCCCAATTGGATTATTAGTTTACAAATTACAGTAAGTGAAGCTACTGTTGCAAATTTTCAAAACAATGGGAAAATCTGAATTTCGCGTGTTGATAAAGCATTGCTTTCTGATAAAAAAAAAATACTGTTCAAACAAAGCAATCGCTTGCTAAGAACAACGGTTAAGAGGTTTCATGCTGACTTAAACGCGGTCATACAGACACAATGTTGCTGAACGCGCAGGTCGCCCCAAATCGGCAGTTGTCCCGGAAATAACCAAAAAATTTCACAAACTCGTTTTGGCCGATCGTAAATTAAAGTTGCATGAGATAGCAGAGGAGTTGAACATATCAGAAGGCAGTGCATTCACCATTTTACATGAACATTTGTCAATGAGAAAGCTGTGTTCAAAGTGGGTGCAGCTTTTGCTCACAGTCGATCAAAAACAACAACGCGTCGATGATTCAGAGCGTTGTTTGCAACTGTTTCAACGCAACAAGAAGGAGTTTTGCATAAATATGTGACAATGGATGAAACATAAATCCACCACTTCACTCTGGAGTCAAATCGGCAGTCAGCTGAGTGAGTTTTGTTTAACGGCGTATCGCCCTCTCTGGGTTATTTAAAGCCAAAACAGGTAGTGTTTTAAGGTATTTTTTTTAAATGTTCGGTTATAGTGAGAAGGTTGATTTAGTCAAATTTTGATGAAAAATTAAAAAATAAAAAAATTAATTTTATTTTAGAAAAATATATTGCTGGTAATATTTTTTTCCCCTCAAAGATGTATATTTTTCTAGAAAAGTATTTTTATGTATATACTTCTAGAAATGTCTACTTTTATACTTTCATAGTGTTTTGCTCCCAGTTAGGGGGTTAACTATTTGCCCATATGTGGAACCCTAACAGGTGCTACCACTCCAGGTCAGGCTAGACCTGGAAACAGCAATAAAGAGGTGGTTTCATGCTCCTTACAGAGGCTTTGCTGTCGGGTGCAGTTTACCGTCATATCCAGGACATTGGCAGTCAGCTGAGTGGACAGTAGCAGGTGAAAGCCGTTCAAGACGACCAAAGACGCAAACATCAGCAGGCAAGGTTTTGGCCTCCGTATTTGGGATGCGCAAAGTATTTTGTTCATCGATAACCTCGAGAAAGGAAGAACCATCAATAGCGAATATTATATAGCATTATTGGTGTGTTTGAAGGAAGAAATCGCCAAAAAACGGCCACAAATGAAGATAAGAGTGATCTGGCCCCCATCGATTACTGGTTGTTTGCAGACCTCAAAAAAATGTTCCAGGTAAAGAGTTTTAGCTCCAGTGACGAAGTGATATCAAAAACTGGGGCGTATTTTGAGGCTAAAGACAAATCGTTCTATAAAAAAAATCGTACTACGAATTGTTAGAGAAGCGTTGGTATCAGTGTATCACCCTAGAAGGAGACTATGTTGATGAATAAAGTCGAATTTTACCTAAAAGTTGTTTTTTTTATTAGTTAGGCCCGGGATTTACTGAGTGATGTGTTACACACCTTCGCGAGACAGACAATGCCAACCGTGTTTGAAATGAGAGTGAGCGCGTGCAGGTTCTCCTCTTAGATAATATGTTAAAAGTCTTGTATATAAGTTATATAATAAATATACTTGGTATTCTGTGAGATTTTTATAATCCAAGATACATGAATTTAAAATGTATCCCCCCATTATTTAACACCCTGTATATATTGTTCTACACTATAGTATATTGTTGAAGGAAGAACCAAGAGTAAAAAAAAGAAATGTTTATTACAAAAGATACCTAAGTGGAATACAAGTACTTAGATTTTGATTAAGGCCACGAAATCATTATCACTATGCTCTATTGATTCTTCTTCACCGAGTGGTAAGTACTCGGTGCAAGTCGATGTAGTTTTTGAAGTCAATCTTCTTTGATATCAATCAGAGATCAGTATGATATATCAAAGCTGAAATGGGAATGCTACTCTGGTAAAACAGAATAAGAATTAATCGTAAAGGTAATATTTGTCCCCATTTCGCTCTGACAGAATCTTCCCGAAATTACCCCCTATACACCATTACCTAAACATATTAGGGGCAGGGAAACAGAAATAGAATCGAATGGGTAATTCATAATTAACCGAAAAACAAAGCCGGGGAATGATCAGAAAACAATTCAATTTTCACCAAAAACCTCTCTATAATAAGGCGCAGTGTACGTGTATTCGTCCGTCCGTCCGTTTTTCGATCTCAGCGAATTATAAACAATTCGAAGTAACATGTAACTACTGTAGTTACAGACGATTAAAAATTAAATAACTCATTTAAATATCGAGCATAGTGAAAGGTTTATGAAACTTTATTAAAAGGTGTAACTTTAATTTCGCTTTTCGTCGCAATTGACATCGTCTAATTAAACTATAATTAAAACTCAAGTTGGGTACGGTACATTGCTCCTTAACATTTTCTAGCTCGCATTCTTTGACATATTCAAAATATTACACAGGTCGGGTTCCCTAATGTCTTTTCAGAGTGACTATGTGAAGGGATCATGAAGAATGGTTTTAAAATAAAATAAAAAAGTTGGTACAAAATAAATGTAAAAAGACTTCAGAGATCGGTTGCGGATACGAAAAAGATTATGTCGAATAAAGATATAATTATTTCCTTATTTTTTAAATTCTTATAACTTTTATATAGGACACTGAAAGTAAAAGGCCGAAGGCCCATAAGCCCTCCAGAGGAGCAAGGCTAAATTCCGCCCGAAGCCCAAAGGGCGGCTTCAAGGCTAGTATATAAATATAGGTATATTTAGACAGCAAGTATTCATCCAAACGAGTTTGACTAAAAAACAATCAACCAAGTCTGTTCAATTATTTTTTGATTGTATTTTTCAATTTTCAAAGAAAGGTGTTGAGTATTGTGCTCAATTGTGTATAAACTGAAATCAGTACTGTGCTTTGTTCAAGTACTTTATGTCCTTTCAGGCTTTATCAAAAACTTTGATAGTTTGAATTCCTTTGTCTTAGTGAGTTGATGAATTGAAATATTAATAAAAGATATAAATACATTTTGATATGAACAAAACAATTGCACAATATGAACCTCGAACAGTTTATCTATAATTTCGAGCAATATAATCAACATCTTATTCGAAAATTGGAAAAATACAATAAAAGAATTAGACAGATCGTGTTGGTTCATTTTAATTAAAATTGTTTTGATGAATACTTGCTGCTTAAATATGTATATTTATGAATATTTTTATATGTAAAAATTCGGAAAAAATTAATTTTTTTTACGTTAATATTGTTCGGTTCACAATTCTACCCGGGTTTTTGAAAAGAAGTAGAAGTTTATCCCTCGTTTCCTCTTTAAGATTGGGTTTCCAGTTCCTTCTAAAGGATTTTTCTTCGTCGCTTCACTTCTAGTATCTCCTTGCATCTTAGTGGCATTGATACCTTGCTTGATGTGTATTAAAAAATACTTGTTGCAAAATAAAATCCGTACATTTGTCTTGTTATGGTCCGTTAAAGGATGAAACGTCGGCAAAGAGGAGTTTTCCGTTTTATATATAAGTATAGAATCAGCATAAATTAGAAATGACGGCACGAATATTTCTGCAAAATCTCCTAGGAGATAATCATTCATCTAATCTAAACTTATTTATAAATGGAACTTTATGTGTGTGTGTGTGTGTGTGTGTGTGTGTGTGTGTGTGCGTTACTTATAGACTCCGAAATGGCTGAACTGATTTTCTTGAAAAATTTACACAATTGTATTACAAGCGTCTGCGAGTGTTCTTAGCTAGGTTTGTGTCGAGGTACACCCGATAAATATCCATAATCGAAAAAATCGGGTTATAGAAGGAGTGGTCCGATTTTAATCAAATTTGATACACTCATAGACAAAGACATAAAAAACGATATCTAGAAGTTTCAAGGTTGCAGTTCTTACAATAGTGCAGAAAATCGATAATATATGCATATAAAAGGCAAGATGTTTGTATGTGTGTCTGTTTATCTACCTGTATGTGTATTTTTTCAGCCCTTTTATTTTAGTTTTTGCTTCGGGTTTGGCTCTAAGTAGGTGTAATTGTAGTTCTTAGTCTCAACCATGATACCATTTACTCAGAGGACTTATTTAGCCTTCAAAATTCAGTTTACGACGAAAAACCTTATTTGATATCGATACCAGGAAATCAAAATTTGACTTACATCCATTCATTTTGCTTTCAGTCTACGGTTTCGCTTTAACTGGAAACAACTATTGTTTTTTAGTCTTTCGTGCCAACGTCCAATGAGTCTGAGCTCCAGGAGCATGGATTAGTTTTAAAGCTTTCATTACACCCGAGCAACTGCTAGTATATCTATAAATACTCGCAGTTTATCAGAAAAGAAAAATAACGAAAGAAAAGGAAACCTTCATCAATAGAATTATTCATAACGCACCATATTTTGTCATCAATATTGGTGAAGTGGACATTTTATGGAAATATTTTTAGAGCAATTTGATATTCGTTTCTTTTCCTATGACACCACTTAACCAGTGAATAACAGCGACCAAGCAATGATAATGACAGACCAGACAGACATCTTGATTTAGTTATTGATTAAAACAGAATATTTTGCCGTAACCTAAGCCGTGATTAACACACATCAAAGCTGCTAGGGAAGTATTTTTCCATTTAGAAAAGAAAATTCGCATAACATTTACAAAAACCACAGGATCGAGTTGGTCTTAAAAAGCTTCATTATGGGTTTGTCGCTAGATGATATGAGTAACATTTACTTTACACCAAACATTATAGAGAACGTTTTCTGTTGATATGAAGTGGAAATATTATATTGAATCAGTTGCTAGGCCTGCTGCTAGGCAATTTAATTCACGGTGTCGTACAAGATAAAAATTATCTCCAGAATCTATCTTACACATTTATAAGTCTACTATTTGTTCATGCATTGAATATTGCTGTCACATTAAGTGTGGTGCTTCTGCTATGTATTTAGAGATTCTTGATAAAAATACAAAAATGTATGGACAATATTATTGGTCCAAACTTGGTACCTCGGCTTCAGTCACTTTCCCACAAATGTGACGTAGTGTAGCTTCCTAGTACCTTTTCTATAAATATTTTTATGGTACTTGTTCTGATGAGCTTTTCACTTTGGTACTTATACTTCATGAATTTATGTGTATTCCGAGATTTGAGGCAGTGTCTCATAATTTTACAGTTAAAATGGATTGATGTAACCGTAAATTCTATGTTAACATTTTATTTTTTTGTACTTCTCGCTTGTGAATCACTCTTCCGGTTGCCTTCTTTTCAGTAAACTTTGATTTTCAAAGATTTAAATGTAATATCAATCCAGAAAGTGCTTTAATAAAGAACGGAAAGTGCGACACTGGAATCCGAAAACAGAGAAAGATGCCTTGCAAAATGCAAGCAAATATTAGGAAATACAAAAAATTCGTTAGAAAAATGTACTAAACTGTTACGTAATATCAGGTCTCGTCGGATGAAGACAATTGAAGCAACAACAATGGCCGTGTTCTCTTCCAACTTAAAGATTTCGTCAGAAACAAAGAAAACAGCACTGAACTGATATGCAATATCAGTCCTCCTCTATGGCAGTAAATGCTGTAGTCTCCTCGTGGATGAAAAAGAGACTTGAAGCAACAGAAATATAGCTCTACAGAAGGATGCTGATATTACCATGGATCGAACATGAGAAACGACAAAGTTTTAAAGAAAATGAAAACAAAAATGACAGTTAGCATCAGGAAAGGAGAGTCGCAATTTCTAAAGAAAATAACGAGAAAAGAGAGCTTGGAAAATGTAATACACACAAGAAAGATTGGTAGAAAAGTAAAACAACGCAAAATCTACCTAGCGAGCTTGAGTAAATGGATGGCGGAGCAAGATTTAGGAAATATAACAAAAATACAACATTTATTAAGGCCTACAAAGGACAGGGAGTTGTGGAGAGCCATTATCTGTGTCCGGAAAGGATGGTATATAGAAGAAAAATTTGTTTTATGTTCCTTTATTGTTCTTTCTTAATAATGTTTTATTTTTCTCACATTCTCTCACACTCAGTAACCCCTTGTTTCTTAGTGACTTGCTTGAGGTAAAATGTTTAAACTGTGACTCGGACACAAAAAGGTATAGTTTACGAAGTTATTGTGAATGATCGAACGTGTTAAAAGGGATTACGAAGTTTCTTGGTGATTGGGGTTTCACGATCAAATAGGTCAGTTTTATTTGAGCAGGATAAAAATCAAAATAATACTTGTTAATCATTAATTGTTGTACAGCACAGGAAATGGATAAGAAAATATCAAAATCAAGCGTTAAAAAGCATTTGTAGCATCTTGCTTACTTAAGTTACCTTGAAATGTGGCTTGAATATATATATATATATATATATATATAGCGAGAGAGAGAGATATGTATGTGTATATACATATATTACGTAGATTAACGAAACTGGTTATAAACAACCGACAATTTGAAATGGTTTGTTTGAACATTATTTTTGATCGATACTCGTATTTAAGTAGATATTCTGTTTATATTTCATTTCAAAGCAGAGATGGTTATTACGATTAATTCGAAAAATGTTATAGGCTTAATTTGACCTCGTTTAGACTAATCGTCATTCATGGTCGAGAGGTCTAAGACACGCCAGATCACATGGGGGCTTCCCCTATGTGGATAGGGGTCGCAGATTCGAATCCTGCCAAATGACACACATTTTCGTAACAATAATGTATCGTAAATAATCAGGCCGGTAGAAATAAATGTATAATACTGTTTGATTATCAGCAGAATATATACTTAAATACGGGTATCGATCAAAAATAATGTGGAAACAAACCATTTCAAATATATATATATATATATATATATATATATATATATACACACACACACAAATGTAAGGTTTAAAGTGCCTACTTTACAACACGTGGGACACAAGATGTCGTGGAGTAAGCACCTAAAAATATTTTAATCTATAGAAAGTGATGCAGTATATATGGTGAAATTAAAATGAACCCTCTACAAGGACTTCCTTCCAGTGAACCAAATAATTGGTTCAAACAAGTACTGCTCCCATTTAGACCATCTGAAAGCAACAATCATGAAAAGCAGACTTTATATCATATTCTATCGGTATAATGCTATATAGCATGTTACACTGGTAACCCGACAGAAAATATTACAAATTGACTTAAAAAATTTCAACTATCCGCTGTATTCACGAGATATTGTATCACTGGTGTCCCATTAATGCAAAGAAAATTAATTTCATGGAAGAGTGCAGAAGACACTCAAGAGCAGTTTTTTTATGCCAGAAAGATGTGGGGAAAATAGAATTATGACGATGTCTGAAAGATGACAGGTTGAACAAAAAATGTTTCTTAAATACTGAAAATTAAAATTAAAATATTTTTACATAAAATAAATGAATTTGGCCAACACAATACGAGTCACTAAAAAAATAGAATTACTACTTCAAAGAGACGAAAATGTCACCTCGCGAAAAGTGCTCACTATTTACATCGTACTTTGTTTTGTTTCGGCCTTTAATAATTGTTTTAATGACAACACTAGGAATTCCATTTTTTTCTAACCTCTCGATCATTAAAGAGAGACGTTATTCCGATAAACTACAGAGAATAAGCAGTTTGAAAACTTCAATACTAAGCACGATGAGGGACAAGGAGAGTAGTTTTTCGCAAAACAATGAGTCATTTGTATTACTTCTATCTTTAAAGAGAACATAAACCATTTGCAAACAACGTACCAGTCTTCCACAATATTTTCTAGCCATATTTATATATTCTAAATTTGACTGTGTGTTGATGCAGTTCATGAAAGCATATTTGCCAAATAAATTTTGATTATTTGTCTATATTTCTGAGATGAGTTATTTAAATTTTTCGGACTGTTATCCTCATCTTTATTGTCATATTCATGGCGTTTCGGTCGTTGTACGTTCCGACCTTCTTCAGGTGAGCGAGTGCTGTTCAAATTCCAGTCACCTGAAGAAGGTCAGTGTTCAACAGCCGGAACGTCGTGTGACAAAGATGAGGAAAACAGCCTGAACAATGTAAATAAATTTTGATTAGTCTTCGAATCACTCACTTTACACAAGTGTTGTTGTGGTGATACCGAGCAAAAGCGAGGGACCAGATGTTTGCTCTATAATGACCAGAAGGCAAATGAACAAAAGTCGTCCCTACGCAGGTAGATTCGCACAGATGTTCCGGTTGAAAAATAAAAATTAATCAAATATCAAATTTTCATTTCGCGAGCCTACGCGAATTTTATTTACCAGCTAATGAGAAGCCTAGAATCAAATACAAGTGTGAAATCCCAAAACGAGCTGTTTTGATTCAAAAAGCAGATATAAAAAGCCGAGACAAAAAACACCCAGGAGACAGACCAGGCAGAGACCAAGTAGAAGAGTGTAATTAATATCCCCTTGACTTAAGTTGAGCGGCTACTACGCCTCCCTTATCTCTTTACCTTCTCCACTGTCTCAAAAGTACTTATTGACCTAAGGAGCGACTACTTCAAAGACATTCCTCACATTCCTAAACACTAATTATCTTTTTCAGCATTATATTTGCCATGAACATTTAACCTCCGTTGGACCTATATTCAAGTATTATTTGAAAAACATTAATTGATATGTGTATATATAAATGTTATTTTCAACTCAATTTGCTTTTCTTGATTTTATAATCATTTTATGACTTATAGTGGGCTAAATTCCGTGAACCTGCAACAGTATACAATTACCCACTACTAACGGAAAAGTAATAGATAAGCTACCCACTATATTGTAAGCTGATCATTCTAGTATTTTCATAGAATTCGGCAAAATATGTGAGCGTAAATCATCGTGCCTAATGTTTATCATTATCACCTCTAAAAGTTCTGTTTTTATACTCTTTCTCTAAATCTGCATTAAGATGGGCAATTTTTTAATCTCTTTAGTGAAGATTTATGTTGACGTTACGATAGTAGATTTTTCAGTTTTTAAATAAAAAAACTAAAATTTTATTATCTTGTAGATAAAGTACTTTGTTCATATAAAATGTCAAATTGTTAAATATGACATTGATTTTTACAGTAAAGGTAAATTATTAAATGAAACTATCATTTAATACTTTAAACAATAAAAGTTCAGATTTTAATTCTTGAAAGATTATTTGATTTAAAAAAAATAAATTCTGTGTGCTGTATTCCGTCAGAATCTGGGCGATTATAACTTCACCTTGGCAGCTCTTATTTATATTTGTTTTTCTACGATCCTCTTCCCTGTTCTGCCCGTTAGCTGTTTTCCTAGTCTCTCTTGACTTCAATTCCCTATGATTGTCAAATTCTCCCAGAACTTATTTTCTGATGTATCAAACATTTCAATTTTTTTTCTTTCTGATCTTACGTATACCTTTGTTTCCATCTTCCTCAAACTTCCTCGTTAGTCACATGCTGTGTACATAGTATTCTCCTTCTCTAGAGACTCATTTCTGTTACCTAAATTTTCTCTTTATCTTTCAGGAAACTGTCCAGCATTCAAGCTTTTAGGACGACTGATATTACATTACAACTGAGTTGCTAATTCTTTATTTTTAACTAAACCTTCATATATCTTAATACTTTTAGCTTTTGGAAAGCGTCTTTTCCAATGTACCTTCGGATTTCAGTGTCACATGTTCCATCCTCTATTAAGATTGTTTAAATTGTTGTACTTGATTAATTTTAGTGTCTCCAATTTGCAGCTCGCATCCTGGACTTCTATGTAGTACCGTAGTTAGCAAGTTTGTTTCGCCATATCAATTACGATTGAATAGCGAGTACCATCATCACTGGGCACTCTAAACTTTTGGCCATGTGCCACATCTAAGATGCGCTTAGAAAATCATTTTTGCACTTAGACGTGAAGTAATGGTTAGCAAGGTTGTCTGGATAGATCGGTTACGACTGAATAGCGAGTTCGATCCTCACTGGATGCCTCATACTTTCGGGCTTGTGCCACATCTAAACTACGCTTGGAAAAAAGAAAAATCTATTCTATATATGTTAAATAGTTTCTTTCCGATTTTCATTCCAACTTAACGGAGTCTCTGTAGTTTTTTTTCTATGGTTACTATCAACACTGTGTTGTCTGCAGAAAGTGCTCGCTGTAAAAGGTTGATCTAAACTATCATCATAGTTTAAAACTTTAACCAATGGTCACCATGGCAGTACTTAAAGTACTTGGTTTCAGAGTAAGGAAACTTGTCTTGAAGATGATTACTCGTGAATTTCATCTTTATTGGTGTCCCCATATTGTGTTATTTTGACAAAACTAAACTATACTTATTAATTAGTTTCATACATCAGACTAATAAAGCACTGTGTTTAACATAAGGACACTATGGAACGAATGTGTTTTGCTAAATTTTGGATGACCATTCGAAGACTGTAACAAGCTATGATCATCAGTAACAAAACTTGAAATATTTCATCATAAGCATCGCTAATAAATGTGGATATAGTTACGGCTATACTAGATTTTACAAGCATACAACTGTACGAAACGTATCTAAAATGTATATCAATCTTATGTCTATTTCTATAATATGTATAAGATAAAACTTATTTTTTAACTACATATGCCATCAAATATCAAATATCGCTATTTCTGTGTGTTTATTTGTTTAGGATATCAAGACCTTAGGACACACCCAAAAATATTCCTGTACCCGACTTGAAAAACATCAACCCGAGAACAGTCTGAGATATGAATACAGTAATGTGAAATATTCCGTTTTAAACCGTCCAGTTGATGCATTAATTCATTGAAACCTCTAGATTTGAATCAGAAAGTTGAATTCTGGAGGCAATAAAAGAAGATAAGAGTATTTGCATTAGAAACTTTAAAATATGCAAATAGTGAAGATGGGCGTGTTGTCTGGGCAGAGTAGTAAAACGCATAATAGTCAGAGAGCGAATTGACACTGACTCCGCTTCGTCCTTCGCAATTACAGGTGTCCAACGTCAGCAATTTTCAAGCGCTGACTAATTTTTTTCCCTTTAAAACCCGATACGAAGTAATTCCAAGGAAGTTTCATTTAACATTTACATTTTAGCAGCCAACATTTTTTTGTAGTGATAAAAAATGCGCCGGATTTTCTTTTCTCGGTTAGCTTTAAATGTTGGTTAGTTGATTTTAACGACATATCAGCTTTTGATGGATTATTTAATGTCAAAACCAACCTTTTTTAGTACTAAATTTTATAGAACAAAAATAAATTAGTAAACTGATAGATACATTGTCGATATAGTTTTCACGTTTGTTGACATAAGATCGTGTAGATACAAAGCGTATACTCGTTTAGCAATAGAATAAATAATTGAATAGTTCAAATGAATTCAAACACTGATGCTCAAAATCAAAGAGACAACTGAAATTTCCTGGACACACGAGGAAAAAGTCTCAGAGAATCTGACACTCATAGGACATATTAAAAGAAACAGTAGGGCTCTTCCACATGGTATAATTGCTACCAAGCTTGTCTCTTAAGATCAGTTACGACTGAATAGCGAGTTCGATCCTTACTGGGTGCTCCATAATTTCAGCCTTGTGCCACATAAAAGCTACTTTTAAAAAACAAATCAACATATTGAATGTAAGAGGTTAAAGCTGTGAATACTTTATTCAGGAACTTGAGCTATCCACAACAGTTCAGTTTTAGCTGCCCGTGAATGATTATCACAAACTAAAAACGCTTTAATGTCACCATGGACACAAAGAGAAGGTGACTAAACAACTGATGGTGATCCCGAAATTTTCTAATCTCTTTCATAATTAGAAAAGATACTGTGATATGTGTGAATTTCCAAAAAGAGCATTTCAAAGAATGCTAAGGTGCTATTGCCCTAGGTAGGCTATTTTTCGTTAAATCCCTTGATATTTTCCGGACAGATCATATATAGCTTTATTTAATACAGGGCTCTGTATTTTCTAAGGAAGGTGATAAATGATTAACAATTCTCGCCAGACCATACAAATAATATTGATTACTATAGCATAATGCTGATAAGCAGCATTAATAATAATATGTAAGATGTGTTTCGATAATTTCATTAACAAGACTGAATATTCAGAGAGATTTGAACTTGACTTCGATCTAAAAACACGAATCTTTTCCTTCTTCTAGAAACATAATGCAGCAACTAACAAAATCAGTACTGAAGTTATTCATTTGTACATCTAAAAAAAATGACTAACATCTTGGTTTGAAAAGGATTTTTTTTTCGTGGTAGATGTCTGCCGCAATACTTGAGATTATATCTCGAGTACTGAGGCGTACAGTTAAGAGATAACAGGAGCTATCGCTATAAGAGTTAGCAGAATGCATTGCTTTCATTAGAGCGAGTTCATTACGGGCATTTTCAGCACTGTTTGCAATATGGTTGCGTTTTGGTTCAATGTCGTCCTATCACAGAGTGGCACATTAACCGCCCGGCCATGTGTGGAATGTTAACTCACTGTTCCTAATTTGACTTTTGTACAGTTCAATGAGAAAGAAATATGTGGTTATACAAGGGGGATGGAGTGTATATATATATATATATATATATATATATATATATATATATAATTTTTTACAATTACGGAATAACATTTTTATGTTTAATATAACTGCGGTAATTTTTATTTTTATTTTTTGACTAAAATGCTGATCAAGGGATATTGTCCTGAAAGTGGATATTCCGGAACAACTTCCCTTTTAAAATGTCGCCACACCTTTATACACATTGCTATATTTTATATATCATTTGTCATAAGAAATAACTGAATAGAGACTCTACTGTTGCCTTAGACGTATGAGAGTACAACATTTGAGTTCCTACAACTCAAAAGCCAGACTATATTGTTAATATAATTTGATTATAGTGGCGAACATATGTACACTTTTCGGAGAAAACATACATAAAACAAAACAAACAAAAACTAAATACACAGAACTGTTGAGTGAATTTAGAATTGTCCTTGAGTAGTAGCCAACTACGGCTAAAGACACATACACACATAATCCACAATTTTAAATTGAATAACATTAGTAAAAAAAAAAAAAAAGAGAAATTTTTTGAATTAATTTGTTAAATATATGATTCCTATTTTTTATAACTACCCAAAATACTTAAGATTTAACTTAATAGTATTCTATTTAGCTAGCATTTTTTAAAGGCTTATGGACCTTTTATGTGCTATTTAAAGCACAAACGTATTTTGGATTTTAAGAATATTTGCTTTTTTTTGCAAGCGAATATTGCTTTAAAATTTTTTGTTTTTTTTAAATAAAAACGATTTTTTTTCAGATGGAAGTTTTATTCAATGTATAGATGAAGAGCGGTGATGGATTAAAACTTTCCACAAGTGCATTTGCATAAGTGAATGTAACGAACCCGACTAGAATTCGAAATTTACTTTTCTGATTTCTCATTCCGAATCTCTATCCATTACATCATTCGCTTATTCTAGTATCATAACAGCCCATATTTGAGCAAAAAGCCATCAAAAAGCAATTTGTGCACGGACTAAGGTTAATGAAATCATAATGTCTCTATGGCTTGGGGATTTATTTTGATCATTTCGAAACGATATTCATTGATCTCAGTGTTGAAAACGAGTAACAAGTCACACTAAAATTAGTTCACATCATTTTTGCAGATAGAGAGCAAATGATTTTCGTATGTGCGGTGGGGGGGTAGACCACAGGCCTCCTCTTGACGACGGACCTAATTGAATTATTTACTTGTAAATTAGTTTAAATTGCCTCAAGACCTTAATAAGCAGTTGTTATTTTTTTAGTTTATCAGTCAGTGCATAGTCAAAGTGTTTTCTCCTGATAGTTATTGAAGAGTAAACTTGCTACTGAAACCTTCCCAAGACAGAATCATCACCAGTGATGTAAAAAATGGGTTCTCTATTGTCATAGACAACAAAACGATTATTGTTAGCCCTGACTGAGCAAAGAGAATCCATCCCCAAACCATGAATACACTTGAAAAAATAATTCTGTTTTCTGAGATATGAAATGCGTTGTCTATTATGAAGTGCTAAGCAAAAACGAAACAGTTAATATAGAAAAGCTTAGAAGTTAATTTGAAGCATTTCCCAAAAGAACTGCAGCATAAGCACCCATCACTGTAAAGGCGTATTGCTCTTATACGATAATACAAGACCACGTATCGCCCGAGTCACTCATAAAAAGTATGGTATCAAATATGGAAATTTTGACATCTTTCTTGACACCCCCTTGACCTTTCTCCTTTGAAAATCAGCTTTGATCGTTGCAATGTTTTTACGTTAAAGCTGATATTGAGTGTGGGGGGGGGGTTGTGTCGAAATGTGAAGTATTTTACGTCCGAGGGATCAATGATTTGCAAAATATATGAGATGATGTTACCGAGAAGGAGTGGAAATATCTTCCTTAAATGTACGTAAGAGTCATAAATTCTTCCAGGGGATCAATTTTTTATTCTTTGAACAAGTCTACTTTTTTTATTTTATTTTTATTGCTACTTCGTTTTTCCAATTTCCCGTAAGGTCGTCGGACATTCTGCAACTTAATTAAGCAACATAGAGAGAAAAAAAAAGGTGATTCAACAAGATTACAACAGTACTTTTATATTTTGAAAGTCTGGCAGGGATCGCTGAGTTATGCGAAGTACGAATTCGAAATCCATCGAGTATTAACATTTAAAAATCTGGGAAATGTTTAACACAGGACAGAAAATATGAAATCGAAATGCGAAGTGGGCGGGGGGGGGACTGGAATAGCGAAAAACGTCTTTCAAAAGTTAGACAAAGTATAAAAAAGTAAAAAAAAAAAATCGTTAGAAACAATTGTACTAAATTGCGATGTTATATTAGTGCTCCTGTACGATAGTGGATGTTTGACAATCTTCTCACAGACGACATAGAAACTTCAGACAACAGAAATATGGTTCTACAGAAGGATGTTGAGAATACCATGGACTGAACATATGAGCATTTAAGGAAAATGAAAGCAAAAAGGTCAGGTATGCTTATCAAACAGAAAGAGAAATGAAATTTTTAGGTGACATAATGAGGAATTAGGGCATGCAGACATATTGCGAGTAAGAGGGTCAGCGGAAGGTTTTTTTTTGTTTTTTTTTTAAAAATCATTTCACCCCGAGCAAGGAGGAAATGCCACTGATGTGCAGGTGGCTACATAACTGTAAAAAGATTAATTAGAAAAGAGTGAGGAGTACAAACTAGTTAGAAAGGAGCAATAGAAAGCTGAGAATGCAGGTGCGATGACAGATACATAGGTGGAGAGAAAGGGAAGGTTATACGGGGGTGGGGAGAGAGCTAGAGTCCAGTGGTTAGTAGATGAGTGTTGACTTTGCATTTAAATTTCTGGAGGTTGTAGCCGTCAGGAAAGCAAGAATACGAGAGCGAGTTCCACAGGCGGGAAGTGCGAGAGAAGAAGCTGAAGGAGTAGAATTGTTGTCTGCATTTGGCTAACCTGACTGTGAATATGTGTGGGACCTAGTTGCCAGTCTGGTTGCACGAGTAAACACCTGTTGAGGAGGCACAAGTGACTTAAGTTCGTCCGAGCAGAAGCCATGAAAGTATTTATAGAACAGACAAAGGGAGGCCACATTTCGACGATGGGGGAGTGGCTGCAGTCGAGCCGTCAGATCAGTACCTATCACATTACAGACTCCTTTGGAGCCTGTCAAGAATACCGAGGAGAACGGCAGGGGCGCCTGACCATAAATGGCAGCAGTACTCCATGCACGGACGGGTGGTTGACTTGTATATAATCAGGATGGATTCAGGCGGAAAAAAAACATCCTGGATCGACATAGTAACCAACCTTCTTAACAGTAGATTTTGCTATGGATTCAATATAGTGGTTTCATTTGAGGTCTGAGGACAGGGTAAGTCCGAGGAGGCGTAGTGTATTGCTCTCCGGGAGAATCGCTTGGTCCATGCTTATGGGAGGCAGAAGAGGTTGCCTGTAATGGTTGTTGACAGACAACTGCTTGGTCTTAGATGAATTGAACTTGACAAGCCACTTCTTGCCCCAGTTCACCACAGAGTGTAGATCCCGTTCAAGGTCAGCAGCGAGATTATGTCTGTCCGCCATGACAGGTTTCTTACTGGTGCGGGAGTATATTGTAGTGTCATCTGCGTAGATGCCTACTTGGGACTTGATCTCATCTGGGAGGTCGTTGATGAAAATAAGGAAGAGCGTCGGGCACAGGATAGAGCCCTGCGGGACACCAGCATTCGTGCTGTAGGACGAAGAGGCACGCCCATTCAAAACGACCTTCATTTTGCGGTTATTTAAGAAAGATTGGATAAGGTCAAGCAGGCGACAGGTAATACCGTAACCCCGTAGTTTGCATATGAGGCCAGAGTGCCAAACCCTGTCGAAAGCCTTGGAGATGTCCAGAGCAACCGCGCGAGCCTCGTCAGACTCATCAAGGGCCTTTAGCATGTACTCCGTTACGGTTGTTAGCAGGTCGGCCGTGGACCTGGCAAAGCGGAATCCATATTGCCTGTCAGAGAAGAGTTTGAGGGCAGTGAGATGATGAACTATTTCAGCATTAATTATGGCCTCGAATACTTTCCCGAATATCGGTAGAAGACTGATAGGGCGATAGTTGGATGGGTTCGAGGGTTCACCACAAGTCTTAAATACAGGAATGACTGAAGAGAACTTCCAGCATGCAGGAAAGCAGGAAGCAGAAATGCAGTAGTTAAATAGTTTAGAGAGGACAGGGGGAAGTTCAGGAGCACACCTCTTAAGGACTATCACCGGGATTCCATCGTCTCCACACGCCTTATGGGGGTCGAGTTTCGAAATTACTCGGGATACTACTGTCGGGGTAATATATACGTCGTGCAGTTTGGCCTCAGTTCTAATAGGGAAGCCGGGCGGGTGTACTCCGGACGAGTCAGATGTGGAGTTGGATGAGTATCTGCGGGCAAAGCACTCAGCTTTGTCCGCAGATGACGTGAGAACCTTAAATTCATGGATTAAAGGAGGTATTGACGATTTCCTATTGTTGAGCACTCGTTTGCAAATCCTCCAATAGTCCTTGGAGCCGAACTTGCGGTCAGCTATGTGCTGTCGCATTCTCTCAGCAAACAACTGTTTGGCGTCATTTAGGGTTCTCTTGCACTCATTGCGAGCAGATATGAACAGGCGCCTATTGTGATCAGTTGACTGTCTCAGAATAGACGGAAGTAATGGTTCCTGTGGGCAATGGCGGCCGAGCAGGCCGGAGAGAACCACGGAGAGGAATGAGGTTTTAAGCAATACTTTCTGGTGGGTATGAAGGCATCAATGCCAGCTTTTACCCATGACGAGACCTCAGAGGCACAGTCATCAACTGATAGGTCGAACACTTTTCCCCAAGGGACGTCGCAGAGGAAATCGCGAAAGGCATCCCAGTCAGCTTTTTGGTAGAGGTAGGAGGTCCTATAGGTAGGGGGCTCCTGGGGGGAGTGAGATTGGAAAGAAATACAGAGAGAGAATACAACGTGGTCGGAGTTACCGAGAGGGCAAAGCTGCGAGACTTGAATCTACGTAACGAGTTTGTGTAAATAGATAACAGGAATTGAGAAATGTAATGATAAATGAAAACTTACTAAGAGCTAAAAAGAATAGGCAGTTGTTGAGAAAAATGATCGCTCACGTTCTGGAGGGAGACGATATATAGCCACGTATGTACGTTTATTTGTCTCATAGTAACACTAATCAGAGGAAGTAAGCCGTACAGAGAACAGATAAGCGGGGGTTAACGGGTCTGAACAAAGAAGCTGCTGGAAGCTTGCAAGTTTTCACATCTTAATGTGACAAATACGTCTAAAAATGTAATATAGGCAAAAATGATAAACAAATGCGTATATAAAATGCTGTGTCTTATCCAATCACGATTCAGAGGGTTAAATCATGACAAATCTGATAGACGTTTGCTGGATAGCTTTCGTAGCTTCAAAAAAAAAAAAATGCGGGTTGGAGATATTATTTTCAAATCTTGTCTAAGATTAACTTTTTATTTTAGAGCTAAGCTGCTTGTTTAACGGAATTTAATTGATTTAAGAGAGAAAAATTAAATTATTACAGACAATATTATTCTTCGAGAAATTTAATATTTCAGGTAATGTCTTGGCAGCATAAAATGATACACACATTGGCTTTTAATTATATATATGAATGACATAACAATAACAGGTTCATTTGTTACAAAATCTCGAAAATTGCTTCTTTTCTTGCTTTAACCGCAGACCACAAATTATGCAAGGTGGGTGGAAAGGAACTCTCTATTGAAAATTCTTTAAAACTTTTGTTAATATCACTACATTTGTAATCCCTCAAGTGGTAAACTTTTATTGCTGATTTGTATTTTTATTTCAGAGTGACAAGTGTAGCTCGAATAGCACAACGCCTGACATTGCATGATGGCTCAAAGTTTATGACTTGTGCTCCAGTAGATGTCAAAAAAAAAAAAAAAAAAAAAAATACCAGAAATTGTCATCCCAAACTGATAAGTACGGGATCTGTGGTAGATGTCCACTGATAAAAAATTCAAATTGACATACAAATTGAAAGAAAATGTGCTTAAGGTACAGGAAATGTTCAAAGCTGTATCCAGACGATTACTAAACACTGGTGGACAACGTTGGTGCGTAGGTAAAATTTTTTCTCTGTATTTCTGTTCAACAAACTAAAACAAGTTTTATGAAAATCGATTAATAATTAATAAAGTTATTCACAAATCTTAAATTGGAAATTTCTTATATAGAAAATTTAAACTTATTTATAAATGGAACTTTGTGTGTGTGTGTGTGTGTGTGTGTGTGTGTGTGTGTGTGTATATCCGTTACCTATAGACTCCAAAACGGCTGAACAGATTTTCTTGAAAATTTACACAGTTGTACTATAAGCGTCTGCCAGTGTTCTTGGCTAGGTTTTGTGTCGAGGTACACCCGATAAATATCGAAAATCGATAATCGAAAAAATCAAGTTATAGAAGGAGTGGTCCGATTTTAATCAAATTTGATACACTCATAGACAAAGACATAAGAAATGATATTCAGAAGTTTCAAGGTTGCAGTTCTTACAATAGTGCAGAAAATTTGATATCGATACCAGGAAATCAAAATTGGACTTACATCCATTTATTGTTCTTTCAGTCTACGGTTTCACTTTAACTGGAAACAACTAGTGCTTTTTAGTCTTTCGTGCCAACGTCCAAAGAATCTGAGCTCCAGGACCATGGATTAGTTTTAAAGTTTTTATTACACCCGAGCAACGCCGGGCTATACTGCTAGTTTGTTATAAAATATGGTAGAGAGTTCACTTACCGTCTTTGGCTGGACGGACTTGACTAAGAATCTTTCTTATGCCGGTAATTTGATGCTGGAATTGCTTGTATGTTTGATCGGACGAAGACCCTCGAAACAATTGGACAGCTTCGTTTAACAGCTTCATCGTTTCTGTTTTTTCTGAGGCACTGAATGTTTGAAGCTACAAAAAAAATAATGTTGTATATAAATTAATAAATTATGCATTAAATTAAAACAATAACGTATATAGTTTTTCGACTAATCTACTCGAACTTCTGTTGAAGATATTTGCATAAATTCCCCCAAATTATGATAGGATTACGTTCTAATGGGCCAATCTGAATATGAAGAAACCGCAAGTTGAACATGATCATTTTATCTTGAGTTTCTGCACCAAGGGAATGACTATCACTCATTTTTTTTTCATCTCAAGCAGGAGAGACACAAAGGTATTTAGTAGACATACGATTTGAATATACAATTAAAAAAGCTAGAAATTTAAACACTGAGACATGTTAAAGCTCGCGATCGTTAGTGAGACTTGAGGTGGAATGGATGTTGCTCTTGTATCCCGATGCCGAAAAAAATATATAACACAGCATCGTTTATTTGTGAAAATAAAAAAAAATTTAATGACTTTTTAAAAGTCCGGTCAAACCAAGAATGGAATACTGAAACCATGTTTGAACTGGAGATGTCCAATATTCACTTCTCGGCCCAAGCAGTTCAAAAGCATTTACGCAGCTTTGTGAGTGATTAATTATTTTCAACCCTACAGTTCCATTAGTTCAGACATATACAACGAAGTCTTGTCATGCCACATACAAAGGATCGAATCATCCGCTTTCCCTTTGTATTCCAGTGATAAGAAAGAAGTTCCACCCAGACAGCTTCATAGCTACTTTGTACAATAAACTTCTAAAAGAATGCTTCCCGATCAGTACAATCTGAATCTTAATGTCTAGAGTCAACCGTTATATATCCTTAAAACCCGAGCTTACTTCCTCCTCTTACTTCCAAATGAATTCGTTCATTAACGAATATCTTGAGTGGCTCTTGAGCCTTGTACTTTAGAGCAGTGAAAGGGATGTAATAATTAGTGCTGATAAAAAAGAAAAAAAAACCATAGCTTGTAATCGAATATTATATACAAAAGGCTAAATGTTCTCAGTTAAACAGTTTTAAAAGGCAGATTTAGCAATTGAGAACTAAAACAGGTTTCGGAGGAAGAAAAAAGTAATTTTAATTCATTTCAGGTTTTCGTTATTAAATAGAAAATGAACTGTTTTAACCTCGATAATTAGATTTTCAATTTCGATTATCTGAAAATTCACAAAAATAATATCAAAATGTGCGTGCGTGATTGTGCGTATCAGAATGTCTGAGTTAAACCCCTGAATATAGGCGATTTAAAAGAAAAATACTTCCGAGAGGGAAAAAAAACGAATCTTTTATAAAATAACTTAATTTTGTGCAGAACCAAAATCATTTAGGCATCCTATTACCTTTTTACCTCTACAGGATATGCGTTGCTGCGCAGTGGATATCGGCTCGGAACGAGAAATCGGAAATCAGAGTTCGAATTCCAGTTGAATTCCTTGCATTCACTTACGTGCAAATACCCTTGGGAAAGGTATTAATCCGTCTCTTTTCTCCAGTTATGGGTTAAACAGCAGGACAGATTTGGTTCTTTAGCCTTGGTCGGCAACCAGACTACCGCAGAAAGTAATGGTAACCTACTGCGGGAAAATCTTCTGCCCAATCTGTCATGTCCCTTTCGAGACATGATCGCTCAAGCGTGTATCGCGTATGGCACTTAACTGACTGACTGATTACCTTTTTTAGGACAAAAGAGACTAGCTTAAAGTTACACCTGGCAGCATAGTTACCCGACACATTAATTGGCTTTTGGCCGGAAAGGGAATCAACTGTTCACCTCATTTTAATAGTGAAAAGGCGCCTGGTCCTGAGGATTCCAACCCTGCGATAGCACCTTGCTCATTGCATTAAGAGAGACAGAGTCGGCGTAATATGGACGCCAGTGTGACAGTGGTCGAGTAAACTAGGCAGTTTTTGTTTTGGCCCATTTGTGTAGGTATTTGTACGACTCCCCCAACGACCTTGTGTCGCATCCTGCCTTCGTATGGAGATCGAGCAAAATATATTTGGCAACACTGATTTCACGAAATAAGTCGCAACAAAATAGTATTTTCAGATATTTCTGTAATAAATTTGCAGTTTTTAATGCTGTTATAAACCGGAAAAAGTTTTCTTCACATACAAGAAGTATTTTAGATAAATATTGTTTTTTTGCGGTAGCATAAACATATTTAATTCAGCTAAATTGTTATATTACTACATAGTCTTTATTAAAAAAAAAAAAGACTATGCTCCAAAATAAAACAGTGAGTAGAAAGACTGCTTTGGTAAGGGTTTAAAGAAAATATAACAATTCACAAAATTTAAACAGTAACGTTGCGTAACGATCGACAGTAAATGTGAAATCGGTGAGTGGAGTGCAAAATTTAGTTTGTACTGTTGCGTTTAAGAGACATGAATCCAACTCTTAAATAACAGAGCAGAGTAGGTTCTCGAACCCTAGTTTGGCAGCCAGTCTATAAGAACGAAGACGACAACGGGAAATCACTACACTATTGTTTTCAAGATGACATCTCTCAGATACTAAAAGAAAGTTGTTAAGATCTGTTATTACTAACGCCCTGAAAAGACATGGCAAAAAAAAAAGAGGAAGTGAAGGGGATAACACAATTTCAAAAATTGGTCTAACAAGAAGTTAAGGATCTTACTTCTGATTAAAATGAATTTATAATATACTGACACAAAAAGTCAAATAAATATTACGTAATTATTTCGGCCGTTGTGCTCTCTGGCCCCAAGAATTGAACTCACAATTAATGTCACCAAATTCACAGGTTTAGACCTAGTAGGTACAAGATGAACAATAACTCAGCACTACTAAAATCTAAACGAAATATATCACTAAAAAACAAAGAGTTTAGTTCCAAATTCCCTGAAGGTTACTTGGATCAAAAGGCACCTGAAGAAAGTCGGAGAGCATTACGCCCGAAACATTGTAATAAGGACAATAGTCTCAGTGTAAATAATGCAAATATTATTATAATTTCCTAATTTTGCATGGTTTAGTATTTTATATTGAATAATTTTTTTTAGTGAGGTTTCATTCAGAGAGGATAAGCGAAAAGTATTGGTGTACTCAGCGGCAACTTTTTATTATCAACACTAAATACAAATATCCTGCATTTCTAATAAAGTTGGGACATGATTGATGTTTTTTCTCGTGCTAACGTCAAAATGAAATAGTACTCTTTAATACTGAGAGAAGTGAAAAGAAGTAGAATATTGATTACTTCAACGCAGAAGTTGCCGCCCTCAAAATATCAGCCTTGTATTTTTCTCAATTAAGAAATTCACGTAAAGATTTTAAAAACCCTTAAGTCTCTACTTAAGACAAGATTTCTTCTATCCCCACAATAACTTCAGTTTACATTAAAAAAAAAAATAATAGTAATTAGTAAATGTAATATGCTATAATTTATCAACCTTAATGATGTAGACATGCTGGCAATGAACCCTACGGCTTGTTTTTCTTTTGGTGCAAATTACAACATATGAAAACTTTTATAGAGTTACCGTCAAAGGTGTTTCATAAAATAGCGAAAGAAAAAGCACTTAAGAATGTAAACCTGGAAAATAAATTGAAAACAACGCATCGCTGGCTTTTAATAACATCTAATTTGGTACACATTTTGTTGTATATACAAAATCATATAAAGTCTCAGTTACACTGCAAAAACATTTAATTTGAGGTCTGATAACAAGACAAAACTACGCGATTCGACGCAATATTAAATGTTGTGCAGTGAAACATGACTGCGGTGAGAATTTTAAAAACATCACTTATCTGTACATGAAGGCTACACCCGAGCTTCTAAGTTAGAACTCTGGACATTTGCCTTATGAAAACAGAAGTCAACGTATTTGCAAAATGAGTCAGTTAGCTCAAACCAGTTTCATCTTTTATGTGTCGTGTCTCTTCAGGACGTAGGCTATCATTGTCTTCTACTTCTTTCTGTTCCTTGTTGCTTATTAATATATTTTGTCCCGTTATTTCTCCCAAACCCTGATCTGCCATCCATTTGCTTAAGCCCGTCTTGTACTTCACGCGCTATTTTCCTCCATCTCTATTTCCCTCTATCCGCCTTGTGAGTATCAAATTCTCGAAGATCTCTTTCTTCATTCAGTCAGTTAAGTGCCGTACGTGATACACGCTTGGCGATCATGTCTCGAAAGAGACATGACTGACTGGGCATATGATTATCCCGCAGTAGGTTGCCATTACTTTCTGCGGTAGATTGGTTGCCAGCCAAGGCTATAGAACCCAATCTGTCCTGTTATTTAACCCATAACTGGAGGGAAGAAACGGGTTAGTACCTTTCCCAAGGGTATTTGCACGTAAGTGAATGCAATGAATTCAACTGGAATTCGAACTCGGCTTTCCGATTTGTCGTTCCGAGCCGATATTCACTGCACCACAACACGTGTCCCAAAAACTTCAGCTGTCTTTCTGATGTCAAGTATAAGTTTCTTTTCCGTTTCCATTCTCCAAAACCTTGTAGCTACCAAATTTCTGTTTCGAGTCTTTTTCATTTTTAAGGAAATTGTTCAGCATTCATTGCCATGTAGGAGGATAGACAATAGTCCAGTACTCTTTGTTTCCAAATCAATTTTCAAAAGTGTGTATATATATATATATATATAATGAACTTAATCACAGTAAGGCAACACTAATAATAACAGACTAAACATCCGAAAATAGTGCTAAATTAACTGTAATTTAAACAGTCTTGTAACCAGGCGAGAACTACCTCGTGGGTTAAATAATGGGGGAAAAAAAAACAAAAAATCAAAAACAAATAGCGCACAAGAACAATACGTCTAGTGCCCGTTGGAAAGAAAAAAAAACACCCAAGACGAAACCTTAATAGTAAAGTGCTCGATACGAAAGTAGAGCGAGAATACAATACAAGAAATCTAGAAGTGAGCTACCACCTACCGCGGTTTCACACAACGGTTCTTTTTAGCCTGTAGGTAGGTGGTGGCTCACTTCTAGATTTCTTATATATATATATATATATATATATATATATATATATATATATATATATAAAAATAAAGATACAAGTCCAACAACCCAATTTTCGAATAAAATTTGGGACCTTTGGAACGTTAAATTTCAAATTTAAATACACGCGTGTCATATATTGAGATGACTGAAGTTTCTTTTTTCAGTTTATCAATACTTTGTGTATTATTGATTGCCAAAACACAATTTGGATTGCAAGAATGTTTCTCCTTTGTGTGTAAATATTGCATTAACAATTTTTGAGAATGATTTTTCCAGATATGTTCTATTTAACTCATAGCTGGGGTACATTATGCTTTCATACTTTTCTGTGTAAGTGAATGCAATGAAACGGGCTGGAATTCGAACTTAACTATCCGATTTCACATTCCTAGTCGCTATCGATTACACCACCAATACATGTGTCTTATAAGTGACATCATGCGTAGAACATGAAATATAATCAGCACCGGAGTAGTAATTCATGAAATATTTTATAAATAGATTAAAAATGCCGTCTCCTGTGGTAAAATATATTTAATTCGGGTTGCTTTCTTTTCGTATAGTAATAGCTTGGAGTAAAATAGCAGGATGAAGCTATCAAAAAACTTCATCTTCGATAATGACAATACTTAGTTCTTGATAACAAAAACTTTTCACGAACTGGATTAGATGTGAAACAAAAAGTTAGAATATTATAATATAGAAATGAACATATATCCCTGACATCCTAGCGCTCTGTGAGACTAATCTCAACTCATCAATTCCCTCCTCTGACTTCTCGATCCCTGGTTATCTTCCCCTTTTAAGGAAGGAGTCCAATGTCCACATGCATGGGCTGGGGGTCTACGTTAGTGAACACCCCCCTATAGCTAAGGTAACATCACTCGAATTTTTTTTTTAGACATATGATGATACAACAACTCAGATCTTCGAACTAAACAGCCAGAGTACTTGCACATGTGATTTGATTATGGAGGTGAAGGCTGATGCAGAACCATCCACGCTTCTGGAAGAACCGAATACAGAGAACTGGTGCACATAGTGTGGCACAAGGTTGCCAAACAACCATTCTCAAGTTCTGAATTCAGAATTGTCCTTCTTCTAGACCAATTGCCAGCAAAGTCTATAGACTTGGTCATCCTAATCAGAGAAGAGGTGGATTCAAACCGTTCACAAAGATATTTGCACGTCTGTAAATAAAACGAACTGTTCGGCGATTCATGACTCCTTGCACTGTCTTTATATAATATATTATCCAACTTCTATAGCATCACTCGGAGTTTCATGCACTATGCAATCATCAGATGCTTATTATGAACTGACCGTTCCAGGATTTGAGATTTTGTTCCTCGCGTTTATCATGGTAGTTATATATTATAACCATGGGATGCTATTTTTTAATTACACACAAGCAAGCATTACCTACATTGAGTATTTAATTAATATGGTTATTGTCTAAATGTTTAGAACGAAATACTATCTCTATCGTAGTCGTCATTAAAAACTTTCATATTGAAGTTGTACACAATGACAAGAAAATAATTTTTTTCATATTACTATAGGTTAACACTCGATATGAATATATTATTATCAATTATAAAAGAATATTGTGGATTCAGTTTATTATGTAAATTGATCACTTTATGAAAGTAACAAACAAATATGCTCCTACGACAGGTTTTCTTAAAATGTAAACAAAAATTGAAATTCGTAATCTAGCGTTTTATTTTCATATGTTGATATCGATTAAACACTCAAGAATAATTTTTAAAAATCCATTCATTTTACATTTTAATAAAGAATGTCGTTGGGGATATTTGTCTTGGCTTGCTTATTCTATATAAAAAACAAAAAAACAAATTGAAAACAGTGATTATTTTTGGTCACAGTGAATAATGTATACACACACACACATATATATATATAAAATGGGATCGCCAATATCTATAGATAATAGTCGTGTTGACATAACCTGGTGAGTCAGTATGAACACAAAATCGGTTGCTCACGGCAAACAAAGCAGCGTGATTTATCAAAATGAACATGATAGTGGGTGCTAAAAGGATGGGCCATTCCATTTCTAAAATAGTGCGGATATTAGACATTCACCGATTTTCAAATGTCACATGCCCACCGGAAACATCTGCTGGAAGGCATTAATGCCCGCTGTGGACAACGCAGTAGCTGACAATGGATCGTCACTGATTCTGATCAGAGACTTCTGCTTTGAACTGTCTGTGGTAACAGACAAATGATACTGACTTATATACAATCCAGAATGTATCCAATTATTTAAAGTTTGTAATGCTATCTATCTTGACCTGAGATCTCCACTTCTGTTTCCTTGCCACCGTCGTAACGTGGTTTTCCTCCGTCTTTTCTATAAAACTTTTCATGGTATTTGTTCGAATTAACTTCCTTAATACCTCGACTGTGTGAATTTACGCCTAGAGTGGCAACTAGGTCTGATCGTTTTACAATTGAAATAGATAGATGTAACCGTAAGTTCTAATAGCTTTTCTTGCACTTCTAGTTTCCCTGCCACTTACAATCTTCCAAAATGTTAATGCAACAACGATAGTCATCTTCTCTTTACCTGAAACCCGTTCTTTCAGTGTCCTTTCTCTTTGCTAAAGTCTTATTCTCTTTTATTCAAAAGAACCCCCAACGTCTTAGAGGAATCATTGCCTTGCTTGAAGTAAAATGATGTCTTAGGATAATAAGACTATAAAAATAATTACAACCACATCTTAAACTATTATGGATATGATCAGAACCAAAGTGACTATGACAATAATTTCGAAGCAGGTATATATAAAATAAGCCTCCACAATTATTTCTTACAATATATTGTAAGAACTTGCAAAAATCTAACAAATTATCTATGGACACAAAAAAGATCTTATACATGACAATTTATCAAATGCATTAGGAATAAGTTCAACCACAACTTCGAGCAACTCATTAAAAGAGAAAGTTACTCAAACTGAAAGTTCTTGAGAGTGCCGCGAGTGAATCTTGTCAAAATGTACTTTTTCAAAAGCATCATTTCTTGAAAGAAATACTCATTACCAAGTTAACATACATAACATTAATTTTTTTTTAAATCAAAGAATAACTTAAACCAAAACCTATTATTTAAAATACATAAAATAATTTATCAAATTAAAGTAAAATGATAATTATATTAAAAAACAAAAAAACCCCAAAAAAACCCCGAAAATAAAATTGAACAAATTGAACAAATAACGATTCATCAACTTTTGTTAATTCGGCATTATATTGCATCATCAATAATTTCTATGTTTCCTTTTTAACAGTTCGCCTTAAAAATATTTTTGAGCGTTCTTAAATTTATAAATGTTGAAGTCCGAACGATATTTGCTTTTACCTACTGTTTTTAAATACGTGTTGCAAAATAAAATCCTTATATTTGCTTTGATAAAGTCCACCAGAGGATGAAATGCATTGTTAAAGAAAAGTTGTGTGTGTGTGTGTGTGTGTAACGCTTATATATTTCTATGTAAACTTAGATCTGCAGAAATTAAATTTGTTATAGGATACTTTCAATGAAAAGAGCTCTAAACGAAATCCTTTTCCACGTGACGAACTTAAAAAAGGCATTAATTAAAATACAAACGCTCGCATCAAGTTAAACAGAACTAGTGGTACTCAGCGTGATATTATACTTAGTAAGCTCTTTTTGCTGTTGACCATTACTATTGAATACAGAGTTCAACACTCACTGGTTACATCACACATGTAACTTTGTGCCAATCTAGAAGGAGTAAATAACTTAAATTGTTTAAATATTCAAAATTTCTGAAAACATTAGTAAGCATAATTGCTAATTTTGGATGACTATTTCTTAATATTATTTATGTTGCTCCCAGATCGCTGTTCTCCGAACGTTCAATGAACAGCACGGATTAGAAATAAAGAGAGTTTTTGGCGAGATTTGAATTCAATACCACTTTTGAAGCTTTTCAGGTCGTCAATCGCCTTAACCAATTAATAATCAATCAATGGCGCCCCATTTACACATATTTGCAGGGATACACATCTGCTATTTAAATTTCACAACTTGAGGTAACAGAAATTTGATTTTACCGAATTATGTATTAGAATAGCATGTACTGCACATGTGAGTAACGATAAAAACAGGCAAAAAAAAAAAAAAAAAAAAAAAAAAAAAAGCAAAGAAACAAAAAACAAGAAATTTAAAATTTGAAAATAAGTTTCTTGGAAACTTAATGCGGAAAAGCGGGTTGGAGAATTTGGCACTTACAGAATATATTGAAAGCAAGTGGGAAGGACAACATAAAATAACCTACTAACGAGTTTGTTTAAATAGTCTGCAAAACATGAATTTGGAGGGACAGTAGAAAGACATGCCACAAAGATTAGGAAGTTGTGGAAAATCATAATCGTTCACGTCCTGAAGGGGCACGGCACTACACAAAAATATGTATAGATTAAATGACCCGTATTTACGTTTACTTCCATTGTAGCAGCACCAACTAGCAGAAGTAGACCGTAGAGATAACAACCAAGTAACGATTAACGACTAAGAATAAAGAAGATGGCGGACATTGGCTTGCAGGATTTATAATTTTAATCTTAAACATACATGTGAAAATAAATACGTTTCGGATTGCTATTCTTTGTTTTTCCTTTGTGCACGCTGCTAGCGGAGTGGATATGTTTACCTCGGAACAGCAGCAAAAAAATTGACGCGATCAAGCTCAAACTTCGATCATGTGATTACAATAACAACAAATACCAATTACAATACCAAGAACAACAATACCAACAAATAACCACGCATGTGCAGAAAGCAGTGGGACACGCGTAAAGATATGCCATTACGAAAATTCTGATATATTTTTTTTTTATTTACCCTCGTATAAAGGCAAAAATGATAAATGTCTATATAAAATGCCGCGTTTCGCCTAATGAAAGGGTTAAGTCATATATCTGCTCTGTTAAAATTCTAGAACCACCCCCACTCATAACACTCTTGAACACTTACTGTCCCTTTGAGAGTACACAGATCTCCAAGAGAGCATTACCGCCCACGTTGAGAACCACTGATGTAAGAAATTCAAAACTACGAGGGGCGGAGCAGTAAGTCTATTGCTTGACAGTTATTAACAGACATTTTTCACTGCATAATGTTCAGATATTAATAAGGAAGTATTGGCTTAAGTGCATTGACGATGAAGGAGATTATGTTTAAAAATATTTTTTGCATAATTTTTTTTTTAAATTCAAGTTACGAACTTAGTACTTTTGAATGCTAGGTATTGTTTTCCCCCGAAAAAAAAAAAAAAAAAAAAAAAATTAAGAGAATACATATTACAATAGGTTCCAGCAGTGGAGAACTTTGTGAAAAATCGGACTGTTATTTAAAACTTACTGTTATTAAGTAATTATCACTCTATAGCAAGCGACCAGAACGAAGACAGGATATTTACCAGTGACCTATCGATAGATGCAGGATATGGCACAAGGCCGATTTTTATGTGAGAAAACCGAGCTCGTAAGCTCGGGCAAAAATTTCTCGCAGATCCTGCATTTTCCCCAGACGTAACTGACCTTTGGCATAGCCTCGTCTGGGTTTCTCTCCGCCTAAAGAGGGAGAGTCCGGTAAGGTTGTGTTCAAGTAGACCAGAAATAAAATTCTAAGACAAAACCAAATGTGTGAAAATAGTTTAATGGTTCAAGTCGAGGATGACGCGTTAAAAGGCTCGACAATCAAGATTGAATGCTCTCTTTTTAGCTAAATTCAATATATGAGAGAACCAACAAATCCGCAGCCAGACTAGTATTAGGAGAATTTTGATCTTCAACGTTATATTTGATCTATGTACTTAATATACTTAATTCAGTGAATGATATTGACAAGGAGGAAAAATATGAAAAAATAAATATTTATTGTGTGAAATACTTTTTTTTCAACCTCAGGTTCGAATCACACTGATGTATGCTTTGCGGCTTATACTATTTTTTTTTTAACAGGCGTCAATAACTTCTTCCGCCGGCACAAATAACTGATAGTGAGCATTGAAGTCATGCAAATATGGCCATATGTATTAAAAAAAAATTATGCAAACATGGCCATATGTATTAAAAAAAAATTATGCAAACATGGCCATATGTATTTAAAAAAAAATGATACAAACATGGCCATATGTATTAAAAAAAAAAAAAAAAAAAAATTATGTCTAGATACATTTTAAGGAAAAAGATTCCTTAAAATGAGATTAATCCCAACTCAAAACGTAGTAACATGTTGCAGACCCATAAGAATTGATTACAATAAAATCTTGAAAAATTGTTATTTTACATTTCGCTACATTAAAAGTGTTCACCAAATGAAATTACGAAATTGGCTTAGTTTTGCTCTTTAGTTGTATTAGTCATTGACTGATACAACTAATTTCGATCCTCACCTATTAAACTAAAACAGGTTTCTAACGGTTCCGTAAACTTCAAGTTATGCGTTATTTGAAAACATTTCCTGTTATACGAGGGACATGTGCGTCATGTGGGACGATGCGTATTGTGTTTAACGCACATGTGCGCTCATTTCACGGTTTTTATTTTTCTAAATAACAAGAAATATTCTTAATGGTATTTTGTTTAGCTTGATTTGCATAATTGTTGATTTTCTTGAGGGGTGGAAAGAAAAATGGTCATGGCACAGAAAAAAAAAAAAGATGTTAAGGATACACAACCGTCATTATTTATATTTTAATAGATTTAGTTTTATTAACCAAAATAAAGCTGAACTAGTTTTATAGATCTAATCGTAAATATAAGTCAATGAATGGTATGATGTAAGAATAAAAATATCGTAAATAGTAGCGAACATGTTAAGATATTTTTACAGTCTGATTGTCTTTTATATTCACGACCATATGAAATAAAAATTATTTACTAGAATTTTTGAATGTATCTCCATTTGATGAATCTTACTTGTTTTTTTAATTTCCAAGCGATACTTTTACTAGTCTTATTCTCTTAACTTTTACAATTTATTAATGCAATATTTTAATAATCCAATATTCCACTATTGACGTTTTTCCTTAAAATGCAGTTCTTGAAAAAAATAAAATAAAACGGCGGTGTGTAATTTTCACGTCATATACGTGTAGATCTCAGCCTTACCTCTTTTGTGTGCGTGTCCTTGGCAACTTTATTGAGGAATGCAATGATATGAGAGTGAAGAGAAGGTATTGCTGCCTTCCACAGCACAACTAACTGTTCCCGCAACCTGAAAATGAATAAAGAAATTGAAATATATTATGCACGAAATGTACTTTTTTGCATTTAGTCAATCAGTTAAGTGCTATACGTGATACACGCTTGGGGGCGATCATGTCTCGAAGCAGAAATTATCCCGTAGTAGGTTGCCATCACTTTCTGCGGTAGACTGGTTGCCAGCTAAGGCTATAGAACCCAATCTGTCCTGTTATTTAACCCATAACTTTTTTTTTTTAATCATATCACCCCAAGCAAGGCGATAACGCCACTGATGCGCAGGGGGCTACGTAAGGGTAAAAAGAATGGAAAAGAGAAAACCGGAAACCAGATCCTAAACAGGGAACAAGGGACGAGCTCTTCACCTGTTCAATAGACGTGGGTGAAGAGACGGATTAATACCTTTCCCAAGGGTATTTGCGCGTAAGTGAATGCAAGGAATTCAAGTGGAATTCGAACTCGGCTCCCCGATTTCTCGTTCCGAGCCGATATGCGCTGCACCACAACACACCCATTCTGCATTACATTGCCGAATTGTTCCAAAGTCGAAGAAATGTGAAAAGATCGACTTCATGAAATAGCAGAGTACAGCAATATAACGACATCTCCTTGACACAATAAGTAAACTAGAAAAAAAATTAACTACCATGGAAAACTAAGATTTTTGGATTTTATATCAAAATATGGCAAACATCAAAATATTATATTGAAATTTTCTAAATGGGGGAAAAATGACATCATTTAAGCACTTCTGAGGATATTTTTATACTTGCCGAACAAAATTATCAGAATACAAAGCTTTTCTTTCGTTTGGTTTCTACTATTTAAAAAGATCAATATGCATTTTAACTTTTTTTTTTATTTATTAATTTGAATAAATATTTATTTTTGATTATACACTGCAAAACACTGTATGCTTGACTTATCACGCTCAAAAAGCAAAGAGAAAAAATATACTAAACTGTAATGTCTAACCGCGTAACAAATGCTGGATAATTTTAAAAACGAAAAGACGGAAAGCGATAGCGATGTTGTCTACAGTCAAATATTGATAATTTCATTTAGTGTGCATGTGAGAAACGATGAAATTTTAAAGTGAATATTAAAAAAAAAAATCTAAAAAATATTTTGCTAACAATCACATAGATAATTTAAATTTTGGAAGCACAGGAGTCAAGAAACGCTTGGAAGGTACGAGCAACATATGAAAGTCGTAAGTAACCGACATGAATATTTTTTTTTAATGGATGGAGAAGCAAATACTACAAAATCAAAGAGCGACAATAAAGAATAGTGGAGAAAGAAAAAGTGAAGCTATGAAAACCATGATCATTCAAATCCTGAATAGACATGGCATAAAAGTTGATATTTACTAAGCTTAGTTTAGTACAAGTCAACAAATATGAGGAACACAGTGAGGATTGAATTCAATACTGAGTAATTATCAACCACACTAGTTTCCTAATATTTATCCCACGTAGAAGTGTCTAAATTACAGATTTAAATTGAATATTTGGCTCTTTCAAACGTCTGATATTACAGCGTGAAAACGATTTTTATAAATAACAGAACCATTTTATTGTTGTTAATATATTAGGTTTTATTCTCTTTTCATTATAACAGAAGAAAACAATTTTGCGGACCTGTACGACATTACCACCACCTGTAAATATGTTGGTTATATTTTTTACTTTTTTTTTAAAAATGCAATAAAATCGATATAGACCCTAAACTTTCCGATTATGAAAATAAATTTTGAAAAAATTCACTATTTAAGATTTATAGGGGGGTGCTCAGTTTCTCATACAACCTTATAGCAAATCGATCCTCCATTTTCGAAACACGCGCGTTGGGGTCGCTTTGATGCCGCTGAGACAATGTAGAGAGAAGCTTACAATTTGAAGATCGACAAACCCATCGAAAATTTTTAATTATCCCTACTTCATATCAATAAAAAAATACGTTATTTAAAACATTAAAAAAAATTGGACAGAGTTTTTTAATTGCTGTTGTGAAAATATTTGGAATGAAAAATATGACATGTAAAACATTAAAAAAAAAAAAAATTTGACAGAAAATCTTTAAAATAATTCCTACTCTAAAGAAAATTTGAATAAAAATATTTCCGGAACGGTTTCTTTCATTAACTTCCTACAAGTTAAAAAAAAAAAAAAGAAAAGAAAAAGGGCAACAACTCGAAGCGAGTGTTTCCAAAATGGGGGATCGATTTACTATAACGTTGTATGAGAAACCGAACACCCCCAAAAAATTTTTAAATATTGAATTATTTCCAATTTTTTTTTTTTGAAAATTGGAAACTTCATGTACTAATCGATAAGAATGCACTTAAAGTAAAAAAATGATAATCAACAAATTACAGGTGGTGGCAATGTCATACAGGTCCGCCAACAATTTTACTAGCAGGTTACTTGCTGGAAATTTTTTTATCCGGTTTCTACGTTTTTAGTTCGAAAGTAATAGCCAAAGAAAAATAAATGCTTCATTCATTATTTTGTCAGTCTCGAAAGAAAGCTAGGATTTGCTGTACAGAACAGAGAACTCTTTTATGGCTTCAAGAATGTTTACCTTATAGTTTCTGGGCTAAGTTTTAATTATATATTTCCAAATGTTTCTAGAACAGCAAATTTCGTGAACTTTTATAAATTGCACTAAGTAATTCTCCAGAAAGTTTACTTAATGTCGTATTGTGGTTCAACTATTCAACAACTTATATATCATAGTTAATATCATATGTATTATATATCATAGATATATAAACTGATATATATATATATATTATATATCATATTATATATATCATATATCATAGTTCAACAGTGTTTGAAAATCACTTAAATAGTTTCTCCAGATGAATTTCCGAAAGGAAAATTAAATCCCTAGGCTTAGAAAATGTGAAATCAGTATTAAGAGATACTTGATAAAAAGAAAAAGGTTTAAAAAAATTTATGAAAAGAAAACAAAGTGATAATATTCCATTTGAATTTGATTCTGCCTATAAAAATGAGATTAGTAGTATCAATTTTCTTTTTTATGCGGGGAAGAAGGAAATTTCTGCGTTTCTCTTTAATGAAATTATACATACTTTTTCGTAGTGTCATATTAAACTAGGATTGAAAGTTTTAGAGCGCCGTCAGAACGAAATGCAAAACATATTCATTGATTTTTTTTTTCCGGAAGTTGTATGGTTTTTGTATCGTTTGTTCTAAATAAAGGAGTTCAGATGATTTGATTCAAGAAGCGAATGGTTAAAATTACTGCGCCTGTTTCTCTTTATCAAGTAAGTTTTGTTCCTCTAGTTTTGCAAGTGTTCATCGTTCTTTCGCCGCCAAAAGCCTCGAAATTTCGAAGACTGTCCTTGGGGAGATTTAAAAAACATTTTTATTACTTATATATATATATATATATATATATATATATATAATATACATTTTTAAGCGTTATCATATTTTTTAAAAATTCTTTCGTATAACTATTTATATCTTTTGAATTGCTATTTTATGCAACAATTTAATAACTCTTTCCCTCGAAGCATTCGATAAATGATTACTACCACTATTCTTATTATAATTCAGCTTGTCCCACCCATTAGTAAACACGAATATTACGCCCTGACAATAACTTATAAATGGACTATTCCTCTTTGATCACGTGGAAAGACGGAAAAGACATACTGGAGATGCTGCTTAGTTCTAGTAAGAAAATGAAGTAATGAAATAAAGCAGGAAAGATAGACGTGTTTAACGTCTGTTTCAGTGAAATGAAAAACATGTCAATTTAAAATTTTTTTTATTTGTACCCACATCTGAAAATAATGATCAGCATCCATATTTATGATTGTTATTACTCAAATATTTAATGATGCAATAGAGGAATTTCAACGGATATTTTATTGTCGTACAACTCGCCAAGAGCTTATGCAATCATTAACTTAAGACTTAACATTCATCACAGAATTTAAATAGGAAAAGTCATGATATTTTCACGGGTATTTCTGGTAGTAAAATAATAGTTGCATTTAAATGTCACATTCTTGTAATTTCTATTTTAAGTTCCTTATATTTGGAGAATCTATCCAAATCTTTTGCTGAAATGGTTTCTCTGAGATAATCATGCTTGTTTCTTTGTAGTTACTATTATTACTACTACTGCTGTATTCTTCAGCGCAGCGTATGCTCAAGTCTAATAATAACAGGAGGTTAGATTTTTTTTATATATTGGGTTGTCCGGATAGTTCGTGCTAATTTTTAAGGGAAATTAGATAAAAAAAATTATGCCACTAAATAGTTATTGAACTAATTATGAACCATTTTGTTACACAAACTTTCTCCATTTTTTCTTCAACTTAAAGATTTGTTTTCCCGGAATTTCGGTGGTTTCTCGGTTAACAATCCCAGTCAAACTACAATAATTTGTGCCTGGTCACCAAACGTGAGGTTTGTTATCCTGGTGGAAAACAACACCTTTCCTGTTCGCTTATTCTGGGAATTTTTCTTGAATTACTGCTTTTAATTCGTTCAGTTGTGAACAATAATGTCCAGATTCATTTGACTAGTTACTTGGCAGAAGCTCATAGTAAAGGATTCTTTTCCAAACCCACCCAATACACGGCATGACTTAGGATGAAAACCTGATTTTGGGGTGGTTAAAGTTGGTTTATGTCGCTTACCCCAGAAACTTTTTCGCTGAACATTGTTGTAAACGATCCATTTCACATCACCTGTCACAACTTGCTTAAAAAAGGGTGCAGTTCCATTGCATTTATACAACAAATCACAGACACAAAAGTGATCCAAAAGATTCTTTTCACTCAGATCATGTAACTACTAAGCATTCTCAACCCAAGCTTCACTAAATGCTAATGATGGTGGATTTTGATAAATTTAGTGTTTCTGCTGATTCCCACGTTGTGTAATACAAATTATTCTCTATCAATATCTTGATTTGGTCCTCATCTATAGTAGCGTGTTGGGGGTAGCCTGGGCCTTTTTCATCAATAAGGCTACAATCTCCAACTCTAAACTTAGCGGACTAATTCCGTACAGTTTTGTAAGCCAAAGCACCTTCACCGTAAATAGCACATATCTTTTTTTTTTTGTCGCTTACAAGGCATTTTAACCTTTACGGTAATAAAAAGCATTAAATGTCTAAAATATACCTTATAATCTTCCATTTTTATAGGGGTGCAAAATTGACACAAATTAAGTAATTTTAAACTTACTTTTTCAAGAGATAGGTTGTGCTCGAGTCGGAAATGTAAGCATGTTATATCTGTCGATAAATTTGACGTTTTCTAATTTTTTGGAAAAGGAACGACTAAAAATCGACATGAACTTTCCGGACAACTCAATATTATAGTCGGGCGAATAGTAGAAGTGCTGTACAGACACTTACCGAAAGCAAGCCGAGAAAAATGCAGATGAATGTTATTCTTGTGAAGAGGTACTCTAAAAATGAATTACTGATCATGGTGACCCAGGATAACATGAAAATCAATTTTTCTAAATTAAATGCAGAATGCGCGAATATAAAATGCAACTACATAGAACCATTATATGCACACACAAAATTAAAAAAAACAAACTCTAGAACTTTGGAATTCAAATAAACCACTCATTTAAAACCAAAAGGACAGGCTTAATTACGACTGGAAGAAAAGAAAAACAGCCGATAATGGATTTCATTAATCCAGGTGAATACAGAGTAAAAGTGAAAATAAAACATTATGTATTTGGATATGACAAAAAAAGACTATGGAACATGAAGATGACAGATGTATAGTTTATTTTTCTTAAACCTGTCAAAATGAACGAGAAAAAAAATGAATTTTGAAAAGTAAGATTTTGAAATTCCAATCAATTTAATTTCTATTTGAAATGCACCAGAGTATTTTCTTTACTGGAAATAGTAAATTTAATTTAACTTTAAAGCTAAAATGAAAGCTTCAAGAAAGCTTATTTTTTAAAATTCATATTAAAACTTAGATATCGAAAATTAGTGGAGCTACCTAGGGAAATGACTAATCTTGCTGATTTTAGCTTTCATTCTAGAGAAATTAGTCATTTCCCTAGGTAGCTCCACTAATTTAATATTTAAAAGAATATTCAAACCAAATTTTAAACGAATGAAGACATTTTCTGGTGAATTTCAGGGCGAAAAAGAAAAAGAAAAAAAAATGTATAAATAGATCATTTCAAGACTGTATTTTGAATGAGTTGTCTCCCTTAATGCACTTTGATATTAAATTCAAGGGAGGTAATTTCAGTGTATACGACAATGTTATTTAGTTGAATTGCGCAGTAGCTAGCTTTTAATTTTTATTTTAGTTCGAATGCTAACACTTTAATACTATTGTGTTCCAAACTTGGAATCCTTTTAAGTAAAGTAAATTAAAACGAAACCTGATGAAAAAAAAAAAAAAAAGGGAAAAGCGAATCATTCATACAGTCATGAGCCAACGAATGGCTTTATGTAGCCAAACATGTTTTTAAAAGCTCAGATTCCAACAGTCAGATTACATATCAGCTTAACATTTTTATCTATTTGTTACAGTGACCGTCAAAAAAAATTTGTAATCTTTCTATTACTTTTAAATATTTGAAACCTTTAAAAATTGCAAAGCGTTTCCGCTTTACTTTTCAAACTGACAGATCGGGTCATTTTTTTTTTTTAATCGTATCACCCCGAACAAGGCGATAATGCAACTGATGTGCAAGATTAATTAGAAGAGAGTGAAGAGGAAGACGAACCAGTTAGAAAGGAGCAATAGAACGATGAGAATGCAGGTGTGATGACAGTTTCAAAGTTGGAGAGAAAGGAAAGGATATAAGGGTGGGGAAAGAACTCTATTCAAGTGGTTAATAGATGAGTACTGACATTGCATTTAACTTCCTGGAGATTGTAGCCGTCAGGAAAGCAAGAATATGGGAGCGAGTTCCACAGGCGGGAAGTGTGAGAGAAGAAGCTGCAGGAGTAGAATTTTCGTCTGTATTTGGTTAATCTCATTGTGAATGGGTGGGACCCAGTTGCCAATCTGGTTGCACAAGTAAACATCTGTTGTAGAGGCACCAGTGACTCAAGTTCGTTGGAGCAGAAGCCATGAAAATATTTATAGAACAGACAAAGGGAGGCCACATCTCGTCGGTGGGGAAGTGGCTGTAGTCGAGCCGCCAAGTCGGTACCTATCACATTACTGATTCTCCTTTGGAGCCTGTCGAGAACACTGAGATGAACAGCAGGGGCGCCTAACCATATATGGCAGCAGTATTCCATGCACGGACGAATGGTTGATTTGTATATATGCAGGATGGATTCAAGCGGAAAAAACATCCTGGCCTGACACAGTGACCCAACCTTCTTAGCAGTGGATTTAGCTATGGACTCGATGTAGTGGTTCGGTTTGAGATCAGAAGAGAGGGTAAGGCCGAGGAGGTGCAGTGTATTGCTCTCATGGAGAATCGCTTGGTCCATGCTTATGGGAGGCAGGAGAGGTTACCTGTGATGATTGACAGACAACAGCTTGGTCTTAGACGCATTGAAATTGACAAGCCACTTCTTGCCACTTCTTAAGCAGCGAGATTGTTAGTCCGCCACGACGGGTTTCTTACTGATGCGGGAGTAAATTGTGGTGTCATCTGCGTAGATGCCTACTTGGCACTTGATCTCATCTGGGAGGTCATTTATGAAAATAAGTGCTGTAGGATGAAGAGGCATGCCCATTCAAAACGACCTTCATTTTACGGTTATTTAAAAAAGATTGGAATCAAGCAAGCGTCCGGTAATACCGTAACCCCGTAGCTTGCATAGAAGGCCAGAGTGCCAAACCCCGTCAAAAGCCTTGGAGATGTCCAGAGCAACAGCACGAACCTCGCCTGACTCATCAAGGGCCTGGAGCATGTACTCCGTAACGGTTGTTAGCATGTCGGCCGTAGACCTGGCAAAGCGGAAGCCATACTGCCTGTCAGAGTAGAGTTTGTTGGCAGTAAGATGTTGAACTATTTCAGCATTAATTATGGCCTCGAATACTTTCCCGAAAATTGGTAGAAGACTGATAGGGCGATAGTTGGATGGGCCCGAGGGTTCACCACAGTTCTTAAATACAGGAACGACTGAAGAGAACTTCTAGCATGCAGGATCAAAAAGTGGCAAAAATAGCTAAAGTTAACCGTAAGTCTTATTCTAATATTTTTTCTCATTCTAAAATCTATGGAACTCTTCCAATTTCTGGCTTCCCTGACACCCAGAGTCTTCAAAAATTTAAATGCAGCGTCAATCGCAATGTTCTATCCGAAACTATGTTCTTTTATTGCCCTTTCTCCTTGTTAATGTCTTCTCATTCTCTTTCACTTCTAGTAACCCCTGACGTCTAAGTGACATTATCACCTTGCATGGAGCGGAATGATTAAAAAATACAGAAGACATTCAGGTAATGATTCAAAGAAGAAATTTAAAGTAATTTTATTTAGAGGTTTTCTGGATTAGTTTAGACTCATTTTGCAAAAGAATTTATTGTTGCCTCACATATACAATCAATCATAATAGACACGAGATAAAAAAAAATGTTGAAGCTGGAAATGTCTGCTCAATTGAAGACTCAATCCAATATTCAATGTTGTAATTTCATTTTGATCAAGATAGATTTTGCAATATTCGTTCTAATATTGTGCAGTCAATATCAGCGAAGACTTTTAATGGACATTAAGACTTTAGATAAAATTAAATATGATATATGTCATTTGTAAAGGAGAAAGCTACCAAGAAAGCTGGTTAACTGTATCGAGCTAGACAATTTTTTTTCTTCAGAATCTATCTTGCATATTTATAAGTATATAATTCTCTATGTGGTTTGGTGCTCCTGTTATATATTAAGAGATTCTTGATAAAATTTTAAAAAATACTCCGTAATATTACTGATCCTTACCTAACATCTCAGCGTCAATCTCTTTCTAACCGTCGTAATGTAGCTTCTATGAATCTTTGCTACGAATATTTTTATGGTAATTGTTTTGATAAGCTTTCCATTTTGCTATCTAGACTTTCTGAACTTAAGCCTACTCCTAAATTGGCGGCAACGTCTCATAATTTGACGTTAGTTTTATGCTAACAGTTTGTTTTTACGCACTTCTCGCTCTTCCACGCTCTCCAGCCAATTTTGATCGTCAAAAATTTAAATGCAATGTTAATCTGTCTTCTTCATTGCTCTTCTTTTATTCTTCCTAGCCCTTTATGTTTCTTTTTTTTTTTTTGTTGTTGTTTTTCACACACAGTAACTCTTTGAATCTTAGTGTCTTTACTGCCTTTCTCCTGATCAGTCAGTCAGTTAAATGCCATATGTGATACACGCTTGGGCGGCCATGTCTCGAAAGAGACATGAATCACTGGGTAAACTGTTTTTCTGCAGTAGTTGTTAATTAAAGGATTCTTGACAATAAGTTTATAATGATTTACTTAGCGTAAATTATATGACAAGGCCATAAATATGGAGCACCCAGTAAATATCAAACGTTACTCAGCTGCAATTGATCATGCAAAAGAAGCTTGCTGACCAAAACATTACGCCGCAGTGCCGATACAACACGTGTTAATGTGGCTCATTTTAAAATTTTATGACCACTAAAATAAAAATTAAAAAAAGAAGACTATGGAAAACCATGATTTCCCACATACTAGAGAAGAAAAGAAGTTATATATATATATATATTAGATATGTGTGCGTGTGAGTGAGTGAGATTGAATAAAAATCTATTTCGGGTAGATAAATAGAGTTTATTATTTTTAAGTGAAATTGCTCATTGAACACGACTATAGCTGTGCCAATGACTGTTAATGCAGAAAATGTTTAAATTACAGTAATCATCTTCAAGTGGCAACGAAAACTATGTAAGTTTAATTTTATCACACGACTATATTGATTTTTGAGCTGAGAAAACAATATAGCATTTCTCTTCTAAATATATAAACCCAACGTTATTTCGACATAATCTAAAAGAGTAAATCCAACGTTATTTCGACATAATCTAAAAGAGTATAAATAATATATTTACATATTTCCTTAACAGTAATTTTAATGTAAACTTTTGAATAAGGTGAAACGGACAAAAAATAAACTGAGGCTTTACTTACAACAACAATATCAGATTTTCTTATGCCAGTCCACGTTTTAAAGAAAATGGGTATAATTTTTGAGATAGCCTTATATATTTATATGATAAGTACACTAAATAAATTTCAGCTTTTTTCACAAATAATTATAATGATTTATTTGAAAGTAAAAATTTATTAAGTACAATATTTATTTACACTATTTACATACGGACTATTATCCCCATCATTATTGTTATAACGTTTCGGCCGTTGGACCGCTCGACCTTCATAGTCTGCATGTAAATAATGATCCCCAGAAATTTAGACGTGAAATATTGACTTATTGATTTATTACGCGAAATTCGAGTTGTTCATATTCTAATATTTGATAGTATAGCCATTGATACCTGTTTTATAATTTCAGATAAATGTCACGGAATAATATCCCTAAAAGAGAAAAAATATAAACTTACTGAGTGACGAGAATACAGTATCGGAAATAGTAAAAAGGAATTTGAACGGAGATCATATAACAGCTTAAAAATGAAACCGGCTTGAAGAAATTCACAAAAAGAGATTTGAAAAAAAAAATGAATGAATAACAAAAAAGTGAATTAATCAACAAGAAAATATCTAAAGAAGCTGGTAAACCAAACTACAACCTTTAATGTACACAAAGAAGTATATAAATACTTATTTCACAACAGTAAATTGTAATGATGAATGTAGAGCTACATTGAATGAACCAAGTGTCTTGGATAGAGTTTGGAATCCTTCAACGAAGTAATTGACTAATACAACTTCAAATACAACAGCATAGATGTGGAATAATGTACTGAGTTGGTATTGTACGCAGTAAAATTATAGGGCCCTTCAAAGTTGATGACTGTGTCGAGATAAATGCAGAATGTTATTGTAATTTCTTCGAAAAGAGGCTTTTAATTTGTATAGGCAACAAATTAAGTTAAAAGTTATGTTCAGACATGACAATTCTCCTTCACAATCTATGTAATGCAGATTATTGCCCACATTGTCAAAGACGCCAAATAAATGGTATGATACTCAGCTTCCCCGGATATTAATATAATCAAAAACTTGTCCATTATTAAAGAAGAAATGTACAAGAATAGACAAAATTCAATATTCAAGCAAAGATCCGTGGGAAGCAATAAAACCTGCTTAAAATTATGTCAACAAACAATAGAAGAGTTATCAAAATCAATGGATCAAAAAGTGATGGAGTTTATGGAATATCAAGAAGCTAATATTTGCAAATGAAATGAATCATTTATTTAAGTATAGGAGATGTTGTATTAATCAAACGTTTCTGTGGCCTATATGATTTGGATTTAGTTATAAAATATTATGCTGCAGTTTTCATAATAAAAACTGACACCGCCAAAACATATATATAAGTTAGATATAAACTGAAAATCATACGATATATTGTTTATATAAATATGAAAATTTTGCCAATTAGGTAATACCAATTTTATTGTGATAACACTGACTTGCATAATTAAATCTAACACGGTATAATTTTCAAGGGATATTGTCAAAAAATATCTTCATACTTAAACGACATGTCCGTTCAGAACGTAGGCGATTACGGTTTTTCAGCTTCAGTTTTTTTAGTAACTTTAACTGAACTGTCATGACTATTCTTGAAAACGTCAGTAAAGTCATTTCCTTCTGATCTTCTCCACGGGTTTTGAATCTAGGATTGTATTTATGGCAGACTGGTTGCAAATCCAGGTTGGAAGGTCCAGTGTAGCCTGTTATATAAGCTATAACTAAAGAGAGGATTCACGGCCTTTTTTAAATATTAATGCAAAGAGTTCGAATTCCAGTTGGTATTCCTTGCATTCACTTACGCACAAATACCGTTGGGAAAGGTATTAATCCGTCTCTTCTCTCCAGTTATGAGTTAAATAACAGGACAGATTGGGTTCTATAGCCTTGACTGGCAACCAGTCTACCGCAGAAAGCAATGGCAACCTACTGCGGGATAATGTTCTGCCCAGTCAGTCATGTCTCAAAAGAGTCATGATCGCCCAAGCGTGTATCACGTATGGCACTTAACTGACTGACTGAATGCAAAGAGAGCACTATCTTCTAGAATTTGAACTCGGCTCGGAGATTGTTTTCCATGCAGTTGACCTTAGTTCAACTACCCCTCCTAGAAAATATGTGTGTTGTTTTCGGATACGCAGGCGAAAATCTACAAAAGATTCTATTGAAATATATAGTATGATATATGAGGCGTTTGGAATTAGAAGGTACTTTCCGTCACAAAATAATAAAATCGAGACAATCGTGTTTAAATTTTATCGTCTTTCGAAATAGCAGATTTTTTAAAAAAAAATCTGAGATAAAGTAGTCTATTTTTTTTAAAGGAAGCTAAAAGCATATACTTTAACATACAAACCCTTACACTTAACCGATTTTCACATATATGGCGAAAAGTACCTTCTTGTATTATTGGATCAACATTAATTTCATTACACTGCCATTAAAAAAAAAAAAAAAAGACATACAGAATAGTAAAGTTAATATGACCGATAACTTTATCCGTGAAACAAAGTTAAAATTTAATTATAAAAGTGATTTAAAGCACAAAAATAACGTTCGTATATGGAGACCCGAGAATATTAAAATGAATATCATTCATCCGTTTGACAGTAGAAAATCCTTCAAAATCTGATTTGTTGAATTCAGCTTTATATGCGTAAAATCACGTGTCCCAGTCACGTCTTGTTTTTCGAAAACGACATCAATTATTAAACTGTTCTTAATTAAATGAAGAAAAAAAAAATCAACGTATCTAATAAATTGGAGCACAGAAAAATATAAATTTGTAACTAGAAAAGGTAACTTCGGTTTTTAGTAAAGAAATGGAAGATTAAAAAAATCTTGCTAGTCACCAATTACAAGAAATTAGTTTCCAAAAGACAGTTTTACTCGATACAAACACATGGAAAGCAGCATTCTGATTATAGTTAGTGTAATATTACAGATTTATGAAACACTGACTGCAATAAACTAAATATGAGAACCCACCAGTTGAATTGAATATACTGGTTCGCTTGTCCTGTTAGAAGTCATTTCATTTACTGCTTAAAACACATGCAAATGCAACAACTAATAATAGTAAGCGGGAGTAATACTATTCCTAAAAACATTGTTATCACAATCTGAAGCTACCTCACAATTCTTAGAAAGTCAATAACATAAATTGACTCATTTCAAAAACTTTTTTATCAGACAGTTGTGAAGCACTCAGTGATATGGCCTTCGAGACATCTTGAGGTTTTAGTTGCTAAATTATCGCTTTATTTATATTCAGACGTTTGGTTATATAGAGAAAGAGAGTTTGAACGAAGGATGAGATATCTTTTCTCAGTTATCTGGCTCACAATTATGCTAACGTTAATGTCAACCTAAAACTGCAAGTTTTGTCCGTCTATGTTAACAATCGATTCTTCAGATTTGTATGGCTAACGGTCCTCTTATTTAAACTATTTACACTGGTCGAACTGCTGTTTTCATCTTTATTGTCACATTTTTCAACATTTCGGCCGTTGTAAGGACCGGTCTTCTTCAGTTGATATTTATTTTAATTTCAAGCTGAACCTCGTTAGTCTACGGAGTGGATTGTTCTAATTCTACGTACCATGCCTTTGGTTCTCTCATTAATTCGTCTTGATAAGTTTTTGTTATCTCCACTGAAGCCAGGGATTAAGTTCACAACTCTTTGGGTCTAGCCACTTTTAGGATCAATCGACCAACGCTTTTTTTTATCCGGTTCGTAATTCCAATAAATATCACCTGAAGAATGTTGGAGCATACAACGGTCGAGACGTCGTGAATATGACCGAGATGAGAACAATGTAAATAGTTAAAATACCTAATCTCAGAAATAGATGTTCCTCTTCTATGTACACTCATCTTCAAAATATTTAATTATAAGTATACTTAAATTCATGTGACCTGATCATGACTTGTTTTCATTGGACCACATCTAACATTGAAGCTTACTTTCACTCACATTTTCGAATATATTATGTCAGACTACCGAGAAGTAGAGATTAAAAAAATGCATACTGAATACAACAGTTGAGAATTAATCTATTTGAGTGCAACGTCTTTAGTGATATAATTATTTGCAAATTAAGCTACAAAATCTAACCCCAAGTAGCCTACCTAGTGGCTAATATACAGCTGTGTATGTTAATACCAGCATCCATATCTATCTCAAAAGCTGTGATTTAAAGCAATCGTTACTTGAAAAACAGTGTTACACCAATCTTACTTTTGTTACCTACCTATATTTTGTCGTAAGTTTCAGAAGTCTAAGAAAAGATGTATTAAGGAAATTGGTGAATGAGGGAGGTGGGGGGATATAAACTCACCTGACAATTTCACCACAAGCACGAGAATCAGGAGGTGGAATGACTAATAACACTGCAGGGACCACTCCCTCTTTACCACGGGAATTTCTTATCTGGAAAAAAAAAATTCAATTTAGACACCTACTTAAGGAATGAGCTACCTAAATTGATTGGTCCGCTTGTTAAAAAATAAAAAATAAAAATGATGCTGTCTTCCCCCCCACCCATCCCCAGTTCGTAGTAGTCAGTAGTTATCAATGATATAAGTACATTTTCAAAATTTAAATCTGTAAATCAAAACAAACAAATAGAGTTTGTTTTTAAGTGAAATTGCTCATCGAACAACTGCCGCTGCGCCAACGACGGTTAATACAGAAAATGTTTAAATTACAGTAATCATCTTCAAGTGACAACGAAAACTATGTAAGTTTAATTTTATCACACGACTATATTGATTTTTGAGTTGAGAAAACAATGTAGCATTTTTGAGTTGAGAAAACAATGTAGCATTGGTTCATAAATATATGAACCAATTGTTATTTCGACAAAATATTTTTTAATGGGTATAAATTATATTATAATATTACTATTAAGGTAATATTTATATATTACCTTAACAGTAATTTTAAAGTGAACTTTTTGGACAAGGTGAAACGAGCAAAAAATAAACAGAGGCTTTAAAATAAAACAATGTCAGATTTTATTGTGCAGGAAGACAGGGATCAATTTGACTCAAGGCTGAAAAAGTAAACTGGCTGTTGATCTTGAAACAGAAACCCAATCTCTCACTGAATGCGATTGGAAGTGGCTCGTAAATTTGAATACCCCCCAAAACAAAGCTGCTTTCCTTTAACCACCATAGAGAAACTTTCCTATTTACCAGCAGAATGAAAGACGATAGTATCATAGAAGGCAACACACTGTGCCTCCTTGGCCACAGTCTCTCATCCGGCCTCAAATGGACCGACTGCATCGAATCTATAACATCTCCTGCTAGGTTGGATCACTGTATCAGGCAAGGAAGTTTTTTTCTCGTTAAAATCTACCATTCGTCCATGCATTAAATAATGTTGCTGTATCTGGTCGAGTGCTCCTGTTATTCATCTTGAGGTTCTCGATAAAATCCGAAGAAGAGTGTAATTGAGCCTGACTTGGCAGCTTGCCTTCAGTTATTTTCTCACCGACGTGATGTGGCTTCCCTCTGTCTTTTCTACAAGTATTTTCATGGCTACTACATTGGCAAACTTCTCTCACTGATTCTTCGACCACGTGTATTTACGTGTGCAACTAGATTGGTATCAAGGTCCCACCCTTTTACCGTCGAAATAGTTAAATGGACCCGCCTCTTCTACTCTAATAGTTTCTTTTCTTGCACTTCCCGTTTGTAGAACTCCCTTTCATTTGCTTGTTTCCTTGATAGCTACAATCTCCAAAAATTTAAATGCAGCGTCAATTACCATCTTTTCTCTTTTGGATGTCCATCCTTCTCTAATCCTTTCTTTGACATCTCCTGTACCTTGTTTTTTTTTCCTCACTAACTCCCTGCACACCAGTGGCGGTTTTACCTTGCTTGGGGTGAAATGATTATTATAAAAATTATTATGAACAGGATACAAAGAAATATTTTTTCGAATTTGATAAATGTGGTTTGAGAAAGGTCTAATGAATGTAATTCTACAAAACTTCTCAAAATCCTTCCTATTCTTATGAGCGGACCAATCATTTGGAGTAGAGCCCTGATCGATCGAAATCTGCGATTCAAAGTATTTGTTTTTTATGAAGTCATCTAAAGTTTACAAGTCATAAACTGCAAACTATTTCTACAGTCTTAAATAACTAACGTATCAAGTGTACAGCTATCGCTTTGTGACGGGTTTTGCATTACTAAAGCAGTTTTTTTTACTAAACACAAATAACTTTTAGTACAACTCCACCCATGTGAGGCATCCGGTGAGGACTGAATTCACTACTCCGTAGCGAGACATGCTCGCTAACGATTACTCCACGGCAAGATGTCTCGAGTGATGACAATAGATAACCGCCTCAGAAATTAATGTGGCTTCTGTCTCAACAGAACATGTTGGTTGGTTTGTTTTTATGACATATCAACCTCGGCGGGTCATTTATTGCCAACTAAATTTTATTTATTGCTGGTAATAACTTTTTCTTTCAACAATTTATTGTTTTTATATAAGTTTGTGTCTAGTAATACTTTTTTTCTTTTCGAGAATCAAGATTCATTGGGATTTGTTTTTAAGGGCAGGGTCTCCAAGTCCTACCCTGTTATTTAACCCATAACTGGAGGGAAGGGACGGATTAATATCTTTCCCAAAGGTACCAGGGTTTTAAGTGAATGCAGGGTATTCAACAGGAATTCGAACTAGGTTCACCGATTTCTCTTTCCGAGCCGATATCCACTGCACCACAACGCACATCCATCACTATACGCTTACAGTACCTGGTATTCCCAAGCGGTCACCTATCTAAGTACTGACCATGCTCAACGCTGCTTAACTTCGGTGATCGAGCGAGAACCGGTGTATTCAACTTGATATGGCTGGAAGCCAACAGAACGTGTAAAAAAAAAAAAAAAAAAAAAAAAAAAAAAATCAACATTCATTTTGAACCGTATAAGCGGTTCTCCCATTTGAACAGACTTTCATAAAAAGCACAATTTTTTATCAAACGGTTACTGTTTTTGCGCATATACTCAGTGGTTATTCTCTGTAGCTATTTAACCAGGATCCACAAATATTGTGGTTTGATTTTTTTTTTACAGCTTGTTAACCCTTAGCTGGTTATTTAAAGCCAGAAAATATATCGTGATGTAAGAATTTGGGGGAGATGATAATGATTTACGGATACACGTTCTACTGGTTAAACTCTGAGGAGGAAGTGGATTCATACCTTTGCCAAGCTTATTTGCGCGTAAGTGAATATAAAGAACCCGACTGAAATTGAAACTCAGTAGGCGATTTCTAATTTCGAGCCGTTATCCATCACACCACTTGCACATCCAAGATACTCGACGTTGCTTAACTTATGTGACCCACAAGAACCAGTGTTTCTGTTATATGACCATAAGCTTACAAATAATATGGGCATTTCATCGTTAGAATTATATAATGTTTAGGTATCCACATGTGTATATTTGTTCTAAACTCGGTTATGAAATTATCTGTGCTCATAAATATCATAAATTATAAAAAATTATAAAAGAATATAATGCTATTAACCAGCAGTTCCATATATATATATATATATATATATATATATATATATATATATATACCGGCCTGAATATTCGAGAAATCTGGTTAGAAAAATATGCATTTTCCAGCAGGATTCGAACCTGCGACTCCTATATACATAGGAGAAGCCACCAGTTGATTTGACGTGTCTTAACCATTCGACCACATTCATGGTTAAACAAGGCCGTGTAAATACATAAGCTCCCGATTTTTTTAAATATCCATATTTGCTCTGGTTCGTACCTTAATATAAACAAAGACAATATTACGAAATTTTTAATACTACTATTTTAGTGGATACCCTGTATCCATTAAAAATAATAAATATAACAATTTTAGTGCTATTAATCCTAAAGGACAAAATGTGACAAGAGAAACCTTTCCACTTTGTCATACATTTTCCCTATATATATATATATATATATATGACGCATGCTATTTTTAATGGATACTTGTATTTACTGTTATAATTAAGAAATATATTTATTTATATCTATTGACTGAATAATCGAGAAATCTTGTTAGGAAAATGTGCGTCTTCTGGTAGGATTCGAACTTGAGTCCGGAAGGCGAAAAAGTCAATTGATCGACGTGTCTTGACTGCTCGATTACGAAGAACTTACAGTCACACAAAGCCCAAAATAATTAATGGTTTCCTCTAGAGAACGCAAGTTCAAATTCTGATGAAGGACGCATATTTTCCTTACAAGATTTCTCGATTATTCAGGCCTGTAGATATAAATAAATTTATTGTTTAATTATAAAACTGTATCTACTCAAATACAAGTATCCATTTAAAATAATGTTTAAACAAATAAATTAAGTGTCGGAGTTAATCCATTTTGTAAATATATGAGTGTTTGTGTATATGTATGTAAGAAACCAGTTCTTGTGTTTTATTTCGACAGAAGATTTCATAAAAATAATTTTTCATACAATAAATTTTAAGTTTCTGCAATATGTTGGTGTTCCACCCTTTTTTTTATCAGCAATTATTTTTCAATAATTTAGTAAAATTCCACCTTTGGATAAATCGAAATTTAATGAATTAAACTCGCATTGGATAACATGAAAAGGATACTCACTCTCCATTTTGATTCAGTGTTATCTAACAACGTACACGTCTCATCTTTCAGTATCAGGATCTGAAATTTGCAAGCAATTTTAATCAAACATTTTATTTGATTTTATTCATGGGCTATCAAGATAATTTTTCAGATAAAATCAATTGAAAAAAAAAAACAAAAAAAAAACGTTTTCATGTTTCCCATCAGTTTTTACTTTTTACAGTTTCGCAAAATCAGGCCGACAAAGCACGATATAGATATTTAATTGTTCTCAATTTCTCCAGAAACAACCAAACAGATATTCATGAGCTCAAAGCACTTTACCATAGAACCTGAACATAATTATACTGGAATATATGATATAGAGAGAATGATGTGTGTGAATAAACTGAATGTATTCATTAAAATTAGTCAAACACAGAAATAAATTAGTTCCTATATTTAAAAACACTGGAGAACCCTCTGACCCTGCAAATTACCGCCCTATCAGCCTTCTTCCGATCTTTGGCAAAGTGTTCGAAGCCATTATCAACGCCGAGGTGGTTCAGCATCTCACAGCACACAGGCTCCTCTCGGACAAGCAATATGGTTTCCGCTTCACCAGGTCTACTGCTGATATGCTAACGACCATCACCGAGTACATATACCAGGCACTCGACAGGAATGGCGAAGCTCGAACCGTTGCATTGGATATATCTAAGGCGTTCGACAGAGTTTGGCATGCTGGCCTTCTATGTAAACTGCGGAGCTATGGTATAACTGGACATTTGTTTGAACTAATCCAGTCCTTCCTCTCTAACCGCACAATGAAAGTGGTATTAAACGGACATGCCTCTCAGAACTACCATACAAACGCAGGTGTCCCCCAAGGCTCCATCTTAGGTCCTACACTCTTCCTGATATATATTAATGATCTCCCTGATTCCATAAGAACCCAAATAGGTTTGTACGCCGATGACACCACAGTTTACTCTCGCCTCCAACAAAAATCTGGTGTAGGCGTCAAAGCTAAACTCGCAGCCGAGATTGAAAAAGACCTCCAATCCATATTGGACTGGGGTAAGAAATGGCTAGTAAATTTTAATGCTTCTAAAACGAAGCTACTGTCAATTAACCATCATCGACAATCTCACCTACCTCCCATTAGCATGGACCAAGCTTGCCTCCCAGAGAGTAAAACACTACGCCTCCTTGGTCTCACACTTTCAGCGGACCTCAAATGGAATGACTATATCGAATCCATTGCTAAATCCGCTGCTATGAAAGTCGGTTCTCTGTGTAGGGCCCGGAAGTTTTTTCCGTCTAAATCTATCCTGCACATTTACAAATCTACCATCCGCCCGTGCATTGAATACTGCTGCCATATCTGGTCGGGTGCCCCTGCTGTTCTCCTCGGGCTTCTCGATAAGATTCAGAGGAGGGTCTGTAATGTGATAGATACCGACTTGGCAGACCGCCTGCAGTCTCTCTCCCACCGGCGAGACGTGGCTTCGCTGTGTCTCTTCTATAAATACTTTCACGGCTTCTGCTCCGATGAACTTAGATCACTGGTGCCTCCTAAATACGAATTTGCACGAGATACTAGATTAGCAACTAGATCCCACCCTTTTACAGTGAAACCGATAAAATGCAGCCGTAACTTCTACTCCAACAGTTTCTTTCCTCGCACTTCCCGATTGTGGAATTCTCTTCCAAACGATTGCTTCCCCGACGGTTACAATCTCCAGGAGTTTAAATGTAAGGTTAATAGACACCTCCTAACACACTAACCTGCTCCCATTCTATCAAGCACTCTTCCCATCTGCCCGACACTCATCCTCGCTATCCTTACTCATCTATCACCTTTCTCCTGACATTCCCTATGTCTATCCACTCCTTCTCTTTACCTTCCCCTATGTAGCCCCATGCGCAATAGTGGCAGTGGAATGCCTTGCTTGGGGTGAGATGATTTAAAAAAAAAAAAAAAAAAAAAAAAAAAAATTCTGTAAATAAATTATCTGTATTAATCGAGTGTTGGTCGCGCCGACACTAGTGTATACAAGGCGAGCGACAGTTGCATCTGCAATGTATTCTTTCATATGACGTCTCCTTTTGTGGTTTTGCTCCTGTGTAGGACATGCAGTAGGCGTGATCTTGGCCCTGTCACTAGTGCAATTATCCAACCAAGTCCAGAATATTAGATCTAGTTCCTGTAAACAAATGTAAGTAGAACAGAAATTGAAATTGAAATTGAAAGACACTTGGGGTGATATGATTAAAAAAACAACTATTAGAACTGGAAATCTGAGAAAGGGCTAAAGAAAAAACGAGAGTACAGTACTTTGACGAAAGTTCACTAAACTCTACTTCCTTTTAACGAAAGCAAGAATCTTTTGTTATTCAAAATTGATTAAAAGCAAAAGAGTAATTATCATTAATCTATTATAAAAACAATTTGAACGTTCCAAGTTCCACCTCCCACCTAAAATATATACTTGTTAAAGTTTACCAACTTCAGTATCTGAAATTGCCGTTTGTGGAAGTCATAACTGCATAGTCTCACGCGTTTACTCTACAGCTCTTTGTAGACATCAAACAAATACACCCTTTTCAAAATTGAATCCATACTTGTAGCACTGTCGATCGGAGTGAAAAATTTCATGCAAGGTGATAGTTATGGGAACGCTGAAAATTTCTATATAAATTATTTGATTAATTCGTTTACACTTTGAAGGTTATTTAAAACCAAAAAATACTTTTAGATTGTAAGAATCTTTTTGAGATAATGATTAGTGATACAAATCTTACTAATTAACCCACATATGGGAGCTAGAGGTGGATTCATACCTCCCCAAAAGTATTTGGACATAAGGGGATTAAAGAATTCAACTGAAACTGGAACTCGGCTCACCGATTAACAATTCAGAGCCATTATCCTTTACACCATCCGTACATTCAAGCTTACAGCATGCCAAACTGTCACATGGAATACTGCTGCCATATATGATCAGGCGCCCCTGCTGTTCATCTCAGTGTTCTCGACAGGCTCCAAAGGAGAATCAGTAATGTGATATGTACCGACTTAGCGGCTCGACTACAGCCACTTCCCCACCGACGAGATGTGGCCTCCCTTTGTCTGTTCTATAAATACTTTCATGGCTTCTGCTCCAACGAACTTGAGTCACTGGTGCCTCTGCAACAGATGTTTACTTGTGCAACCAGATTGGCAACTGGATCCTACCCATTCACAGTTAGATTAACCAAATGCAGACGAAAATTCTACTCCTGCAGCTTCTTCTCTCGCACTTCCCGCCTGTGGAACTCGCTCCCATATTCTTGCTTTCCTGACGGCTACAATTTCCAGAAAGTTAAATGCAATGTCAATACTCATCTATTAATCATTGATTAATCATCATAGTTCTTTCACCACCCCGTATATCCTTTCCTCTCTCTCCACCTTTGCAACTGTCATCACACCTGTATTCTCATCCTTCTATTGCTCCTTTCTAACTGGTTTGTCTTCCTCTTCACTCTCTTCTAATTAACCTTTTACACTTATGTAGCACCCTGCACATCAGTGGCATTGCCGCCTTGCTCGGGGGTGATACGATTAAAAAAAAAAATCTACGTATTGACCAAGTTTAACATTGCTTAACTTCTGGGAACGGACGACAACCGATGTTTCAACGTGGTATGGCTCTAATTCCCATATAAATTAATTTTAATTAATTACTTTCTTGCTTTGCAACATTTCGGCTTATCGGAAATGTTCAATAGAAACGCTCTGTTTTAGGATAGAAGAAACTTGTATCACTAAAAATTCAAATTGCTGAGTAGAAAAAACTGGAACATTAAAGAGACTTGGTGTCACTTTATCTCTAATGAGAGCATTTCGAAAAAATGGTACAAAAACGAACACACAATTAATAAGTTTCCTGCTTGATTGAAAATAAAATATGTAGGCAAGGCAGCGAGAATGCTTTCTGGTACTTAATTTCAACAAATTTTCAGAGAGAAACTACCTAGGATAGATTTCTCACTTGTTAATTTAAAAAAGATGTCAGACTGAAAAATATTCCCATCAAGCGAACACTACTTATGAAATTGAAAATTATTTCGAATATTAATGTTTCTGTCTAAAGCTTTGGTACTTACATCTTGGTGCTGATAACAAATCAAGGCTTTAGCTTTGAGTGGATGCGTGATAGGCTCCGTCCGATGATGAATGGGGTACACATCTCGACTTTGTTCATGTAGTTTTTCTGCTCGTAACTGATAATCCAAGAGATGGCTTGTGATATTCTTAAAAAAAATAAAAAAATAAAAAAATAAATAAATAAAATAATTCTTGGGAGTCCATGCTTTAAAGAAATACCAAAAAAGTTGTACTCTCAAGTAGAGCTCACCCATTATGAAGAATTTTATCTCTGTAAAACGTAAGTGATGTTAGTTTTTGTATATTTTTAGCAAAAATGTTCAGTGAAAAATGTCATGAAGCTATTTCTGATCTTAGATCTGGTGGGGACCCGGAAAGAATTGTGTACAAAAGGAAATAATAATAATAAAAAAAATAAATTACTCTTATGGCTTCTAATCTTAATCAATTGGATATGATAAATATGTTTTATCTTTGCAAATTAAGCTGGTCTACTGCAAATATCCCGTTCAGTACCACAGATCTGCTTGTCAGTTGCTTCATCTTAAACAATCGGGTATGTTTCCTTTGGGTTGGTACATGTGTGTTCATGAGCGGGAGTAGTGATGGAGCATCATGGCTAGATTGTTTTTTTAAGGTTTGGATGAAGCCACCACATATTGATACTAGGGTATAGCCACAATCGGAGACAGTTTGAACAGACTGGGTTATTCGAACTGAAGTTGTTTGTAACTGGGCCCAATCGTCAAGGTTATGCTGTTTTATTAAAACTTATCACTAAAAATAAAAGTAAAAGCAAAAATACATTTGATATATCCTAATCAAAAAGTCATTAATCCTTGTTTTCGACTTGCAAAAGTTACAATTCATACAAAGATAAAAGCTTAAAGACTCCAGTTTTTACAATAATTTCTACTTATAGTTGACATCCATTAAAATATTTTTATAGCTCAGTGTTATTGCGAGAGAGAAATACATTTGGTACATTGCTTCGTGAAAACTTCATCTTCAGAAGCATCAAATTCAGCCTAATCTCTGCAGACAGAGACTCAGGAGATTTTTTTCCGTTAAGCGAATTATCAATTCGTTTTGTCTTTAAGATGATGTTACATGATTTTCAGAACTGTAATTATTTTATCATAAACAGCATGCATGAATTTGTCTAAAACGTATACACAAGGTAACAAAATATGAATATTAAAATCGCCGCTTGTGATTACTCTGGGACAGTCATTCAAATAATAACGAGTGTACCCCCTGCAGTTAAAAATGACAGCAATATATTTGAGATTAGCCGTTTCCTCATAGGTTATTGCCTCCTGAGCGTGACAGGCAGGATATATATGTATATATCGCTCATTCAGTAAAATGAATTAGAGCACTCTAGCTATCGGGCGCGTATAATGATATGCACTAAAAGGTCTGCCTTCTTCCACCGAACGCCTATAGCCCAGGGGTAGTGTCGCTGACTGACGCCAATTCGGTCGGGTTTCACTCCTGGGTTAGAAAACAATCGGAGTCTAACCGTATTAATGAGCTGTGATACAGCGAAACAGATCTGTATATATTCTTTCTACTATTCTTTCTACTATATATTCTTTCTACTATTCGACGACATAATTATTACAAAAAATAAATAAGGGACTATTAAAGAGCAAAGTCGCAGCAAGAGCTTTCATAACTTGTAGCAAAGAGAATGAACTGAGTCGACGCACTATCGTTTTTTCTCTCTCTCTCTCCATGAGCATGACAGGAGAGAAATTATATATATATAGCGGTCTTTATTATAATAGAGAGGATAATAACCAGTTAATAACTGGAAGTAATGGATATAAAAAAAATAGAACAATATATATATATATATAAATTTACTCGTCTAAAATTCTCATTTTAGATTCGTTGTAAGTAAATTTTCAAGATTAACTAGTTTTGATGATAATCATTTGATAACATTACCAGTGATTATAATGAAGGGCTTCCTCTGTATCTTCTGATTTTTTTGTTTGTCTGTTTGTCGTTTACTAACCTTAGACATCGACCACAAATACCAGGCCAATGAAGATTAAACTACTGTTCAATTTTAAAACCATACTCCATATTGAAGCGGCCAAATTTATTTGCCTGTCAGTATTTTCATATATAATTTTGGCGACGGAAATAATTTTGTGAAATATTTATTGAAAAAAAGTACACTGATGATACTTACTCGGATGTGGTCTATCATGGTGTCTGGATCTCGAGCTTCGATTTTACGTCTCATTCGAACGCAGTTCAGCCATGAAAGAAAGCCAGACATATCTTCATGAAGATGCCGCATATCGTAGAAGTACTGAGCGTTGGAGAATTAAAATGAACATCAATTGGAAAGTACAAAAGTAAAAGAAAAATAATGCAAAATATAACGCATAAAATAAGATAAAACAAGGTATGTGATAGTTTTATACATTATACTATTTACATTCGGACTATTGCCCTCATCTTTGTTGTTTATGGTCGTAGTTCCCCCCGGCCTATACTAAATGTGCGTCAATCTGGTTTTAATAGGCGTAGATAGCTTCGCTTATCTTCCAGTTGCATCCCTTCCCAGTTTTTTTTAACAGGAGTAGGGTATATCCCTTGTTTTTTGTTTAGAAACGGGTTTCCGGTTCATTTGTAATTCTTCGCCTTCTCTTTCACTCCCAGTATCTCCTTGCTTGGGGTGAATGTTAAAAAAATATTTACAGGGAATTCAGAATTCCCTGTAAATGAATGAAGTATAGTTATTCATTCCAGCAAGTGTAAAATGAAGTTCGTAAGACGGTGGATCCAGTTTTTTGGGATCAGATTTTCAATCTTCGTAGTCGAGTATTTTTTATAAGAAAACGAGTCTGGTTTATGAGAATTCGTCTGTTATGCAACAAACTCGACATTATTCTAAATCGGTAGGAGCAGGAAAATATTTAAAAAATCCTGCAGCAAAACCTCATGAAAATGAGTTAATTTTGTCATCATCGCTTCCATCCAATCACGCGCATGCGCGTAAAAGGTTTTGCACGAAACTGATCTTGTGTCATAATTGATGTCGGGAAGAGGCAAATATCTTCTAGTGATTTCTGTCAATGTAATCTTAAATAAAATCTCAATACTCTTAAAACGTTATCAATCATTAATATTCATAGAAGCAGTGTTACCGTATATTTCACAAGTTCGTGGGTAAGGTCACCTTGTTGTTTTTAAACCTAAAGTGCCTAAAGATTCATACTTTAGAACTGAATTTGACCTAATCCTTTCTTCTCACACTGAGCAACAGAGTAACTCATCCTAGATAAGACTAAGGTGTATTTGTTCTAGTTTTCATTTGCGATACCTACTGTTTATGTTTATACACTTAAATTTAAGTGATTCTAACAATTTTCCTCAACACTAGCCCCTTAAAAGAAAAGAGAAAATGTATGCAATAAAAAAAACAAAAAACACTAAAATTATTGATAAAAAACTGAAAACTACATTAAAAAAAAAAAAAAAAAAAAAAAAGATTTTATACTTCTATTCTTAAAAAAAAATGATACGAAAGTCAGCAGTGAATAAATTTATACATTTTATATCAATTGTGGAGTTATTGTTGAAATAAATAACGAGAAGACTCGGAAGCAGTGAAATAAAATAATGTATTAACGAAATACATATAGTCGTTAAAGTTGAGTCATATCTCCACTCAGCTACAGGACAAACCAAGTTACGACCTTTACTCTGAGTCTCTGGATCTGACTGCCCAGAAGACAGAACCTGTTAACCGGACGTGACGTCAGGAATAGTCCATTAGTCAATCGACTCACAGGGGTGCCACCCTAACAATATTACAATGTAAAAAGCATAAAAAGACAACATTCAGTCCATAAAAACAAACCCAATTCTTTCCCGATGAAAGTGCGTGCAGCTAAACACAAAATTGATTTTATCTTTGGCTATTGTTTTCTAGAAAATACATTTTAGCAGAAATCATCATCCACTCGACAATGTTTTAGAGTTTAAACTTTTATAGCGAGAAAAGTTTCTGTCAACTCCTTAACACACGCAAAAAATTATTTTTTTTTTGGTTTATTTATTTGATTGAGACTAGCGATGTTTATATGGGATTTAAAAATGAAATCAGCAGTTACTGTTTTCTTTTCTCATGTCAAGAAATTAGGCCAAAATTATCTTTGGGATTTAGTATTTACGTTTCTTCTGATAAACCAACAGGTGACTCATAAAACCATTATAGCCGACTTAAATAACTACGTAATCACTTCTGTTTTAACAATATATTTAATACAATACAGATCACGCGAAAGTCTTTATTGCAAAATAACAATTAGACATTGACCTTATTAATATTATTTTCATATCTAATAAGTAGATTTTGTAAATAATACTCTAACAGCGCCACTGTTTAATCAGGGGAACAATTCTCCTTCAAAGCTGGTGATATGTGCGTTGTGGTGCAATGGATATCGACTCGAAATGAGAAATCGGAGAGCCGAGTTCGAGTTCCAGTTGAATTCGTTGTATTCACTTACGCGCAAATACCTTTGAGAAAAGTAATAATTCATCTCTTCTCCCTGTAGAGTATGGGTTGAATAGCAGAACAGATTGACTTTTAAAACCTTGGCAACGAGTCTACCGTAGAAAGAAATGGCAACCTTCTGTGGGAAAATCTGTCTAATCAGTCATGGATCGAAAGAGACACGATCGCCCAAGAGTATATCACTTAACCGAGTGACTATAGTTTAAGGTAATCGAAAACTTTTAAAAGGTACTTTATTTTCTAAAGCTCAAATAATTGGCAGCATTACGCTGTAAGCACGCTAAGATTCAAACTTTATTTTCGTGGCCTATTTTCCGCTGTTCTTTTTCAGATTAACGAAAGTTTTACTTGGAGTGCATATTTTTTATCAGTATCTCCGAACTAGATGTAATGTTTTTGTGTCGAATTGAAATTCAGTTTTAGTTTCATTACAAAAATTTTTTTAATAGTAATACAATCAGAAAAAGCAGCCACTGTGCTTCGTAAATACCAAAGATGTTTTGAGAGAGAAAGAGAGAATTAAATAAAAGAGATCGCGTTTCAAATCTTTTAAAATGGCGGCTAAATTTATTATCAACTTACCTGGTGATAGTCAGCTGCATTCTTTAAATGTTGCTCTACACACGAAGAAACTTGCTGAATCCAAGACCAAGCGTTACGAACTGCATACACACTGTCCTGTAATAATAGAGTTGAAAAAGTAATTTTATAATTGCATACATTTTTGAAAGAAAATAACTAGAGAATTACTTTTTACATCAGTTACAAGCATTTCTTAAATATTTTATAAATCTGCTAGAATTATTTCTTAAGTATTTTATATATTTTTTTAATTTTTTTTTTTATTTCAGGGGGACTTTCAATAATCACAATTCCAATGTGTTCTTAAATAAGTAATTTTTCGGCGAAAAAAAAAAGTTCAAACAGTATTATGTAACCACCAAGTGGGGTTATTTAAAGAAATTAACACCGGGTATTATTAATCTATTTTCTTGGAACGCACGTATTATATATATATATATATATATATATATATATATATATAGTAGGGTTAAAAAGGAAACGTTTACGTCATTACGAAGATCAGACGAATTTAACTTTCAACTTATTTCTGTTGCTTTTATCGTATTGATCAGGTTGTTTTGAAATCAGACGAAAGATCGGCTCTTCAGAAATTATGAACAATTGAACACAAAATTAAATCTTACGCGGGAATTTTATGTATCGTTAAATTATGAATATCTTAGACACACAGGTCTAATGAGCTGCCTTCCAAACATTTTTCTCTATTAACCGAGAATTTACCTGAAACTTATTTATCCATTTTTGTTGAATGCAGTAGGTGAGTAAAACTTCGGGTAAACAAGCTGTAACAATATTTGCCTGGCCACAAAATCATTCCGTTTAGTCATCCTAATGGGATATTAAATCATTCATCTTAACTCCGAATTTACGTTTTTTGCCTATTATTGCATTAAGTTAGTTTAATCGAAAGCGGGCCCCGTTCGAAACAATGGATTGCATCCCCGAATGAATAGAACGAAAGACTTTCTTCGAATTCCAAATACACAGTATCACCATGTTTGGATGAAAACCAGTTTTTTGTTCAGTTAATGGTGGTTAATTTAATTAGTTTTCCTCAATGTTGCAAAATTAAACATTTAATGAAGAACACTTCAATTTTTTTTAAAGTAAGCATTTAAATGCAGCTCATGTTATCAATTATCTCCTACGTCGTATAACATTAATTCGTCTCAAACAATTGCTTTGACTTGTCGACTTCATTCTTTTACTTGATCGTAGAGTACTCTCGTTAAGTACTGTTGACATATTCGATCATTTACAGGACCATTTGCATAAATTGAGCAAATCCTTAGTGTCTGAATTGTATTTTCAGCTTAATATACCGAAATCAAATGATAGAATCGGGCTTACAGTCATATAGCGTTTAAATACAGATTCCTGTATAATCTCCGAAGTTAACGTCGAGCCTGGTCAGTTCCTAGATGGGTGACCACTTGAGAATACCAGGTGCTGTAAGCTTGGATGTGCGGGTGGTGCAATGGATAATAACTCAGAATTGTTAATCGGAGAGCCGAGTTCCAATTTTGGTTTGGTTTGTTATATCATCTTATGGAAAAGGCATGAATCCACATGCAGCAATAGTCTAATGAGTAAGATTAATCGATATACGCCTCCATCAGGTGTATATCGATCTAGGTATTATTCACCTGATGAAGGCCGGAGGATACAACAACCAAAATGTTGTGAAAAAAAAAAAAATGAAGACAATAGTCCGAATGTAAATCCTACAAGTGATAATTCCTCATCTCAGAAATTAAGAAAAGAGAATATTATTTAGTTTGATATCAGGTATTATATATAGATATGACCATGCAGTGTGGGTATAGAAGAATCCAAAGGAGTATCCTGTATCTACAGTGGTAGGATAACTCTCTAAGAGAGCTCTAAATATATATGTATATAAATACATATAGAGCAAATAAGAAAAATTAAGACACGTTATTTCATGGTAAATTAGAAGTGTGGGCCTATTTCAGGCGAACCATCATAAGCTTCCGTCCTTTTTACAAAGGATTTTACATGAATTCGTGTAAAATCCTTTGTAAAAAGGACGGAAGCTTATGATGGTTCGTCTAAAATAGGACTATACTTCCGATTTACCATGAAATAACGTATCTACCTTGATTTTTATATATATATATATATATATATATATATATATATATATAAAAATCCTTTGTAAAAAGGACGGAAGCTTATGATGGTTCGTCTAAAATAGGACTATACTTCCGATTTACCATGAAATAACGTATCTACCTTGATTTTTATATATATATATATATATATATATATATATATATATAAAAGTCTACTATCATTATTTTATAAGTACAGTGTAATTACAAATTTACTTATCTGTTGAAGTTATTTTTGGCAGCAGAGATAAATGCAGATATTTAATTTAAAAAAATAGATCTACTTACGATAACATGAATTTTATATTTATGATCAACAAATTATCATCCGTAATGTACAAAGTTTAAATTCAATTAAACTTCTAAGAACATATTGTTTACATTAGCAGCACTGTCGATACCCAATATTAAAAACTAATATCAGGTTAACCGATGCTGTATAAGCTTTTTGGTAATTGACAGATCAATATCATTTGTCCTAAATGTGCATTCATGACGAGGCATTATGTCAAGATTGTACAGGTTGCATTTTTCTTTTTGACACATGTGACCTGCGTTCATTTTACAGTGATTTTTGCCAAACCCGCGACTTAGTTGGTGAGTCACTTGAAAATTCTCAGTCAATATTGATTAAATTTAAATGCACTATTATTCTATATATAAAGCCAATAGAAATGTGATATGGAGTAGAGTAACAATTTTTGCACTGAAAATGGAATCTGCTAACCATGTTAAAATTTCGGCATCGTTTGCTACCTTCATTTTTTGCATAGATACTCTTTGAAAAGGCATAAATCAATTTATTATCCCCCCAACGCCCATTTATGGATTACATAGCAGGGTTAACTTTTCTCTCTAATCCTGAGTGGCAACCAGTCTAAGAGAATGATTATTCTAAATTCAAAATCGGAGAAAGTCGAGTGGTTTTCTGTTGCTATCTTACACCAAAAGTCATAGAAATTCCATGATAAAGAAAAGGAACAACTGGAGAGTTATGTTCGCCTGTATCCTTAAAACATAGCATAAAATGGTTTGATATCAAGTATTGAAAAAACACACTTGCTGGTTTAAAATTTCATTAAACTTAATATTCTCAATAAGCAAAATTTGGGGGTATTTCAAACTGAATTTAAACAGATTGATATCTTTTTTTCTAGTTATTAAAAACTATAATTTTGTCCGTATTGACATTTCTCAACGTTACATAATTCTCTTAATAAAAAAAATGTTATTTGAGAAATTAACTGATTTTAAGTTTAATTCACCTGGACGAAAACTCATACTTGTTTTTGGCTTAAAATATCATAGTAAAGCATCTCTGAAAATGGGGCAGGTAATGTTTTTTGTGTTGAGTCATTTATTGATAGATGAATTTTCCAAACATCAGGCTAAGAGGGGAAAATCTAGAAGAATTATAAGATGAATACAACGTCAAAGCCTTTTTTCTACATTTATTTTTATCTAGCAATCTTAAACATTTTAAGCATTCTATTATTTTTTTATTTTTAGGTACTTTGTTTTTATAGCCTTACTCACGAATACGTTTGTTTAGAGAAATGTCAGCTAATTCAAAATATATTTTAAATATTTATCTATACTGTCTACGTATAGACGTATACTGCTATATAGTGTTGAATACACCGGTTCCCGTCCGATCACCGAAGTTAAGCAACATCGAGCCTGGTCAATACTTAAATAGGTGACCATTTGGGAATACCAGGTGCTGTAAACGTAAGGACCAAGAATGGTTTCACCGGTCCTCCAGGTTTGGGGGTGGGGTGCAGGGCTAACAACCATGTCCTGTAAAAAAAAAAAAAAAAGTTGCTGCCCTACCATGTCCTGTAAAAAAAAAAAAAAGTTGCTGCCCTATGCACCATTGGGTGTGATGGATAAATGATGATGATGATTTATCTATACTTCTGCGACGAGGTATACTTCTGCGACGAGGTAGTATTTATATTATTTACACTGTTCGGACTGTTCTCATCTTTATTGTCCTGTTTACGATGTTTCGGCCGCTGTACGCTCCAGCCTTCTTCAGGTGCTAGGAATTTTGAACCGAACTCTCAATTTCGATCACTGGAGTATATCATTCTCATTCCCTGTGCGATGTCATTTTCGGATGCCTTGCAGTTATCTCCCTTTAACTCAACTCTTTAAGCTATTTGTTCACCACTGCTGTAGCTAGATATTGAACTTACTACTCTTTGGGTCAAGTCACTGGAATTAACCAACGCCTATACCTACACGAAGACACATGGCCCAGTAGTCCTAGTGGACATGGAACGAGAATGATATACTCAGTGATCGAAAGAAAGAATTCGGTTCAAAATTTCTAGTACTTGAAGCGTACAACGGCCTAAACGTCGTAAGCATGACAAAAACGAGGACAACAGTCCGAACAGTGTAAACAAATTTTGAATTTACTATAGGTACCTCTTATTTTTGATGATGTAATGCATGAACGCCCGTAGTTACGATAATAGACACGTTTACGCACACAAAAGAAATTCGAAATTCTTTTAAGACACTGGAGTCATTGAATTGTAGTGATCTTTTCCATTTGTAGAAAGTAAATACAGTTTGAACCTAATAAGATCACTTGGCCGTTACAAATTAATACAGAATTTATAAAGATTTAAAGGTTTATAAATTATTCTAATTAAAAAAAAAAAAAAAAAAAAAAAAAACTAAGACGGTTCTTCATTTCTGAAGAAGTTCTCAGTTTTAAATCTTGCAATTTCCTGATTTTTGCAAAAATTTTCAAGTCAATTTTGTCACCGCAAAAAGACACGTAGATACCAGGAACTCCCCCACCAAAAACAAACAAACAAAATAAACGATAAAAATCTATTATCTTTAGAGCATTTTTTTCTCAACAAGTATCTCCTCATTTTTAGCGAATTTTTCAAAAGGTACCTACTTTTATAATTATAAATTGCTCTCATTTTTAATGGAATGTCTATTTCTACGTCATCCAACTTTCGAAATGTCGGCAAGCAGTAATACTTTCTCTAACCTGACAAGTGTCAACTTATCTCGATAGTATAATGTCTGTTATCTTTGCTATGTGGTTTCAGACTCTTACGATTAGTAAGTGCCATCTTAAAGTGAGAAAATCAAAATAGAGTTATTTTGATCATTTGCGCGTCTCAAATTTTGTAACAACAACAATAAAAAACAAAAAAACAAAAAACCAAAAAAAAAACAAAAAAAAACCAAAAAAAAACAAAAACAAAAAAAAACAAAAACAAAAAACAAAAAAAAAAAACAACAAAAAAAAAAACAAAAAAAACAAAAAAAAAAAACAAAAAAAACAAAAAAAAAAAACAAAACAAAAAAAACAAAACAAAAAACAAAAAAAACAAAACAAAAAACAAAAAAAACAAAACAAAAAACAAAAAAAACAAAACAAAAAACAAAAAACAAACAAAAAAAAAAAACAAAAAAAAAAAACAAAACAAAAAAAAAACAAAACAAAAAAAAAAAACAACAAAACAAAAAAAAAAAACAAAACAAAAAACAAAAAAAAACGGTCCACATCGTTAAGAAACCAGCTTTACCCGATTAATGGAATAATATTCAGTTGCGTTTTATTCAGTATCAGTAACGATTTGTTTATATTTCTGAGATGAGGTATTGTAATTATTTACACTATTTAAATTGTTCGAACTACTGTCCTCATCTTTGATGTCATATTCACAACGTTTCGGCCGTTGTACGCTCCAACCTTCTTCGAACTGAACCCTTCACTTCATTCACCGGTATATATTGTTCCTCAAGGGAAAGAGCTGTGAGTTCAATACCTGGCTATAGCAAAAGTGAACAAAAAAACTTAGAGAGTTGAGTTAAAGAGATAACTGAGAGATCCAGAAGAGGCGTGAGGCGTGACACGTGAAACTAGAACAATCTACCCCGATGAACGAAATAAAAGGTTCAGTTCGAAATTCCATTCACCCGAAGAAGGCTGGAGCGTACAACGGCTGAAACGTTGTGAATATGGCAAGAAAGATGAGGACAACAATCCGAAGAATGTAAATAATGTAGATTATTTAGTAACAATTGATGTTTACGCAAATAGGACAATATTTTCAAGAATTTAATGATGTTTTATATAACTTTACATATTTATTTTATTCCTCTAAACGTTTAAAACATTTTTAGAATGGTAAGAGAAAAAAAAAATCAAGCTATTAAGATTTCTTTATAATTTATTTTAGAAAAACTTTATCTTAATATTTTAATTTTTTTTTATAAATGTGTAATTATCTTCCTTATTCGTGTGTTAGCATTTTGGTTTCAGTTATCCGCAGTCAAAATTAATCCATATGAAATTGCATCAACCCACGTTGTTTTTTTTTTTTTTGATTTTGTTTAGCAACATTAACCTCAATGTGTTATTTAATACCAAAATCTAAATATTTGAAAGACATTTGCATGCATTCAACCACAGATAAAATGTATTGTTTGTAGGTTCACTATTTGCCCATAGCTGGAATTTTAAAATGTGCTATCACACCGGGTTAGAGTGGACCTGAGAACAATTAAGAGGTGGATACACGCCCCCACCCCGTATCTTCATTTTCCTGACCAGTAGCTTTGCTGCAGGATGTAGATTATCATCATACCAAGGACTATCACATTTTTAAATCTAGGAACAAATTGCGACAGAAAAAGAGAAAAGAAATGTGGGAATAGAAAGAATAGGTATATCGCCACACAAGTACACAGGGGATTCTAAACTATTTATGACCGGCTACTAACCGGCTACAATAGATGTGCGTTGTGATGCAGTGGATATCCGCTCGGAACGACAACTCGGAGAGCCGAGTTCGAATTCCAGTTGAATTCGTTGCATTCACTTACGCGCAAATACCGTTGGGAAAGGTATTAATCCGTCTAATCCTTCCAGTTATGGGTTAAATAGCAGGACAGATTGGGTTCTATAGCCTTGGCTGGTAACCAGTCTATTGCAGAAAGCAATGGCAATCTATTGCGAGATAATGTTCTGCCCAGTCAGTCATGTCTCTTTCGAGACCTGATCGCCACAGCGTGTTTCACGTATGGCACTTAACTGACTGATCTACGCTGGGTATGTTGAAAAGCTGTCGGCTTGTGACGCATCTCAAAATCTAACCTATTGACCCAACAAACGAATTTTTTTGGTGAATGTTGTCTTTCTGTATCTTTATTTTTTCATTACTTCAGAAAAAAAGATAATTTGCAATGCATAAAAGGAATGCCTAATATTAAGTCTGTTGTCGCCGCTGTCTTAAGAAAGGAAAAGAAAGGAAAAGAAAGGAAAAGAAAGGAAAAGAAAGGAAAAGAAAGGAAAAGAAAGGAAAAGAAAGGAAAAGAAAGGAAAAGAAAGGAAAAGAAAGGAAAAGAAAGGAAAAGAAAGGAAAAGAAAGGAAAAGAAAGGAAAAGAAAGGAAAAGAAAGGAAAAGAAAGGAAAAGAAAGGAAAAGAAAGGAAAAGAAAGGAAAAGAAAGGAAAAGAAAGGAAAAGAAAGGAAAAGAAAGGAAAAGAAAGGAAAAGAAAGGAAAAGAAAGGAAAAGAAAGGAAAAGAAAGGAAAAGAAAGGAAAAGAAAGGAAAAGAAAGGAAAAGAAAGGCGCTTAACAAAAGCAACAACACAAAAAATAATGAATTAAAAAAAAAAATTCGTCTGAATGGAATCCCCCACCCCCCGAAACAAAAAACAAACAACAAAAATGGAAGAGCACTTTATGCTTGGTTTGCCATAAATCAATAGCGATGCGGCAATGTACTTACGTGTGTACGTGTGTTCGCATAAGAATTAATGCAGCTATTGGAGGAGACTTGTATTTCTGAGCACACAGTTTATTCCTGTGTGTGTGTGTGTGTGTGTGTGTGTGTGTGTGTGTGTGTGTGTGTGTGTGTGTGTGTGTGTGTGTGTGTGCGGCGCGCGCGCGCACACACACAAGCAGGCAATAGTGAACTCGTACCGGTGACGTTCTGAACTCCTTACTTTATTATAAACAACGAAATGTTTACACGTCAGACGTTTATTTTACACATGTTTGTGATATCCTGGCCTTTTAATTACATTCTCCAGCAATTCCGGTCCTGTATTTTATTAATGCATGCGAGCATATTTTCATCCTTATGAACGACTTGATATTAAGTACCTCTACTCATTTTCGATAACTAGCTTTTAAACTGAATTTTTCAAAAAGTTTTCTTGTTGAAACTTATTTTCGTTTTAACTGAAAGCTAAATGATTAAATTTACTATTTCCAGTAAGCAAAATACTCTGGTGTATTTCAAACAGAAATTATATTTATTGAGATTTTTTTTTTATCTTTCAATTTTTCGGTCATTTTTGAGCGATTGTCACATTTGAAAACAAAAGTTAATTCTCAGTTTTAAATATCTTGCAAAAGTAAATTATATGTCTGTGACGCACAATTTTGGGAAAATTAGCAAATTTAATGTTAAATTAATCTGATTTACACAAGTATTATTTATATCATGAAATTTAGAACAAAACTATTTTTTAAACAGAGTTGAACTTTTAACCTTTCCACCATAATTGAAGTGTGTTGACAGATGCAAGGTAAGATAAATGTGTGGCGATCATAAGTCACATAACTGTACAATTTTCTTCCTGTAAGGGAATGAAACCCTGAAACACATGACCTTTTAATGTATACATAGATATCCCCCCCCCCGCCAAAAATATTTAAATACGAAGTCGCGACGATTTGTATTAGACTTTAATTTTTGATTAGTAAAAATGTAATCTTCGCTAAACTACAACAAATCTTTGACGCATTTTTAAAAATATTTTTGAAATTTTATAAATTTTTATAATTAAAAAAAAGTAAAAGGAAACAATTCTTTTAAAATTTCATTATTAATCAGAAAAAAATTTTCTTCAGTCAGTCTATAATGTCCTTAATTTATATCATTTATTAAAGCAATCAAAAGCTTAAATTAAATAATGTCAGTTATATTGCATTTTTTAAAATTTTATTATTCGAAGCAGATTTTCGGAAATAAAGGCAAATTGTTTAAAAAAATAATAAAGGCCCCAAATGAATCCTGCGTTTAACTGAAAACCAATTTTTGCAACAAGATTTAATTAAAATTTTATGAATTTACGCGGAGGCTTGTAACACTTGTAACAGACGAATATATATATTTTTACCAATATCTTTTTAAAAATAATTTCATTCATTTGTGAATAAGTCCTGAAAATTTGATTTTTGCAAGAACTTCCAAATTAATGTATGCTCGCTAACTAAAATCAAAACAAGATTTCGAACGGTTTATAAGGGATTAAAAATGCTTTAATATTTCTTAATACTTTATATATATATATATATATATATATATATATATATATAAAGTATTATTACTTTCTTTCAAGTACTAAATGCCCGTGTTGGTATTACAGAATTTGCACGATCATGTACTGACTCGGGGCACTTCGACCTGGTCTGATGGTTAGCAAGCTTGTCTCGCTAAATAAATTACAACCGAATAGTGAATTCGATCCTCACTGGGATTCTCATACTTTTGAAGACGAATATATGCAAATTGATATTTGGAATTTAAAAAAGTAGAATATATAGAGAAATCGACCGAGACAAATGTGGATAAACTTCATATCCTTTAAAATTTATCAGGGAAACCAAATAATACTATTCAATTTGCCTCTTAAAAATAGAAAAAGCAATGAAAAAAAAAAGTAAATTCATTTGCAAGGAAATATTAGAGAAGGAAACGGAAAAGTTAATATTAAGAGAACCGGACTGAAATTTTATTTTAATCTTCGCATATAACTTACCTTATGGAGTCTTGTGGATATGTCGAGGTCTTGACCTCGATAGACACTCTCAAATACTTTTGGTCGTTCGATCAGGTAACATGCCCTTTGAGCAATTTCTTTTTCAAAGTTCTGAAAAAAAAGAAAAAAAACTTTTATAACTTCGCATCAAAAAGATTTCAATTCATTAGAACAGTTTCGATCATAAAAAAAAAATCAAGGTGAAAAATGATCGCCATCATGCTAAAACAAAAACAAAAACAAAAAAGGGTTCCACAGCGATTCGCTACTAAAAACTAGCAAAATATTCAGTTTTTGAAAACAAAATATAATGACTAAAGAGAATTAAATAATTTTTTTAATAAAAAAAAAAAAAAAAAAAAAAAAAAAAGTGGGGAAAGAGCCCAAAAGTCAAGTTTGATGGGCAAACAACTAACTACTAAAATCTGGTCTTCATCTTCAAAAGCTGAAATTACTACTTACAATGAAATTAACCCTACAAAG